>OU342744.1:447452670-448068410 GCA_910589775.1 Avena eriantha
GCCAGTACGGGCTGGCCGCCGTGTACCGGGGCAGCGCCCTCTTCCACGCGGGCATCTGGCGGCGACGCGCCGCGATTTTGCTCTCCAACTCGGCTCGGCCAGGGAGCGGAGCCACCGGCACCCCCGCAGAGCTGATGTGCCATCCGTGGGGCACCGTCGCGGCTGGCGGCGCGAGGATGTCGAAGTTCGCGAACATCACCGCCTCATAGAAGTTCGAATCGGGCAACTCCATGGCAGCGTGGTGGAGATTGGAGAGGGAGCGAGGGGATGGACGACGAAGCGACGGTGCGGTGGAGATTGGAGAGGACGAGGGGATGGACGACGAAGCGACGCGCTGTGGCGCCTCCTATTTGTACACGAGGATGACGAAGCGACGGGGGGAATATCCAAGGGGCATTGGTCAGACAAAAGAAGTAATGCGGGGTCAGACTAACGGGGGAGCAATTTTTTCCTCCCTGGACTCCGTGACCAATAGTTCAGACCGCTAGATCAACAAGTACAACTATTACAACTTAAAAAGGCACGGAGCTTAGGCTAAATATAACTAGTTATCACACATCTCCTTGATCTTCCTAATCTTAGCCCGATGCGCATCTTCCTGCGAGAGCAAGGATCGAATCGTCTAGTCCTTCCTTTTAGCATCTTCCTTGCATAGCTTCAATTGTTTCTCTGCATTTTTCCTCATGCACTTGTCAATACTCATAGTTGTGAACTGCAGGACTTTGGCCTGGTGGAGATCATTCCTTGCTTGAGTCAGTTCTTGCTCTGCTTTAGCCTTCGGGGCGAACGCCGCGTCCCTCTCCTTCTCGACTTTGTTAACCTTGTCTTGCACCCACCTGAGATCTCGCTTATGCTTGGTCATGTCAACTGGTTCCCATAGCTTCATCTCAACACTATCAAGAAGTGAGCTGAATACGGATTCTTTCAACTCAATAGTCATTTCCCATAGTTTGTCCAGCGCTTTCTGCATCGATTTGGGCCATTCTGGATCTACCCATTTGACAACACCGCAACTTCCGCCTTGCACCATTGCACAATGTCCTTGACACCGTAGAAACCTCCTGCCTGTGTTTCGTCCTTCGAACACTACAAATTTAGCAGGCACATATCCATGTTTACATAGTAGAGGACTGTCTTCATCCGCTAAACCGTGATAGTCGGAGTCATACATCGTCTGGTTGGCCTAACACATCATACGCGCATGAGTAAACAGATTAGATCTAGCTCAAAAAATAGATAACTGGCCATAGATTATAGAAATAGAGATGAGACGACTCACATCGAAATCACCGTCCCTGTCATCACGACACGTTTCCTCTCCATCTACCCTTGAACCCATGGCGAGAGGGGAGGGGGGTGGCTGCCGGAGAGGGGATTAGGATGGAGGCGGCGTCGGCTTGCGGCTACGACAGGATGGGACTGAAGTGGGGAAAGTGGCTTCGAGGGGAAGGAAGAGAAGTAATGGGGACATGACACTGGGATGTGGCCCACTGAACTCGTGAGACGTGACACTCGCAACAGGGGAGCACTCAGTGTTGCCAGTTTTTCCAGAGCAAGCGTGGCCAGTCATGCCGCAGAACAGCCTACTCGCGGATCGCTCTCACGAAGACCATCCCAATCGTCCAAGCACCCCGATCGAACGGTATGTAACAATCGTCAAGCAGAACAACTGTGTTAGGGCGTGCCTTCTAGAAGACTCGGTCTAATAGGCCACCCATGCAATGACACTGGTGTATCCATGTGTGGTTTGTGAAAAGAACAGACATGCAATCACACTAGGTGGATCCATATGTGGTTTATGGAAGTAACACACATGCAATGACTCTAGCTGTGATTCATGAAAAGAACAGACATGCAATAACACTGGTGGATCCATGTGTGGTTCATGAGAAGAACACACATCCAATGACACTGGTGGACTCTAGCTGTGGTTCATGAAAAGAACAGACATGCAATGACACTGGTGGATCCATATGTGGTTTGTCTAGAGGAACACACATGCAATGACACTAGGTGTGGTTCATGAAAAGAACAGACATGCAATGACACTGGTGGATCCATGTGTGGTTTATGGAAGTAACACACATGCAATGACACTAGGTGTGGTTCATGGAAAGAACAAACATGCAATGACACTGGTGGATCCATGTGTGGTTCATGAGAAGAACACACATCCAATAACACTGGTGGATCCTTATGTGGTTCATGAAAAGAACAGACATGCAGTGGCACCGGTGGATCCTTATGTGGTTTGTCTAGAGAAACACACATGCAATGACACTGGGTGTGGTTCATGAAAAGAACAGACATGCAATGACACTAGGTGTGGTTCATGAAAAGAACAGACATGCAAAGACACTGGTGGATCCATGTGTGGTTCATGAGAAGAACACACATCCAATCACATTGGGTGGATCCTTATGTGGTTTGTCTAGAGGAACACACATGCAATGACACTGGGTGTGGTTCATGAAAAGAACAGACATCCAATGACACTGGTGGATCCTTATGTGGTTTGTGAGAAGAACAAACATGCAATAACACTTTGGATCCTTATGTGGTTCATGAAAAAAACAGACATGTAATGACACTTGTGGATCCTTATGTGGTTCATGAAAAGAATTGACATGCAATGACACTGGGTGTGGTTCATGAAAAGAACAGACATGCAATGACACCGGTGGATCCATGTGTGGTTTATGGAAGTAACAGACATGCAATGACTCTAGCTGTGGTTCATGAAAAGAAGAGACATGCAATGACACTCGTGGATCCATGTGTGGTTCATGAGAAGAACACACATCCTATGACACTGGTGGATCCTTATGTGGCTCATGAAAAGAACTGGAATGCAGTGACACCGGTGGATCCTTATGTGGTTTGTCTAGAGGAACACACATGCAATGACACCGGGTGTGGTTCATGAAAAGAACAGACATACAATGACTTATGTGGTTTGTTTAGAAGAACACACATGCAATGACACTGGGTGTGGTTCATGAAAAGAACAGACATGCAATGACACTGGTGGATCCATATGTGGTTTGTTTAGAGGAACGGACATGCAATAACACTAGGTGTGGTTCATGAAAAGAACACACATCCAATGACACTGGTGGATTCCTAAGGTGGTTTGTCTAGAGGAACACACATGCAATGACACTGGGTGTGGTTCATGAAAAGAACAGACATGCAATGACTTATGTGGTTTTTTTAGAAGAACACACATGCAATGACATTGGGTCTGGTTCATGAAAAGAACAGACATGCAATGACACTGGTGGATCCTCATGTGCTTTGTTTAGAGGAACAGACATGCAATGACACTGGGTGTGGTTCATGAAAAGAACATAGATCCAATGACACTGGTGGATCCTTATGTGGTACGAAAAAAGAACAGACATGCAGTGACACCGGTGGATCCTTAAGTGGTTTGTCTAGAGGAACACACATGCAATGATACTGGGTGTGGTTCATGAAAAGAACAGACATGCAATGACACTGCTGGATCCTTATGTGGTTCATGAGAAGAACAGACATGCAATGACACTAGTGGATCCTTATGTGGTTCATGGAAGTAACAGACAAGCAATGACACTGGGTGTGGTTCATGGAAAGAACAGACATGCAATGACACCGGTGGATCCATGTGTGGTTTATGGAAGTAACATACATGCAATGACTCTAGCTGTGGTTCATGAAAAGAACAGACATGCAATGACACTGGTGCATCCATGTGTGGTTCATGAGAAGAACACACATCCAATGCCACTGGTGGATCCTTATGTGGTTCATGAAAAGAACAGACATGCAGTGACACCGGTGGATCCTTATGTGGTTTGCCTAGAGGAACACACATGCAATGACACCGGGTGTGGTTCATGAAAAGAACAGACATGCAATGAATTATGTGGTTTGTTTAGAAGAACACACATGCAATGACACTTGGTGTTGTTCATGAAAAGAACAGACATGCAATGACACTGGTGGATCCTTACATGGTTTGTTTAGAGGAACATACATGAAATGACACTAGGTGTGGTTCATGAAAAGAACACACATCCAATGACACTGGTGGATTCCTAAGGTGATTTGTCTAGAGGAACACACATGCAATGACACTGGGTGTGGTTCATGAAAAGAACATACATGCAATGTCTTATGTGGTTTGTTTAGAAGAACACACATGCAATGACACTGGGTGTGGTTCATGAAAAGAATAGACATGCAATGACACTGGTGGATCCTTGTGTGGTCTGTTTAGAGGAACATACATGCAATGACACTAGGTGTGGTTCATGAAAAGAACACACATCCAATGACACTGGTGGATCCTTATGTGGTTCGTGAAAAGAACAGACATGTAGTGACACCGGTGTATCGTTATGTGGTTTGTCTAGACGAACACACATGCAATGACACTGGGTGTGGTTTATGAAAAGAACATACATGCAATGACACTGGTGGATCATTATGTGGTTCATGAGAAGAATAGACATGCAATGACACTGGTGGATCCAAGTGTGGTTTATGGAAGTAACAGACATGCAATGACACTGGGTGTGGTTCCAGAAAAGAATAGACATGCAACGACACCGGTGGATACATTAGTGGTTTATGGAAGTAACAGACATGCAATGACTCTAGCTGTGGTTCATGAAAAGAACAGACATGCAATGACACTGGTGGATCCATGTGTGGTTAATGAGCAGAATACACATCCAATGACACTCGTGGTTCCTTATGTGGTTCATGAAAAGAATAGACATGCAGTGACACCGGTGGATCCTTATGTGGTTTGTCTAGAGGAACACACATGCAATGACACCAGGTGTGGTTCATGAGAAGAACAGACAGGCAATGACTTATGTGGTTTGTTCAGAAGAACACACATGCAATGACACTAGGTGTGGTTCATGAAAAGAACAGACATGCAATGACACTGGTGGATCCTTATGTGGTTTGTTTAGAGGAACATACGTGCAATGACACTGGGTGTGGTTCATGAAAAGAACACACATCCAATGACACTGGTGGATCCTTATGTGGTTTGTGAAAAGAATAGACATGCAGTGACACCGGTGGATCCTTATGTGGTTTGTCTAGAGGAACACACATGCAATGACACTAGGTGTGGTTCATGAAAAGAACAGACATGCAATGACACTGGTGGATCCTTATGTCGTTCATGAAAAGAACAGACATGCGATGACACTTGGTGTGGTTCATGAAAAGAACACTTATCTAATGACACTAGTGGATTCTTATGTGGTTTGTGAGAAGAACAGACATGCAATGACTTATGTGGTTTGTTTGGAAGAACACACATGCAATGACACTAGGCGTGGTTCATGAAAAGAACAGACATGCAATGACACTGGTGGATCCTTATGTCGTTTGTTTAGAGGAAGAGACAAGCAATGACACTGGTCGTGGTTCATGGAAAGAACACACATCCAATGACACTTGTGGATTCCTAAGGTGGTTTCTCTAGAGGAACACACATGCAATGACACTGGGTGTGGTTCAGGAAAAGAACAAACATGCAATGACTTATGTGGTTTGTTTAGAAGAACACACATGCAATGATAATGGGTGTGGTTCATGAAAAGAACAGACATGCAATGACACTGGTGGATCCTTATGTTGTTTGTTTAGCGGAATAGACATGCAATGACACTGGGTGTGGTTCATGAAAAGAACACACATCCAATGACACCGGTGGATCCTTATGTGGTTCGTGAAAAGAACAGACATGCAGTGACACCGGTGGATCTTTATGTGGTTTATCTAGAGGAACGCACATGCAATGACACTGGGTGTGGTTCATGAAAAGAACAGACATGCAATGGCACTGGTGGATCCTTATGTGGTTCATGAGAAGAACATACATGCAATGACACCGGTGGATCCATGTGTGGTTTATGGAAGTAACAGACATGCAATGACACTGGGTGTGGTTCATGAAAAGAACAGACATGCAATGACACCGGTGGATCCATGTGTGGTTTATGGAAGTAATAGACATGCAATGACTCTAGCTGTGATTATGAAAAGAACAGACATGCAATGACACTGGTGGATCCATGTGTGGTTCATGAGAAGAACACACATTCAATGACACTGGTGGATCCTTATGTAGTTCATGAAAAGAACGGACATGCAGTGACACCGGTGGATCCTTATGTGGTTTGTCTACATGAACAAACATGCAATGACACTGGGTGTGGTTCATGAAAAGAACAGACATGCAATGACACTGGGTGTGGTTCATGAAAAGAACATACATGCAATGACACTGGTGGATCCATGTGTGGTTCATGAGAAGAAAACACATCCAATCACATTGGGTAGATCCTTATGTGGTTTTTCTAGAGTAACTCACATGCAATGACACTGGGTGTGGTTCATGAAAAGAACAGACATTCAATGAAACTGGTGGATCCTTATGTGGTTTCTGAGAAGAACCGACATGCAATAACACTTGTGGATCCTTATGTGGTTCATGAAAAGAACAGACATGCAATGACTCTGGTTGTGGTTCATGAAAAGAGCAGACATGCAATGACACTTGTGGATGCATGTGTGGTTTATGGAAGTAACAGACATGCAATGACTCTAGTTGTGGTTCATGAAAAGAACAGACATGCAATGACACTGGTGGATCCATGTGTGGTTCATGAGAAGAACACACATCCAATGACACTGGTGGATCCTTATGTGGTTAATGAAAAGAACAGACATCGTGTGACACCGGTGGATCCTTATGTGGTTTGTCTAGAGGAACACACATGCAATGACACCGGGTGTGGTTCCTGAATAGAACAGACATGCAATGACTTATGTGGTTTGTTTAGAAGAACACACATGCAATGACGCTGGGTGTGGTTCATGAAAACAACAGACATGAAATGACACTGGTGGATCCTTATGTGGTTTGTTTAGAGGAACAGACATGCAATGACACTGGGTGTGGTTCATGAAAAGAACACACATCCAATGACACTGGTGGATTCCTAAGGGTGTTTGTCTAGAGGAACACACATGCAATGACAGTGGGTGTCGTTCGGGAATAGAACAGACATACAATGACTTATGTGGTTTGTTTAGAAGAACACACATGCAATGACACTCGGTGTGGTTCATGAAAAGAAGAGACATGCAATGAGACTGCTGGATCCTTATGTGGTTTGTTTAGAGGAACATACATGCAATGACACTGGGTGTGGTTCATGAAAAGAACACACATCCAATGACACTGGTGGATCCTTATGTGGTTCGTGAAAAGAACAGACATGCAGTGACACCGGTGGATCTTTATGTGGTTTGTCGAGAGGAACGCACATGCATTGACATTGGGTGTGGTTCATGAAAAGAACATACATGCAATGACACTAGTGGATCCTTATGTGCTTCATGAGAAGAATAGACATGCAATGACACCGGTGGATCCATGTGTGGTTTATGGAAGTAACAGACATGCAATGACACTGGGTGTGGTTCATGAAAAGTACAGACATGCAATGACTTATGTGGTTTGTTTAGAAGAACACACATGCAATGACACTAGGTGTGGTTCATGAAAAGAACAGA
Organism: Avena eriantha; assembly: GCA_910589775.1. NCBI lineage: Eukaryota > Viridiplantae > Streptophyta > Magnoliopsida > Poales > Poaceae > Avena > Avena eriantha. The sequence continues at coordinate 447,460,264 of OU342744.1, forward strand.
CATGCAATGACACTGGTGGATCCATGTGTGGTTTATGGAAGTAACAGACATGAAATGACTCAAGATGTGGTTCATGAAAAGAACAGACATGTAATGACACTGGTGGATCCATGTGTGGTTCATGAGAAGAACACACATCTAATGACACTGGTGGATCCTTATGTGGTTCATGAAAAGAACAGACATGTAGTGACACCAGTGGATCCTTATGTGGTTTGTCTAGAGGAACACACATGCAATGACACCAGGTGTGGTTCATGAAAAGAACACACATGCAATGACTTTTGTGGTTTGTTTAGAAGAACACACATGCAATGACACTGGGTGTGGTTCATGAAAAGAACAGACATGCAATGACACTGGTGGATCCTTGTGTGTTTTGTTTAGAGGAACAGACATGCAATCACACTGGGTGTGGTTCATGAAAAGAACACACATCCAATGACACCGGTGGATCCTAATGTGGTTCATGAAAAGAACAGACATGCAGTGACATCGGTGGATCCTTATATGGTTTGTCTATAGGAACAGACATGCAATGACACTTGGTGAGGTTCATGGAAAGAACACACATGCAATGACACTGGTGGATCCTTATGTGGTTTGTGAGAAGAACAGACATGCAATGACACTGGTGGATCCTTATGTGCTTCATGAAAAGAACAGACATGCAATGACACTGGGTGTGGTTCATGAAAAGAAGACACATCCAATGACACTGGTGGGTCCTTATGTGGTTCATGAAAAGAACACACATGCAATGACACCAGTGGATCCTTATGTGGTTTGTGTAAAGGAACACACATGCAATGACACTGGGTGTGGTTCATGAACAGAACATACATGCAATGACATTGGTGGATCCTTATGTGGTTTGTGAGAAGAACAGACATGCAATGACACTGGTGGATCCTTATGTGGTTCCTGAAAAGAACTGACATGCAATGACACTGGGTGTGGTTCATGAAAAGAACAGACATGCAATGACACCAGTGGATGCATGTGTGGTTTATGGAAGTAACAGACATGCAATGACTCTAGCTGTGGTTCATGAAAAGAACAGACATGCAATGACACTCGTGGATCCATGTGTGGTTCATGAGAAGAACACACATCCTATGACACTGGTGTATCCTTCTGAGGTTTGTTTACAAGAACACACATGCAATGACACTAGGTGGGTCCTTATGTGGTTTGTGAAAAGAATAGACATGCAATGACACCGGTGGATCCATGTGTTGTTCATGATAAGAACACACATCCAATGACACTGGTGGATCCTTTTGAGGTTTGTTTACAAGAACACACATGCAATGATACTAGGTTGGTCCTTATGTGGTTTGTGAAAAGAACAGACATGCAATAACACTGGCTATGATTCATGAAAAGAACAGACATGCAATGACACTGGTGGATCCATATGTGGTTTGTGTAGAGGAACACACATGCAATGACACTGGGTGTGGGTAATGAAAAGAACAGACAGGCAATGACACTGGTGGATCCATGTGTGCTTTATGGAAGTAACAGACATGCAATGACTCTAGCCGTGATTCATGAAAACAACAGGCATGCAATGACACTGGTGGATCCTTATGTGGTTCATGAAAAGAACTGACATGCAATGACTCTGGCTGTGGTTCATGAAAAGAACAGACATGCAATGACACAAGTGGATCCATGTGTGGTTTATGGAAATAACAGACATGCAATGACTCTAGCTGTGGTTCATGAAAAGAACAGACATGCAATGACACTGGTGGATCCATGTGGGGTTCATGAGAAGAACACACATCCAATGACACTTTTGGATCCTTATGTGGTTCATGAAAAGAACAGACATGCAGTAACACCGGTGGATCCTTATGTGGTTTTTCTAGAGGAACACACATGCAATGACACCGGGTGTGGTTCATGAAAATAACAGACATGCAATGACTTATGTGGTTTGTTTATAAGAACACACATGCAATGACACTGGGTGTGGTTCATAAAAAGAACATACATGAAATAACACTGGTGGATCCTTATGTGTTTTTTTACAGGAACAGACATGCAATGACACTGGGTGTGGTTCATGATAAGAACACACATCCAATGACACTGGTGGATTCCTAAGGTGGTTTGTCTAGAGGAACACACATGCAATGACACTAGTTGTGGTTCAGGAAAAACAGACATACAATGACTTATGTGGTTTGTTTAGAAGAACACACATGCAATGACACTGAGTGTGGTTCATGAAAAGAATAGACATGCAATGACACTGGTGGATCCTTATGTGGTTTGTTTAGAGGAACATACATGCAATGACGCTGGGTGTGGTTCATTTAAAGAACACACATCCAATGACACTGGTGGATCCTTATGTGGTTCGTGAAAAGAATAGACATGCAGTGAAACCAGTGGATCTTTATGTGGTTTGTCGAGAGGAACGCACATGCAATGACACTGGGTGTGGTTCATGAAAAGAACAGACATGCAAGGACACTAGTGGATCCTTATGTGCTTCATGAGAAGAATAGACATGCAATGACACCGGTGGATCCATGTGTGGTTTATGGAAGTAACAAACATGCAATGACACTGGGTGTGGTTCATGAAAAGAACAGACATACAATGACACTAGTGGATCCATGTGTGGTTTCTGGAAGTAATAGACATGCAATGACTCTAGATGTGGTTCATGAAAAGAACAGACATGTAATGACACTGGTGGATCCATGTGTGGTTCATGAGAAGAACACACATCTAATGACACTCGTGAATCCTTATGTGGTTCATGAAAAGAACAAACATGCAGTGACACCGGTGGATCCTTATGTGGTTTGTCTAGAGGATCACACATGCAATGACACCAGGTGTGGTTCATGAAAAGAACAGACATGCAATGACTTATGTGGTTTGTTTAGAAGAACAGACATGCAATGACACTGGCTGTGGTTCATGCGAAGAACAGACATGCAATGACACTGGTTGATCCTTATGTGTTTTGTTTAGAGGAACATACATCTAATCACACTGGGTGTGGTTCATGAAAATAACACACATCCAATGACACTGGTGGATCCTTATGTGGTTCATGAAAAGAATAGACATGCAGTGAAATCGGTGGATCCTTATGTGGTTTGTCTATAGGAAGAGACGTGCAATGACACTTGGTGAGGTTCATGGAAAGAACACACATGCAATGACACTGGTGGATCCTTCTGTGATTTGTGAGAAGAACAAACATGCAATGACACTGGTGGATCCTTATGTTTTTCATGAAAAGAAAAGACATGCAATGACAGTGGGTGTGGTTCATGAAAAGAAGACACATCCAATGACACTGGTGGGTCCTTATGTGGTTCATGAAAAGAACACACATGTAGTGACACCAGTGGATCCTTATGTGGTTTGTGTAAAGGAACGCACATGCAATGACACTGGGTGTGGTTCATGAACAGAACATACATGCAATGACACTAGTGGATCCTTGTCTGTTTTGTTTAGAGGAACAGACATGCAATCACACTGGGTGTGGTTCATGAAAAGAACACACATCCAATGACACTTGTGGATCCTTATGTGGTTCATGAAAAGAACATACATGTAGTGACACCGGTGGATCCTTATGTGGTTTGTCTAGAGGAACGCACATGCAATGACACCGGGTGTGGTTCCTGAATAGAACAGACATGCAATGACTTATGTGGTTTGTTTAGAAGAACACACATGCAATGCCACTGGGTGTGGTTCATGAAAAGAACATACATGAAATGACACTGGTGGATCCTTATGTGTTTTTTTAGAGGAACAGACATGAAATGACACTGGGTGTGGTTCATGATAAGAACACACATCCAATGACACTGGTGGATTCCTAAGGTGGTTTGTGTAGAGGAACACACATGCAATGACACTAGGTGTGGTTCAGAAAAAGAACAGACATGCAATGACTTATGTGGTTTGTTAAGAAGAACACACATGCAATGACACTGGGTGTGGTTTGTGAAAAGAACATACGTGCAATGACATTGGTGGATCCTTATGTGGTTTTTTTAGAGGAACAGACATGCAATGACACTGGGTGTGGTTCATGAAAAGAACACACATCCAATGACACTAGTGGATCGTTACGTGGTTCGTGAAAAGAACAGAAATGCAGTGACACCGGTGGATCTTTATGTGGTTTGTTTAGAGGAACGAACATGCAATGACACTAGGTGTGGTTCATGAAAAGAACAGACATGCAATGACACTGGTGGATCCTTATGTGGTTCATGAGAAGAACAGACTTGCAATGACACCGGTGGATCCATGTGTGGTTTATGGAAGTAACAGACATGCAATGACACTGCGTGTGCTTCATGAAAAGAACAGACATGCAATGACACCGCTGGATCCATGTGTGGTTTATGGAAGTAACAGACATGCAATGACTCTAGCTGTGATTCATGAAAAGAACAAACATGCAATGACACTGGTGGATCCATGTGTGGTTCATGAGAAGAAAACACATCCAATGACACTGGTGGATCCTTATGTGGTTCATAAAAAGAACAGACATGTAGTGACACCGGTGGATCCTTATGTGGTTTGTCTAGAGAAACACACATGCAATGACACCGGGTGTGGTTCCTGAATAGAACAGACATGCAATGACTTATGTGGTTTGTTTAGAAGAACACACATGCAATGACACTAGGTGTGGTTCATGAAAAGAACAGACATGAAATGACACTGGTGGATCCTTATGTGGTTTGTTTAGAGGAACAGACATGCAATGACAGTGGGTGTGGTTCATGAAAAGAACACACATCCAATGACACTGGTGGATTCCTAAGGTGGTTTGTCTAGAGGAACACACATGCAATGACAGTGGGTGTGGTTCGGGAAAAGAACAGACATACACTGACTTATGGGGGTTTGTTTAGAAGAACACACATGCAATGACACTGGGTGTGGTTCATGAAAAGAATAGACATGCAATGACACTGGTGGATCCTTATGTGGTTTGTTTAGAGGAACATACATACAATGACACTGGGTGTGGTTCATGAACACAACACACATCCAATGACACTGGTGGATCCTTATGTGGTTCGTGAAAAGAACAGACATGCAGTGACACCGGTGGATCTTTATGTGGTTTGTCGAGAGGAACGCACATGCAATGACACTGGGTGTGGTTCATGAAAAGAACAGACATGCAATGGCACTGGTGGATCCTTATGTGCTTCATGAGAAGAATAGACATGCAATGACACCGATGGATCCATGTGTGGTTTAAGGAAGTAACAAACATGCAATGACACTGGGTGTGGTTCATTAAAAGAACAGACATGCAATGACTTATGTGGTTTGTTTAGAAGAACACACCTGCAATGCCACTGGGTGTGGTTCATGAAAAGAACAGACATGCAATGACACTGGTGGATCCATGTGTGTTTATGGAAGTAACAAACATGCAATGACTCTAGCTGTGGTTCATGAAAAGAACATACATGTAATGACACTTGTGGATCCATGTGTGGTTCATGAGAAGAACACACATCTAATGACCATCGTGGATCCTTATGTGGTTCATGAAAAGAACAAACATGCAGTAACACCGGTGGATCCTTATGTGGTTTGTCTAGAGGAACACACCTGCAATGACACCAGGTGTGGTTCATGAAAAGAACAGACATGCAATGACTTATGTGGTTTGTTTAGAAGAACACACATGCAATGACACTGGTGTGGTTCATGAAACGAATAGACATGCAATGACACTGGTGGATCCTTATGTGTTTTGTTTAGAGGAACAGACATGCAATCAGACTGGGTGTGGTTCATGAAAAGAACACACATCCAATGACACTGGTGGATCCTTATGTGGTTCATGAAAAGAACAAACATGTAGTGACATCGGTGGATCCTTATGTGGTTTGCCTATAGGAACAGACATGCAATGACACTTGGTGAGGTTCATGGAATGAACACACATGCAATGACACTGGTGGATCCTTATGTGGTTTTGTTAGAAGAACAGACATGCAATGACACTGGTGGATCCTTATGTGTTTCATGAAAAGAACAGACATGCAATGACACTGGGTGTGGTTCATGAAAAGAAGACACATCCAATGACACTAGTGGGTCCTTATGTGGTTCATGAAAAGAACACACATGCAGTGACACCAGTGGATCCTTATGTGGTTTGTGTAAAGGAACACACATACAATGCCACTAGGTGTGGTTCATGAACAGAACATACATGCAATGACACTGGTGGATCCTTATGTGGTTTGTGAGACGAACAGACATGCAATGACACTGGTGGATCCTTATGTGGTTCATGAAAAGAACTGACATGCAATGACACTGGGTGTGGTTCATGAATATAACAGACATGCAATGACACCAGTGGATCCATGTGTGGTTTATGGAAGTAACAGACATGCAATGACTCTAGTTGTGGTTCATGAAAAGAACAGACATGCAATGACACCGGTGGATCCATGTGTTGTTCATAATAAGAACACACATCCAATGACACTGGTGGATCCCTATGAGGTTTGTTTACAAAAACACACATGCAATGACACTAGGTGGGTCCTTATGTGGTTTGTGAAAAGAACAGACATGCAATGACACTGGCTATGATTCATGAAAATAACAGACATGCAATGACACCGGTGGATCCATATGTGGTTTGTCTAGAGGAACACACATGCAATGACACTTGGTGTGGGTAATGAAAAGAACAGACAGGCAATGACACTGGTGGATCCATGTGTGGTTTATGGAAGTAACAGACATGCAATGACTCTAGCCGTGATTCATGAAAACAACAGGCATGCAATGACACTGGTGGATCCTTATGTGGTTCGTGAAAAGAACTGACATGTAATGACTCTGGCTGTGGTTCATGAAAAGAACAGACATGCAATGACACCAGTGGATCCATGTGTGGTTTATGGAAGTAACAGACATGCAATGACTCTAGCTGTGGTTCATGAAAAGAACAGACATGCAATGACACTGGTGGATCCATGTGTGGTTCATGAGAAGAACACACATCCAATGACACTTGTGGATCCTTATGTGGTTCATGAAAAGGACAGACATGTAGTGACACCGGTGGATCCTTATGTGGTTTGTCTAGAGGAACACACATGCAATGACACCGAGTGTGGTTCATGAAAATAACAGACATGCAATGACTTATGTGGTTTGTTTAGAAGAACACACATGCAATGACACTGGGTGTGGTTCATGAAAATAACAGACATGAAATGACACTGGTGGATCCTTATGTGTTTTTTTAGAGGAACAGACATGCAATGACACTGGGTGTGGTTCATGATAAGAACACACATCCAATGAAACTGGTGGATTCCTAAGGTGGTTTTTCTAGAGGAACACACATGCAATGACACTAGGTGTGGTTAAGGAAAAGAACAGACATGCAATGACTTATGTGGTTTGTTAAGAAGAACACACATGCAATGACACTGGGTGTGGTTCGTGAAAAGAACATACATGCAATGACATTGGTGGATCCTTATGTGGTTTGTTTAGAGGAACAGACATGCAATGACACTAGGTGTGGTTCATGAAAAGAACACACATCCAATGACATTGGTGGATCCTTATGTGGTTCTTGAAAGGAACAGACATGTAGTGACATCGGTGGTTCTTTATGTGGTTTGTTTAGAGGAATGCACATGCTATGACACTGGGTGTGGTTCATGAAAAGAACAGACATGCAATGACACTAGTGGATCCTTATGTGGTTCATGAGAAGAACAGACTTGCAATGAAACCGGTGGATCCATGTGTGGTTTATGGAAGTAACAGACATGCAATGACACTGCGTGTGGTTCATGAAAAGAACAGACATGCAATGACACCGGTGGATCCATGTGTGGTTTATGGAAGTAACAGACATGCAATGAATCTAGCTGTGATTCATGAAAAGAACAAACATGCAATGACACTAGTGGATCCATGTGTGGTTCATGAGAAGAACACACATCCAATGACACTGGTGGATTCTTATGTGGTTCATGAAAAGAACAGACATGTAGTGACACCGTTGGATCCTTATGTGGTTTGTCTAGAGGAACACACATGCAATGACACTGGGTGTGGTTCATGAATAGAACAGACATGCAATGACACTGGGTGTGGTTCATGAAAAGAACAGACATGCAATGACACTGGTGGATCCATGTGTGGTTCATGAGAAGAACACACATCCAATCACATTGGGTGGATCCTTATGTGGTTTGTCTAGAGGAACACACATGCAATGACACTACATGTGGTTCATGAAAAGAACAGACATGAAGTGACACTGGTGGATCCTTATGTGGTTTGTGAGAAGAACAAACATGCAATGACACTGGTGGATCCTTATGTGGTTCATGAAAAGAACAGACATGCAATAACACTGGGTGTGGTTCATGAAAAGAACACACATCCAATGACACTGGTAGATCCTTGTGTGGTTTATGGAAGTAACCGACATGCAATGACTCAAACTGTGGTTCATGAAAAGAACAGTCGTGCAATGACACTGGTGGATCCATGTGTGGTTCATGAGAAGAACGCACATCCAATGACACCGGTGGATCCTAATGTGGTTCATGAAAAGAACAGACATGAAGTGACACTGGTCGATCCTTATGTGGTTTGTCTAGAGGAACACACATGCAATGACACCGGGTGTGGTTCATGACAAGAACAGACATGCAATGACTTATGTGGTTTGTTTAGAAGAACACACATGCAATGACACTTGGTGTGGTTCATGAAAAGAACAGACATGCAATGACACTGGTGGATCCTTATGTGGTTTGTTTAGAGGAACAGACATGCAATCACACTGGGTGTGGTTCATGAAAAGAACACACATCCAACGACACTATTCGATCCTTATGTGGTTCATGAAAAGAACAGACATGCAGTGACACCTGTGGATCCTTATGTGGTTTGTCTAAAGGAACACACATGCAATGACACTGGGTGTGGTTCATGAAAAGAACAGACATGCAATGACACTGGTGGATCCTTATGTGGTTTGTGAGAAGAACAAACATGCAATGACACTGGTGGATCCTTATGTGGTTCGTGAAAAGAACAGACATGCAATGACACTAGGTGTAGTTCATGAAAAGAACACACATCCAATGACACTGGTGGATCCTTATGTGGTTCATGCTAAAAACAGACATGAAGTGACACCGGTGGATCCTTATGTGGTTTGTCTAGAGGAACATATATGCAATGACACTGGGTGTGGTTGATCAAAAGAACATACATGCAATGACACCGGTGGAGGCCCATTAGCATTAAGGAGCCTTTAAAAATAAAATAAAATATATATTTAATATTAATTCTCCAATTAACATTCAAATACACATATTATATTATTACTTCACTTTGGAACTCCTTCCGGACCCCTTTCAATCTCCATCAGATGTTACCCGAAACTATTTCGGTTTCTCTCTCTATTTCTCTTATGATACATCATCTACCCTAAGCGTCCCTACCCTTAAGCGTGACATCCTTTGGTTCGGAAACACTCCGGACATGATTGAGACCACTCTCACATCAATGATCAACAGAGGGACCTGGATGGCCATGTGACCCCTGTGCGTTTCACGAATACAATTGCTCGAACCATGAGATAGTCGTTCCCTGTTCCCTTTGTCATTCGATACATAATTCATCTGAGACTTGATCTTCGGTATCTCCATACCTTAGTTCGATCTCGTTACCGATGAACTTGTTTTCTCGTTCTCATGTCATTGCATTCTGTGACCTAATCACATGCTTGCAGGCTTCATTAATGCAATGTCACCGAGACGGCCACATGTATCTGTCCGTTACATGGACTAGACAAATCTTGGTCTTGATATGTAGTCCTCTACGCATCCCTTCAGAAAACCTGAGTGGCACCTTTTTGATCACCCTGTTACGAGTTGCTTCTTGATGACCATCTAAGCTTCTTCCGGAATGGTGATTTGCATTACCTCACAGTCAAAGGACCAGGTTGCGAGGTTCTCTGTGTTTTATCATCAATGGTGAACTTTGTAACTAGATCTCATTAAGATATAACGGTTAGATGTTTGTCTATCATGTTATTCAACTAATAACATGACCTCATTGTCAGTTGGCATAAACGCCCATGATCTTGAAACGCAGACCATCCTGATGACCAATGAACTAGTTTACTAGAGGTAACTAGAGACATGGTTTGTTTACTTACCACACGGGTATTAACGTTTCGTATTAACACACTTATAGCACAGTATGAAACGTATTATGAACATATAGGAGATATATCAAATAATACACTTTATTATTTGCCTCTAGGGCATAACTCCTTCAGTCTCCCACTTGCACTAGAGTATAAACAAAACTAGTTTACAATAGGCAGGAACCTAACACCAATGGAGTCTCGGTGTTGTTCGTGCTTATCCAGATGGAGAGATTTAGTCAAAGGATCTGCCACATTCAGTTCCGTATCTACTTTGCAAATCTTGACTTCACCTTCGTCAACGTTCTGCCGGATGACGTGAAATCTTAGCTTGATGTGTTTGGCTGTGGAATGTGTTCTTGGTTCCCTTGCGTTTGCAATAGCACCCGTGTTATCACAATAGATCGTCACGGGGTCTTGCGCATTGGGAAAAACTCCCAGTTCGATGATGAAATTCCTTCGCCAAACAGCTTCATTTGCTGCATCAGCCGCAACAATATATTCAGACTCCATTGAAGATTGTGCCACCACCGGCTGCTTCTTGCTCTTCTAGCTAACCGCCCCACCATTCACCAAGAAAACAAATCCTGTTTGAGACTTCGAGTCATCATAATCTAAATTCCAGCTCGCATCTATGTAACCCGTTACGTTTAGAACTTCATCATTTCCTCCATAGATTAGGAACATATCCTTTGTTCTTCTCAGATACTTTAGGATATTTTTCACAGCTGTCCAGTGATCCGGTGCTGGATTACTTTGATATCGGCTCATCAAACTAAGAGCCAATGCCACATCAGGTCGTGTACTTTGCATCGCATACATGATAGATCCTATGGCTGAAGCATAGAGGATGTAAGACATCTTCTCTCTATCATCGTCCGTTACAGGACACTAAGTCATACTCATTTTGCAATTCTTCATCATAGGTGTAAAACCCCTTTTGGTGTTTTCCATTTTGAACCTCTTCAAAATCTTTTCTATGTAAGTACTCTGACTCAATGCTATTAGGTGCCTTGATCTATCTCTATAGATCTTGATTCCTAATATATATGCAGCTTCACCTAGATCTTTCATGGAAAATTGGTTACTCAAATATGCTTTCACGCGTTTCATAAGATCCACATCGTTTCCCATGAGTAATATGTCATCCACATATACTACTAAGAAAACAACTAAGCTCCCACTCGCTTTCTTGTAAACACGGAACTCTTGTTGATTCTGGACAAATCCAAAACTCTTGATCACTTGATCAAAACGTTGGTTCCAGCTCCGAGATGCTTGCTTTAATCCAAAAATGGACCGTTGAAGCTTGCATACCTTTCCAGCATCCTTAGGATCAACAAAACCTTCCGGTTGCATCATATACAACTATTCATCAATGTGACCATTGAGGAATGCGGTCTTGACATCCATCTGCCAAATTTCATAGTCGAAATGTGCAGCAATTGCTATTGAAATCCTGACAGCCTTAAGCATCACTACGGGAGAGTAAGTCTCGTCGTAGTCAACTCCTTGAATTTGTCGAAACCCCTTTGCGACAAGTCGAGCTTTGTGAATGGTCACATTACCATTCGCATCTGTCTTTTTCTTAAAGATCCATTTATTTTCCACAGCCTTGCGGCCTTCTGGAAGATCCAGCAAGGTCCAAACTTGGTTTTCATGCATGGATCCTATTTCGGATGGCTTCTAGCCATTTCGCGGAGTCAGCACTATCCATAACTTCTTTGTAGTTTGCAGGTTCTTCCTATTCATCTAGGATGACAGACATTACAAGGCTATTGTACCAATCAGGAGTGGCACGAACCCTTGTAGAGCTGCGAACCTCAGGAGTCTCGATGTCATTGTTTTGATCATCATCAATAGGCTCTTCCTCCATGTTGGAGAGCGGTTTCGGAACAGCTTCTGTTGCGCTACTCGGAATTTGGAGAGAAGGGTCAACAATTTCATCTAACTCAATTTTCCTTCCACTCACTCCTTTTGCAAGAAAATCTTTCTCGAGAAAGGTGTCAGTTTTTGTGACAAGCGTCTTGCCTTTGGCTTGATTGTAGAAGGTATATCCAATAGTTTCCCTTGGATATCCTACAAAGATACATTTTTCCGATTTGGGTACGAGTTTGTCAGGCTGTAGTTTCTTAACGTATGCCTCACATCCCCAAACTTTCAGAAAAGACAACTTCGGCTTCTGCCCATACCATATCTCATATGGGGTTGTCTCCACGGATTTGGATGGTGCTCGGTTTAAAATAAAAGCGATGGTTTCTAACATGTATCCCCAAAAATACACAGACAAATCAGGTAAAGACATCATGGACCGCACACTATCCAATAGGGTTCGGTTATGATGTTCCGACACACCATTACGTTGTGGTGTCTTGGCTGGCGTAAGCTGTGGGATAATCCCACAGTCCTTCAAGTGCATGTTAAAATCATAACTCAAATACTCGCCTCCTCGATCGATCGAAGGTGCTTAATTTTCTTGTTAAGTTGATTCTCTACCTCTTTCTAAAATTCCTTGAACTTTTCAAAGGTTTCATACTTGTGCTTCATCAAGTAGATATATCCATATATGCTTAAGTCGTTAGTAAAGGTAACAAAGTAACGATAACCATTGCGTGTTGAGACACTCATTGGTCCACATACATCTGTATGTATGATCCCAAGTAGGTCTACAGCTCTCTCCACTATTCCGGAGAATGGTGTCCTAGTCCTCTTGCCCATGAGGCATGGCTCACATGTATCAAGGGATTCGAAATCCAATGATCCAAGAAGCCCTTCTGAATGAAGCTTATTCATGCGCTTTATGCCAATATGACCAAGAAGGCAATGCCACATGAACATGGAATTATCGTCACTGTGCTTACAACATTTAGCATCAACACTATCGATGTGTGTATCGCAATCAAGATCAAGTAAGAATAAACCATCACATACAGGAGCATGAACATAGAAAACATCATTCATATAAATTGAACAACCATTTGTTCCTGATTTAAACGAATAACGGTCTTACAACAAGCAAGACCCACTCACAATATTCATACTCAATGCGGGTACATAATAGCATTTATTCAAAACCAACAATAATCCTGACGGTAGACAGAGATGCAGGGTGCCGACGGCCATCACTTCGACTCTCAAGCCATTGCCGACGCGCATCGTCACCTTGTCATTCCTCAGGCGCCTCCTACTCTGCAGATTCTACTGAGAGTTACATATGTGAGCAACAGATCCGGTATAAAATACCCAGGTGCTACTCCTGGCGCTCGTAAGGAATACATCAATAACATGTATATCATATATACCTTTGTCTGGGATGGCTATCTTGCCAGCTCTCTTGTCTTCAAGGTACTTGGGATAGTTGCATTTCTAGTGCCCATCCCCTTTGCAGTAGAAGCACGAAGTGCCAGGCTTAGGGCCAGGCTTGGCAGTCTTTGAGGTGCTGGGAACAAACCTGTTATCCCTCTTAGACTTATTACCCTTGCCTTTCCCTTTTTGCCCTGGTTTCTTAAAGTTGGTGGTCTTGTTGACCATCAGCATTGTGTGCTCCTTCTTGATTTCAACCTCAACAGTCTTGAGCATGGCGAACACCTCAGTAAGGGTCTTAGTCATCCCTTGCATGTTGTAGTTCATCACAAAGCTCTTATAGCTAGGGGGCAGTGAGTGCAGCACCCTATCAATTGCGAGCTCCTCCGGGATTTTGCAATCCAGGGCGTTTAAGTGCTTAACGTAGCCAGACATTTTAACCACGTGCTCACTACTACTGCTGTGTTCTTCCATTTTAGCAGAGAAGAAGAGCTTGGAAGCATCATACCTCTCTGCACGAGCCTGTGGAGCAAAGATGGCCTTGAGATCCTCAATGATCTCTGATGGCTCAATGCACGGCGCCTAGAAAAATGCTTGATCGCGGTGTTGATGTAGAGCTCGTTGGGAACCCCAAGAGGAAGGTATGATGAGCACAGCAGCAAGTTTCCCTCAGTTATGAAACCAAGGTTTAATCGAACCAGTAGGAGCAAGGAAACACCTCAAAGGTGTTCCTAGCTGAGCTTTGGCAGGGCGCACTACCGGTGCTAGTAGCAATGTGGAGACCTGCACAACACAACCACAGAACTTTGTCCCCAACTTGCGATGAGGTTGTCAATCTCACCATGTTTTGTGGAAAACAAAGGATTAAACGTATCGAATGGAAAGAAGTAAAAGTTTGCAGAAAGTAAACACAAAACAGTAAACAATTGTAGATTGTATGTAAAGTAAAAGGACCGGGATCCATAGTTCACTAGAGGTGGCTCTCCTTAGATAGATAACATGCTGGGTGAACAAATTGCAGCGGGGCAATTGACAAACACCGAGAAAGCAATACATGCATATACTAATAATCTTGACTCCTTTGAGATTCGATTGGGCATTACAACATAATACATAGACCGCCATCCAACTGCATCTATGACTAATAATCCACCTTCAGGTTATCATCCGAACCCCCTCCATTATTAAGTTGCAAGCAACATATTATTGCTTTACGAACTGCGTGTAAAGTAAACAATACAATTTGTTCTATGAACAAAGGATCGTTGTTTTCTCCCTAGTAGCAACAGCACATCTAGTACCTTAGAGATTTCTGTCACTTCCCCAGATTACGAGAGGCATGAACCCACTATCGAGCATAAATACTAACTCTTGGAGTTGCTAGCATCTACTTGGCGAAGATAGCTACTAACAACGGAAAGCATGCAAGATCTCAAATAACAAAGACATGATAGAATCAATAATCAATCTGAAATAGCATCTCAATATCCATCGGATCCCCGCTCACACAACATGTATGAATTACAAATAGATGATCTTGATCATGAACGGAGCTCACAAGATCTAAACATGAAAGCACAAAGGAGGAGAAACAAACCATCTAGCTACTACATGGATCCGTAGTCCAAGGATGAACTACTCACACATCACACCGGAGGCTTGCATGGTGATGAAGAAGGCCTCCAGGGTGAATGCCCCTCTTCGGCAGGGTGCCGGGAAGAGCTTCAGTTCCCCCCGATCTAGGGACAAAGACGACAGCGGCTACAGACTCTTTCGTGGATTTTTGATCGGGTACCTAGGGTTTTCGTCCCGAGGGCAACTTATAGGCGGAAGGAGAGGCCGAGGGGGTGCTGGGGTCGGCCAGACCACCCCCTGGCGCGGGCCAAGCCTGGCCGCGTGGCCAGGTGGTGTGGCCGGCCCCTGGCCCCTCTCCGTCTCATATTCTGGCACTTGATCCCTTCCGGAAAAATAGGCACTTTGGCTTTTGTCCCGTCCAATTCCGAGAATATTTATTTTCTGACTTTCCTGGAACCAAAAACAGCAGAAAACAGGCAGCTGGCACTGTGGCTCTTGTTAATAGGTTAGTCCAAGAAATCATAATAAAAGTACTCCAAAGTTGGAACAAAACACAAGAAAGTGGATAAAACTAAGCATGGAACATCAAAAATTATAGATACATTTGCGATGTATCAACATCCCCAAGCTTAACTCCTGCTCGTCCTCGAGTAGGTAAGTGATAAAAAGAAAGAATTTTTGAGGTGACATGCACCATCAAAGACTTGATCACAATATTTGCAAAGCATTCAAAGCTGGGATCATAGTACTTCAATCATAACATGAAAGACAAAGTTCTAGCAATAAGCAAAGAGACTATGATGCAACATGAAAAGGTACAAACAAAAGATTCATGAATAACATGCTTTGCAAGACGTTTGTTTGTTTCACATAAAGAAAACATAGCATAAAATTATTCAGCTTGTCCCTCAATAGAGTAGCAAATATAAATGCATAGGACACCTTCAAAGTTCATAAGAGTGACTAGACACAATAGTTTCAAACAAGCAATAACAAGTTATGCATCAATCAACTAGTCTTGGGACAATGCACATAGAACTAAGAATGGCCACTATGCTCTCAAAGTAGTGCATAAAGATAGAAGGTGGAGACTCAATATAATGGTGGAAGAAAGGCCTTTTGTAAAAAGGAAGTAGGGATTCAAGTCTCATAGAGAGCTTCCAAAAATTATGGTACTTGTAGTTTTCAGCTCTCACTGCCCTTATCATAAGCATCTTGAAGGTGATTAAGGTTAAAGTGACACAACTAAGAGGATATGCTTGACAAGTTATAAACCGACTCGTGCCCCTTACTTACGAAGACCGATCCTCATGCTACTCAACTTTAGTCACGAGTAAGCTCTTGTCATTGTAAGTATATGTGTATCATTAAGAACCGCCAACGGGGTACCCCTTGCACATGATACAGGAGCTTTCCCATAATCAAAATGACAAGGCAAGCAGACAATGAGCATCTCAGCGATCTTTTTATTTGCTATTTGCATAGGTTTTTATTGAGAATGCTTCATAGAGTGCTCATTATGGTGATGCTGCAAGTTTCCACCATGATTAGGCATGACTTAGGCTAGCGGCCCAGGCGTTTCTCTAACACACATACAAAGTCCATGATCTTACAAGTTCCACTTTTATTTCACACTGCCGGGATCCGTAAGCAAAAGAACATGATATCAACTAGGTACAAGTACCAAGTGCAATGTTGAAAGCGTTCCCCATGAAACATGGTTCTGCTAATTTCAACTTATAAAGCGCAAGCATATACGCAACAAAGAAGGACCTTCAAGTTTATTAAGGGCAAGTAAAGTAAAGTGTGCCATCAAGTTCGTGAGAGCTTTAATCACTAGTTTTCTTAAAACAAGTGGAAGGTAAACAAAAACATGAATATACTTGGAATAGAATAAGATAGTAGGTAGGTATGGTGGACTCTTTGGAATAACTTGGTTTAGGGAGTTGGATGCATGAGTGGAACTCATACTTGGTTGTGGAGGCTAGCAAAAGACTGGGAGCGACAAACTAAGAGAGCAATAATGGTCATAATCATGCAGAGCGACAAAACATCATTGATAAAAGCATAAAGTGATACTACAAGTTGAAAACTAAAGGATCATAAAGGCTATGGTGACTTGAGATAGTCATAACATGGTGTGAGCATGCGCCAAGTTAACCCAAATAAAGCATCAAAGGAGAATACCACTATACTATGCTTTAATATGCTAAAACAACGCATGATTCATCCAAGGCACATTAAGCAATCTCAATTGTTTATAACAAGTCAAGCTACAGCAAAGAATACTAAGCATAAAGCCAAAATAATATCAAGCATGGCATGACAAAGCATAGGCCACAGTCAAAAACAAGCTCTTTTTACCACATAAGTATGAACTTTCCTACTCTTTTCCAAACCAAACCAAACTATTTGCAAACCAACGTATGAAACAGGGGGTCCAACCAATTTATTCAGAAAACTAAGCAAACCAATCAAAATAAAAACCAAAACAAAAACCAAAAAAAGACGCTCCAAGAAAATCACAACTGTGCATGAAACAATAAAAATAAAGCGTTTGAAAGAAACCTGGATTTTTATTGATGAAGAAGGGGGATGCCTTGGGCATCCCCAAGCTTTGACGCTTGTACTTCTTGGATGTTTCTTTGGGGTGACACGCGTGGCATCCCCAAGCTTGAGCTTTAGTCCATCCTTCATCTCATTACTCATTCCTTCCATACACCTGATATTTTTCCTTCATACAAAACTTCACACAATCTCATTAGCAACATTAGTGCACTTAAGATAAATAAGTCTCAAGGTTTAGTTCTAACACCAAATGAACTTCCATTAGAACACTAGCTACTGTAGAACTTCCCTCAAAAAGCTCAGTTCCCCAAAGGAACTCAAGAAGGAATTAACAAGAAGCAAATGCAGAAAATGACAGAAATCTGTCAAAACAGATCAGCAGGTAAAGACAAATTTTTTCGAAGACCTTCTGTTGTTCAAATCAAAAAGTGTTGAACTAACGAAAGTTATATAACAACCTGGGTCAGAAGCAAAAAAACTTACAGCTCACTCCGACGTACAGAGCTCTCTCAGGATTTTTTACGGTGAAGCACATAAATCTGTTTCGGGACATCAACTTTCCCAATCATTACTTCACTCTCGTTAGAGGTTACTCTTGGCACAAAAAGCAAATAAAAAGGATAAGGAGATGTTATTACAGAGGTAATAACTTCCAAGACTCAACTAAAACTCTTGGGTTATCTCCCAACAAGTACTTTTCTTTAACGCCTTTAAGTTAGGCATAAGAACCAAAGAAAGAATCAAGTGTTCTCAAATGAAGAAGCATTAAGACCAAATTTCTTGCCCTTACCTCTCTTATTTTTATTCTTAACCTTTCGGAAAATGTGATTGTTTGGTGGAGAAGAAAGGTGCATGGTCCCCTTTCCCACATATATTATTGCTCCAAGGAGTTCTAATAGGGATCTTCCAAGTGTAATTTGTCCTTTTCCTGTACATTCAATAACAAGATAATCAGTAGAAATCATTTTCCCAAGGATCTTTGTAAACACTCCTTCAGCTATTCCAATAGGAAATAAGGTAGCATTATTAGCAAGAGATATTTCTTTTCCTCCTTTAGTAAGCCCCCAAAGATTCAAAGATTCATAAATATCTCTGGGCATAAGACAAAATTCAGACATGATATCACAGCGGGATTGAAAAGTTTCAGTGTTTATCTCAATCTTTACTGTAGGGAGCCACTTTGATGGTTCATAATTTATTGGAACATAATTGTGATGCTCCCTAAGCGTATTATAGGAAATTTCTAAGCTAGTAGTGCTAGCCTCAAGAGTGTTCAACCTAGTAAATATTTTTGCGAAAGAAATATCAGTTTGGCTAGGCATAGTGTAAGTGAGGATCAATTTCTTTATAGCATTAATGGCATCATCCTCATTACATTGGAGGAAATCTCCTCCCACAATAGCATCTAAAGCATATCTATAGCAAAGAGCAATCCCAAGGTAAAAACTGCTAAGGAACAAGCCTTGAATCATTTTAGGCTCAGTCTTTTCATGTAGATCAGAGATTCTAGACCAAGCTTCCTTAAAACTTTCCTCAATTCCTTGTTTAAAAGTGAGAATCATTTCCTCGGGTGAAATAGTGATTGGAGCAAGGCTAGACATAGTGGCAACTCAAGATAGGAACTAATTTTTTTTGTGTTTTCAAATAAGAAAGCAAAACAAGTAAAACTAATTTTTTTGTGTTTTGAAGAACAAAACAAGCAAACAAAGCAAAAAAGAAAACTAAGCAAAATAAAAACAACAAAGTAAAGAGATTGGTTATGAAGGACTCCCCTTGTGAAGATGTCCTTGACTCCCCGGCAACGGCGCCAGAAAAGTGCTTGATGGCTCAATGCACGGCGCCTAGAAAAATGCTTGATCGCGGTGTTGATGTAGAGCTCGTTGGGAACCCCAAGAGGAAGGTATGATGAGCACAGCAGCAAGTTTCCCTCAGTTATGAAACCAAGGTTTAATCGAACCAGTAGGAGCAAGGAAACACCTCAAAGGTGTTCCTAGCTGAGCTTTGGCAGGGCGCACTACCGGTGCTAGTAGCAATGTGGAGACCTGCACAACACAACCACAGAACTTTGTCCCCAACTTGCGATGAGGTTGTCAATCTCACCATGTTTTGTGGAAAACAAAGGATTAAATGTATCGAATGGAAAGAAGTAAAAGTTTGCAGAAAGTAAACACAAAACAGTAAACAGTTGTAGATTGTATGTAAAGTAAAAGGACCGGGATCCATAGTTCACTAGAGGTGGCTCTCCTTAGATAGATAACATGCTGGGTGAACAAATTACAGCGGGGCAATTGACAAACACGGAGAAAGCAATACATGCATATACTAATCATCTTGACTCCTTTGAGATTCGATTGGGCATTACAACATAATACATAGACCGCCATCCAACTGCATCTATGACTAATAATCCACCTTCAGGTTATCATCCGAACCCCCTCTAGTATTAAGTTGCAAGCAACAGATTATTGCTTTACGAACTGCGTGTAAAGTAAACAATACAATTGTTCTATGAATAAAGGATCGTTGTTTTCTCCCTAGTAGCAACAGCACATCTAGTACCTTAGAGATTTCTGTCACTTCCCCAGATTACTAGAGGCATGAACCCACTATCGAGCATAAATACTAACTCTTGGAGTTGCTAGCATCTACTTGGCGAAGATAGCTACTAACAACAGAAAGCATGCAAGATCTCAAATAACAAAGACATGATAGAATCAATAATCAATCTGAAATAGCATCTCAATATCCATCGGATCCCCGCAAACACAACATGTATGAATTACAAATAGATGATCTTGATCATGAACGGAGCTCACAAGATCTAAACATTAAAGCACAAAGGAGGAGAAACCAACCATCTAGCTACTACATGGATCCGTAGTCCAAGGATGAACTACTCACGCATCACACCGGAGGCTTGCATGGTGATGAAGAAGGCCTCCAGGGTGAATTCCCCTCTCCGGCAGGGTGCCGGGAAGAGCTTCAGATCCCCCCGATCTAGGGACAGAGACGACGGCGGCTACAGACTCTTTCGTGGATTTTTGATTGGGTACCTAGGGTTTTCGTCCCGAGGGAAACTTATAGGCGGAAGGAGAGGCCGAGGGGGTGCTGGGGTCGGCCAGACCACCCCCTGGCACGGGCCAAGCTTGGCCGTGCGGCTAGGTGGTGTGGCCGGCCCCTGGCCCCTCTCCGTCTCGTATTCTGGCACTTGATCCCTTCCAGAAAAATAGGCACTTTGGCTTTTGTCCCGTCCAATTCCGAGAATATTCATTTTCTGACTTTCCTGGAACCAAAAACAACAGAAAACAGGCAGCTGGCACTATGGCTCTTGTTAATAGGTTAGTCCAAGAAATCATAATAAAAGTACTCCAAAGTTGGAACAAAACACAAGAAAGTGGATAAAACTAGGCATGGAACATCAAAAATTATAGATACATTTGCGATGTATCAATCTCAAAGGCATTCATCTTCTCAAAACGCTTTTGAAGCTCCGGCTCCATGGCATAGAGCATTCCACTATGGATGAGGGAGAAATCGTCCGCCTTGGACTGCCAGACATTCTATTCGTCCTGGGAGGCGGAATCTGCAGGCTTAGCCTGAAGCTCAGCCTCGATGACATAAGTCAACCTATAGGGGACTAGGAGGATCCTAAGATTGCAGAACCATGCGGTGAAGTTGGTTCCATCAGTTTTCAGCTTGTCCTTCTCAAGGAAAGTGCTAAGGTTGAAGGTGGGTGGGCGAGACATCTACAAAGGATTTGCAAAGTGTTTAGACTATGTTCATAATAATGAGTTCAAGTTTTGATAAAGGAACTCCCACTTAAACGAACATCCCTCTACCCGTTTAGTGATCACATGATCCCTATCCCCTGCACCTCCCCCGATCATCACGGCCATCAATGCAGTATCAAAGGTGGACATTCCCTAATGTAGATCACATCAACTATGTGATTCATGCTCGACCTTTCGGTCTCTTGTATTCCGAGGCCATGTCTGTACATGCTAGGCTCGCCAGTTCTAACTCATGTGTATTCGCAGTGCAACATGGCTTACACCCACTGTATGCGAACGTAGATATGTCTGACCCCTGATCATCACGGTTGGCCTCATACCAAAGAACTTTCTTGGTGGTGCACACACAAGGGGAATACGATAACTGGAATACTACGAGGGATTATCTTATTATGCTACCGTCTAGTAAGTATACCAGCACAATAAGTAATACTTCAAAAGTAAAGTGTTATGACATGGTTATAGCTTTATGATCATCATCAATAGCTTTAATGAGAGTTTCGCAAAACTTGTCATTTCCATGTTATAATACTTGCCCCTATGCAATAATGAACATAGACGCTTCTATATTAACTATTGCATGTTTTACGCGGCCTTAGGGCTTTCGTAGTAGAACCCCTTCCCACCTACGAACGTCGAGCCACAACATGGATTCAATGATTGCTGTTCTTCTTCCCTTTTCAGGGCCCTCCAGTGTCAATGCCATATCAACTACTGTAGAGACACAGACACCCCCCTAAGCCACTTTGATTTGTGGACCAGTCTCGTGAATCACCACGTGAGATCGGTGGGGGGCTGCTTCATCAAACATTGCCATGATATGAACAATAACATTGAAGAGGGTAGCAACTAGAGAATCAATTCACATATTGATATGTGTTCTATCCGTACGACATGTCTACCCATAGACCCGCTCTGATACCACTGAAGGGTTCCGTAGCAGAAAACAAAAAAATTCTATCTACTCGAACACCAATACCAGGATCTATACTATGTAGACATAAGTAACGGAGAAGGAATACAATGTTCATACCTTTGAAGAAAGAGGCACGCCTTATGCAGGAAGGCATATATTGATGAAGACGAGCAACACCCCAAGTGTGGTGCCTCCGAAGTTCGTCAGACGTCCGGTGTAGGAGACGTCAACCGGACTCTGATCCAGCCGAGTAGCGGAAGAAGTAGATGCCGGATCACAGATCACATGACGGTAGTGTGAAGGTGGATAACTCACCCATGAGGTCCTCCCCAATATTACGGAGAAGTCCTCAGTGGATGAGAGAGAGAGAATGCGAGGGAATGGGGTGATTCCAAAGAGGGAGGGGAGACCCCTATATATAGTAGGAGGGGGCGCACCACCCAGGGGCCAGGCGGTGTGGGACTAATCCCCACACCCGCCGGCCACCTTGGGGCAGCCACCGGCCCTAGGTGGGCCCCATTGGGGCAGCCCACTAAGCCTAGGCCGGCTGGCCCCCACTCCCTATGTGCCTGCCCCTATTGGGCCTCCCTTCGGGTGAGGCCCATTAGCATTAACGAGCCTTTAAAAATAAAATAAAATATATATTTAATGTTAATTCTCCAATTAACATTCAAATACACATATTATATTATTCCTTCACTCCGGAACTCCTTCCGGACCCCTTCCGATCTCCATCGGATGTTACCGGAAACTATTCCGGTTTCTCTCTATATTTCTCTTACGATACCTCATCTACCCTAAGCGTCCCTACCCTTAAGCGTGACATCCTTCGGTTCGGAAACACTCCAGACATGATTGAGACCACTCTCACATCAATGATCAACATGTTGGAGATATGCCCAAGAGGCAATAATAAAGTGGTTATTATTATATCTTTATGTTTATGATAAATGTTTACATCCCATGCTATAATTGTATTAACCGGAAACATTAATACTTGTGTGTTTTATAAACATAAAAGAGTCCCTAGTAAGCCTCTTGTTAAACTAGCTTGTTGATTAATGGATGATCATGGTTTCCTGATCATGGACATTGGATGTCGTTAATAACAAGATCATATCATTAGGAGAATGATGTAATGGACACACACCCATAGTAAGCATAGCATAAGATCAAGTCATTAAGTTCGTTTTGCTACAAGCTTTTAAAATGCATAGTAACCTAATCCTTCGACCATGAGGTTATGTTAATCACCATCACCGGATGGGTACTTTGATGACATCAAACGCCGCTTCGTAACTGGGTGGTTATAAAGGTGACATTGGGTATTCTGAAAGTATGTGTTGAAGCGCATGGACCAAGATTGGGATTTGTCCATCCATATGACGGATAGATATGCTCTAGGCCCTCTCTGTGGAATGTCATCTAGTTAGCTTGCAAGCATGTGACTAGGTCACAAGGGATGACATAACATGGAACGAGTAAAGAGTACTTGTCAGTAACGAGATAGAACTAGGTATAGAGATACCGACGATCAAACCTCGGCTAAGTAGAGTATCACGTGACAAAGGGAATTGGTTTCGTATGTTAATGGTTCTATCGATCACGAAGTCATCATTGAGTATGTGGGAGCCGTTATGGATCTCCAGATCCCGCTGATGGTTATTGATCGGAGAGGTGTCTCCATCATGTCTACATATTCACGAACCGTAGGGTGACACACTTAAGGTTCGAAGTTGTTTTAAGTAGATATGGAATATGCGTTGGAGACCGAATGTTGTTCCGAGTCTCGGATTGGATCCGGGACATCACGAGGAGCTCCGGAATTGTCCGAGGAGTAAGATTCATATAATGGGGATCTTTTTCTGAGGTAGGAAATGTTCTAGAGTATTTGTATGGGGATTCTAGAAGGTTTCGGAATGTTCTGGAAGGTTCTAGATGATTCCTTGGAGTTTGCTTGAAAAACCAAGAAAGGATCAAGGAGTCCTTGTGGGGCAAGACAAGGAGTCGTGGGGGAGGAGGACTCCTCCCCCTCCCAATCCGCCGGCCAAGGAAGGGAGGGGAGTCCTACTAGGACTCCCCCTCCCATGGCGCCTCCCTCCTTTAAATAGAGGGGTGGAGGCGCCACCCCCCTGGCACCTCCTCCACTCTTGCCCTAGCCGCCTCTCTCCTACTCCTTTCTTCTGCTCAGGCTTAGGCGAAGCCCTGCAGAATTATCTGCTCCACCACCACCACCACGCCGTCGTGCTGCTGGGATTCCGTGGAGAAGATCTACTACCTCCGCTGCTCGCTGGAACGAGGAGAGGAAGGTCTACTTCGACTCCGCACGTGTGACCGACTGCGGAAGCGCTGCCGGAACGCGGCGCCGGAAGGATCGTCCACTCGATCTTGAGATTGGCAAGTGATCGACTACATCAACCACGAGATCCAATATCGTAACGCTTTCGGTTCTACAAGGGTTAGTACAGATCTATCTCGTTGCACATGTCTAATAGATTAGATCTTGGATTTTATCTAGATTAGATCTGGGTTTTGTTCGTTCTTGCGGTAGAATTTTTTTTGTTTTCCATGCTACGAACCCATCACAACATAGGGACATGGATGGCCATGTGACCCCTGTGCGTTTCACAAATACAATCGCTCGAACCGTGAGATAGTCGTTCCCCATTCCCTTTGTCATTCGATACCTAATTCATCCGAGACTTGATCTTCAGTATCTCCATACCTTAGTTCGATCTCGTTATCGATGAACTTGTTTTCTCGTTCTTATGTCGTTGCATTCCGTGACCTAGTCACATGCTTGCAAGCTTCATTAATGCAACGTCACCGAGATGGCCACATGTATCTGTCCGTTACATGGACTAGACAAATCATGGTCTTGATATGTACTCCTCTACGCATCCCTTCAGAAAACCTGAGTGGCACCTTTTTGATCACCCTATTACGAGATCATTATTGATAACCATCTAAGCTTCTTTCGGAATGGTGATTTGCATTACCTCACAGTCAAAGGATCAGGCTGCGAGGTTCTCTGTGTTTTATCATCAATGGTGAACTTTGTAACTAGATCTCATTAAGATATAACGGTCGGATGTCTGTCTATCATGTTATTCAACTAATAACATGACCTCATTGTCAGTTGGCATAAATGCCCATGATCTTGAAACACAGACCATCCTCGTGACCAATCAACTAGTTCACTAGAGGTAACTAGATACATGGTTTGTTTACATACCACACGGGTATTAACATTTCGTATTAACACAGTTATAGCATAGTATAAAACGTATTATGAACATATAGGAGATATATCAAATAATACACTTTATTATTTGCTTCTAGGGCATAACTCCTTCAGAATTTTCACATTTTCTAGGTTTGTAATATGCACTAAGCATATGACTCCCCCATAATGTGATAAACAATAAATCTCAACACGAGGTAAAAAGATCCATATAGAGATAATTAATGGACACTACAGAACATGAATTTCTCATGAGAATTATACCACATAGTCACTAGATAATATTGCTAAATCACTACTAGGTGGTATTCCTCATGTACACATATTTTAGGATTGTGTAATGCCCAAGCATAACACTCTCCCAAAATGGGATAGTCCATTAATCTCTCACAAGAGCTAAATAAGATACCAAATAAAATTCAATAATAGCTCCAACACAAGAAACACTCATACATGTTGTGCAAACCAATAAACACAAATATACTTGATAACTCAAGATAGGAACATGGTAAGAACAACATATACAACAAACATGCAAGGTACAAAACCAACACATGCACAAGGGGGCGAGTAACTTTCAACATAATGAGTTAAGCATATGTTACCGCAAGGAGGAACATTGGAAAAATAATAGAGGCGATAATCCACATGACTTGGCTTGACAATTAAAATAGATGAAGATCCCTCAATTCTTCATGATGAAACCAAGTCTCCATTGTCCTCCAAAAATAACCTATTGATCAAGTTTTGGCTTGTTGGTCCCCAACAAAGTTGGGTCCTAAGAGGTTAGTCACAATAGGCTTGGAAACCCAAATAGTTCTTTTCTTGACACCACTTTGAGCACCAACAAATTTGGCAAACACATTGCCAATCTCATCCAAACAAAGAGAATAAACATCATCAATAATGATAGCGTTGGATGAGGAGATACCACTAGTGCATGAGGAAGAAATGTGCCCCTTATCACGACAAATGTAGCAAGTTCTTGTCTTGCTAGCTTTCTTCTTAGGTGATTCCACAACTAGAGGAAGAGCTCGAGTAGTCCTCTTAGGAAGAGGTCCATCTACCACTTGAGGTAGAGCTTGAGGCCGCTTCCCTTGTTGCTTCACACTAAGAGGCTTCTTCTTCAATGGGCAAGATCTAACATGATGCCCTTCTTCCTTGCACTTGAAGCAAATAATGTTGGCCGGATACTTCGCTTGATCTTTACCATTCTTCTTATTGCCCTTGTGCTTCGACTTGTTAGTAGACTTGTTCTTGTTATTGGAGTTGAATCCAAGTCCACTCTTGTCATTGGGGGATTTTTGCACACTCAAGATGTGGTTGAGTGTAGACTTCCCTTTATGACCCTTTTTCAAGTCATTCTTCAAAGAAGTGACTTGAGCCTTGAGCTCTCTAATTTCCTCTACATGGTTAGTGTTAACAACAATAGTAGTAGAGGAAGTAGAATTTTCATTGTTAGAGCAACAAGGCACGGAATGTAATTCATCATAAGATGTAGCAATAGCATGAGTGGATGAATTACAAGGACTAGCACATGGCAATATCACATTAGGAGTAGAAGTAGTGCTAATGTCCACATGAGGCCCACTAGATGTTACCTTTGACAAAATGGCCTCATGAGCTAACTTTAGACTATCATGGGAGACTAGAAGATCATCATGCAAGCTTGAGAGCTTAACATGACTTTCTTCCAATTTCCCATATTTGCTAGTTAGCAAAGCAGGTTGAGCCTTTAGCTCAACATTCTCCTTCAAAGTAGATGCTTCACAAGAAATAGCATTAGTATCACAAGCATCATTAATAATATCAAGAGGTGAGGGCAAATTTTACAAGCTCTTTTGAATATGAAGCTTTAAGTTGCTCATCTGACTCGGTGAGTTTGATGAGCTCACTCTTAATGACCCGAGAGCCATTTTTGAGGTGCTTAAAATCCTCAATGAGTTTAGCATGTGCAACTACAAGTTCATCATTTTTAGTTTTGAGAGAACTTGCCACCACAAGTTCTCTATCATAGTTTTCTTTTACTCTAGATAGTTCTAGAGCAAAAGTCTCCTCAAGAGATCCTTTGGTGGTTTGTTCTTCTTCAAGGGAGCTCTCTAGATAGGCAATATCGTTAGCATACTCACGCTCATGTTCATTCTTTTGAAAAATTATATTTTCTTGCTCCTCAATAAGTTTCTTGCCTTCAATAGCACAAGTTAATATTTCAACAAATTTGGAGGAAGCAATTTTATTTCTATGAAGAGTGGGAAAGACAATCTCTCCCATCTCTTGAATGGAGGCAATATCATAATCAACTAGATGATCATCATTATTATCACTCTTAACATCATCATCATCAACATTGTCATAAGAAACAATGGGATCCAAGGAGGTTACCTTTGTTCCCATAGCCATAAGGCATATGTGAGAACCGGAAGAAGGTGATGATGAGATTGCATTTGTAGCTCCATTCAAAACCTTGTATTGGCCCATAGAATCTTTGTTTTCCTCTACATGGTTAGCAACACAAGCACTAGAGGAAATAGAAGCATTTTTATCATGGCAACAAGACAAAGCAAGCATATCATCATGTGAATTATTTAAGTCATTTCTACATGATATGCAAGGACTACCAACACTAGCATATGAGGAGTTTCGAGTGCTACAAGTGTTAGAGTCCAAAGATAGAATATTGCAACTAGATATAGATGATGGATAATCAATAGTAAGCTCACTATCCAATTGCAACTTCTATCACCACTCACCATATCATTAACTTGTGAAAAATCACATGTTTGTGAAGTGGTAGAAGATGAGAACTCATCACGGCCGGAGGTGGAGGGAAAACAATCATCCTCAATAATATTGGACACACCATATTTATCTTGAAGCTTTGTACAAATATCATGAGCACTCCGATATGGCATGATTGAAGAAATAACTACATTTCTCACAGCAAGTAAAAACATTTTAGTAGCTAGAGCATCTATATAAGAGTTCATCTTCTCCTCTAAAGATTCGTTTTGGGGATCCATAGGAGAAGAGGAACCCATATAAGAATTCTCTCAATAGATGGGTGAATGTCCCGAAAGTAATCTAGCATGCGAGATTTCCAAACATCATAATTATTTGTGCCATTGAATATATAATAGAAATCGTGCACTACTCCACTAGACGACATCGTTACACTCAAGGCGGTGATGCCTAAAAGCAAGAGACCTTGCTCTGATACCAATTGAAAGATCACGGATGTCGCCTAGAGGGGGGGTGAATAGGCGACTAAAACTTCTACGAGATGGGCTTAACAAAGGCGGAATAAAACTAGCGTTTTCTTTTGTTAAGCACAAAGCCTAGATATACTAAGGTTCACCTATGTGCACCAACAACTTATGCTAAGCAAGATAAGCAACAATGTGATAGCAAGATAATTACTTCAAGCACGAAGGCTATCACAATGTAAAGTGCATAAGTAAAGAGCTCGGGTATAGAGATAACCGAGGCACGCGGGGACGAAGATATTTTACCGAGTTCCTCCCAACAAGGGAGTACGTCTCATTGAAGGGGTGGGCGGTACTAAGACCACCAATGCCACAAAGGCCTCACCCTATGTAACACCCTCGAATCAGCCCTATGAAAGTTTTAGCTCTTTCCACCAAACCCGCATAGAAACGATTCAAGGACGCCCACCAGGCACTTTCATGCGGGTGGAAAACGAAGTAATACCGTTACACAACAGTCCTCGATGGGACCCACAGAACATATATATACAGCACCGACTCCATGAGTCAAGAATACAGATATACAATACAAAGATCCAAATCACCTTGAAAACGATAGAACGTCCGGCTACGGACAAGATGCAGATGGGGCTAAAAGCCCTGAAGAATAACCAATGGCGTCCATAACCCTGCCTAGGCCAAGCCGGAAGGGTAACCCTGCTAACGGCGTCGATCTCAAACCTGCTAAAACAAAAGGGGTGCCGACAAAGGGCAAAGGGAAAAAGAGGAGCGTCAGTACTAAGGCCAGTACACGGCGAGGCTAGAATTCAGCGGCTCTCTCCTACATAGGTATGGTGGGCTGAAGCGGCAGCGCAGCGGCACTAAACAACCTATAGAGACTCGATGCAACTGACGGTGATCAGAGAGGGATAAGAAATACCTATTCGGATCCATCCTGAAGCTAACACCAACCAAACCCATCCTGGTATTTCCCCCTCGAGACCAAACGAGGAAGTCAGACCAAGGAACTCACACGGTTGGCAATTTTACTCATTCCGTTATAGTTGCAATAATTACTAATCAGATATAGACAGCATGAGTCATCCTGAAGCATAAGTAGTGGGCAGTTTAATTACCATTCCATTGTAGTTGGAACATTTTCTAGTCAGATATAATTGTCCTGAGGAATCCCAAAACCCAGCAGTTGTCGGCACTTTTATCACATTCCATTGGAGTTGCAATACTTACTAGGTAGGTATATCAAAACACGATACGACCAAGATCCACCAGTTGTTGGCATTTTTAATATCCATTCCGTTATAATTAAGCTGATTACTAGTCACATATTAAGTCAAATTTATAGCACTACTTTAGTTATGCTTGTCTATGATCGAGATACTGTGCTCCAAGTCGTCCATAACCGCGGACACGGCTTTCAGAAAGTTTTACCCTGCAGGGGTGCACAAATAGCAACACACACTCGATCAACCTCGGAAAAACCAACTCAAAACCCAACGAGGCATTCACGACAAAGCGATCACAGGATTCAGAAATATTTCATGGGGCCACCCCACTAAGCTACCCGCAACGAAGTTGGCCGGCTCCGGAACGGACCTAGGGTTTGTGTGGATGGTTGTAAATGACTAGGAACCCGAAAGTGTGACTGGGCTTGTCGATACAGCGAAAACGTGTCACGGTCCTAAACAGTACAGGTGCTCCACGCACAATCGTAAATAAAGCAGTAACATGGCATAAGTACAGGATAGTAATAAAACCCCAAACTAGTTTGTGGCCCCAAGAAATATAAATGAATCAAGCTCTGGCTCACGGGGGTCCATAAGGCCTCCCGGATGTGGATAGTGCGAAAAATCAAGGAACAGGTATCAAGTACTCGGGGTCCTACGGGACACAAGTGAGCGTGGAAGAACCAAATAACATCTATTGCCCACCGATGCCTCTGTATTAGTTATATCTAGCATTTTAATAGTTGTATTTAAAGTCGTGATCATCTCCACCATTAAACATCTCCACCAATAACCATCTGCCAGCATTCCAACAACTGTGGTACTTTTCAACACAAGATCGCACCTGAGCACGCAACTACGACTCGCAAGGCCAGCTATCTACCAAACACAGGTAATAGGAGGTGTCCACGGCAATATAGAGGCTGCACGGGATATAACTGGGGTACAGAAACTAAAGCATCGCGACACAGATAGCAATAGATCAACAGGAGGAAATAAAGACTATAAATGCAAAATAGGTAGAAGGGGGAAGAGATGCTCGCCTGGGAAACACGGTCGGAGATTCATATCTGGAGAGCTTGTCGACACTAGCATCAACTCATCGGCCTAATCCACGAAGAAGCAAACACTAGAAGAAACACCAGATGCAATATTTAATACTACGACAGAAGAATCGGCATGTTTTTGATATGATGCAAGATGAACAATTTAATATGCGACAGTCGATAATGTCATATTATAAAAATAATGGGGGTCTCGGATAGGGAATCACATTAGGGTTCGGCGAACTTGGGCTCCGAGGGGTTCGGGGTTCGACAGGTTCGACGAGGGAACGGTTCGACGGAAACGGTCACGGACAACAGAAGGAGAGCTTGATGTTCCGGGAAGGAGGACATGTTTTGGCGTCGGAGGATCATCGAACCCGCCCTGGTCGGTGTCGCTCTTGTCGTCGCGAAGATCTTGTCGGGTCCGCGTACCGGGTTGGTCTTGGTGTCCGGGGAGAAGAACTTGGCGTCCTCGAGGAAGTACTTGGCGTATCCGTGTCGACAACCTTGGCGTCCGGGTTCTCGATGAACTTGGCGTCCAGGAAGGAGTACTTGTCGCACCGGGGTTCGGTATTGGTCCCATGGTCGATGGAGATCTTGTGTCGATGCCTAGGCGTTCGGGAAGATCTTGGTGTCCATGATAGCCGTCTTCTCGCTCGTCCCTTGGGGTGAAAATCTTGGTTTGGATCCCTTGAGTTCATATGTCCCTGCCGCCGGGGCGTCGTAAAAGGACCATCATCACCACCACAACAACATCTGCCACCGATTCGCATACACCCCCACTTCACATCAGCGCTTCAGAGGCCAAACCACGTGCCAAGCAACAGCAACAATATGTGGCCCAAAAAAAACACAGGAACAACCCGACTACATCAGGCACAACAGCTGGCGCGCTCGGAGGAAGGCAGACGCAGGGGATCCCAGGGCGGCGGGCAGAGCACAAGGAGGCGCTCGGGATGGAGGAACTCGTCAGCGCGGGGAGGCTCGGGTCGTGGGGCGCAGGAAGAGGGGAGGCCAGAGATGGGCGCGGCCGGAGTTGGGCGGCGGGGATGGCTCTGCGTCGGCGGGGACACGCGGAGGTGGCTGCTCTGCGAGGTGGCGGGCCGCAGGGAGATTGGGCAGCGGCGGCGCCGGGGAGCTCATGATGGGGGAGGAAGGAAGCGGCGGAAGGGGAGGCGCTGGGCTTCGGCGGCGGGGTCGTGGTTGGCTCGCGCCACGGGTGACGCCGGAACCGGAGAAGAGAGTGGCCCGGCGGCGCGCACGGGGGCGGTCGGTGCGAGGAGGAGGGCTCGGGCCGGTCGGCGCACGGGATGAGGCCCATCGAAGAGGACGGCCGCGGCGGGGTCGCATGGAGGACAGAGGTCGACGGGGCGGCGGCGAGGTGGGGGCCCGTGGTGGCAGACGGCGGGCCGACGGCCGACGCATCTGGCGGCGGAGGGGAGAGCGTCGGCAGCCTTGCGGGGGTCGCCGGACTGGCGGAGGAGGGAGACCAAGGGAGGCGCGGCCGGCGGGGAGCGAGCGGCGCTAGGCCGGCGGCGGATGGGGCGCGCGTGGGCGGCTGCGAGGTGGTACGGAGGTGCGGGGAGTGGTGGGCTCGGGGAGAGGCAGAGGGCGAGCGGGGTGGCTGCGTGGGGGAGTGAGCGTGGGGATCGGGGCAGGTAGGTGGGGTGGACGAGCGTCAGGCGCGTCGGTGGGGAGTGGCTCTGGTCGGTGGTGGGGCCAGGGTGGTGATGAGGTGGTTGAGTGGGGTTGGTGGAGGCTGAGCGGGACGTGCTATGCGTGCACGGCGTGTACACGCGCAGGGGTGGCGGCGGTGTGGTGCCAGGTGGGCCAGCAAGTGGCAACTGGGGTGAGGTGGCAGGCGGCGGTTGGTGGGAGTGAGGTGGAGGGAGGCTGGGTAGATTAGATTTGGGTAGTTTAGGGATTAGACTAGGTTTTAGTTTAGGGCTTGGAGGTGGCCGGCCGGGGTTTCGGGCCTGGCGGGCTGCCTCCCAAAAATAAAATAAATGTTTTATTATTTAAAACGGGGCTTTTGAAATCCGTTGGTAGACAAAACAAAATATTCCGGACAGACCCGGGTTTTATAGTTTGAATAAAAGACGGGTCATTTAGAAAACAAAACAGACTTTTCGAAAATTAGTTTGATGCAAACAAATGCAAGATGACATGACGATGCTCAAATGCAAGGTGGCATGATGACATGAGCATGCGGTCATGACGATGCAATGCACAAAACAACACGAATTTCTAGTAGTGGTTTTTGCGGGGCGCCACACCCTATTCTCCCGAGCACCCACCACGCGGGCAAGCACCCGTTCCACTATGGGACACTTGAGGGTGATCACCAAACCCGTACAAGATTGGGGCTATCTCCACAACTTAATTGGAGGCTCCCAATAATTTCCACCAAGGCCTCAATCTTGGGGGAGCTTCACAACTTAATTGAAGACCCCAAGAACACGCCACAAAGGCCACACAACCGTCTAGGGTTCCAAGAACCCAAGAGGGACAAGGAACAATGAATATCACCAAACAAATCCTCCGGAGAGAACACACACCGATGCACCAAATGCAAAAGGCAAGAACACCACAAAGATGCCCCACAACTTCACTCTCAAATTCCAACAAGGCTATTAAAGCACTTGGGGGAATACGAGAGGAAGAACACAAGGAGAACACAAAATCCCCCAAGATCTAGATCCCAAAGATACACTCACAGAGAGATGATTTTGTTTGGTCAAAACATGGATCTAGATCACCTCTATCTTCCCCTCAAATATGGGCAAGAATCATTGGAGGGGGAGAGATTAATCAAGCTCAAAGATGAGTCAAAGCAAAGACAAAGGCTTGAGAAAATAAGAGGAAGAAGCAACCCTAAAAAAGAGAGGAAGAAGACTATTTAAAGGGGCTAGAAGAATCTTCCCGTTGGGGGCCAGATTCGACCTAGGCCGGTAGTACTAGATCAGGCCGGTACTACCGCCCGGTCAGCCTAGCAACACACAGCAGGAGCGAACGGAAGCGGCAGCTGGCGAGCGCAGGGAATCAGGAGCCTCGTGCGCGAGCGGGAGGTCAGCGAGGCGGGGCTGGCATGCGGGAGGGCATCGGGGGTGAGCCAGATCGAACGAAGCTGGGGAGGAGCAGCGGCAGCGCAGGCTGGGCGAGCGGGGGAAGCACCAGGACAACCTGGTGGGCCGGCCCGGTAGTACCGCCGGCCGGGGCGGAGGTACCGCTTGGGCCCGGTACTACCGGCCAGCGCTGCCGAGCCAGGCAAAGAGCTGGGCCGCGCGGCTCAGACGCGTCCGGTACTGGCCCGGTAGTACCGGACGGCCCAGACAGGAGATGTTTTTTCTTTTTCTTTTACAAAGCAAATAAGGCAAAAATTCCAATGGTGATAACTGGTACATTGCAAATGTATCTATAATTTTTGATGTTCCATGCTTGGTTTTATCTACTTTCTTGTGTTTTGTCCACACTTTGGAGTACTTTTCATATGATTTCTTGGACTAACCTATTAACAAGAGCCATAGTGCCAGCTACCTATTTTCTGCTGTTTTTGGTTCCAGGAAAGTCAGAAAATGAATATTCTCGGAATTGGATGGGACAAAAGCCAAAAATCCTATTTCACTAGAAGACTCCCGGAGCCAGAATATGAGACGGAGTCGGGCTGGGGCCCAGCCACACCACCTGGCCGCACAGGCTGGGCCTGGCCGCCCCAGGGGGTGGTCTGGCCGCCCCAGGCACCCCCTCGGTCTCCCTCTTCGCCTATAAGATGCCTTCTGACCTAAAAACTCAGAGGGGTTCAGCGTTTTTCTAGAAGGATTTCCGCTCCGCCGCCACCACTAGATTCCACGAAACTGCACCAGAAACTCCGTTCTGGCACCCTGCCAGGACGAGGAATTGGAGGAGATCATCGCCATCATCATCACCATCACTTCTCCATCGACCATCCATGTTTCACCCATCTATGAGTGAGTAATCCCCCGCTGTAGGCTATGGGGATGGTAGGGATTGGATGAGATCGTTCATGTAATGGCATCAGATTGTTAGGGCATGGTGCCTAGTATGTTCTATTAGTGCTTTTTGACTTTGTTGTGACTTGTTATGCTTAATGCTTGTCACTAGGGCCCGAGTGCCATGATTTCAGATCTGAACATGTTATTGATTCATTATGATAGTATTGTTTTTGGTCTTACCTGCAAGTTGTGTACACACGTTGTTATCCGGAACCAATGGCCCCGAAGTGACAGAAATCGGGATAACCGGAGGGAATGACTTTGATGTGAGGATCACATGTGTTCACGGAGTGTTAATGCTTTGATCCGGTCCTCTATTAAATGGAGCACCTTAATTGCCAGTACTTCCCTTGCGGCCTGATACATTGCAAATGTATCTATAATTTTTGATGTTCCATGCTTGGTTTTATCTACTTTCTTATGTTTTGTCCACACTTTGGAGTACTTTTCGTATGATTTCTTGGACTAACCTATGAACAAGATGCCACAGTGCCAGTTGCCTGTTTTCTGCTGTTTTTGGTTCCAAGAAAGTCAGAAAATGAATATTCTCAGAATTGGATGGGACAGAAGCCAAACTTCCTATTTTATCGGAAGACTCACGGAGCCAGAATACGAGATGGAGGAGGGGCAGGGTCTGGCCACACCACCCCCCCAGGCGTGGGCTAGCCCTAGCCACGCCACCAGGTGGTGTGGGCCCCCTGGACGTCCACCGAACTTGCCTCCTTCGCCTATATATTCCTCCCGAGGTAGAAACCCTAAATCGTCAAGCCTCCAGCCACGAAAAGTTCCACAGCGCCGCCACCATCGAAGGGGAGATTCAGGGGACAGAAAGTCTCTGTTCCGGCACCCTGCCGGGATGGGGAAGTGCCCCCGGAGCCATCTCCATCGATGTCCACCACCATCTCCATCACCATTGCTGATTCCCATGATAAGGAGGGAGTAGTTCTCTCTCGAGGCTAAGCGTTCTACCGGTAGCTATGTGTTCATCTCTCTCTCTATGCATGATCTTATTGTGATCATGAGCTTGTAATCTATAGATCTACCTTGCTACTCAAGTGCTTTAATAGATCTCTGCTCTCCCCATGTGTGTGAAAGTGACAGCGTGTACACCATGGTGGCACTTAGGCTAGAGATTACAAATACTTGTTATGAGTTATATTTGGAGTTGGATGTCTTTATGAAATTGTGGTGTTTGTTGGAACCATCTAGTGCTCAAGGTGACAGTGTGGGGTTTTCTAGATGGGAAAGATGAACTTTGAGGTGTGCTGTTATAGCCCTACCAACGATTAGAATGTCCAACGGGAGAGTAGTTAAGGGTAGTATCATAAAGAGAAGATATTTATATAAAAGTGTTCACTAGTGAAAGTATGATCCCTAGGCCTTGTTTCTAAGCATTGAAACACCGTTTGCAATTAGATTTGTTACATGTTTGCTTGCTTCCATCTTTATTTCAGTTTTACTTTAGTCTTTTCCACGCCCTCAAGCTATTTTCTAGCACCGTTATCTTATATCCATACAACTTGTATTTCACTATCTCTTCGCCGAACTAGTGCACCTATACACCTGACAAGTGTATTAGGTGTGTTGGGGACACAAGAGACTTCTTGTATCTTGATTGCAGGGTTGCTTGAGAGGAGATACCTTTGACCACTTCCTCCCTGAGTTTGATAAACCTTGGGTGATCCACTTAAGGGAAAACTTGCTGCTGTTCAACAAACCTCTGCACTTGGAGGCCCAACAACTGTCTATAAGAATAGAAATGTGTAGACATCAAGCTATTTTCTGGCGCCGTTGCCGGGAGGTAAGGTAAAAGGTACTCACATCCTCCGATGTGAGTGCTCGAAGTTATTTCTTTTAGATTCTGCAATTTTGTCTTTTTATCTCTTGTTTTCACTAGTTAGGCTTAATGGAAAAAAAATAGAGAGCTTTTTAGTATTTTTCCTAAGATAGAACCTGAATTGTCTGAAAAGAAAATTAAAAAACCCATGGAGCTTTCTTTGCATGCTAATAGCAATATTATTAGTATGAATCTTTTGAACGCCTTCTTATATTTACTAATTGGAGGTACCGTAGGAAGCACCACGTTAATCCTAATGAATTAAAAAACTTAGTCCATCTGATTAAACTATGATGTATTTATCACCGTTGGATGAAAGCATGAAATGTGTCCTCCCTGTCGTACGCACATGAGTCATGCTCTCCCTGGTATCTCCCCGTTTCCACGGAAAAGAAAAAAGAACGTAAAGTCCTCATGTGTGTGCAGCTTCTCTCCTTGGTCCGGCGATGAAAACTCTGGCCTGCTGCTGATTGATTCTGCCAGCAACATCATCCTCTCGGTAGCCACTCCGTCGCATGAGATAAATTTGCAGCTCTCGGCAGCTGAAGTGCATTAATTTCCTGGGCCGTGCTGGGCGGAAGTGGCTTTCTTAGGAAAGCAAACTTCTCATGTCCTGATTCGATCTGGTAGAGGTGAGACCAGCTCCATCACTGCAAAAAAGAGCACGTACTTTCCATATGACGTTACAAAACAAAAATCTTTTTACTGTACCAGTTTTCTCAAGTCTTGCAGGTTTTATGGCAGCTGGTCATCTCTAGCTTCCCATCATTGTTAACTTTCTCGAACTGCCCCTAAGGATGTGCTAGCATGGTGCCCTCTGCCCATAGGCAATAATATCGAGCTTCTCGTGTGGATGTCCGGCATCCTATCTTCAGCAGCAGCTTCATGCGCGTACGTAACTCAACTCCATTTTTCCTCCAAACACTGAAGACTTGCCACAAGATTCCTCAGGTGCTAGAGAGGATCGATTGAAGATCATACATAAGCCACTAGGGGAAAAACTCAATACTTGGAAAAACATCGGGAATAGGCTCGGCTGCCATATCGAATAATCATGTCCCTATGCAACAAAGATGAAGCAAAACAACACTTACTTGATCATCTTGGCAAACAAAAACACATTCTCTGCACTTCCATTAGTTTCTTGCAACTATGCTTTCACACATCTTTAGTATACATTTATTATCCACTCACAGAAGATTTTATCAGATTTTCAAGAAAACCCAATAACCATTGAACTATTGATATATTGGAAGGCCATAACGGGTTTATTTTTAAGAAATATATTGCCTCTAGCAAATATATATTCCATATTTTCAACTGCAACATAAGCTATAGAAAAAAAAGTGTAGACAAGCATGGACGGAGATTGGATTATCTCCAAATAAATACAAATCTAACAGTCGCCAAAAGTTGATAAGAATTATGATAGCAAATCGAATATTCATGTCCAATAGGACGATTTAGAGCATCAAAGTAGAATGTACTGGCTTCAGGCTTGCATTTATTATTATTAAGTAATACCAAAGAAAGGTGTTTCATACACGTACAGATTACAAACAATATAGATGATGATTGAAATATAGTACAGGCTCGCTCTTGACATGACTATATACATAGACTAATGTTGTAGCTGACCAAACAAGCAAAAACGTAGTTGTATTACTTTTCAAAAAATGTTGTTTAATCAAGGTTAAACACATTTCGGATAATGTACAGCAATAATGCTACAGAAGTTCATGCTGAAACAATAAACAAAGAGGAAGAAAAGAACTTACTTTAGCAACATCATGGCCATTATTCACTGCAAAATCCAAGGAACTTACAACTACCAAATATGTATTATTGTTGGATTTCAAGGG
The DNA here is from genome assembly GCA_910589775.1 of Avena eriantha. Lineage (NCBI taxonomy): Eukaryota > Viridiplantae > Streptophyta > Magnoliopsida > Poales > Poaceae > Avena > Avena eriantha. The sequence continues at coordinate 447,499,103 of OU342744.1, forward strand.
GTCACAGTTTGTAAGAAACTAACTCCACAGAAGAGGAAACAAACGGTCCATGGAAATCGAATTAACGCGTACAAGGTTCGTTTATAACATAAACAAAATGGAGACACCGAGTCTACTTTAAATACTCCCTCCGTTCAGAAATAAGTGACTTGAATTTGTCTAGATTCGTATGTATCTAGACATGTTTTAGTGTATAGATACACTTAATCTAGAAAAAGCCACGTCAGTTATTTCTTGACGGAGGGAGTACAAGATAATCAATAGATCATGATTTCAATGGACAATGACAAATGAGCAAGTCATGTAAGGAAAATAGAACGAACTTAAAAGCAATGCCATAGCTCTACAACTTGAGTGAGTATGGAGACAACGGAAAGAGAAAGTACCCTAGCATGGATTATTATGCCTATATCATCCAATGAGAAACAAACAAATGAATAGTCTTGCAAATGAGCTGCAAGTTTTTCCTCTGGTTCATAACAGATGCAGCAACAAGCATCGAGCTAGCATTGCAGGCTTATTTGGTACATGATACATCAAAGAAGATTAAGAACATATATATATATATAGGTCTGCAAAACACAGACGAAAATTATGACACGAAATTTAATGAAGTAGCTAAGGAATTATACTACCTTTCATTAGACTCTAGATGTCTGGTTATTTGTCGGTGCCCTGCATCCATATCTATTAATTACTTTCACATGCAACAAAAGTTATTTGGATTTGAATGTTGTTACCGACAGGCTTATGTATAAATATCGTAGTTCTACATTCAAGATAAAAACTGCAAGTGCTACTACCCTCAAGTAATATTAAGCTATTTGTACCTAGACCTGTCATAAAGAAAAATATGTATTCAGTGAATGGTCGACAACTGACTCAACTTTCTGAGGATGCCTGTGATCTCACTATGCAAAATTTACAACTAAGTGAACCTGGCACTCAAAGACGAAAAAATGGAACCAAGAAGGAAAAAAATATATTAGGAGGATCTGCAATTAATATCCATCCATCAAGGTGAGAAAATATAAGTTGGACACACTACTGCTAAACATAGTCAAAGGATGTAAGTGATTTCAAGACACCAGAAAAGTAGACGGTATTATACACCTAGCTTACACATCAATGTGCTACATGGTTGGATTACTCCATAATGACAGGGAGTAGACTATTAATAAGCTTCATGTTGGGCTTCTACACAACAAATGCATCAACTATTCTGCATAATACTTATATTATGTGAGATGAAAAATCTAGCAAAATTATGGGAAACTACATGGAAATTACTCTGCTAGGACAGGTGTCATAGGGTAATCTTGAAATTGAAGCAAATCAGCTATATCTCACAAATAATAACCTCACGCTTATCGGTAGAAGCTTTGCTAAGAATATTAAAAACTTCCTTTACTAGATGAGGTAAATTCTTACATCATGGGCAGAATAGATGTTGAAGAAGTACCATAACGAAGCTCTTATATTCCAATTTGAGTAATTTAAAGTACCTAAATGCAATATTTATATTAGAATGCGTGTTACAATAGAAATATAATAACATGATAGATCTTATATCTTAATTACCTGATTACACAAACACATGTAATTTAAGTTTTTCTATCATAAAGTATAATTAAACAGTACATTATATGCTGATTAGCACAACAACTAAAAACCAGAGATATGACCAGCCCATGCAGATGTACGGGTTGATGACTAGTTGTTACTAATGCTATGGAAACGTCTAAGCTTGGGGAAGTTGGGCTTTATGAAAATGATCTTTTTAATTCCCCAGCTTTACAGAAGAAAATTTGCTCTGATGATACTTTATCTCCCATATGTGGTAATTCTAATGATACTTGTGATATGTTAAATCCACATACTGAAAGCATCCCTTTTAAAATACCTATAAAAATTATTGAACGTGTTATGAATAACTGCTATTTTGGTGATGGAACTGTCCATCGTGGTGATCATTTACTCTTTATACATGAATTATGCGAGTTGTTCAAGTGTGCAGGTATTTCAATGAACCAAGTTAAGAGGAGACTATTCCCTATTTCACTTAAGGGCAAAGCAAGGGAGTGGTATGAGCTACTAGATGATCCTCATCATTTGGAGTGGAAGGAACTTGAATCTCTCTTTTACTCTAAATTTTATCCTCCTCATGAAATTCATAAAGATAGGAATTACATTTATAATTTTCATCCTCATGATGGAGAAAGTATTTCTCAAGCATGGGGGATATTGAAGTCACTAATTCTCAAATGTCCCATTCATGAGCTCCCTAGTAATATTGTTATTAATAATTTCTATGCAAGGCTTTCAGGACATTACAAGGACTATCTAGATACTTGTTTAGAGGGATCCTTCACAAGTAAGGAGGTTAAAGCTAAGTGGGATCTTCTTGAAACAATTCAAGGCAATACCCAAGATTGCGATAACAACAAAGGTAAAGAACCAGGTATAAACTATGAGTATGATTGCATTAAGTCTTTCACTGAAACTGCTGATTTTCAAGAGCTTAGTGTTAAATATGGTCTTGATCCTCAAATTCTTGTTGATTGTTATAGAACCTTTGCTTCTCATATTAATGCTCCTAAAGAAAATTGGGACATGTATCATGAGACTTATAAAGACACTTGCATGGAAAATGAAATTGTTATTAATGATAGCAATAAACATGCTCAAACCTCTAAAAGTACTATTTCTTATAAGCATGTTAATTTTTGTGGAATACATAGACCTTGTGAGAATAATCAAATTGAAGAAGAATATTGTATCACCCACAGGAATGAAAAAACTGGAATGTGGTATAGGGCTTTAAATGATCTTGGTAAAAAAGTTTGTACCCTTTATCCTTTTATTTGTGAACTTTGCTTTGAAGTGGGTCATTTCAATTTTCAATGCTCAGGCCATAATAATAGCCCTTATAATCCAATGAGTACTGCAAGTTTGTATTGTGATGACATGATCACTCCTAATCAGCATGATGAACTTACATTATTTTTGGGATGTGAAGAGTTATCAAGAAAAACCTCTTTGGTAGATATGGGTGCTTTTGATATGAATAGTGTCCTGCATGGTTGTCATCTTTATTGTGTTGATAATTTCCACACAAATACTTACATACAAAATATTATAAAAGATGAGGTTTTACCAAAATATGACAGGACTAATATGTGTTTTGTTCTTATTAATGAAAAGGAGGAATCCTCCAAAGTTTCTTCTATTGTCCCTAACAACGAACTAGGGTATATGGAGAAGCTTCCTTTCAAGACTCTCCCTCCTAAAGAGAGGAAGAAAAAGAAGAAGAGGAGGAGTAAAAGAAGAGAGGAAACAGTATTTTCCCCTAAGCATGTTGCTCCTATTAGAGTTTTTGATGAGTCTGAACTCGATGATGTTCCTATACCTATTACCTATAGTAGTGATCATGACTGGGAAAAGCACACTTCTTTTGATATTGAAAATCTCTTTGGTACCAATTCTGAAAATGATGATATTAATAATTGCTATACTATTAGTGCTATCCATGATCCTTCCAATGATGATATGTTTACAAATGAACACACTTTGGAAGATAACTATTCTATTGCTTATGATGATATTATACCTCCAATATATGATGATTGCAATGATGATTATGATATTTTCAGTCCACCTACTATGAGGAGGAAATTAAATATGATTACAATATGCCTCCTATATTTGATGATTATGGTGACGAGAATGATAGCTATTTTGTTGAATTTGCTCCCACTACAATTAATACGAATGACTATGATTATGTGGAGAGTAATAATTATTATATGCATGTGGCTCATGATAAAAATGTTTTATGTGATAGTTATATTGTTAATTTTATTCATGATGCTACTGAAAGTTATTATGAGAGAGGGAAACATGGTTTTATGTATCTGAACAATATTAAGTTTCTCCTCTTTATGTTGAAAGTCTTGAAGTTTCACTTGTTTTGCTTTACTATGCTTGTTGTTTTGTGCTTCCATGACTTGTTTCTTTACAAGATTCCTATGCATAGGAAGTGGGTTAGACTTAAATGTGCTTTGAGTTTGCTTCTTGATGCTCCCTTTTACTTCAATTTATATTTCTTATGTGAGCATCTTCTCAAACTATCAAGCCTAACTTAAAGGCGTTAAAGAAAGTACTTATTGGGAGATAACCCAAAAGTTTTAGATGAGTCTTGGAAGTTTTTACTTCTATAATAACCGCTCCTTATCCTTTTTATTTTCTTTTTGTGCCAAGAGTAACCTCTAATGAGAGAGAAGTAATGATTGGGAAAGTTGCTGTCCCGAAACAGATATCTATGCTTCACCGTAAAAATTTGTGTAAAATCTATGTACGTCCTTTTGAGGCGTGAATTTTTGTGCTTCGGCCCCAGGTAGTTATGTAACTTTCGTTAGTTCAACACTTATTGATTTGAGCAATAGAAAGTCTTCGAAAAAATTTGTCTTTACCTGCTGGTCTGTTTTGACAGATTTCTGCCATTTTCTATATTTGCTTCTTGTTGGTTCCCTTTTTGAGTTCTTTTGGGGAATTGAGCTTTTTGAGAGAAGTGCTACAGTAGCTAGTGTTCTAATGGAAGTTTATTTGGTGTTAGAACTGAATCTTAAGACTTATTTATCTTGAGTGCACTAATGTTGCTAATAAAGAATGTGTGAAGTTGTGTATGAAGGAAAAATTTCAGGTGTATGGAAGGAATGAGTAATGAGATGAAGGATGGACTAAAGCTCAAGCTTGGGGATGCCACGCGTGTCACCCCAAGAAATATCCAAGAAGTACAAGCGTCAAATCTTGGGGATGCCCAAGGCATCCCCTTCTTCATCAATAAAAATCCCAGGTTCCTTCCAAACGCTTCATTTTTATTGTTTCATGCACAGTTGTGTTTTTCTTGGAGCGTCTTCTTTTTCGTTTTTGTTTTGGTTTTTCGTTTTCTTGGTTTGCTTAGTTTGCTGTATAAATTGGTTGGACCCCCTCTTTCATACATTGGTTTGCAAATAGTTTGGTTTGGTTTGGAAAAGAGTAGGAAAGTTCATACTTATGTGGTAAAAAGAGCTCGTTTTTGACTGTGGCCTATGCTCTGTCATGCCATGCTTGATATTGTTTTGGATTTATGGTTAGTATTATTTGCTATAGCATGAATTGTTATAAACAACTGATATTTCTTAATGTTCCTTGGATGAATCATGCGTTGTTTTAGCATATTAAAGCATAGTATAGTGGTATTCTCCGTTGATGCTTTATTTGGGTTGACTTGGCGCATGCTCACACCATGTTATAACTATCTCAAGTCACCATAGCCTTTATGATCCTTTAGTTTTCAACTTGTAGTATCACTTTATGCTATGATCAATGATGTTTTGTCGCTCTGCATGATTATGGCCATTATTTCTCTCTTAGTTTGTCGCTCCCAGTCATTTGCTAGCCTCCACAACCAAGTATGAGTTCCACTCATGCATCCAACTCCCTAAACCAAGTTATTCCAAAGAGTCCACCATACCTACCTACTAGCATACGCTATTCCAAGTATATTCATGCTTTTGTTTACCTTCTGAATTAAACTTGTTATGAGAAAACTAGTGATTAAAGCTCTCACGAACTTGATGGCACACTTTACTTTTCTTGCCCATAATAAACTTGAACCATTGTGTCGTTTATGTTGTATATGCTTGCACTTATTTGTTGGGAATTAGCAGAACCATGCTTTCATGGAGAACGCTTTCAACATTGCACTTGGTACTTATACCTAGTTGATATCATGCTCTTTTGTATATGGATGTCGTCGGTGTGAAATGAAATGGGAGCTTGTAAGTCCATGGAGTTATGTATATGTGTTAGAGAAACGCATGGGCCGCTGGTCTAATCCATGCTAACATGGTGGAAACCTGCAGCGTAACCATAATGAGCTGTCTATGAAGCATTCTTCTTATAAAAAAAGAGTCCTATATTGAGAAAAAGTGGAAAAGAGAAAAACAAAAAAAGATTATGAAAAGAGGAAAGAGAGAAAAAAGCACCATATTCCCATGGTAAATAAGAAGATCACTGAGATGCTCGTTGTCTGCTTGCCTTGTCATTTTGATATGGGGATTCTTCCGTATCATTGGGCAAGGGGTACCCCGTTGGCGGTTCTCTATGATACACATGTACTTACGATGATAAGAACTTACCGGTGACTAAACTTGAGTAGCATGAGGAGCAGCCCTCGTATACAAGGGACATGAGATTCCTAACTTATACTTCGTCAAGCATCTACACCATAGTTTGTTCACTTTAACCTTAATCACTTCAAGATGCTTATGATAGAGGCAATGAGAGCTGAAAGCTATAAGTACCATAATTTTTGGAAGCTCTTTATGAGACTTGAATCCCTACTTCCTTTTATAAAGGCCTTTCTTCCACCATTATATTGAGTCTCCACCTTCTATCTTTCTGCACCTACTTTGAGAGCATAGTGGCAATTCTTAGTTCTATGTGCATTGTCCCAAGACTTGTTGATTGATGCATGCTTTGATATTGCTTGTTTTAAACTATTTGTATCTAGTCACTCTTATAAACTTTGAAGGTGTCCTATGCATTTATGTTTTGCTACTCTATGAGGGAGAAGCTGAATACTATTATGCTACGTTTTCTTTATGTGAAACAAACAAACGTCTTGCAAAGCATTGTTATTCATGAATCTTTTGCGTGTGCCTTCTCATGTTGCAACATAGTTTCTCTGTCTTATTGCTAGAACTTTGTCTTTTATGTTATGATTGAAGTACTATGATCCCAGCTTTGAATGTTTTACAAATACTTTGATCAAGTTTATGATGGTGCATGTCACCTCAAAAATTATTCTTTCTTTTTATCACTTACCTACTCGAGGACGAGCGGGAGTTAAGCTTGGGGATGTTGATACATTGCAAATGTATCTATAATTTTTGATGTTCCATGCTTGGTTTTATCTACATTCTTATGTTTTGTCCACACTTTGGAGTACTTTTCGTATGATTTCTTGGACTAACCTATTAACAAGATGCCACAGTGCCAGTTGCCTGTTTTCTGCTGTTTTTGGTTCCAGGAAAATCAGAAAATGAATATTCTCAGAATTGGACGGGACAAAAGCCAAAGTTCCTATTTTACCGGAAGACTCACGGAGCCAGAATACGAGACGGAGGAGGGCCAGGGTCTAGGCACACCCTCCCCCCCAGGCGCGGGCCAGCCCTAGCCGCGCCACCAGGTGGTGTGGGCCCCCTGGCCGGCCATCGACCTTGCCTCCTTCGCCTATATATTCCTCCCGAGGCAGAAACCCTAAATCGTCAAGCCTCCAGCCACGAAAAGTTCCGCAGCACCGCCACCATCGAAGGGCAGATTCGAGGGACAGAAAGTCTCTATTCCGGCACCCTGCCGGGACGGGGAAGTGCCCCCGGAGCCATCGCCATCGATGTCCACCACCATCTCCATCACCATTGCTGATTCCCATGATGAGGAGGGAGTAGTTCCCTCTCGAGGCTAAGGGTTCTACCGGTAGCTATGTGTTCATCTCTCTCTCTATGCATGATCTTATTGTGATCATGAGCTTGTAATCTATAGATCTACCATGCTAGTCAAGTGCTTTAATAGATCTCTGCTCTCCCCATGTGTGTGAAAGTGATAGCGTGTACACCATGGTGGCACTTAGGCTAGAGATTACAAATACTTGTTATGAGTTATATTTGGAGTTGGATGTCTTTATGAAATTGTGGTGTTTGTTGGAACCATCTAGTGCTCAAGGTGACAGTGTGGGGTTTTCTAGATGGGAAAGATGAACTTTGAGGTGTGCTGTTATAGCCCTACCAATGATTAGAGTGTCCAACCGGAGAGTAGTTAAGGGTAGTATCATAAAGAGAAGATATTTATATGAAAGTGTTCACTAGTGAAAGTATGATCCCTAGGCCTTGTTTCTAAGCATTGAAACACCGTTTGCAATTAGATTTGTTACATGTTTGCTTGCTTCCATCTTTATTTCAGTTTTATGTTAGTCTTTTCCACGCCATCAAGCTATTTTCTAGCACCGTTATCTTATATCCATACAACTTGTATTTCATTATCTCTTCGCCGAACTAGTGCACCTATACACCTGACAAGTGTATTAGGTGTGTTGGGGACACAAGAGACTTCTTGTATCTTGATTGCAGGGTTGCTTGAGAGGAGATACCTTTGGCCACTTCCTCCCTGAGTTCGATAAACCTTGGGTGATCCACTTAAGGGAAAACTTGCTGCTGTTCAACAAACCTCTGCACTTAGAGGCCCAACAACTGTCTACAAGAATAGAAGTGCATACACATCAAGGCCCCACTGCAAACGGGCTAGCAGGACAAAAGATGTTATGCAAGTTCTCATTGCGAGCACGTATGACTATATATGGAACACATGCCTAGGATTATCTTATACCTGGATGCTTTATCTTATTTATCTGCAATTGCCCTATGTTCTGATTGCTATGTGAATTGTCTTGTCCATGCAACGCCCGTCCATCCATCCCTATGCCTACCGCACTCGAATCCTACTGTTTACTGCTATTGTTACTACTGTCTTTACTTTACTACTGTTGTTACTTCACTATTGCTACTACAAAACTGTTGCTACTGATAAACTGCTTGTGAGCAAGATTGTTTCCAGGTGCCGCTGAATTGACAACTCAGTTGTTAAGGCTTATAAATATTCTTTGGATCCCCTTGTGTCGAATCAACAAATTGCGTTTCACTTCCCTCGAAAATACTGCGATACACCCCCTATACTTGTGGGTCATCAATAACTTTTGCTAGGAGACTCTGATTAACCCGAATCCAATTGCATTGGAAAGAGGACGACAAGATCTACCTTGGATATCACCAACTGAGAATGTATGAAGTAGTATAATGTGAGATACCTCACTCAGTGAGAATCCAGAAAACCGCCAAGATCAAAATCGCAACAAGATATAAAAGGGGGATCCGATTTTGACGAATAAGAGCTTGTTGTGAAGATTACCACAAGCTCTATATCCTCACATGGATAATACAAAACAACTAAATATGATGATGCAAGTATGCAAAGGTTTGACCTCTCTCCGAATGATATGATCGAGATACCCACTCGAGAGCCTCTCTTGATAGTACGACTATCTATCCTAAACCCGGTCAACACGAGACCGGCAAAAGGGAAAAACCTACCAAGAATACCTTTGCCTTGAGCATCCTTTGGCCTTTTCTTCATCGATCCATAAACCCCAAGGATGGAAAGCACCAAACATGAGATCTTCTAGGGATGGCGCATATTGAGCTTCCACAACGCATGTTCTTCTTCATATCTTCCACCTTGGAGCCAACACATACTCCAAGCGATGCCAATGGACAATTCCTTAGAGTACAACTTAATGCACACATTAGTCCATAAAGATTGTCATTAATTACCAAAATCACACATGGGGGCCCACATGCTCTTTCACCCTTTCAATCTCCTCGTTTTTGGTTAAAGATGACAAACCAATCTAGAGTCACAAAGGGATATTATGATGAGCTTAAAATATGTTTCCATTGAAAATATTAGATGAGCTCCCCCATAAAGTATGCACATGGTTGAATTTGCTTTTGTAATGCAAAGTGCGACAATAGGGTTATGGAGAGCTCCCCCCAATATCTTTAGGAAACAAGCATGGTATAGACAAGATAAAGGCATGGATATCTAACAATAAGTAGAGAAGCGTGATAGCCTAAATATATGCAAGTACGATAAACATAGTACAACTTGTCATACACAAACAATGAAAGGTTCGAATTGTTCTAAATAGAAAATAGTAGCACAATACAATAAGAACCAAATAAAGTAGCAAGTCTTGTGCATACAGAGAAACACGGAAACCCTAGCGAACATCCCTGTAATCCTAGATAGACTCTACTCTCTTCTCCCCCTTTGGCATAGAAACACCAAAAAGGAAAGAAGGAAAGGAATCAAGATCAAGATCACGAGCACGAGTAGCGGAGGATCTTCCTCATCTTCATATTCTCCTTATTCATCCTAGTTCTCATTATCATCCTCATCCTCATGTGTGGAAGATGAACGCTGGTGAGGTCCATATTGAGAAAACATTGGATACTGAGAAGGATCAAAGTCATGGAACATGTCATCAGAAATGGGCGGCATCTCATAGTTGACATAGGGAACCAAATCAAGCTCAGTGCCAACTATAGGAACATCATGTCCCCACTCAGCCATGAAAGCATTATGCTTCCTCCTTATTTCTTGGCTCAACTCTATCCCCTGGTGGGCAGCATCATAGGTTCCCCGACACATATCCCATAAGCTGGTGAAAAACTCGGCAAGACCCTTCTTGGGAGCATGGACAGTATGGCGAGAGCTAGAAGCACGAGAGCGCGGGTCATGGTAAGCCTTGGTCCATCCCTTAGAGGGCATCATCTCAGGAAGATCAAGATACATACCATAGAGAGTAATAGTGATCTTCTCCATCTTATAGCGCTCACCACGAGTTGGATTGTTGGGCTGCACAACCACATTGATGAAACGCTGAACATTCTGACTATAGTTAGGAGAAATACTCTTCTCCACAGACTACTAAAGCTCACGGAAGATGAAATCACAGCCATGGATCTTTTTCGAAGAGGATCAGGATGACAATAGTACATGAGTTTTTGATGGAAGGCATGATAGCTTGCTTCATCACCAACCTTACTGACGAGGTTCTCAGAAAAGCTTATCCAAGGAGTGGTAGCATTAACACATGCCAGAAAGCCTAGGTGATGGCTGACTTGGATTGGGAGGGTAGCAGTAAGCAAGGTCATCAGCAGTCATAACCTTCTATGAGTGAATACGAAAATCATTATCAGACATGCCATCTCCATAGCGCATTGCCTCGCAAAAATCCTGAAACTTCACTGACTAGGAATCAGTCCTAGTCATCCAAGAAATGGTGTTATTGAATCAGGATGAAAGAAAACTATAGCATGAAGCTGGCGAATGAGTGACAAACACGGAATCTCCTCCAAAGTGACAAGGTTAAACACATCCATCTTATTCAAGGCGGAATCAATGAACTAGAAGTCTGTGGAGGCATAAAGGTGGTAGTGCTCAACATTAAGGACCTTGGGGAGCACAATATAGCCACTCAACATCCATTCAGGCTCATTGCAAAAGTCATCCCAAAGTTTCTGTTGAGTGTTGGTCCAAAACCTCTTATCGGAATGAGTGTAGGTCCTCTGATGGAACCGTTACTGATTCTGCCTCTGCAAAAGTCACCATTGCTTAGCAGTACAGCTGGCGATGTTGAAATCTAGGATCACTTCCTCTTCTGGAGGACCAATGTTCTTGCCCTTGTATTTCTGGGTAGGCAGTTTCTTTCCACCCCTTGCACCCTTTGGAATAGACGAAGAGACACGATGAACAACTTTCTTAGTGCGGCCACTGGTACGATAGCCTTCAGGCCGCGGAGCAACCAACTTCCTATTCTTTGCCTCAACAGTGTATTCCACAATCTCATCCTCGTGCTCATGCTCATGGTCGGACTCTGCAGGAATGAGCAAAGAGATGGCAAACGAAGAATAAGCGTACATGTCACAAGGAAGGAGGAACCCAAAAATTTAGGTTTGGACAAGTGCAAAGTTGCAATTTTGGAGAAAGAGCATGTTCGCGAGCAAACTGGTGGAGCCAGATCACTCGCCAAATCATTTGGCGCCAGGCCCGGCAGGCCGAAACGTGTCGCCAGATAGTCCGGCGCTAGGTCCAGCGGCACTGAAACACCCACCAAAATATCCCTGGGATGCCAAAACTAATGCAATGTCTTCGAAAATTTGCAAAAATTGTCTCAAATACTTGTGCAAACATAGCTATGAGTAGAGGGGAGACCTTGAGAGGACATGGTTGGCTCCACAACCAACAAAGTTAACCCTAGATCAAACTGTAGGTGGAGTACATCCAAGAACATGGAGGTAAATTAGGGAGATCGAGAGAAAGAGAGGAGAGATTAAATACCCGAGGAAGACATGGTTGACATGGGTATGACTTATTGGGTTCCCATGATTGGTATACCTGGTACGTACCCGAACTACGGCCCACAAGAAACCAAGAGTCCTGGAAGTATCCAAAGGCTAGGAACAAGACGTGGTGATCAAGACATAAGTATAAACAAACATAGTCGTAGTGTTGTAAATCAAACTTGTAACCTATTCGTATTTGGCTCCAAGACCTAGCCTCCCATATAAGGGCTGGGAGGAGCCGACGGATAGACTACCGTAGCTTTTAGCAAACCTCAACCCGCTGTGAGTTAGATTGCATCTAGCAAACATACAACTTTGTAATCTTCTTCAATAATCAGACATGAATCGACTCCCTTGTTTGTCTGATAAGCCAACGAAATCACCAACGCTCTCTCTTCCCCAAAATACTAAGTCCATAACCATGGACATTGCCAAGGTTACCCCTCATCAATTGGCGCCGTCTGTGGGAAAGCTAGGCGCTGGAGTCATGAATTCAGTGGCTCCCTCTCCACCAAGCAGCAACTCGGTGATTGGGGTAGGTGAGGTCCGCTACTATCCCAACGATCTCGATCCACAGCCACCCACCCCTCTTCTGGCCTTCGAAAACTTCGATTGGGAGACAGATTTGATGATCAAATGCTTCCACTTCCATGTCGGTTTGGTGGAAACTTTCTGCCTCTCGGATACGATCTACTCGGGTCCATCGATAGCAATCGCAGTGCCTACAGCAACACTATCGTCTATAGTCGGCTCTACTGGAGGGGCAATCTCATCCCCAACAAACATCATGAACAATCACGCCTATGTTGAGAAGGTACCCTCACAGCAAGACACCGCGTCTCAAGGCGGGATTTGCTATCTCAAGGCACATTCAACCGTATGACAGTGTGGCTCGGGCATGCACCTGGCTCTAGGGTTTCTTCCAGGCCTGTTGCATCGCCAAAGGAGGAAACAACTTGGTCGTAGTCCGATATCACCCACTAATGCTGCAGAACACGACTTGATCATGGCTCAATGAACTCCCGGAGAGTACAATTCACAAATGGTATGATATGCAAAGTGCGTTCTTTCAAAATTTTGAAGGCACATCAGGAGCCCCTGCAGGGTCGGAGATCTACAACGTTGCACCCAGAAGGCCAGCGAAACTTGCTGAGACTACCTTGGATGATGGATAGATACGAAGAACTCATGCGAGGGAGTAAATGACCAGATCACGATAAAAGCTTTCATCGCAGGGCTCCCAATCAGATTACTGCGTCACCGGCTAAAGTGCGAAAAATTCACTGACTTGGGAGAAATGATAGAAACGGCAAGCAAATATGTAGATGATGATGATGATTCAGAGGGACTGTTGAACACCCTGGCCATACCATAGTCGGTTAAACAGCCGAAGCATCAGTAGGCCTAGAAGTGCAAAAACACCTCGGAGGAAAAACCCAATCTAGAAACAACAGTTGTTAACGCAACTTTCGGATCTGGAGGGCGAGGAGGGTGTGGAGGTGGCTGGGCGCGGAACTTCCCGGGTCCAAGGTAGAGGATACTAGCAACCTGGTAAAACCTACTCTTGGGACGACATTGTCAATAATCTGTGCGTGCATCACCTAGATGGCAACGGGGGTCGTCCCACACAAATGCTAAGTGTCGTTTTAATGATGACATCAAGAAAGACGAATCCGCTGGCTATAGAGCTAAGCGACAAAAAGGGAAGACAAATTATGAGAAAGAGAAGGAGTCCTAGGAAGATTCCGACATGGAGGAGGCAGACACTTCAAATCCCAAGTCGGATGGTAAGAAGACTTAACCAACCAAGAAATACACCTATGTCTGCTTCCTCGGATCCCAAACCGCCAAGGTCAAAAAGGCAGTGTTGCATAAGAGCTCAACAGAACTGTTCCGCCTGTCCCCCAGTTTCTGGACTGGTCGGAAGTAACAATTACCTTTGACCGAAGCAACCATCTGCTTAAATCACATAGGCGAGGAAAGTATGATTTGGTCATCAATTCGCTGATCGACGGCTATGGGTTCTCCAAGATTCTTATGGACGGTGACAGTAGCATCAACATCCTCCATGTTGAAACGCTGCACCGTATAAAGATATCAGAAACACTATTGAATCACAACTATGTGATTTTCCATGGAGTTGTCTGATACGTTGCAAACGTATCCATAATTTTTTGATGTTGCATGCTTGGTTTTTATCTACTTTCTTATGTTTTGTCCACACTTTGGGGTACTTTTTATACACTTTCTTGGACTAACCTATTAACAAGAGCCACAGTGCCAGCTGCCTGTTTTCTGCTATTTTTGGTTCCAGGAAAGTCAGAAAATGAATATTCTCGGAATTGGACGGGAGAAAAGCCAAAGTCAGTATTTCACCGAGGGGGACACGGAGCCAGAATACGAGACGGAGAGGGGCCAGGGGGGCACCACACCACCTGGCTGCGTGTCCAAGCCTGGCCCACGCCAGGGGTGGTCTGGCCATCCTAGGAACCCCCTCGGCCTCCCCTTTCGCCTATAAGATGCCTCCGATACAGAAACCCTAAGTACTTGATGAAAATTCCACGAAAGATTCTGTAGTCACCGTCATCTCCATCCCTAGATCGGAGGGATCTGAATCTCTTCCCAGCACCCTGTCGGAGAGGGGAATTCACCCTGGAGGCCTTCTTCATCACCATGCAAGCCTCCGGTGTAATGTGTGGGTAGTTCATCCTTGGACTATGGGTCCATGTAGTAGCTAGATGGTTGGTTCTTCTCCTTTGCGCTATCATGTTTAGATATTGTGAGCTCCGTTCATGATCAAGATCATCTATTTGTAATCATACATGTTGTGTTTGCGGGGCTCCGATGGATATTGAGATGCTATTTTAGATTGATTATTGATTCTATCATGTCTTTGTTATTTGTGACCTTGCATGCTTTCCGTTGTTAGTAGCTATCTTGGCCAAGTAGATGCTAGCAACTCCAAGAGTTAGTATTTATGCTCGATAGTGGGTTCATGCCTCTAGTAATCTGTGGAATGACAGAAATCTCTAAGGTACTAGATGTGCTGTTGCTACTAGGGAGAAAACAACAATCCTTTGTTCATAAAACAATCATATTGTTTACTTTACACGCAATGCGTAATGCAATTATCTGTTGCTTGCAACTTAATACTGGAGGGGGTTCAGATGATAACCTGAAGGTGGATTATTAGTCATAGATGCAGTTGGATTACGGTCTATGTATAATGTTGTAATGCGCAATCAAATCTCAAAGGAGTCAATATGATTAGTATATGCATGTATTGCTTTCTCGATGTTTGTCAATTGCCCCGCTGTAATTTGTTCACCCAACATGTCATCTATCTTAAGGAGAGCCACCACTAGTGAACTATGGACCCCGGTCCTTTCTTTTACCATCAATCTACAACTGTTTACTGCTTTCTATTTACTTTCTGCAAACTGTTACTTTATTCCACACAATACGTTTAATCCTTTGTTTTCAGCAAAACCGGTGAGATTGACAACGTCACTGTAAGTTGGGGACAAAGTTTTGTGGTTGTGTTGTGCAGGTTTCCACGTTGCTGCTGGCGCCGGTAGTGCGCCCTGATGACCCACAAGTATAGGGGGTGTATCGCAGTATTTTCGAGGGAAGTGAAACCCAATTTATTGATTCGACACAAGGGGAGCCAAAGAATACTTATCAGTCTTAACAACTGAGTTGTCAATTCAGCTGCACCTGGAAACAATCTTGCTCACAGCAGTTTATCAGTAGCAACGTTTTGTAGTAGGAATAGTAAAGTAACAGCGGTAGCAAAGCAAAGACAGTAGTAACAAAAGCAGTAAATAGTGGGATTCGAGTGCGGTAGGCATAGGGATGGATGGATGGGAGTTGCATGGACAAGACAATTCACATAGCAATCAGAACATAGGGCAATTGCAAATAAATAAGATAAAGCGTCCAAGTACTAGACAATCCTAGGCATGTGTTCCATATATAGTCATACGTGATCGCAATGAGAACTTGCACAACATCTTTTGTCCTGCCAGCCCGTTTGCAGTGGGGCCTCTAGAGAACTACTGGCAATTAAGGTGCTCCTTTTAATAGAGCACCGGAGCAAAGCATTAACACTCCGTGAACACATGTGATCCTCACATCAAAGCCTTTCCCTTCCGGTTATCCCGATTTCTGTCACTTCGGGGCCATAGGTTCCAGACAACAACGTGTGTATACAACTTGTAGATAAGACAAAAAACAATACTATCATGATGAATCAATAATAAGTTCAAATCTGAAATCATGGCACTCGGGCCCTAGTGACAAGCATTAAGCACAACAAGTTGCAACAAAGTCATAAAGCACTAATAAAAGATACTAGGCACTAAACCCTAACAATCTGATGCAATTACATGAATGATCTCGTCCAATCCCTACCATCCCCATAGCCTACAGCGGGGGATTACTCACTCATAGATGGGGGAAACATGGATGGTCGATGGAGAAGCGATGGTGATGATGATGGCGATGATCTCCTCCAATTCCTCATCCCGGCAGGGTGCCAGAACGGAGTTTCTGGTGCTGTTTCGTGGAATCTGGTGGTGGCGGCGGAGCGGAACTCCTCCTGGAAAAACGTCGAACCGCCCCCCCCCAGAGTTTTTAGGTCAGAAGGCCACTTATAGGCGAAGAGGGAGACCGAGGGGGTGCCTGGGGGGCCCACACCATGCCCTGGCGCGACCAGGCCCAGCCCGCGCCTGGGGGTGGTGTGGCCAGCCCCTGGCCCTCCTCCGTCTTATATTCTGGCTCCTCGAGTCTTGTAGAAAAATAGGCACTTTGGCTTTTGTCCCATCCAATTCCAAGAATATTCATTTTCTGACTTTCCTGGAACCAAAAACAGCAGAAAACAGGCAGCTGGCACTGTGGCTCTTGTTAATAGGTTAGTCCAAGAAATCATATGAAAAGTACTCCAAAGTGTGGACAAAACAAAAGAAAGTGGATAAAACCAAGCATGGAGCATCAAAAATTATAGATACATTTGCAATGTATCAACATCCCCAAGCTTAACTCCTGCTCGTCCTCGGGTAGGTAAGTGATAAAAAGAAGAAATAATTTTTGAGGTGACATGCACCATCAAAGACTTGATCAAAGTATTCATAAAACATTCAAAGCTAGGATCATAGTACTTCAATCATAACATGAAAGACAATGTTCTAGCAATAAGACAAAAAAACTATGATGCAACATGAAAAGGCACAAACAAAAGATTCATGAATAACAATGCTTTGCAAGACGTTAGTTTGTTTCACATAGTATCTTTTTTTCTCTTTTTTTCTCAATATAGGACTCTTTTTTATAAGAAGAATGCTTCATAGACAGCTCAGTATGGTTACGCTGCAGGTTTCCACCATGTCAGCATGGATTAGACCAGCGGCCCAGGCGTTTCTCTAATACATATACATAACTCCATGGACTTACAAGCTCCCCTTTCATTTCACAGCGACGACATCCATATACAAAAGAGCATGATATCAACTAGGTACAAGTACCAAGTGCAATGTTGAAAGCGTTCCCCATGAAAGCATGGTTCTGCTAATTCCCGACAAATAAGTGCAAGCATATACAACATAGACGACACAATGGTTCAAGTTTATTAAGGGCAAGAAAAGTAAAGTGTGCCACCAAGTTCGTGAGAGCTTTAATCACTAGTTTTCTCATAACAAGTGGAAGGTAAACAAAAGCATGAATATACTTGGAATAGCATAAGCTAGTAGGTAGGTATGGTGGACTCTTTGGAATAACTTGGTTTAGGGAGTTGGATGCCTGAGTGGAACTCATACTTTGTTGTGGAGGCTAGCAAAAGACTGGGAGCGACAAACTAAGAAAGCAATAATGGCCATAATCATGCAGAGCGACAAAACATCATTGATAAAAGCATAAAGTGATACTACAAGTTGAAAACTAAAGGATCATAAAGGCTTATGGTGACTTGAGATAGTCATAACATGGCGTGAGCATGTGCCAAGTCAACCCAAATAAAGCATCAAAGGAGAATACCACTATACTATGCTTTAATATGCTAAAACAACACATGATTCATCCAAGGCACATTAAGAAATCTCAATTGTTTAAAACAAGTCATGCTACAGCAAAGAATACTAAGCCTAAAGACAAAACAATATCAAGCATGGCATGATAGAGCATACGCCACAGTTAAAAACAAGTTCTCTTTACCACTTAAGCATGAGCTTTCCTACTCTTTTCCAAACCAAACCAAACCATTTGAACACCAATGTAAGAAAGGGGAGGTCCAACCAATTTATTCAGCAAACTAAGGAAACCACGCAAACGAAAAACCAAAACGAAAACGAAAAAGAAGACGCTCCAAGAACAACACAACTGTGCATGAAACAATAAAAATGAAGTGTTTGGAAGAAACCTGGGATTTTTATTGATGAAGAAGGGTATGCCTTGGGCATCCTTAAGCTTTGACGCTTGAACTTCTTGGATATTTCTTGGGGTGACATGCGTGGCATCCCCAAGCTTGAGCTTTAGTCCATCCTTCATCTCATTACTCATTCCTTCCAAACACCTGAAATTTTTCCTTCATACAAAACTTCACACAATCTTTATTAGCAACATTAGTGCACCAAGATAAATAAGTCTTAAGGTTCAGTTCTAACACCAAATAAACTTCCATTAGAACACTAGCTAATGTAGAAATTCCCTCAAAAAGCTCAATTCCCCATAAGAACTCAAGAAGGAACCAACAAGAAGCAAATGCAGAAATCTGTCAAAACAGACCAGCAGGTAAAGACGAATTTTTTCGAAGACCTTCTGTTGCTCAAATCAAATAGTGTTGAACTAACGAAAGTTAGATAACAACTTGGGGCAGAAGCAAAAAACATTACAGCTCAATCCGACGTACAGTGCTCTCTCACGAATATTTACGGTGAAGCACAGAAATCTATTTCGGGACAGCAACTTTCCCAATCATTACTTATCTTCTCATTAGAGGTTACTCTTGGCACAAAAAGCAAATAAAAAGGATAAGGAGAGGTTATTACAGAGGTAATAACTTCCAAGGCTCATCTAAAACTTTTGGGTTATCTCCCAATAAGTACTTTTCTTTAATGACTTTAAGTTAGGCATAGGCAAAAACTAGAATGGATAGAATAGAAGCAAACAGAAATAATCATAGTGAAACGATTGTTTTGTTCAATGAAATCCTTTTTTAACAAGGTTGATCAGGTCTTGTTACAAAAACAATTCCATATGATTCAAAACTTTGTATCCCACTAATGATTATGTTACCTCAACCTTGATAGCAATGGTCCCAATCAAAATAATTTCAAATTTTTCTCTTCGTATGGGACAATATATTTCTCCAACTTGAATGCCCTCAACATGTTCAATTGAATTCAAACCATAAGTCCTTTCAATCTTCTAGAGGAAATAGACAATGTGTTCATTGAAGGTCACCTTCCCTTGATTACAATTAATAATAGCTCCTGCAGTATTTAAGAAAAGGTCTCCCAAGAATAATAGACATATTATCATCTTCAGGCATAAAAGTTTGAGAGGATGCTCTCATAAGAAATATGAGTTGAAGTAAAAGAGAGCATCAAGAAGCAAATTCAAAAAACATTTAAGTCTAACCCACTTCCTATGCATAGGAATCATGTATGCAAATAAATTCACAAAGAACACAGTGACAAGCATAGGAAGATAAAACAAGAGTAACTTCAAAACTTTCAACACATAGAGAGGTGTTTCAATACCATGAAAACTTCTACAACCATATTTTAATCTCTCATAATAATTTTTAGTAGCCTCATGAATAAACTCAACAATATAACTATCACATAAGGCATGCTTTTCATGATCTACAAGCACTAGAGCTTTATCATAAACATCTTCAAAAGAAGCCTCAGGAACATAACATTCATCCTCCTTTAGTAAGCAAGGAGGACAATCAAATAATGTAAGAGATAAAGAGTTACTCTCATTAGAAGGTCGGCATGGGTAGCTAATCCATTCTTCCTCCTTTTGTTCATCACTCTCCTCCTCTTTTTCATCTAATGAGATTTCAGGTTCATCAATTTCTTCTTCCATTCCATTTGTGGAAAACATCTATTAGTATATTCAAGAATATAGCCGTTTTCTTCCTTGTAATTATCAAAGCAAAATTTAAGTATACCATAAACCTCATACTTATAAGGTGAATCATCAATATTTTCAAGCAAACTAGCAAGTTCAAATGCACCCTTCCAAGCAATAAATTCCTCAATTTGTTCCACATCATAAAGATCATAATTTCCCTTAGCATAGGAAGATATGGTAACATTATCATTATACTCACATTGAAAAGGGAGGTGTTTGTACCTCCTACAGCAACAAGATTTATCAAAGCAATAAGTAACATTATAAGTAGAGCACACCTTTCTAGCAATGGTATACAATCTATCAATTTGTCCCCATAAGTGTTTCCCTTTTTGTGACAAGCGGTGTTCCTTATAATAATCTTTTTGATCTTCCACGAACCCACCTTGCCAATAAGCTTCAGTTTCAAAGAAACCAACCATTGACAACAAGCATGATAAAGCAAGACAATAACAGACCAACGAAAATAACAACTAGAGTAGGAACTACTTTTTTTTGTATTTTTGATAAAGAAACAAGCAAACAAGGAGAAAGATAAACTTAGCTTGAACAATAGTGAATCCAAGTGAACTTGATAAATAAAGCTATGCTCCCCTGCAATGGCGCTAGAAAATAGTCTTGATGACGCACAAGTATAGGGGGTGTATCGTAGTATTTTCGAGGGATGTGAAACCCAATTTATTGATTCGACACAAGGGGAGCCAAAGAATACTTATCAGTCTTAACAACTGAGTTGTCAATTCAGCTGCACTTGGAAACAACCTTGCTCACAGTAGTTTATCAGTAGCAACAGTTTTGTAGTAGGAATAGTAAAGTAACAGCGGTAGCAAAGCAAAGACAGTAGTAACAAAAGCAGTAAATAGTGGGATTCGAGTGCGGTAGGCATAGGGATGGATGGACGGGCGTTGCATGGACAAGACAATTCACATAGCAATCAGAACATAGGGCAATTGCAAATAAATAAGATAAAGCATCCAAGTACTAGACAATCCTAGGCATGTGTTCCATATATAGTCATACGTGCTCGCAATGAGAACTTGCACAACATCTTTTGTCCTGCCAGCCCGTTTACAGCGGGGCCTCTAGGGAACTACTGGCAATTAAGCTGCTCCTTTTAATAGAGCACCGGAGCAAAGCATTAACACTCCGTGAACACATGTGATCCTCACATCAAAGCCTTTCCGTTCTGGTTATCCC
Organism: Avena eriantha; assembly: GCA_910589775.1. NCBI lineage: Eukaryota > Viridiplantae > Streptophyta > Magnoliopsida > Poales > Poaceae > Avena > Avena eriantha. The sequence continues at coordinate 447,520,441 of OU342744.1, forward strand.
GATTTCTGTCACTTCGGGGCCATAGGTTCCAGACAACAACGTGTGTATACAACTTGTAGATAAGACCAAAAACAATACTATCATGATGAATCAATAATAAGTTCAGATCCGAAATCATGGCACTCGGGCCCTAGTGACAAGAATTAAGCACAACAAGTTGCAACAAAGTCATAAAGCACTAATAAAAGATACTAGGCACTAAACCCTAACAATCTGATGCCATTACATGAACAATCTCGTCCAATCCCTACCATCCCCATAGCCTACAGCGGGGGATTACTCACTCATAGATGGGGGAAACATGGATGGTTGATGGAGAAGCGATGGTGATGATGATGGCGATGATCTCCTCCAATTCCCCGTCCCGGCAGGGTGCCAGAACGAAGTTTCTGGTGCTGTTTCGTGGAATCTAGTGGTGGCGGCGGAGCGGAACTCCTCCTGGAAAAACGTCAACCCCCCCCCCTCCCCGCCTCCCCCCCTCCCCCAGAGTTTTTAGGTCAGAAGGCAACTTATAGGCGAAGAGGGAGACCGAGGGGGTGCCTGGGGGGCCCACACCATGCCCTGGCGCGACCAGGCCCAGCCCGCGCCTGGGGGTGGTGTGGCCAGCCCCTGGCCCTCCTCCGTCTTATATTCTGGCTCCTCGAGTCTTGTAGAAAAATAGGCACTTTGGCTTTTGTCCCATCCAATTCCAAGAATATTCATTTTCTGACTTTCCTGGAACCAAAAACAGCAGAAAACAGGCAGCTGGCACTGTGGCTCTTGTTAATAGGTTAGTCCAAGAAATCATATGAAAAGTACTCCAAAGTGTGGACAAAACAAAAGAAAGTGGATAAAACCAAGCATGGAGCATCAAAAATTATAGATACATTTGCAATGTATCACGCCCTGCTAAAGTCCAGCTAGCAACACCTTGGAGGTGTTTCCTTGCTCCTAGTGGTTTGATAAACCTTGGTTTCATAACTGAGGGAAAACTTACTGCAGTGCTCATCATACCTTTCTCTTGTGGTTCCCCAATGAGCTCGTTAATACACGAGTCAACAAGTATATTTTCTGGCACCGTTGTATTTTATCCATACCACTTGTATTTCACTATCTCTTCACCGAACTAGTGCACCTATACACCTGACAAGTGTATTGGGTGTGTTGGGGACACAAGAGACTTCTTGTATCTTGATTGCAGGGTTGCTTGAGAGGGATACCTTTGACCACTTCCTCCCTGAGTTCGATAAACCTTGGGTAATCCACTTAAAGGAAAACTTGCTGCTGTTCTACAAACCTCTGCACTTGGAGGCCCAACAACTGTCTACAAGAATATAAGTGCGTAGACATAATTTTCCCCGGAACACAAGCCAACTCCCTAGGAGACATTACTCTCGACGTTACTTTTGGAACACCTTATTAGACTGAGCCACTGCCTTTTGAAGTGGTGCCGTTCAAGAGCACATACCACGCTATCTTCGGGCGTCTGGCCTACTGGGAATTCATGGATCTCCCTTGTTATATATAACATGGTAAAAATTCTAGGTCCCAGTGGAGTCATCACAATCCGAGGAAACCCGAAGAAAGCACGAGAATGCGAGGACGGAGCTGCTGCCTTTGCTGAAGCTGTACTGCACGCCGAGGAGTACCAGGAGATCTAGAAGAACATTGACCCGTACGAGATGTCCACAACAAAGAAGGAAGTGATGAAGCCGACTCCGGAGTTCAAGGAATGGTAAGAGACGAAGACAACACCGCTGAAGGACGACGATACCTCCAAGGTGACACATGCATGCGAAGGCTTAAACCGCGCATAGAAAAGCGTGCTCATCGAGTTTCTCGAAGCTAATAAAGATATCGGTGCCACCTAGGCTCACCAAAGGGCACGTCGGCCGGCGGTGGCTAGCGGCACTAGGGGACAAACAGGCTTGCGCAGAGCAGTGCATTCGAATGAGCACACCACGGCGAACCTAGATCTAGCGGCGCCGCTCGGTTTAGGTCACTAGAGCGACGACGGTGGTTAGCTACTGCGGCGGTAGGCGGCAGCGCACGACGCGCGAGCGTGCCAGAGCGCGAGGGAAGGAACAAAAGGGTTCCTCAGAACCACTAGCTCACTATGGTTGTAGAGAAGAGGTCGAGGAGGAAACTCGAGGGCGAAGGCATCCAGAATCGTCGACGGAGATGATGGCCGGAGTTCAGGAAGGAGCTTCCGATTGCGGCGTCTGGGAGCCTCCCGACTTACACGTTTCATCGAGGAGGAAGCAGAGGTCTAGGCGAGGCTGATGGTGGCCTCAGATGTGCGAGGTGAGGCCGGAGACGGTGGTGCGACGCGGCGGCCGTAAGCTAGGGTTCGGGAGCTCGCAGGAGCTCGCGATGGGGAGTGAGGGGGAAAGAGATAAGGGTATGAGGCGATAGAGGGCATCCATGTAGTCTTATCCTCGACTCCAGGGGCGGCGGTAAGGCGCGAATCACTGCGCGAGGACGGACGACGATGCAGCGGCCACATATCTGCATCTCGCTCTCTCTGTCGGAGGAGGAAGAAAGGTGAGGGACCTGAACGGGTACTCGGCCGAGTGGGCTGCATGTGGGCTGCTCGCTGCTGCGTGCTGAGTGGAAGAGAGAGAGGGAAGAAAGATGGCCAATTGGGCTACGGCCTGGGCTGCTGCTGGTCTGGCTCTATTTTATTTTCTGAAATCCTTTTTCTTTTGTATTTCCAAAATAGATCTATTTTGTACAATTTCAAAAATACAAGAGGCTTTGTAAAAAGTATGAAAATATTACAAGGCCCTTGTTACTGTTTGGGCTCCACATATTTTGTGTTTTTCAAATATTTCCAAAACCATATGGAGAAGTTTTCAAGAGACGAAGGATATTAGGGTGTTAGGGTTTTTAGTTTCTTTTTCTTGCAGGCATTTGAAAGGATGATGTTCATGATGCACAAACAACCCCTAATATAAGATTAACTAAAACTAGGTTGTTACAGCTCTATCCCCCTTACGAGAATCTCGACCCGAGATTCTGCAGGTAGGAAGAAGGAAGAGAAACATGGTCACTCTTCGTTCAATATAAGATCAAGACAGAAAGGTGTTTTGTGGCGAGGACTCGCAAGAGACACAAGCAACATGTAACAAGAGGAACTAATGATTACCAAAATCATAGTCACTCTATGAACATGTTAGAGGAACGAAGGAAACTCTTTATTCATCCAGGATTATAAAAATCTTTGCCAAAGATCGTGATATCACTTTACACCACTAAGATGAATATATAAGAGGATTCCTGATGACACAAGGAAAAAGAAACTTCATTCTTAGACTTCAATTACTTGACACAACAGAATGCTTGCCAACATAAGAAGGTCTGGAGGATCGATCGAGAGACATTTAGCAGCACTACTTTGAATGTTCTCCTTGATGCTCGAGAAATCAGACATCAAGTAAAGGTCAGACTTCGGATACAAAGGGAACCATAAGCACAACTCCTATTATAAAATCATAGAAGGAGCCTCATGAAGAGTGGTTGATATTTGCTGGTTCAATAGAATATGACAATAGATCTTCTGACTAGTTGTGTCAACTATTACATCAGTCATGTCGGATTTACAAAGAGACCTATGTCAAAACCTTGAAGAACACCAACCATCATATCTGCTTCAGATTCAGATTTGGTTAGGTGATATGATACTTCAGACTCAACATGTCCGAATAGAAAGCTTGCAGCATTTACCACAAAGGTAAAGTTACTTGATTCTCAAGACATGGACTCCAGTGTTAAGCTCCAATAGACTGAGCTAGATTGATAGACCCATGTAATAACAACTTGTCAGAGGACAGCTGCACATACATCAAGTACTTGCAATGAAATACACATGTGTCCTTAAAGAGAACAAAGATAACTCTACTCAAATCCAAAGTGACATCTTTCAACATTTGCACATGAATCGGAGAAGATCCCTTCCAACATCCAGAACACTTACTTCAAGATAACCCGAAGATGATTCTCAAAAGTTCCCAACATTAATGCCAAATGTTTCATATGAGTCTATTCTAGTATGGAGAAGATAAGGATATTGTCGATGGGCGCAACAACAAACTTATCGAGATACTCCAAAATGATGAACTCATATGTTGTATAAACAAGGCAAGGTATTGTTAAAACCAAAGAACATGAGGATGTACTCAAGTGAAACATCACAAGTAGCAACATCATAAATATAGTCCTTGGGATTGAGTTTGATTTGACGATAAACCAAATCAAATCAAAGGTGGGGGAAGATAACATATCCACGAAGGAAACGCTATCTTTCTTCATCGCGAGCGAAACTAGACATCCCTTTAAGATGAACTAAGTAAGATAGAACTTCTGTCTTACAACTCTCAAAGTTGTTGTTTAAGCTCAACCAACTAGTTCAGGGGTATCTGGTACGAATCCTTGGAGAAAGGAGTAGTTCAGAGAACTAGCTTGCTCAAGAACTGGACAACACGATCATGTGGCAACCTGGCAATACTTCTAGTAGACATCTAGAATATCACGAACCACCGATATGTCACTTATTCTGAGAGGAAACTTGCTTGGTAAGGCAAGAAGACCTAGTCTCAGAGTTTTGGCACGATCCTAACTCTTTGATCGAAGAGAATGTACCAGGGTAACGGACTTGGTAACACAATCAAACTTCGCTTAGTGATAGGGTTAACCATCACGCTGAGAATGACACAAATGTCCTTGGAGTTCAAAGCAACATTAATTACTAAGAATCTCAGATGGCCACATTATTACACACACGCATCATTCACGAGCGCGAAAGCTCGAAAGAAGGGTGGGTAAGATGTGTAAGAGCATTACTTCATTAAGAAGGTCATGAGACTCGGCACGACCTCTTAGTTTATAAGAGTGTGATACTCTAAGATGGAACAGACAGAAACTAATCAATGCTTCTGGATCTGCGGATTACAACACTTTGACCTGGTCCTAGATATGACAAGGTACTAGAGTTTGTTTATCCTGTCATCCCGAAATGGTTTGTCGTGATGGACCACAAGAGTATTGATACATTGCAAATGTATCTATAATTTTTGATGTTCCATGCTTGGTTTTATCTACTTTCTTGTGTTTTGTTCCAACTTTGGAGTACATTTCATATGATTTCTTGGACTAACCTATTAACAAGAGCCATAGTGCCAGCTGCCCATTTTCTGCTGTTTTTGGTTCCAAGAAGTCAGAAAATGAATATTCTCGTAATTGGATGGGACAAAAGCCAAAGTTATTATTTTACCGGGGGACACTTGGAGTCAGAATACGAGACGGAGAAGGGCTAGAGGGTGGCCACACCACCTAGTGGCGCGGGCCAGGCCAGGCCGCGCTAGGGGGTGGTGTGGGCCCCTCTAGCACCCCCTCGGTCTCCCCTCTCGCCTATAAGAACCTCCCGATGCATAAACCCTAAATCATCCACCCTCCAGCCACGAAAAGTTCCGCGTGCTGTCGCCACCAAAGGGGAGATTCGGGGGATAGAAAGTCTCTGTTCCGGCACCATGCCGGGACGGGGAAGTGCCCCCAGAGCCATCTCCATCGATCTCCACCACCATCTCCATCACCATTGCTGATTCCCATGATGAGGAGGGAGTAGTTATCTCTCGAGGCTAAGGGTTCTACTGGTAGCTATGTGTTCATCTCTCTCTCTATGCATGATCATATTGTGATCATGAGCTTTGTAATCTATAGATCTACCTTGCTACTCAAGTGCTTTAATAGATCTCTGGTCTCCCCATGTGTGTGAAAGTGACAGTGTGCACACTATGGTGGCACTTAGGCTAGAGATTACAAATACTTGTTATGAGTTATATTTGGAGTTGGATGTCTTTATGAAATTGTGGTGTTTGTTGGAACCATCTAGTGCTCAAGGTGACAGTGTGGGGTTTTCTAGATGGGAAAGATGAACTTTGAGGTGTGCTGTTATAGCCCTACCAACGATCAGAGTGTCCAACCAGAGAGTAGTTAAGAGTAGTATCATAAAGAGAAGATATTTATATGAGAGTGTTCACTAGTGAAAGTATGATCCCTAGGCCTTGTTTCTAAGCATTGAAACACCATTTGCAATTAGATCTGTTACATGTTTGCTTGCTTCCATCTTTATTTCAGTTTGCCTTTAGTCTCTTCCATGACATCAAGCTATTTTCTAGCACCGTTGTCTTATATCCATACCACTTGTATTTCACTATCTCTTCGCCGAACTAGTGCACCTATACACCTGACAAGTGTATTGGGTATGTTGGGGACACAAGAGACTTCTTGTATCTTGATTGCATGATTGCTTGAGAGGGAATACCTTCGACCACTTCCTCCCTGAGTTCGATAAACCTTGGGTGATCCACTTAAGGGAAAACTTGCTGCTGTTCTACAAACCTCTGCACTTGGAGGCCTAACAACTGTCTACAAGAATAGAAGTGCATAGACATCAAGCTATTTTCTGGCGCTGTTGCCAGGGAGGTAAGGTAAAAGGTACTCACATCCTCCGGTGTGAGTGCTCGAAGTTATTTCCTTTAGATTCTGCAATTTTGTCTTTTTGCTTCTTATTTTCACTAGTTAGGCTTAATGGAAAACAACAACAAAATTAGAGAGCTTTATAGTATTTATCTTGAGTTAGGACATGAAGTGTTTGAAGAGAAAATTAAAAAACCCATGGAACTTTCTTTGCATGCTAATAGAAATGTTATTAGTATGAATCTTTTGAACACCTTTGTTACTAATGCTATGGAAACATCTAAGCTTGGCGAAGTTGGTTTTTATGAAAATGATCTTTTTAGTTCCCCAGCTTTAAAGAAGAATATTTGCTCTGATGATACTTTATCTCCCATATGTGGTAATTCTAATGATACATGTGATATTTTAAATCCACATGATGAAAGCATCCCTTTTAAAATACCTATAAAAATTGTTGAACGTATTATGAATAACTGCTATTTTGGAGATGGAACTGTCCATCCTGGTGATCATTTGCTCTTTATACATGAATTATGCGAGTTGTTCAAGTGTGCAGGTATTTCAATGAACCAAGTTAAGAGGAAGCTATTCCCTCTTTCACTTAAGGGCAAAGCAAGGGAGTGGTATGAGCTATTAGATGATCCTCATCATTTGGAGTGGGAGGAACTTGAATCTCTCTTTCACTCTAAATTTTATCCTCCTCATGAAATTCATAAAGATAGGAATTACATTTATAATTTTCATCCACATGATGGAGAAAGTATTGCCCAAGCATGGGGGAGATTGAAGTCACTAATGCTCAAATGTCCCATTCATGAGCTCCCTAGTAATATTGTTATTAATAATTTCTATGCAAAGCTTTCAGGACATTACAAGGACTATCTAGATACTTGTTTAGAGGGATCCTTCACAAGTAAGGAGGTCAAAGCAAAGCGGGATCTTCTTGAAACAATTCAAAGAAATACTAAAGATTGGGATAACAATAAAGGTAAATAACCAAGTATAAACTATGAGTATGATTGCATTAAGTTTTTCGCTGAAACTGCTGATTTTCAAGAGCTTAGTGCTAAATATGGTCTTGATCCTAAAATTCTTATTGATTCTTTTAGAGTCTTTTCTTTTCATATTAATGCTCCTAAAGAAAAATGGGACATGTATCATGAGCCTTTTAAAGACACTTGCATGGAAAATGAAATTGTAATTAATGATAGCAATAAACATGCTCAAACCTCTGAAAGTACTATTTCTTATAAGCATGTTAATTTTTGTGTACATAGACCTTGTGAGAAGAATCAAATTGAAGAAGAATATTGTATCACCCACAAGAATAAAAAAACTAGAATGTGGTATAGAGCTCTAGATGATCTTGGTAAAAAAGTTTGTGCCCTCTATCCTTTTATTTGTGAACTTTGCTTTGAAGTGGGTCATTTAAATTTTCAATGCTCAGGCCATAATAATAGCCCTTCTAATCCAATGAGTACTACAAGTTTGTATTCTGATGACATGATCACTCCTAATTAGCATGATGAACTTACATTATTTTTGGGGTGTGAAGAATTATCAAGAAAAACTTCTTTGGTATATACGAGTGCTTTTGATATGAATAGCGTCCTGCATGGTTGTCATCTTTATTGTGTTGATAATTGTCACACAAATACTTACATACAAAATATTATAGAAGATGAGATTTTACCAAAATATGACAGGACCAATATGTGTTTTGATCTTATTAATGAAAAGAAGGAATCCTCCAAAGTTTCTTCTATTATCTCTAACAATCAACCAGGGTATATGGAGAAGCTTCCTTTCAAGCCTCTCCCTCCTAAAGAGAAGAAGAAAAAGAAGAAGAAGAAGAAGAAGAAGAAGAAGAGGAGTAAAAGAAGAGAGGAAACGGTATTTTCCCCTAAGCATGTTGCTCCTATTATAGTTTTTGATGAGTCTGAACTCGATGATGTTCCTATGCCTATTACCTATGGTAGTGATTGATACATCCATTTTGCATCACTATTCTATGTCATAATTCACTGTTATTCATTGATATATTTCGTATTGAGAGGTGATACTTATGTTATTTCATCTTTTTTTGCATGGTTGATGACTTTTGGAGCATGCACCACTGCAGTGAGGATTCTGATGGAAAAGGTGTTGTTTGGAGGAAAAATTCGCGAACATCAGAAAATCCGGGAAAATATATGGAAAATCCTATTTTTCCAGAAGACGAAGGAAGCCAGAAGGGTGGCTAGAGATGGGCCACAGGGGGCCCACACCACCCCCTGGCTCGGGCCACCCTGGGCTGCGCCACCAGGTGGTGTGGCCACCCTGGTCCACCCCTGGCACTCCCCTCTGGCGTATATTATCCTCCCGAAACCCTAAGACTCGGGGAGGGACCACAGAAAGATTCTGCCGCCTCTGCGGGGCGAAAAGCACCGAGAGAGAAAGATCTCTCCGGCAGACAGATTTCTGCCGGGGGAATTCCTTCCCGGAGAGGGGAGATCGTCGCCATCAATATCACCATCAAGCTGGACTTCATCGGAATCATCATCACCACCATCATCACCATCAACACCCTCATCACCATCTCCATATTGCTGTAACAATTGCGTTGAATCTTGCATTAGTTCATAGGGGAAACTTTCCCGGTGTTGATTACTTTTTGTAGTTGATGCTATTGAGTGAACCATTGAATTATTGTTTATGTTCAGATTGTTATACATCATTATTCCATCTCTGATCATGATCCATATGATGTCTTGTGAGTAGTTCGTTTTGTTCTTGAGGACATGGGAGAAGTCATGTTGTTAGTAGTGGAGTTGTGTTGAGAAAGATTCAATAGTTTGACATTTAAGTTGTGGTGTACTTCTTCTAGTGGTATCATGTGAACGTCAACTACATGACACTTCACCTATATGGGCCTAGGGGAATGCATTGTGTATTTGGCTACTAATCGTAGGGGTTGTCGGAGTGACAGAAACCTGAACCCCCGTTAGGAAACCATTGCACAAGGGACGTAAGGGTCTTAGAGTTTAAAGATGTGGTTAGGTTTCTACCTTAATTACTTTCTTGTACTTACGGATGTTTGCAAGGGGTACAATCACAAGTATGTATTAGTCCTAGGAAGGTCGGTACATTAGCACAGGTTCACCCACACAACACTTAGCAAGCTAGAGAAGATTAATCAACTATCTGAAGCGAAAGCACTTGACAGTCTTCCCATGTGTCCTCGAGAACGTTTGGTCATCTTAAGTAATACAACTGGCTTGTCCTTTGCTGCATAAAGGATTAGGCCACTTGCTGCATTTATTCCTACTGTCTTTTATTTACTCGTACTGTGTTTACTTGCTTTATCAAAAACCCCTAAAAATCCATTTGCTAAGTATTTGTAGAGAATTCATGATCCATACCACTAGCCAGCACCTTCTGCTCCTCGTTGGGTTCGACACTCTTACTTATCGAAAATACTGCGATACACCCCTATACTTGTGGGTCATCAAGACTATTTTCTGGCGCCGTTGCCGGGGAGTGAAGCGCTATTGGAGAGTGGAACTGGTAAAGGAAACTTCTACTGTGAGTATTGTTTACTTGTGTTAGTTGCTTTATTTTCGTTATGGATAATTCGCTGAGTTTCTTATTTGGTAATGCTACTACCACTGCTAAGGTAGTAGATGAACCACCACCTGCTGAGAATGATGCTTTTATAATAGCTACAAGAATTATTGATCGTGTTATGGATAACTACTATGTTGGGGATGGAACTGTCCATCCCGGTGATCATTTGCTCTTTATACACGAATTATGCGGGTTGTTCAAGTGTGCAGGTATTACTACAGATCAAGTTAAGAAGAAGTTATTCTCATTATCGCTGAAAGGAAGAGCTGAGGAATGGTATAAGCTGCTGAAGAATGGTCAAGCTCGGGAATGGGAGGAAATAGTGCCTCTCTTTTATTCAAATTTTTATCCTCCTAGTGAGATTCATAAAGATCGGAATCAAATATACAACTTTTGGCCTCTTGATGGAGAGAGTACAACTCAATCTTGGGGGAGATTGAAGTTACTAATGCTCAAATGTCCCATTCATGAGCTCCCCAACAATATTATTATCAACAACTTTTATGCAAGGCTTTCTCTTCATGATAAGGATTTATTGGATGCTTCTTGTGCTGGATCATTCACTCGCATGGAAGAAGAAGCTAAATGGGATCTTCTGGACCGTATTCAAGACAATGCTAAAGCTTGGGAGAATGACAAAGGTAGAAAGTCAGGTATAAATTATGATTATGAATGCATTGAATCTTTTATGGGAACTGATGACTTTCAAAATATTAGTAATGCTTATGGTCTTGATTTGCAAGTTATTACGAACTCTTTAGAGCTTTTGCTTCTTATATTGAAATTCTAAAAAGGGGATGGAATAAATACCATGCACCTTACAAAGATATTGTTGACTGTGTTCCTATTGGGAGTGCTGAGTATTGCATTATTGATCCCATCTTACCTGAACCTTATATCGAGAAGATTCCCTTCCCAGAAAAGGTAAAGGATCATCCTATGATAACTAATGTAATCACCAAAAGTGAAAAGAGAACTGTAAAACCTGATGAACAAATAAACGTCGAACCTGTGGTAGCAATTGTGAAAGACCTTGTCACTAAAAGCATAGAAGATGGACACATAGTCTTCTATGAGGATGCTTCTAATATTGTTTCAGATCCTAATAGAACTAAAAAAGCTAGTGTTCCTGTGCTTTCTGTTAGAATTGGTGATCATTGCTATTATGGTTTATGTGATATTGGTGCAAGTTCCAGTGCTATTCCTTATGAGCTTTACAGAGAAATTATGCATTAAATCAGTCCCTATGAATTGGAAGAGATTGATGTGGTTATTCACCTTGCTAATAGAGAGACCATATCTCCAACTGGCATTGTACGAGATGTGGAAGTTCTTTGTGGTAAGATTAAGTATCCCGCTGATTTTCTAGTACTTGGTTCAGCTGCTAGTAAAACTTATCATATCATCTTTGGTAGACCTTTCTTGAGTACTTGTGGAGCTATTAGAGATTGCAAGAGGAAGAAAATCTTGACTAAGTTTGATGGGGAATCTTATGAGTTTAATTTCTTGAAATTTGCTAAAGAACCTTGTGAAGAGGAAACCCATAATGAGGATTTTAGAGTTGAACAACTTGCTTCTATTTCTCTTGATCCTAACAATGCTTTGCAGCAATTTATGGAAGATCATGAAAGTGAAATCATCATGGAAGAAAGGAATGAGATTGACAAGATTCTCCATGATCATCCTAAGATGCTTAAGCATAACTTGCATGTAGAAGACTTGGGTACCACGTTGCCACCTAAAAAGGATCCGGTCTTCGATCTAAAACCTCTCCCTGATGATCTTAAATACGCTTATATTGATGATAAAAAGATATATCCTGTTATTATTAGCGCTAAACTTTCAGAAAAGGAAGAAGAAAGGTTATTGGAGGTTTTGAGGAAACACCGAGGAGCTATGGGCTATACTCTAGATGATTTAAAAGGGATTTCACCTACTATATGTCAGCATTCTATCAACATAGAACCACATGCAAAGCTAGTAGTAGAGCACCAATGATGTTTAAATCCTATGATGAAGGAAGTGGTAAGGAATGAGGTATTGAAACTCCTTGATGTTGGTATTATTTACCCTATTGCTGATAGTGAATAGGTTAGTCATGTTCACTGTGTTCCTAAAAAAGGAGGTATTACCGTTGTTCCTAATGAGAATGATGAGCTCATTCCTCAAAGAATAGTAGTAGGATATAGGATGTGCATTGATTTTAGAAAAGTCAATAAAGTTACTAAGAAAGATCATTACCCGCTTCCTTTTATTGATCAAATGTTGGAAAGGTTGTCTAAAAAGACCCATTTTTGTTTTCTTGATGGTTATTCTAGTTTTTCTCAAATTGCTGTTAAACAACAAGATCAAGAAAAAACCACTTTTACTTGCCCTTACGGAACTGCTTATAGACGTATGCCTTTTGGTTTATGTAATGCTCCTGCTACTTTTCAAAGGTGCATGTCTGCTATTTTTCATGGTTTTTGTGAGGAAATTGTAGAAGTGTTCATGGATGACTTTTCTGTCTATGGAACTTATTTTGATAATTGTCTGCACAACCTTGATAAAGTTTTGTAGAGATGTGAAGAAACTAACCTTGTTCTTAATTGGGAGAAATGCCACTTCATGGTTAATGAAGGGATTGTCCTTGGGTATAAAGTTTTTGAAAGAGGTATAGAAGTTGATAGAGCTAAGGTTGAGGCAATTGAGAAGATGCCGTGCCCAAGAGACATCAAAGGTATTCGTAGTATCCTTGGTCATGCTGGTTTCTATAGAAGATTTATTAAAGACTTTTCTAGGATATCAAAACCTCTCACTAATCTTCTTCAAAAAGATGTACCCTTCGTTTTTGATGATGATTGTAAGGGAGCTTTTGAAACTCTTAAGAAGGCTTTAACTACAGCCCCTATTGTTCAACCACCTGATTGGAGTTTACCCGTCGAAATAATGTGTGATGCTAGTGATTTTGCTATAGGTGTTGTTGATACATTGCAAATATATCTATAATTTTTGATGTTCCATGCTTGGTTTTATCCACTTTCTTGTGTTTTGTTCCAACTTTGGAGTAATTTTCATATGATTTCTTGGACTAACCTATTAACAAGAGCCACAGTGCCAGTTGCCTGTTTTCTGCTGTTTTTGGTTCCAGGAAAGTCAGAAAATGAATATTCTTGGAATTGGACGGGACAAAAGCCAAAGTGCCTATTTTTCCGGAAGTCGTCAGATGCCATACGAGACGGAGAGGGGCCAGAGGCCGGCCACACCACCTGGCCGCGCGGCCTGGCTTGGCCCGCGCCAGGGGGTGGTGTGGTGGCCCCTGGCACCCCCTCGGCCTCTCCTTCCGCCTATAAGATGCACTCGGGACAAAAACCCTAAGGGCCCGATCAAAAAACCATGAAAGAGTCTATAGCCGCCATCATCTCCATCCCTAGACCGGGAGGGATCTGAAGCTCTTCCCGGCACCCTGTCGGAGAGGGGAATTCACCCTAGAGGCCTTCTTCATCACCATGCAAGCCTCCGGTGTGATGCATGAGTAGTTCATCCTTGGACTACGGATCCATGTAGTAGCTAGATGGCTGGTTCTCCTCCTTTGTGCTTTCATGTTTAGATCTTGTGAGCTCCGTTCATGATCAAGATCATCTATTTGTAATCGTACATGTTGTGTTTGCGGGGATCCGATGGATATTGAGATACTATTTCAGATTGATTATTGATTCTATCATGTCTTTGTTATTTGTGATCTTGCATGCTTTCCGTTGTTAGTAGCTATCTTGGCCAAGTAGATGCTAGCAACTCCAAGAGTTAGTATTTACGCTCGATAGTGGGTTCATGCCTCTGGTAATCTGGGGAAGTGACGGAAATCTCTAAGGTACTAGATGTGTTGTTGCTACTAGGGAGAAAAAACAATCCTTTGTTCATAGAACAATCGTATTGTTTACTTTACACGCAGTTCATAAAGCAATAATTTGTTGCTTGCAACTTAATACTGGAGGGGGTTCGGATGATAACCTGAAGGTGGATTATTAGTCATAGATGCAGTTGGATGGCGGTATATGTATAATGTTGTAATGCCCAATCAAATCTCAAAGGAGTCAAGATGATTAGTATATGCATGTATTGCTTTCTCGATGTTTGTCAATTGCCCTGCTGTAATTTGTTCACCCAGCATTTTATCTATCTAAAGGAGAGCCACCTCTAGTGAACTATGGATCCCGGTACTTTACTTTTAGATACAATCTATAAACTGTTTATTGTTTTGTGTTTACATTCTGTAAACTATTACTTCTTTCCATTCAATACGTTTAATCCTTTGTTTTCCGCAAAACACGGTGAGATTGACAACCTCATCGCAAGTTGGGGACAAAGTTATGTGGTTGTGTTGTGCAGGTCTTCACGTTGCTACTAGCACCGGTAGTGCGCCCTGCCAAGGCTCAGCTAGCAACACCTTTGGGGTGTTTCCTTGCTCCTACTGGTTCGATTAAACCTTGGTTTCATAACTGAGGGAAACTTGCTGTTGTGCTCATCATACCTTCCTCTTGGGGTTCCCAACGAGCTCTACATCAACATCGCACCAGCACTTTTCTAGCACCGACACTGAGCCATCAGCTGTCCTTGGGCAACAAAATGATAAAAAGTTAAATGTTATTCATTATGCTAGTAAGACTTTAGACGCTGCTCAAAGGAATTATGCTACTATGGAAAAAGAATTTATAGCTATCGTTTTTGCTTGTGATAAGTTTAGACCCTATATTGTTGTGGCATCCCGCAAAACCACTACTAGAAAATCGCGTTGTTTTTGTGCATTGCATCATCATGACCGCATGCTCATGTCATCATGCCACATTGCATTTGAGCATCGTCATCATCATGCATGGTTTGTTTAAAAACTATTTTCTAAAAGCCTAGTTTCGTTTTCTAAATATTCCCGTCTTTATTCAAATTAAAACCCCGGGTGTCCGGAATATTTTGGTTTGTCTAAATACGGTTTGCAAAAGCCCCGTTATAAATAATAAAATATTTATTTTATTTTAAGGGGGCAGCCGTACCGGGCCGATCCGACCCAGTCGGCCACCCCCAGTACAAAAACCAGAGCTACCCAAATCATTTTCTACCCAAACCTAATCTACCCAGCCCCCTCCACCTCACCATGGCCACTCACAACTCGCCACATCACCCCACCCCGCCACCTCTCTCTCTCCAACCCCAGCCCGCCACCTCAGCCCCCCACACCACCTGGCCCCACCCGCAGGCGTGCAGCGCAGCACCGCCCAACACCCCGCCCTGAAATCCCGCCCCGCCCTGCCGTTTCCCGCCCGCGCGTCGCCATCCTGGGACCAAATCCCAACTCCCGTACGCCCCTGGCCCCTGCCTTGTCCACACACACGCTAACACCACACGCGACCCACGTCGCCCGGTCCCACACCTAGGCCCTGCCCCCGCGTTGTTTTCCCCACCCATCCCTGCACGAGTCTCTCCCTCGTCGCCTACCTCCTCTCTCCCCAACCACCGCGTCGACGTCGCCCTCCTCACCTGGCGCCGCCGCGGCCTCCCTCTTCCTCTCCCGCAGGCGCCTCCTCCCGGCTCCGGCCACACCCTGCCGCCTCCGCGGGCCGAGCCCGCCGCGTCGCCTGAGCTTCCCCGGCTCCGCCCCCTCCCCTGGCCGCCTTCTCGGACCGCTGCCTTCTGCTGGACCTCTCCTTCCCCGCCTCCCGTCGCCAGCCTCCCTCTCGGCTGCCCCTCCGCCTCCGTCCTCTCCTCGACCAGCCGCGACCCCGCCGCCGAGCTCCTCCAGGCCGCGTCGTGCCGCTTCACCCCGGTCCGTCCTCGACCTCCCGCCTCCGGCCGCCTCCCTCTCGCCTCCGACCGGCGCCCTCTTCGTTCTAGCACGCACCACCGGGACTTCGTCTGCGCCCGCCGGTCGCCTAGGGCCTCCGTCGCACGCCCCTACAAGCTCGTCGGTGCGCGGCTCCTGCTGCCTCAAACCCCTCTTTCGTCGCCGGCGACCGGCCGTCCTCACCCGTCCGCCGACCCGGAGCTCCGTCCCGGCCCCAGTCACCTACTCTGACCGACCGCCGCCGCGCGGGTCCAGACGCCCGACGCCTCTGTGACTCCGCGTGCTCGCTGTCTGTCTCCGTCCAAGACCGCATCGTCGTGGCCGAGCTCCTCCACAACCTTGCGTGCGCTCTGTCTCCGGGCGCTGTTTTTTTTGCAGAGAAGGTCCTTCTCAATGCTAGGCTGGATGTGGCGAAGTACCCGCACGGTGGGCACATGTCTCCGTGATCTTACTAATGCCGTGTCGTTACCACGCGTGGCTGTTTCAGTTATGTTGCCTTCTGCCTGCCAAATCAAGAACCCCCACAAGACCTACCTCGCGGATGCCAAGACCAACCGGACCCGATGGCCGAGACCCAAAGATTTCATAGCATGCAAGATCTCCTACTCGATCCCCAAGACCACCGACGCTAATTCGAGAACTCCGCCAAGATCACCACCCCGGACGCCAAGATCGCCTTCTCGGAACACCGAGTTCTCCGACACGGATGCGACAAGTACTCCTTCCCGGACAACAAGACCCGCACCCGATGACCGCCAAGATCGCCACCGGAACGCCAAGTTCTTCTACTCGGATCCGAAGACCGAACCCTGGCGCACCAAGTTCTTCAACGCCGAGGACCGATCCACCGGAACGCCAAGACCTCCTTCCGAATCCGAGTTCTTCGTAACATGCGACAAGATATACTCCGTTGTCCGAGAACGTTCCTGCCGAGATCGATCCCCGTCGAACCCCGGTCCCTGTCAAACCCCGGACCCCCGGCACCCCAAGACCTTCGACCCCTAACATGTGTGACCCCTAAGCCCCCTATTTTTATAAAATGGCATATACCTGTCGCATAATTAAATCATCTTTCTTGCATGCATGTCATTTGGTGGGTTGGGTTAAGTAGTCGATACACCTAAATTAAATATGGAGTCCATCTGCGGGATATCTTTGTCTTATTTTGGACTACATTTAAATTTGTGTAGCGAACCGATGCCATGAGTTGCCTTGTTAAGGCAACATTTAAATTGCGGGGTATCTAAATAACTTGAACCATATAATTAATTGTCGGAACCCGGTTCCGCTTAATACTGCCTAATTGCATCGCATATTTGCCATACCATGCATCATATCATGATCATACCAGATCTTCTGCCGTAGTATTAAATATTGCATCCGGTGTTTCTTCTAGTGTTTGCTTCTTCACGGATTAGGCCGATGAGTGGATGCGAGTATCGACAAGTTCTCCGGATATGAACCTTCGGCAGTGTTTCCTAGGCGAGCATCCTCCCCCCGTCTACCTATTTTGCATTTATTGTCTTTACTTCCTCCTGTTGATCTATTGCTATCTGTGTCGCGATGCTTTAGTTCCGTGCACCAGTTATATCCCGTGCAGCCTCTATATTGCCTTGGACACCTCCTATTACCTGTGTTTGGTAGATAGCTGGCCTTGCGAGTCGTAGCTACTTGCTCAGGTGCGATCTTGTGTTGTCGAGTACCACAGTTGTTGGACTGCTGGCAGATGTTTGTTGGTGGAGATGATCATGACCTTAAATACAACTAATAAAATGCTAGTTATAACTAATGCAGAGGCATCGGTGGGCAATAGATGTTATTTGGTTCTTCCACGCTCACTTGTGTCCCGTAGGACCCCGAGTACTTGATACCTGTTCCTTGATTTTTCGCACTATCCACATCCGGGAGGCCTTATGGACCCCCCTGAGCCAGAGCTTGATTCATTTCTATTTCTTGGGGCCACAAACTAGTTTGGGGTTTTATTACTATCCTGTACCTATGCCATGTTACTGTTTTATTTACGATTGTGCGTGGAGCACCTGTACTATTTAGGATCGTGACACGTGTTCGCTGTATCGACAAGCCCAGTCACACTTTCGGGTTCCCAGTCGTTTACAGCCGTCCACACAAACCCTGGGTCCGTTCCGGAGCCGGCCAACTTTGTTGCGGGTAGCTTAGTGGGGTGGCCCCCTGAAATATTAATGAATCTTGTGATCGCTTTGTCGTGAATGCCTCGTTGGGTTTTAAGTTGGTTTTTCCGAGGTTGATCGAGTGTGTGTTGCTATTTGTGCACCCCTGCAGGGTAAAACTTTCTGAAAGCCGTGTCCGCGGTTATGGACGACTTGGAGCACAGTATCTCGATCATAGACAAGCATAACTAAAGTAGTGCTATAAATTTGACTTAATATGTGACTAGTAATCAAAAGCAACTATAACGGAATGGATATTAAAAATGCCAACAACTGGTGGATCTGGGTTGTGTCGTGTCTGATATATCTGCCTAGTAAGTATTGCAACTCCAATGGAATGTGATAAAAGTGCCAACAACTGCTGGGTTTTGGGATTCCTTAGAACAATTATATCTGACTAGTGAATGTCCCAACTACAACGGAATGGTGATTAAAACTGCCCACTACTTATGCTATCAGGACGGCCCACGCTATCTATATCTGATTAGTAATTGCTGCAACTATAACGGAATGAGTAAAATTGCCAACTGTGTGAGTTCCTTGGTCTGACTTCCTCGTTTGGTCTCGAGGGGGAAATACCATGATGGGTTTGTTTGGTGTTAGCTTCAGGTTGGATCCGAATAGGTCTTTCTTACCCCTCTCTAATAGCCGCCAGTGATACCGAGCCTCTATAGGTTGTTTAGTGCCGCTGCGCTACCGCTTCACCCCACCATACCTATGTAGGCAAGAGCCGCCGAAGTCTAGCCTCGCCGTGTACTGGCCTCAGTACTGACGCTCCTCTTTTTCCTCTGCCCTATTTCGGCACCCCTTTTTGTTTAGCAGGTTCGAGATTGACGTCGTTAGCAGGGTTACCCTTCCGGCTTGTCCTCGGCAGGGTTACGGACGCCATTGGTTATTCTTTAGGGCTCTTAGCCCCATTTGCATCTTGTTCGTAGTCGGACGCTCTATCGTTTTCAAGGTGTTTTGGATCTTTGTATCGTATATCTATATTCTTGACTCGTGGAGTCGTGTTGTATAAATATCTGTTCTTTGGGTCCCATCGAGGACTGTTGTGTAATGGTATTATTTCGTTTTCCACCCGCACGAAAGTGCCTGGTGGGCGTCCTTGAATCGTTTCTATGCGGGTTTGGCGGAAAGGGCTAAAACTTGCATAGGGCCGATTTGAGGGTGTTACAGAGTGGTATCAGAGCTCAGCAGTTGCGATACCCCACAAGTCCAGCCTGTAGGATAACCTAGCTAACGGCCGAAGTAGAGTGTCAAAACTATTTTCGAAAATCGGTTGGATAGATCTGATTAGGTCTGATTTTACTCCTTACCCCTCTGTTGTTCTCCTCTTACCTCTGCGTGTTTTGAATCCGCTATCTTCTCTTTCTTCGAGTCCAGGAATTCTCGTGGTTGGGTTTCCGTCGTACCTTCAGGGTTTCGCTTCCTCCTTTGGTGACGGTGCTTCTACATCCGGTCTTCATGCTATCTGAGTGATCCTTTATCTGAGGTACCATTCTTTGTTCCTTGTTTGTGCTTTCCGTTGTTTTCTGACGCGACGACATCATCTATGCCAGATCCGATGCAGAGTCTGCATCACTCCCTTGTTTCCGCACCCCGCTTGTTGAGTTCTTCAATCTAATTCTGAGAGTTGGTTGTATAATTCACCTATTCGTGTGCAGAGTAATGTTTAGAGTGCGGGATGGAGTCATGACCATACCACTACTCTTATCATTCGCTTTGCACATTGACTTGGAGGATCAATGCAATTTTCACTCCTTCCACGGAAGTTAAAGGTGGCCTTATCCTTTGAGACCTTTAATTTCGTCTTTGTTTCTCCGGAGAGTTCTCTCAACGAACGCGAGCAACGACCCCATTGTTGGTGGTGTCGCCGATTCAAGACGAAGAAGGAACCTTTGTTAGTGGTGTCGCGGGGATCTACACGAAGCGAGAAGATTCAGATCGCCGACCTTCTTTCCGGTACCATGAGGCGGATCTCGAGGGCGAGATCCATTGTTAGTGGTGTCGAATTGTGGCATCCCGCAAAACCACTACTAGAAAATCGCGTTGTTTTTGTGCATTGCATCAACATGACCGTATGCTCATGTCATCATGCCACATTGCATTTGAGCATCGTCATCATCATGCATGGTTTGTTTAAAAACTATTTTCTAAAAGCCTAGTTTCGTTTTCTAAATATTCCCGTCTTTATTCAAATTAAAACCCCGGGTGTCCGGAATATTTTGGTTTGTCTAAATACGGTTTGCAAAAGCCCCGTTATAAATAATAAAATATTTATTTTATTTTAAGGGGGCAGCCGTACCGGGCCGATCCGACCCAGTCGGCCACCCCCAGTACAAAAACCAGAGCTACCCAAATCTTTTTCTACCCAAACCTAATCTACCCAGCCCCCTCCACCTCACCATGGCCACTCACAACTCGCCACATCACCCCACCCCGCCACCTCTCTCTCTCCAACCCCAGCCCGCCACCTCAGCCCCCCACACCACCTGGCCCCACCCGCAGGCGTGCAGCGCAGCACCGCCCAACACCCCGCCTCGAAATCCCGCCCCGCCCTACCGTTTCCCGCCCGCGCGTCGCCAACCTGGGACCAAATACCAACTCCCGTACGCCCCTGGCCCTTGCCTTGTCCACACACGCGCTAACACCACATGCGACCCACGTCGCCCGGTCCCACACCCAGGCCCTATCCCCGCGTCGTTTTCCCCACCCATCCCCGCACGCGTCTCTCCCTCGTCGCCTACCTCCTCTCTCCCCAACCACTGCGTCGAGGTCGCCCTCCTCACCTGGCGCCGCCGCGGCCTCCCTCTTCCTCTCCCGCAGGCGCCTCCTCCCGGCTCCGGCCACAAGCCCGCCGCCTCAGCGGGCCAAGCCCGCCGCGCCGCCCGAGCTTCCCCGGCTCCGCCCCTCTCCCCTGGCCGCCTTCTCAGACCGCCGCCTTCCACTGGACCTCTCCTTCCCCGCCTCCCGCCGCCGGCCTCCCTCTCGGCCGCCCCTCCGCCTCCGTCCTCTCCTCGACCGACCGCGACCCCGCCGCCGAGCTCCTCCTGGCCACGCCGTGCCGCTTCACCCCGGTCTGTCCTCGACCTCCTGCCTCTGGCCGCCTCCCTCTCGCCTCCGGTCGGCGCCCTCTTCGTTCCAGCACGCACCGCCGGGACTTCGCCTGCGCCCGCCGGTCGCCTCGGGCCTCCGTCGCACGCCCCTGAGCTCGTCGGTGCGCGGCTCCTGCTGCCTCAAACCCCTCTTTCGTCGTCGACGACCGGCCGTCCTCACCCGTCCGCCGACCCGGAGCTCCGTCCCGACCCCAGCCACCTCCTCTGACCGACCGCCGCCGCGCGGGTCCAGACGCCCGACACCTCTATGACTCCGCGTGCTCGCTGTCTGTCTCCGTCCAAGATCGGATCGCCGCGGCCGAGCTCCTCCACAACCTTGCGTGCGCTCTGTCTCCGGGCGCTGTTGTTGTTTTGCAGAGAAGGTCCTTCTCAATGCTAGGCTGGATGTGGCGAAGTACCCGCACGGTGGGCACATGTCTCCGTGATCTTACCGATGCCGTGTCGTTACCACGTGTGGCTGCTTCAGTTATGTTGCCTTCTGCCTGCCAAATCAAGAAACCCCCACAAGACCTACCTCGCGGATGCCAAGACCAACCGGACCCGATGGCCGAGACCCGAAGATTTCACAGCATGCAAGATCTCCTACTCGATCCCCAAGACCACCGACGCTAATTCGAGAACTCTGCCAAGATCACCACCCCGGATGCCCAGATCGCCTTCTCGGAACACCGAGTTCTCCGACACGGATGCGACAAGTAGTCCTTCCCGGACAACAAGACCCGCACCCGATGACCGCCAAGATCGCCACCGGAACGCCAAGTTCTTCTACTCGGATCCGAAGACCGAACCCTGGCGCACCAGGTTCTTCAACCCCGAGGACCGATCCACCGGAACGCCAAGACCTCCTTCCGAATTCGAGTTCTTCGTAACATGCGACAAGATCTACTCCGTTGTCCGAGAACATTCCCGCCGAGATCGATCCCCGTCGAACCTTGGTCCCTGTCGATCCCCGGACCCCCGGCACCCCAAGACCTTCGATCCCTAACATGTGTGACCCCTAAGCCCCCTATTTTTATAAAATGGCATATACCTGTCGCATAATTAAATCATCTTTCTTGCATGCATGTCATCTGGTGGGTTGGGTTAAGTAGTCGATACACCTAAATTAAATATGGAGTCCATCTGCGGGGTATCTTTGTCTTATTCAGGACTCCATTTAAATTTGTGTAGCGAACCGATGCCATGAGTTTCCTTGTTAAGACAACATTTAAATTGCGGGGTATCTAAATAACTTGAACCATATAATTAATTGTCGGAACCCGGTTCTACTTAATACTGCCTAATTGCATCGCATATTTGCCACGCCATGCATCATATCATGATCATGCCGGATCTTCTGCCGTAGTATTAAATATTGCATCCGGTGTTTCTTCTAGTGTTTGCTTCTTCACGGATTAGGCCGATGAGTGGATGCGAGTATCGACAAGTTCTCTGGATATGAACCTTCGGCAGTGTTTCCCAGGCGAGCATCCTCCCCCCTTCTACCTATTTTGCATTTATAGTCTTTACTTCCTCCTGTTGATCTATTGCTATCCGTGTCACGATGCTTTAGTTCCGTGCACCAGTTATATCCCGTGCAGCCTCTATATTGCCTTGGACACCTCCTATTACCTGTGTTTGGTAGATAGCTGGCCTTGCGAGTCATTGCTGCTTGCTCAGGTGCGATCTTGTGTTGTCGAGTACCACAGTTGTTGGACTGCTGGCAGATGTTTGTTGGTGGAGATGATCATGACCTTAAATACAACTAATAAAATGCTAGTTATAACTAATGCAGAGGCATCGGTGGGCAATAGATGTTATTTGGTTCTTCCACGCTCACTTGTGTCCCGTAGGACCCCGAGTACTTGATACATGTTCCTTGATTTTTCACACTATCCACATTCGGGAGGCCTTATGGACCCCCCGAGCCAGATCTTGATTCATTTCTATTTCTTGGGGCCACAAACTAGTTTGGGGTTTTATTACTATCCTGTACCTATGCCATGTTACTGTTTTATTTACAATTGTGCGTGGAGCACCTGTACTGTTTAGGATCGTGACACGTTTTCGCTGTATCGACAAGCCCAATCACACTTTCGGGTTCCCAGTCGTTTACAGCCGTCCACACAAACCCTGGGTCCGTTCCAGAGCCGGCCAACTTCGTTGCGGGTAGCTTAGTGGGGTGGCCCCTGAAATATTGATGAATCCTATGATCGCTTTGTCGTGAATGCCTCGTTGGGTTTTAAGTTGGTTTTTCCGAGGTTGATCGAGTGTGTGTTGCTATTTGTGCACCCCTGCAGGCTAAAACTTTCTAAAAGCCGTGTCCGCGGTTATGGACGACTTGGAGCACAGTATCTCGATCATAGACAAGCATAACTAAAGTAGTGCTATAAATTTGACTTAATATATGACTAGTAATCAGAAGCAACTATAACGGAATGGATATTAAAAATGCCAACAACTGGTGGATCTGGGTTGTGTCGTGTCTGATATATCTGCCTAGTAAGTATTGCAACTCCAATGGAATGTGATAAAAGTGCCAACAACTGCTGGGTTTTGGGATTCCTTAGAACAATTATATCTGACTAGTGAATGTCCCAACTACAACGGAATGGTGATTAAAACTGCCCACTACTTATGCTATCAGGACGGCCCACGCTATCTATATCTGATTAGTAATTGCTGCAACTATAACGGAATGAGTAAAATTGCCAACTGTGTGAGTTCCTTGGTCCGACTTCCTCGTTTGGTCTTGAGGGGGAAATACCAGGATGGGTTTGTTTGGTGTTAGCTTCAGGTTGGATCCGAATAGGTCTTTCTTACCCCTCTCTAATAGCCGCCAGTGATACCGAGTCTCTATAGGTTGTTTAGTGCCGCTGCGCTGCCGCTTCATCCCACCATACCTATGTAGGCGAGAGCCGCCGAATTCTAGCCTCACCATGTACTGGCCTCAGTACTGACGCTCCTCTTTTTCCTCTGCCCTATGTCGGCACCCCTTTTTGTTTAGCAGGTTCGAGATTGACGTCGTTAGAAGGGTTACCCTTCCGGCTTGGCCTGGGCAGGGTTATGGACGCCATTGGTTATTCTTCAGGGCTCTTAGCCCCATTTTCATCTTGTTCGTAGTCGGACGCTCTATCGTTTTCAAGGTGTTTTGGATCTTTGTATTGTATATCTGTATTCTTGACTCGTGGAGTCGTGTTGTATATATATATCTGTTCTGTGGGTCCCATCGAGGACTGTTGTGTAATGGTATTACTTCGTTTTCCACCCGCACAAAAGTGCCTGGTGGGCGTCCTTGAATCGTTTCTATGCGGGTTTGGCGGAAAGGGCTAAAACTTGCATAGGGCCGATTTGAGGGTGTTACAATTGTAGACTCAAAAGTCACCATTCATACTGATCATGCTGCTATTAAATACCTTATGACAAAGAAGGAAGCTAAGCCTAGGCTTATTAGATGGGTGTTGCTTTTACAAGAGTTTGATCTACATATAGTGGATAGGAAAGGTGCTGAAAACCCTATAGCTGTTAATTTATCTCCATTGGAAAACATCTCTTTTGACCCTATGCCTGTTAATGATAGTTTCCCAAATGAGCAGTTAGCCGCAGTTGGGGTAAGCTCGCGAGGGAGCCCTTGGTATGCTGATTATGCTAACTTTATTGTCTCCAAGTATTTGCTTCCAACTTTTACAGCTTAGAAAAGGAGGAAGTTCTTCTATGATTTGAGGCATTATTTTTGGGATGACCCACACTTATACAAAGAAGGAGTGGATGGTATTATGCGAAGATGTGTTCCAGAAGATGAACAAAAGGAGATATTGCGTAAATGCCATGGTAGTGCTTATGGAGGACATCATGCAGGAGATAGAACTGCACAAAAGGTGCTACAATCAGGTTTCTATTGGCCTACCCTTTTTTAAGATGCAAGAAAGTTTGTTTTATCTTGTGATGAATGTCAACATGTTGGTAATATTTCTAGACGCAATGAAATGCCTATGAACTACTCTCTAGTTATTAAACCCTTTGATTGCTGGGGATTTGACTTTATGGGTCCTTTCCCTCCCTCGAAAGGTTATACTCATATTCTTGTTGCCGTTGATTATGTTACTAAGTGGGTAGAAGCCATTCCTACGAAGAGTGCTGACGAGGAAACTTCTCTAAAAATGCTTAAGGATGTTATCTTCCCTAGGTTTGGAGTGCCTAGGTATCTCATGACTGATGGGGGTTCTCATTTCATTCATGGTGGTTTTAGAAAGACCCTTGCTAAATATGATGTTAATCATAGAATTGCGTCAGCCTGACCCCCAAACTAGCGAGCAAGTAGAGTTATCAAATAGAGAAATTAAATCCATCTTGCAAAAGACTGTTAATAGATCTAGAAAAAAATGGGCTAAAAAGTTGAATGATGCTTTATGGGCTTATAGAACTGCCTACAAAAATCCCATGGGGATGTCTCCTTATAAAATGGTTTATGGGAAAGCTTGTCACCTACCTTTAGAATTAGAACACAAAGCTTACTGGGAAGTTAAATAACTAAATAGAGATTGTAAGCTCGCTGGTGAGAAAAGGTTATTTGACTTAAGTTCTTTAGATGAGTGGAGGAGTGAAACCTATGAAAATGCTAGGCTCTTCAAGGAAAAAGTTAAAAGATGGCATGACAAGCGAATACTTAAGAGAGAATTCCATGTTGGTGAGAAAGTTCTATTGTATAGGTCTCGTCTCAGTTTTTTGCAGGAAAGCTACTATCAAAATGGGAAGGACCTTTCATTATTGAAGAATTATACCGTTCAGGAGCAATAAAAAATTCTTCTATAAAAGATAATACTACACAAGTAGTGAATGGGAGCGACTCAAACACTATATTGTTGGGGATTCTTATAATGAAGATGTTGATGCCTTTCAAGTTATAACTCCAAAAAAAATATCAAGGACCAAATTCAAAGACCTGCAGAATCCGCTTTCAAATAGGTAACAGTTCTGGTAAGAAAAGTTCCGCGAAAATACTATCCAGCTATATTTTTACAGTTTTTAGTCAATAAGGGAAGCTACGAAGCGAAAAAAGGGACGGAAACGGAGCCAGGGTGGCTCACACCACCCTGTGGCGCGGGCCCACCCCTGGTCACGCCACCAGGTGGTGAGTCCACCCCGGACTCCACCTCCGACTCGTTTTCTCCCAGTACCTTCATTTCGTCATGAAACTTCGTAATATATAATCCCCCTGATCCCCCGAGGTTCGTATATTGTGTTTTCGTTTCGATCTGTTTCTGACAGGTAGAGTTCCAGATTTGGAGCTACAATGTCTTCCTCTGGATCAGCTAAGGAAGATTCTTTAGAGGATATCATCAACCCATACATGAGAGAGTTGAAGATTCAT
Source organism: Avena eriantha (assembly GCA_910589775.1). Taxonomy (NCBI): domain Eukaryota; kingdom Viridiplantae; phylum Streptophyta; class Magnoliopsida; order Poales; family Poaceae; genus Avena; species Avena eriantha. Next base: position 447,546,973 of record OU342744.1, read on the forward strand.
CCCAAGGAGTTGTTGCTTGAAGATGGGGAACTCCGGATAAAAGAGGTTCGATGCCCTAAAGGTGAAGGAAGTCTGGAGGACAGGATGGAAGCGCTGGAGCAAGAAGTCTTTAGGTACAAGAAGATGGCGGAGCGCGAAGTGGATATCATCCATAAGATTTGTTCTGAACTCATCACCGAGCACCAAAAAGAGACTGCTGAACTCAAGGATGAAGTCCTCTCACTCTGCCAAACAACCAACGAACTGCAAGCACAGCTCTACGATGTTCAAAATCAAAACAGTGGGTATGAGGTTAGGTTTAAACGCATAAGTGCTGTTGCAAGTTTTAGGATGCTGGAAACCACGATGTCCTTTGTTGATGGGAAGCCCTTACCTTGGAAGTCGGATGAAGATAGAGGATACCACCACCACCGAAGGAGTAATTCGTCATCAGGTTTGGCATCCCCTTGGTTTGTTCCAAGCTTGGGGCAGTGTCGCGGTATCACATCACTATCTTCTATCTTTTTACCTTTTTAGTAGAGTCATATCATGAATAGAGAAGTTATTATGTAGGATGGTTTGCATTATGGAAGTGTACCCTCTCTCGTTAGATATGTATCCCTTAGTGTGAGTTGTCGTTATGGAATATTAATGAGAAGTTCTATCATTTACTCTTTTTCATAGCTTATATTAGTTTTCAATTCTTGGTTATATGATTGATCTTGTTGTTAGTATTGGTATCACTTTGGGATCATTGAGTTAATTTAGTTGATTTTGGCAAACCTGGCTCGGTCAGTAGAAACACTATTTTTGAGAGTTGAATGAAAAAGATAAAAGTACCTCTAAAGAAAAATAATTTCATCATCTTTCTTTCTCGATTTGCTCATGAGTCTAGTATTCTCTAGTTAAGATCTTTTGTGCTTCCAAGGAAGATTGCATGTTTTTTTTATCACTTGTATGTTTGTTTGTTTCCTTCAACTCTTATACTTGCTACCCAGCCTTGCTAGCCAAAAACCTGTACTGAGAGGGAATTCTTCTCGTGCATCCACCTCCTTTAAACCAAAACCTTTGCCATTTGCGTCCACCATACCTACCTATTAGCATTATTGCTATTCCAAGTAAATTCTTGTTTTATCTACCTCCCAAATTAAACTTGTTATGTGAAAATTAGTGACTAAAGCTCTCACGAACTTGATGGCACACTTTACTTTCTTGCACTTAATAAACTTGAACCATTGTGCTCACCTATGTTGCGTATATGCTTGCGCTTTATAAGTTGTAAATTAGCAGAACCATGCTATCATGGGGAACGCTTTCAACATTGCACTAGTACTTTGTACCTAGTTATCATGTTCTTTTGTCTATGGATGTCATCGGTGTGAAATGAAAGGGGAGCTTGTAAGTCCATGGAGTTATGCATGTGTGTTAGAGAAACGCCTGGGCCACTGGTCTAATCCATGCTGACATGGTGGAAACCTGCAGCGTAACCATAACGAGCATCTATGAAGCATTCTTCTTATAAAAAAAGAGTCCGATATTGAGAAAAAAAAGAAAAAAAGAGATTATAAAAAGAGGAAAGAGAGAAAAAAAGAACCATATTCCCATGGTAAATAAGAAGATTGCTGAGATGCTTGTTGTCTGCTTGCCTTGTCATTTTGATATGGGGATTCTTCCATATCATCGGGCAAGGGGTACCCCGTTGGCGGATCTCTATGATACACATATGCTTACGATGACAAGAACTTACCGGTGAATAAACTTGAGTAGCATGAGGAGCGGCCCTCGTATTCAAGGGACATGAGATTCTCAACTTACAACTTGTCAATGCATATCCTCATATTTGATCATTTTAACCTTAATCACCTAAAGATGCCTATGATAGGGGCAATGAGAGTTGAAAGCTAGTAAGTATCATAATTTTTGGGAGCTCTTTATGAGACTTGCAATCCCTGCTTCCCTCTGCGAAGGGCCTTTATTTTACTTTGTAGTTGAGTCAGTAAACCCACTCCCTTCTATCTCAGCAAGTATTTTGAGTTGTTGTGTTTCATTCATTCATATGATGATTTATTCAATCATGTTTCTTATGTTCCTTGTTTTGCACATTGCTCTTATCTTGATATTTACTACTTCGAAAGCTATCATTGAAAACCAGCTATTTGTGAACTCCAACAAATTATCAACTATTCTTCGACCAAGAGCTAAGTTTGCCATTACCAATTATGATTTACTTTATGTATCTTTATTGTGTTTCCTTTACTCATTGGAAGTTAAGTTATATAATAGTGAGTTGTCTTCTATTATGATCTATGTATTGATGAATGTGATGCTTCTTGTCCGTATTCTTTTATCGACTCTTCACTCCATAAACCTGAGGTCATGTTTATTGAGCTCAGTTTCGCTTGGGGACAGCGAAGTCCAAGCTTGGGGGAGTTGATACGTCCATTTTGCATCACTATTCTATGTCATAATTCACTGTTATTCATTGATATATTTCGTATTGAGAGGTGATACTTATGTTATTTCATCTGTTTTTGCATGGTTGATGACTTTTGGAGCATGGACCGCTGCAGTCGGGATTCTGATGGAAAAGGTGCTGTTTGGAGGCAAAATTCGCGAAGATCAGAAAATCCGGGAAAATATACGGAAAATCCTATTTTTGCAAAAGACGAAGGAAGCCAGAACGGGGCTGGAGATGGGCCACAGGGGGCCCACACCACCCCCTGGCGCGGGCCACCCTGGGCCGCGCCACTAGGTGGTGTGGCTACCCTGGTCCACCCCTGGCACTCCCCTCTGGCGTATATTATCCTCCCGAAACTCTAAGACTCGGGGAGGGACCACAGAAAGATTCCGCCGCCTCTGCGGGGTAGAAAACACCGAGAGAGAAAGATCTCTCCGGCAGACAGATTTCTACTGGGGGAATTCCTTCCTGAAGAGGGGAGATCGTCGCCATCAACACCACCATCAAGCTGGACTTCATCGGGATCATAATCACCACCACCATCATCATCAACACCCTCATAACCATCTCCATATTGTTGTAACAATTGAGTTGAATCTTGCATAGTTCATAGGGGAAACTTTCCCGGTGTTGATTACTATTTGTAGTTGATGCTATTGAGTGAACCATTGAATTATTGTTTATGTTCAGATTGTTATACATCATTATTCCATCTCTGATCATGATCCATATGATGTCTTGTGAGTAGTTCGCTTTGTTCTTGAGGACATGGGAGAAGTCATGTTGTTAGTAGTGGAGTTGTGTTGAGAAAGATTCAATGGTTTGATATTTAAGTTGTGGTGTACTTCTTCTAGTGGTGTCATGTGAACGTCGACTACATGACACTTCACCTATATGGGCCTAGGGGAATGCATTGTGTATTTGGCTACTAATCGTAGGGGTTGCTGGAGTGACAAAAACCTGAACCCCCGTTAGGAAACCATTGCACAAGGGATGTAAGAGTCTTAGAGTTTAAAGCTGTGGTTAGGTTTCTACCTTAATTACTTTCTTGTACTTACGGATGTTTGCAAGGGGTATAATCACAAGTATGTATTAGTCCTAGGAAGGTCGGTACATTAGCACAGGTTCACCCACAAAACACTTAGCAAGCTAAAGAAGATTAATCAACTATATGAAGCGAAAGCACTTGACAGTCTTCCCATGTGTCCTCGAGAATGTTTGGTCATCTTAAGTAATACAACCGGCTTGTCCTTTGCTGCATAAAGGATTGGGCCACTTGTTGCATTTATTCCTACTGTCTTTTATTTACTCGTACTTTGTTTAATTGCTTTATCAAAAACCCCTAAAAATCCGTTTGCTAAGTATTTGCAGAGAATTCCTGATCCATACCACTAGCCCGCACCTTCTGCTCCTTGTTGGGTTCGACACTCTTACTTATTGAAAATACTGCGATACCCCCCTATACTTGTGGGTCATCAGTGGTCATGATTGGGAAAATCATACTACTTTTGATATTGAAAATCTCTTCGATACCAATTCTGAAAATGATGATATAATAATTGTTATACTATAAGTGCTATCCGTGATCCTTCCAATGATGATATGTTTACAAATGAACACACTTGGGAAGATAACTATCCTATTGCTTATGATGATTGCAATGATGAATATGATATTTTCAGTCCACCTACTATTGAGGAGGAAATTAATTATGATTACAATATGCCTCCTATATTTGATGATTATGGTGATGAAAATAATAATGATATCTATTTTGTTGAATTTGCTCCCACTACAATCAATAAGAATGACTATGTTTATGTGGGGAGTATTAATTCTTTTATGCATATGGCTCATGATAAGAATGTTTCTTGTGATAATTATATTGTTAATTTTATTCATGATGCTACTGAAAGTTATTATGAGAGAGGGAAACATGGTTTTATGTATCTCAACAATATTAAGTTTCCCCTCTTTATGTTGAAAGTCTTGAAGTTGCACTTGTTTTTCTTTATTATGCTTGTTGCTTTGTGCTTTCATGACTTGTTTCTTTACAAGATTCCTATGCATAGGAAGTGGGTTAGACTTAAATGTGCTTTGAATTTTCTTCTTGATGCTCTCTTTTACTTCAATTTATATTTCTTATGTGAGCATCTTCTCAAACTATCATGCCTAACTTAAAGACGTTAAAGAAAAGTACTTATTGGGAGATAACCCAAAAGTTTTAGATGAGTCTTGGAAGTTATTACTTCAGTAATAACCACTCCTTATCCTTTTTATTTGCTTTTTGTGCCAAGAGTAACCTCTAATGAGAGAGAAGTAATGATTGGGAAAGTTGCTGTCCCGAAACAGATTTCTGTGCTTCACCGTAAAAATTCGTGTAAAATCTCTAGACGTCCTTTTGAGGCGTGAATTTTTTTGATTCTGCCCTAGGTTGTTATATAACTTTCGTTAGTTCAACACTTTTTGATTTGAGTACCAGAAGGTCTTCAAAAAAATTTGTCTTTACCTGCTGGTCTGTTTTGACAGATTTCTGCCATTTTCTGCATTTGCTTCTTGTTGGTTCCTTTTTGAGTTCTTTTTGGGGAATTGAGCTTTTTGAGGGAAGTGCTATAGTAGCTTGTGTTTTAATGGAAGTTTTATTGGTGTTGAAACTGAACCCAAAGACTTATTATCTTGAGTACACTAATGTTGCTAATAAATATTGTGTGAAGTTTTGTATGAAGGAAAAATTTCAGGTGTATGGAAGGAATGATGTAATGAGATGAAGAATGGACTAAAGCTCAAGCTTGGGGATGCCACCCTGTGTCACCCCAAGAAATATTCAAGAGGTACAAGCGTCAAAGCTTGGGGATTCCCAAGGCACCCCCTTCTTCATCAATAAAAATCGCAGGTTTCTTCCAAATACTTCATTTTTATTGTTTCATGCACAGTTGTGTTGTTCTTGGAGCATCTTCTTTTTTGTTTTCATTTTGGTTTTTGTTTACTTGGTTTTCTTAGTTTTCTTGAATAAATTGGTTGGACCCCCTCTTTCATGCATTGGTTTTCACATAGTTTGGTTTGGATTGGAAAAGAGTAGGAAAGTTCATGCTTAAGTGGTAAAGAGAGCTTGTTTTTGACCGTGGCCCATGCTTTGTCATGTCATGCTTGATATTGATTTGGCTTTATGCTTAGTGATTTTTTCTGTAGCATGACTATTATAAACAATTGAGATTGCTTAATGTGCCTTAAAAGAATCATGCATTGTTTTAGCATATTAAAGCATAGTATTGTGGTATTCTCCTTTGATGCTTTATTTGGGTTGACTTGGCGCATGCTCACACCATGCTAAGACTATCCCAAGTCACCATAGCCTCTATGATCCTTTAGTTTTCGACTTGAAATATCACTTTATGCTTTAATTAATGATGTTTTGATGCTCTGCATGATTATGGCCATTATTGCTCTCTTAGTTGGTCGCTCCCAGTCTTTTGCTAGCCTCCGCAACCAAGTATGAGTTCCACTCATGCATCCAACTCCTAAAACCAAGTTATTCCAAAGAGTCCACCATACCTACCTACTAGCATATGTTATTCCAAGTATATTCATGTTTTTTTACCTTCCAAATTAAACTTGTTATGAGAAAACTAGTGATTAAAGCTCTCACGAACTTGATGGCACACTTTACTTTTCTTGCCCTTAATAAACTTGAATCATTGTGTCGTCTATGTTGTATATAGTTGCACTTATTTGTTGGGGATTAGCAGAACCATGCTGTCATGGGGAACGCTTTCAACATTGCACGGATACTTTGTACCTAGTTGATATCATGGTCTTTTGTTTATAGATGTCGTTGGTGTGAAATGAAAGGGGAGCTTGTAAGTCCATGGAGTTATGTATATGTGTTAGAGAAATGCCTGGGCCGCTGATCTAATCCATGCTGACATGGTGGAAACCTGCAGCGTAACCATAATGAGCTGTCTATGAAGCATTCTTCTTATAAAAAAAGAGTCCTATATTGAGAAAAAAGAGAAAAAAGAAAAAAAGAGATTATGAAATGAGGAAAGAGATAAAAAGGCACCATATTCCCATGGTAAATAAGAAGATTGTTGAGATGCTTGTTGTCTGCTTGCCTTGTCATTTTGATATGGGGATTCTTCTGTATCATCGGGCAAGGGGTACCCCGTTGGCGGTTCTCTATGATACACATGTACTTACGATGACAAGAACTTACCAGTGACTAAACTTGAGTAGCATGAGGAGCGGCCCTCGTATTCAAGGGACATGAGATTTCTAACTTATACTTCGTCAAGCATGTACACCATAGTTTGTTCACTTTAACCTTAATCACTTCAAGATGCTTACGATAGGGGCAATGAGAGATGAAAGCTAAAAAGTACCATAATTTTTGGAAGCTCTTTATGAGACTTGAATCCCTACTTCCTTCTATGAAGGCCCTTCTTTTACTTTTATGCCGAGTCTCCACCTTCTATCTTTATGCACCTACTTTGAGAGCATAGTGGCCATTCTTAGTTCTATGTGCATTGTCCCAAGACTTGTTGATTGATGCTTAATTTTGATATTGCTTGTTCTTAAACTATTTGTATCTAGTCACTCTTATAAACTTTGAAGGTGTCCTATGCATTTATGTTTGCTACTCTATGAGGGACAAGCTGAATGCCACTATGCTATGTTTTCTTTATGTGAAACAAACAAATGTCTTGCAAAGTATTGTTATTCATGAATCTTTTGTTTGTGCCTTTTCATGTTGCAACATAGTTTCTTTGTCTTATTGCTAGAACTTTGTCTTTCATGTTATGATTGAAGTACTATGATCCCAGCTTTGAATGTTTTACAAATAATTTGATCAATTTTATGATGGTGCATGTCACCTCAAAAATTATTCCTTCTTTTTATCACTTACCTACTCGAGGACGAGCAGGAGTTAAGCTTGGGGATGTTGATACATTGCAAATGTATCTATAGTTTTTGATGTTCCATGCTTGGTTCTATCTACTTTCTTGTGTTGTGTTCCAACTTTGGAGTACTTTTCATATGATTTCTTGGACTAACCTATTAACAAGAGCCATAGTGCTAGCTGCCTGTTTTCTGCTGTTTTTGGTTCCAGGAAGTCAAAAATGAATATTCTCGGAATTGGATGAGACAAAAGCCAAAGTTATTATTTTACTAGGGGACACTTGGAGCCAGAATACGAGACGGAGAAGGGCCAGAGGGTGGCCACACCAGCTGGTGGCGCGGGCCAGGCCAGGCACGCTAGGGGGTAGTGTGGGCCCCTCTGGCACCCCCTCGGTCTCCCCTCTCGCCTATAAGAGCCTCCCGATGCATAAACCCTAAATCATCCAGCCTCCAGCCACGAATAGTTCCGCAGCGTCGCCGCCACCAAAGGGGAGATTCGGGGGACAGAAAGTCTCTGTTCCGGCACCCTGCCGGGACGGGGAAGTGCCCCTAGAGCCATCTCCATCGATCTTCCCCACCATCTCCATCACCATTGTTGATTCCCATGATGAGGAGGGAGTAGTTCTCTCTCGAGGCTAAGGGTTCTACCGGTAGCTATGTGTTCATCTCTCTCTCTATGCATGATTATATTGTGATCATGAGCTTTTAATCTGTAGATCTACCTTGCTACTCAAGTGCTTTAATAGATCTCTGCTCTCCCCATGTGTGTGAAAGTGACAGCGTGCATACTATGGTGGCACTTAGGCTAGAGATTACAAATACTTGTTATGCGTTATATTTGGAGTTGGATGTCTTTATGAAATTGTGGTGTTTGTTGGAACCATCTAGTGCTCAAGGTGACAGTGTGGGGTTATCTAGATGGGAAAGGCTTACTTTGAGGTGTTCTGTTATAACCCTACCATGGATTAGAGAGTCCAACCGGAGAGTAGTTCAGCGTAGTATCATAAAGAGAAGATATTTATATGAGAGTGTTCACTAGTGAAAGTATGATCCCCAGGCCTTGTTTCTAAGCATTGAAACACCGTTTGCAATTAGATCTGTTACATGTTTGCTTGCTTCCATCTTTATTTCAGTTTGCCTTTAGTCTCCTCCACGCCATCAAGCTATTTTCTAGCACTGTTGTCTTATATCCATACCACTTGTATTTCACTGTCTCTTCGCCGAACTAGTGCACCTATACACCTGACAAGTGTATTGGGTGTGTTGGGGACACAAGAGACTTCTTGTATCTTGATTGCAGGATTGCTTGAGAGGGAATACCTTTGACCACTTCCTCCCAGAGTTCGATAAACCTTGGGTGATCCACTTAAGGGAAAACTTGCTGCTGTTCTACAAACCTCTGCACTTGGAGGCCCAACAACTGTCTACAAGAATAGAAGTACGTAGACATCAAGTATCTTGCATCAGAAGACAGCAATGCAAATTACTACTTGGCTATCAACTGGTAGACAAAGGTCGGAAAACAACAAGGGGAAAAGAACATGCTCAGGATAGATCCCAAGATGCAGATGCATAGATTATCATTCTTCCAAAAGCCAATGCATAAAAGGGAGGGTGTGGTAGAGTCACAAATATAGAGGCGAGACTCACGAGGATTACTCTTGTCGTGATCTATTTGGTTCCATTAAAGAATATATGCCATAGCTAGTGGTAGGTGAAGTCCTTAATTGTCGAGATTCAATCGCGACAAAGATCACAAGCTTGAAGACTGTACTAGAAGGTACTAGCCATCCCGAGGTAATGTTTGAACATTAACAACAGGGATCAAAGGAATGGACCTTGGGTTAAAGATCAGCTTCATGTACAAGATTCACCACACTAGAGTCTAGCACAATCTGGGATCTTTGGTTCAAGTCCAAGGGTTAAAACCAGAGAAAGAGGTAGGTACTACTTGAGTGACACAGCGTACACTACAAGGCAGTAACCACACGGTAGCTTCCAAGAGAAGAAAGAACTTCTAAAGTACCCAAACATATAAAAAGGAGGTACACGAGGCAAAAGGAAACCTCGAAGCCTAGAGCGGAACACTATGGATCCTTCAATATAATATTGTGGGACCATAAAGTAGAGAGATCATGATGGAAAGGAATCTCTCAGACGAAACAGAGCAAAGGGGACACAAAGAACACAACACACATAACTCTAGAGAACTTAACACTAGGTCAACTGGCTGAGAAACGACATGCCCAGAAGGCACCTAAGTTTTGAAAGACTAGAAGAGATAACAAAACTTTTTCCAAACTCAACACAAGATAAGATGACCCTTAGTTAAGAGCGATACCAGATAAGGAGCAAAAGGAGCATACTAGAGTTTTCGCAAATAATTTTCATCTTTGAAATAGTTTTCAAAAATACTAGACTCAACATCGACCAGTAGCTTCCCTACGGTCGGTACTGCTCTGATACCAAGAACTGTAACACCCCTAGGACAAGGTTAGAAAAATCTAGACCTTAGCCTGACATAAGCTTAACCTAGAGCTCGAGGATATCTAGTGAGAAATCGATAACACAACAGTAACCCTGCGACACAAAAATTATTAAAGCAAGCTCATAACCGAGCGAAGAACCAAAATATTACAAGCAGAGGTCACTGGCCACAAACATCAAACAACGGAAGGAAAATTATGCTATTAAGTATAGCAAACTTAACAAATGGCCTAAGAGGCCTGAAGCATAACGATGACGTCCCAGCCCATAGATTCCAGGTTGCCGGTCGGGAACCCCAAACTACTCATCGGTGTCGATGTCATACCAAACTTGTCTTCAAGGGAACACTTACTCTGAAAGTATCAACAAAGCAAGGGTGAGTACAGGGTGTACTCCGCAAGACTTATGGCTGGTGAGGTTATTTTGCATAAAGCCATCTTTGTTTATAAAAGAAGAGGGAGAAGAAGCTCGTCTAGTCAGAATATTTTAAAAGGGGATAAGAGAGCGACATCTCCAAAAAATTGATCATCATCTTGATATCAACCAAAGTAATCCTCATCTCACAACTAGGATCACCCCCTCATCCCCATGAGGAAGCATCCTTAAGCACATGTTGATCTGCCAAGTTTTACGATTAGGTTAAAGTTCTCTATGATCTTCACGTCCGTTCCCAAGTCGTCCATAACCGTGGACATGACTTTTCGAAAAGATTAAACCCTGCAGGGGTGTACAACTTTACCCACACGTACCAACCGACTCTTAATGCCACCATAGTTGAGCCCTCTTCCTTGGAAGGCTGGCAGAGGGTGGTTGGACACGACCTTTACCTTGCTTTTGTCGAGACCATGAGTCACGCCCTAAGGAGGGTTCCACCATAACAGGTCAAATCCCGAAGCTGGTCCCTAGATATGTGAGGCAAGGTTGGTTTACCAGGGGCTCCATCGACCCCAAGCAACCCCATCCATGCTTACCTACCTGTTATGATGCACCTTGACCCGCCAAATCTTTCAAAATGTTTTCTATGCATATGTCGAATGGAACGCCCGAACTATGTGACTCATGGAATCTACTAGGCAAGTTAGTTACTCATGAGGTTTTCCAGACCCCGTGTGGTTGTACGCTCGTCTTGGTTCAAGAGATTAGAACTCGGGTCCTAGTAGTGGCGAGCATGGGACTGCAAAAACCACATCCCACTGTGGCCTCCCATACAAGCCTTAGCATGTTTAACCTTTACTACTGATCTTACCTCATCAGTATACCTCGTTCTCCTGACATACTAGATTCTCTGCATTTGGTACATCCTCTAGATGAACCACAACTGACAGCTATGCATGGCTAAGCAAGACACAGATATAAGCTCTAGCAGTGCACACAAGCCAAACCTAGTTATGCTAGGAGCAGTGGATCAGGTAATATAAGCTCAAAGGGAGTAATGCAACAAATAGGATACTCTATCTATCGGTAAAAGACCACAGTAGAATCGTATGTATCATGGCAAGAATGAAATGCTTTCGAAATCACAGGATTGTATAATGGTGGGGCTATGCTTGCCTTGTTTGTTGATTCCCATATATAGATCTTTGGGAGCCTTGTACTTGACTTGATTATATTTGATCAAGTATTGTTCGTTGATCTTCGATGGTGTTAACCTCGGTCTCCAATCTCGATCTCGATATCGTATTCTACCGGGAAGAAGCAAACACCGGAAAGAAAGGGAAAAACAACAATCAACACATGGCATCGATGCAATGCTCAAACAAGGATGATGATATGACAAGTTAAAAGAGTTGAAATAGAACTCTAATGCATGCTCGACAATTTAAACAAGGTTCTGAGGTTACAAACCCTGATAAAGGAGGAACCCCGGAATCACCTATGAGGGTTCGTATGTTCTTCCAATTAAACTTGTAATGAAAGTTTTTGAACAATGCATGCTTTTGATGCTAATAGATAGATCTCAATTTTCTGGACATTTTGATATATTATACACATTTTCTAACTTATAAATAATTAGATATCAATTTTATAAGATTAAAACCCTTTTCTGAAATTATTAAAACAATTATTAAACTTTTACTGCGCAGGGCTGATGTCATCGAGGGCGTTTAATCCTTTTTACACCGAGGCAGAAGCTACCCTCTGTGACTGACATGTGGGCCAGGGGCCACGTCAGGTTGCCACCATGGCAAAGGTTGCACAACGCTGACGCAAGCAACATGTCAGCGCCACGCAACGCCACATCGGCGCCACCTAGGCACGTCGTCCGGTGGTGGCTGGCAATGTTAGGGGACAAACGGGCTTGCACGGAGCACCGCATTCGAACGAGCACACCACGGGGAACCTAGATCTGGCGGCGGCGCTCAGTTTAGGTTACTGGAGCGACGGCGGCTATTAGCTACTGCGGCGGTAGGCGGCGGCACACGACAAGCGAGCGGGCCAGAGCGTGGGGAAGGAACGAAGGGGTTCCTCAGAACCGCTAGCTCACTGTGGTTGTAGAGAAGAGGCCAGGGAGGAAGCTCGAGGGCGAAGGTGGCTAGAATCGACGATGGAGATGATGGCCGGAGTTTGGGAGGAGCTTCCGATTGCGGCATCTGGGAGCCTCCCGACTTGCATATTTCAGCGAGGAGGAAGCATAGGTCTAGGCGGGGCTGATGGTGGCCTCAGATGCGCGAGGTGAGGCCGGAGACGGCGGCGCGACGAGGCGGCGGCCAGCTAGGGTTCGGGAGCTCGCAGGAGCTCGCGATGGGGAGTGAGGGGGAAAGAGATAAGGGTATGAGGCGAGAGAGGGCATCCACGCGGTCTTATCCTTGACTCCAGGGGTGGCGGTGAGGCGCGAATCACTGCGCGAGGACATACGACGATGCAGCGGCCACCGAGCTGCTTCTCGCTCTCTCTATATATGGGGATATTTGACGATTTGCCACGCTTTACAACGACCTTTGATAATTTGCCCCATATTAGTTGGCCTTTGATTATTTGCCCTGGATTAGACCGATTGTTTGATGATTTGCCTTTTTTACACTTCTAGTGTATTACTAATGTATTATACCTAAAAATAAATCGACAAATACCACCAAAATACCCGTGTGCCAAACTTGCCAGTTATTTTGGCTTGACCCAATCTAGTGTGTGGCCGGACCGAACCATATCAGTTCGTGGGGTCCCTCAGTTCGTGAGGCACAGGCTGAGGTGATGCGGCTGGGAGGAGCATCGCCGGCGACGACGGGCGGACCACGAGCCGCCGACCTAGGACGACACGGCCCTCCACCAGATGGTGAATCCCTGCTCGCCAACGACCTTGCACTGGCCGGCAGTGCAGCTCCACTTCCCGACAGCCCCACAGGCGGCGCTGACCATGGGAAAAGTGAAGAGACGCCGTTGGTAGCGACTCCGGCGACCGCGGGGTGCGGGAAATCTGGCTCCAAGGTGACCTTTTCTCCCATTAATCTCACAGTTTGTCTATCAAATTCGACCTTATCCAACCCAACCAAAGCTTTATTTGTTGGCTTTCCTACAGGTTTCCGTTCCGGTCACTGAAGATTATGTGCTCGTGCTACTGTCGTAGAATCGTAAGCTTGGAGAATGAAGGCAAAAACTCAGTGATTTGACTATTGTATGTACTTGTGATCAAATCTAGGCGGCTGGAAGGACAAAAAAGGAGTGTAAATATTACTGATCATGCTGTTATCAGTTTGTTCACACTCTTCTGTGTACTTACTGGAGATAGAATCAGGCGTATACCTGCCAACTTCAAGTTGAGGACACATAGGAAGACAAAAGTAGAACTACATGGAGCCATCTGCTGTGAAGATTTTCATATTTTTTTGCAACCTCTAGCTGTATGCTTGTATGATTTGTATATCTGTAAGAGAAATGACAGAATGAATACTCTGTAATTCGAGTTGTTTGCAATTGTGATGTTTCATGTGAAGTACCATCTTATTTTGTGAGATGAATGAAGTACTAAATTTGCAAAGTGCAGCCATGTCAAGAATCATTATGAGAAAATATATGCAACTTTCCTGCCTGTAGCATTTGAATGATTTTTTGAAGATAATACATGCATATATGTAGCAGTTCGATTAAACTGACAGCAAGTACTAACTTCATAAACAGAAAATAACAGAATATACCAACTTAAGATATACAATTGATAGAATAAATCACTTTGGAATTGATATCACCAAAAATTCCGCTGAATCACATAAAGATTGTTCCAAGTATAAATCGACCAAACTAGTGAAGTAAAATATCATCTCAGTACAACTAAATTAGAGCTTCCTCCTCCTTGGGGTCAACTTTTTCTTGCATGCTTGAGAACTTAAAGGCATGTCAAAAGTAGGTCTTGCTGGAGATGCACTAGTTGACACAGATGGTTGCCATGTATCATCTTCAGCTAAGGTCATAGCAAGTTTCCTGCAGTTTACACATCAAAGATTAGAAAAATAGGCTTTTTTAAAATTGACTCAAGTGTGCATTTCACAACAGCAAGAACTACCTCCTTGTAACAGGTACAGGGCTATTCTGAAGGCTAGGGGGCAGTGTGAGTTCTTTTCTTCTAGGTGTCCCAACAGTAGCTAGAACTATCTCTTGAGCAATCACCTCCCTAGAAAGTAGATCCTCATCTTCATGAACCCTCTGTGCCTTTCTCTTTCTGCTTCAATACACAAGACATTAGAAATGAGATAGTAATATAGATGTGATACTTATACAACAATAGAGAAGTTACCTTTCTCTAGGTCCGTTTTCTGGACAATTTGTTTTCCTATGCCCCAACTCACCACATTTTTTGCATCTATTTGTGGTGCCAAATCTCTTTTTCTCTTGTTCTTTCTTTTTGCCACCATCTTCTTGTTCCTTCTCTTTGCCACCATCTTCTTGTTCCTTTCCTTTGCCATCTATCTTTTTCTTCCCTTTCCTCCCACCACCACCGTCTTCAAGGCAACCTTTGATTCTCAGTTTTCTCTGTCTCCCAACGGGCCTCTTTGAAATCGGTGGCACCATATCAAATTCTAGAGTAACTTGGGGCCACTGAGATTTGTCTGTGATGGGTTCAATCTCTCCAGCATAGGCAGCCCGGAACATACTCACGGAGTAGTACTTATGCACATATGGATGAAAGTTTACTTGTGCGGTCCCTATAAGGAATGCAAGTGCATGATCGCAAGGCTTCCCAGTGTGCTGCCATTCTAGGCAAGTGCACTCACGGCTGCCTATCTTCACAACATGCCTAAGATTATTTTTGTTGGTGTCCTTGACCTCGCAACTTTCTCCAGTTGATCTTCCAACATCTAAATGACCAAGTTCTCTAGTCCTGTTATTTATTTGTTGAATGATAGCAGGTAGTATAATTCCACAAAGCATTTCCCCAACCTCTCTCCGCCTATGAAAAAGCTTCATGATTTTCTCCCTTAGTGAGTCAGCTAGCTCATCCGGGGGAAGGTCCTCCATTCCTCTTATCCAGCTATTGAAGCTCTCAGCAAGATTATTGTGGATGTAATCACACTTTATTTCCATGTTGAAGTCACATCTCATCCACTTCAAGTTATAATAAGTACTCAAGTAGGTACCAACCGCAGGTTCAGCTTCAAATACTTTGGCCATATGGTAGTTAAATGTGTCTACACGATATGCCTTGGCTGCTGGCCACATGCGACCAAAAACCTCTCCATGAAACTTTTTTTTGAAGTTTGCCATTAGATGCCTAAAACATTCCCTTTGCTCGGCTTGAGGAAAAACATTTTTGACTGCATTTTCTAACCCTTTGCATGCATCAGTACAAATAGCTAGATTTTGAAGATGTCATATAGCCCTATGCAATTGTTGCATAAACCAAGTCCAGTTATCCTCAGTCTCTGAACCAAAGAATCCAAATGCTAAAGGAAACATCCAATTATGTCCATCTAGTGCTGTACATGCTGCTAATTGACCATTCCACTTCCCGTTCATAAAGGTGGAATCTATACTAACATATGTTCTACAACCATTCAAAAAGCCATCAATGCATGGCTTGAGTGCCATAAAAATCTGCAGAAATACGCTTTACCTCCTTCACTCTTCACATCAACCTCTACGATGCTACCTGGAGATCTCTTCTGAATCTCAGCTTTGAAGTTCAATAGATTTTGGAAGCTTTGTCCCCAGGTACCATATAATTTATCCATGGCCCTTTCTTTGGCCCTCCAAACAGTGTGATACCCAGTAGTAACATCGTACTCATCTTTTAACTTTTGTTGCAGCTCACCGGCACCAATGTTTGGTGCAGTCCGAAGTATGCCAATTGCCTTTTCTGCCACCCATGCTTGGTCTGCCATGCTTGAGATCACTTCAGCGGTTGATGCACAGTTATGAGGCTTTACTATTTTGTTAACCTGCAGGAAATTAAACACCATACCTACCATTAGTTCCAAGTATCTTACAAAATAGTTGCAACAGACAACAAATCCAAGATTGATGTTAGATAAGTTAATACCCTGACTGTTTTTCCATCTTCTATTGTCCTAGCCATTATTCTCCAAGAACATATTTTTCCTTTACAACGACCGACATATCTGGTGGTGTCACTATCTTGTATCTTAATGTCAAACTTTCCTCGAATAGCAAATGTTCTCAACAACATCCTGAACTCTTCCATCGAAGGAAACAAGGAACCTTCCTCTATGACAGGATGTTCTTTGTCGTACCAAAAGTGATTCTCTTCGGGCATGTGGTCAGGCACGGGAAGAGCCGCATCAGCAAGTAAATCCTTATCAATATCAGCCATACGAGCATCGATATTTGCAATGGAGGCTTCATTATATGCTCCAGCTTTAGCATATCGATGCCCAGATTTAGCATTAATTCCAAGGATCGAGCACATGTTATCTTCTGCTATAGGAACATCAATTTCATCTTCATTTGCAGGTGCTATTTCAATCTTGGACCAATCAATGACTCTATTCAAAAACAAACTAACAATTTACAGTTTGTGAAGAGACGTAAGTGAGCAGGGATTCGGCGAAATATGGCGATGGAGGGGAGGAGAAAATCCTCACCCATCTTGGGCAGCAGCAGCATTCATTGACTCCAGGGCCGCAACACTTTTGTCCTGCATCGCAGGAACCTTAGTTCAGGAAGATGATCCTGGTGGCTACGAAATCTGCAACGTACATACGGGAAAATGAGATCAAAATTGAAAACGAAATTGCAAGGACCATTGAGAAAACAACATGGGTTCCCGGATCCTTGGATTTGCCACGACCTTGTGATAGCCAAAGTCGTCGCCTAACAATTGCCCTTGTTCCCGTGGCCCTAATGTGCCCGCCACGCAGGTGCAGCAGGCCGACGGAGGACCGTCGCCGACAGCCTGTGTGGTTAATTCGCCGCCTAGAAGAGGGCCTCTCCGCCCGGCGTCACCGGCGGCAGCTCCGCCTATACTTGCCACACGAACAGGGCTCAACCCAACTGATTCATCTAGCTGGTTCGGTCTGGTCAGATAGAGATTGGGTCAAGCCAAAATAACTGGCAAGTTTGGCACACGGGTATTTTTGTGGTATTTGTCGATTTATTTTTGGGTATAATACATTAGTAATACACTAGAAGTGGAAAAAAGGCAAATCATCAAACAATCGGTCTAATCTGGGGCAAATAATCAAAGGCCAACTAATATGGGGCAAATTATCAAAGGTCGTTGTAAAGCGTGGCAAATTGTCAAATATCCCCTCTGTCGGAGGAGGAAGAAGGTGAGGGACGCGAACAGGTACTGAGCTGAGTGGGCTTCGCGTGGGCTGCTGGCTGCTGTGCGCTGAGCGGCAGAGAGAGAGGGAAGAAAGAGGGTCAACTGGGCTACGGCCTAGGCTGCTGCTGGTATGGCTCTATTTTATTTTCTGAAATCATTTTTCTTTTGTATTTTCAAAATAGATATGTTTTGTACAATTTCAAAAATACAAGAGGCTTTGTAAAAAGTATGAAAATATTACAGGGCCCTTGTTACTGTTTGGGCTCCACATATTTTGTTTTTCAAATATTTTCAAAACTATATGGAGAAGTTTTCAAGAGAGGAAGTATATTAGGGTGTTAGGGTTTTTAGTTTATTTTTCTTGCAGGTATTTTAAGGGATGATGCTCATGATGCACAAATAAACCTTAATATAAGATTAACTAAAATTGCGGTGTTACATCCCATACCGGGCCCATGCTCCACCGCTTACGGCCTTATCCTATTTATGCATAGTTTTCCTCCACCCATTTCCTTCGTTCTCAGCGAGACAAAAAGGCACCTGCTCCTCCAGACCGCTGCCCCCATAGTGCCGCTGTCGCTGATTAATCCCGCGCGCGCCGCCTTGGATCTCGCCGGTCGCCGCCGATCTCTTGGGCTGCATCGGATCTCATCCCCATACTCATTTCGTTCTTGCTTGCTCCACTGCACGCGTGACGCTGACTTGCCATCGTCGCGTTGCTCCTGCTCCGCCACCATCGTCGCCTGCCTTCCTTTTCATGGCCTACATCCACCTTCGTCTGCTACCACACTGCCCCATGGTCTCGGGGTCCTCCGGTCGCTGCTCCAACTTGCCGCTGATGCTATGACCGGTCGTCACCGATGCTACGAACGGCCACCGTGGATGCTACAAGCCCCTACTCCCAAAGATGGAAGCGGCGACCACCGATGCTTCCACCGGCGACCACCGACCTGCAGCGGTCGATGCTATGACCGGCGGCTGTCGATGCAATTTGTATCAATACGTTCTCTAAATTTGTATCATTCTCTGAATTTTTGCTCAATATGTTCTCTGAATTTGTATCATTTGAAGAAGTTTTTTGCTACATGATCTCTGGAATTTTTGTTTGCTACAATTGTCCGGTGATTTTGCTATATTAGCATATCTTTTTTGCTATAAGGACTCCGGCGAGATCTTCGGTGAGGTCTTAGGTGAAGTCGGTATCCGACGATCTTTCTTTGCTACAACCGTCCAGTGATTTTGCTATATTAGCACATCTTTTTTTGCTACGAGGATTCCGATAAGATCTATAGCGAAGTTGGTTTCCGGTATTTTTTTTTGCTACAACCTTCCGGTGATTTTGCTATATTAACACACTAGGAAATATGCCGGTGCGTTGCACCGGGAGACAAAAATTTGGTGTCCGGGGAACACAAAGTAAGTTGTCGGTGGTACTTCCATAGACAACTATTTTAAATTCGAAGATGAATTATTATGTACATATGCATATATAAATGCAAAAGATAAACTAATTCTCTTATATAGGTGTACACAGAGTACACAAATTGATCATATACCAACCCTCCATCGTAAATAGCCATCAGCTACGGATGCAACCGTATATTACATAACACAGAAATCACAATGTGTATTGCGCATTGCCCACCAGGTCTGATTATACTACTGAAACTGAAGAAAGATATTAAGAAAGACGATCATCCTCATTACTACCTATACAAAAGTGAAGCACTTCAGCAGTCCTACCGTGCGTCCACGTCATTGCGTGTAACTGTAGATGTTCGAATTTGGCACTTCTATAGTGCCCGCTTATTCGGCGGTCATGCGTAAGGGCAGAAGAAATCACGGCCTCTCGGCGATCGATTCCGATCGGTAATGTAGATTTCACCTTTTATTCTAATAAAGAGGCGACAGTTCGTCAAACTCTAGCTAGATCGACGGCCTCCTATCACGAGATATATCTAGAAGACTCCCGACTACTCCAAACCCACCCCGTTTACCCTGTCCATCTCTTCTCCCTTCTCTAAAACCGAGACACCGGACTATCTCCATGGGCACCGCCCGAGCTTCCTCCCTCTCCCGGCACCGGCGGGCACAACGGCTCCTGCTCTCCACCTCTCCTCACCTTCTCCCTCAGCAGTCGCCACCCACTCCTCTTCTTAGCCATTCCCGATCCCTCTTCTTTCCCCAGGCGAGTCACATCCATGGAGTGTGGCGGCCAATCCTAGGCGCGGAAGTGCCCTTTGGCCCCTCCCCTTCTCGGCTATGGAGGCAGACTAGGACCTCTTCCTTGGCCCTCTTCCTCCCCGCTCCCCAATTCTATCGCTGCCGGCTCTTCACTTCCTTCCCAATCCCCATCAGTTAAGGTCCAATATTATTCCCTTGCTGCAGCTCATGTGCTCCACTGGGGGGCCGGCGCCCTCCTCTCCCTCCCTGGTCGTCTGCGTGTACTGATCATCCATCAGGATAGCATGTCCTCAGGGCGAGCTCCTCTATGGTCAGTTCCTTCGTCGTGGCTTGCCGGCTGATAGCTCCTCGCGACCTCGCCGTCTGGTCCACCATGTGCGTGTTCGGTGACCAGTAGTGCTGCCGCCTGCCACCGCCTGCCACTGGACAACATGGATGTCGTCGGCGACGGGGACCGTGGCTACGAACCCGGACAATGGCAGAAGCTCGTGACAGGAGCAGGGCGATAAGAAAACGAGAGGAGGAGCCAGTTTCTATACACCAACCGGGGTGCAGCGGCCTCTTCCTGGTCACTGGCGCCAGGGCGACGGATTCAGAGGAGCGGATGACTACAAAGGCGAAGACCGGCTTTGCTTCCAGTGTTTGAAGTCGTCAGAGTGTGGTACACGAGCTATTTTCTTATTCGGTTTCTTAATTAGTCTCTCACCTTACAAATTAACCATAGCTAATATCCATACGTGTCTGAAAAGAAGGCACACTCAGGAAGTACTTTTTAGCTTTCAGATTGGATTTTTTTTCTTGGTCTGATGTCTAATAAGCTCTTCGAAAGAGTTTACTTTTTTCACTGATGGGTACTAACATTTTGTATCCACTTATGGGTAGTTATATTTTGGAATATGTTTGCCTAAGTGAGTTCTCATACATGTCTGAAAAGAAGGAACACGAATCTTATGCAGGACAAAGTCAGCAATCCGGCAGTCATACTACTATTCTTCCCAATCTTCCACTTGCTTTTGGATACTTCGACCCGGATCTCTACATGATCTTGATGTTCGAACAAGTTAGTTATGACCCCCTCCCCAAACTGTCTTTGCTCACCGGTGTTCTAGAGAGGAGAACCCCTTTGCTTAATTTCTGTTTGTGTTTGCTCTACGGAGAGGTGCAGGCAAGAGCATTCTGCAGGCTTCTTTAGAGGAGAACACTTGCTAGACCCGGTGGCTGACATGGAGAAGCTTAGGGAACAGCTTATGGAGCATTTGGAATATTCCTAAGTGGTAGGCAATTCCATTACTCACCTTTCAAGATTTATTGCCTGCATTAAGTGACTTTTAGTGATTAAATTCATAGTTTATGACACTGAAATTAGTGTAGGTATTTGGCGATTCATGGGAAGCACCTTGGCCTTGCGTACAGACGGAATCACCCCGAAAAGGTTAGCAGTTCAACATGTGCTGCAACTTCATGTGAAACCAAAAATAGTAGCATAAGAGCTTTACTATTTGCTCTGCTAATACTGCCATGGATGTTTTGTAGGTCACTGACATTGTTATAACAGGCATTTTCTTTTGCCAACGGTTACAGCTTATTCAGGGTTCCTAGCTCTATTGAGGCCCAGTATTTGGTGGTAATCGTCGACTCTGTGCACCTTTTCATACTGTCGGTCCATGTGATGTTCAGATACTGCTTTTGTGCAGTTGATGGACCTGATGCGAGTATCTTTCACCGTTCAGGTTTAAAACATTGATGATGCGCACAATGTGTACCGATCACTCTACATGAAGTACTTTGAGGTTGAGTGAACCTGAGGATCTCAAACACGAGCTTTTCCTCTGTTCCATTATATTGTTGTTTTGGTCATTGTGTGACAATTTTTACTAACAAACTTTTGGAGTCGGGAGAAATGGCAGTCGCTCCTGGAAGCAAACAATCAGTCAAAGAGCAGGCTTTTAGGCATGAATTGAGATCTTGCAATAGTATCTCGAGGAAGTTGATGCAAAGCCTTGAACCAACAAATGAAGATTGTTCATTAAGGGCATAGGTATCTTAGAAGGTCCTCACGATAGAGTGGCAAGTGTTGAACCGATGAGAGTGGCGGACTAGAAGTTAATAACATCATGTCATTTCCATGTCAGCAGTAACCTCGGTTGTATGTTTCAAGAGGGTTGTTGCCAATTTAGTATGTCATACAATAAAAGTTACTTATTCTTCTCTTCAGGATATAAGATAAGTACTATGCTTATATGTGCAAAAAAATTCAGATTTAGGTACTCCCTCCGATCCAAATTACTTACTTGGTTTTGTCAATCCAAATCTAGACGAATCCGAGTTAATCGGAGGGAGTACAAGAAGTTGGAATATTTGCCTTTTTCAGTCACATTCCTGCCACTGCATCTAGCACAATATTATCAAATATGCTCTGAATTAGCTTTACATATAGACATCAGTTCTGTAGAGAAACATGCTACCATCTCTTCTCTCTGATAGCTGAGATTACAAGTAAAATTCTATTAGCGGGCGCGGCGTATCGCCGCGCCATATTTCCTAGTCATTTGTTAATGTCAACCTCTTGGCATGCACACTCGTCCAGAATATGATTAAGCAAATGCAGTGCAAGGAAACTGAGGCAAGCGGGGTTGTAGAAACTGAGATGAGATGTGATGAATGAACCAATCAATAAAATTCAAGAACCTATTTTTCGGTTGGAGACAAAGGATAATAATTCACTGAGACCCTATTTTACATGTCTTCATCATACCAACATGAAATGGAGAAAACTAACTAATTAGCACCTATAAGAAAGATGAGTATCAGCAAAAAAAAAACCTTACATACCAACAATAGAGAAGTTGATGAGTCTCCTCTCCAAAGAATACCCTTAGCCAGCAATAGAGCACATTCGTGGCCAGCATGCTAAATCTCTCAGGCAGAGGCATCAAGCAGCAACTGCTGCTAATACAACATGCAGTCGTGGAAGTTCACGACGCCGAAGCTTCTAGCATCTTGTGCCCACTTCACAGGAACTGAAACAGATATTAATGTGAAAACAAGCTGACAAAATGAACTAACAGGAACACAGAGCCAAACTACCTATTTTCTTCAATCTAGGAGATTCCTGCAGTGAAGTGATCAAAAATAGATGGATCGACCATTTGTATTTTAAAATCAAACATATACACGGTGCACTATTTTCTATGAATTGTGTTTTTTGTGTTTAAAAAATAATTGAATGTCTTCTAACGCTGACTACTGAACACGCTTGAAAAGAAAGTAATTAGCAAATTGCGTGTGAATCAATTAATGGAAAGTGTGATTCTTTACTTAGTAAAAAAATGTTTTGCTTGACTTCATTGATGAATTCGATGTACCAAGTCAGTATGTACGCATATACCAGGTCAATTCTTAATGACATGGTATTCAATGTTAATACTCGCAATCTATAGAAGCAAGCAATAATAAATATTTGAGATCATGTTACATGCTGCTGTTGCCTCCGGCCGGATGTTGTCAGCGATGGCGTGGTCCGGCAGCCCGCCGCTGTGATCTGCCCCGCTAGGGTTCCTGCTGACCGATCCACGCGGTCCTTGATTCGATTTGAATCCTCTTCTCGTTTAAAGGAACCGCTGCCGAACGAATGAAACCAGATGTGGTAATTCGAGGGGCTCAATTCCGGAATCCATGTGTGGTTCCTCGGGCAGGGGCGGCGGTGGTGCTAGGGCACGTGTAGGGGAGGTGTTGGTGTTGGGGATCGAGGAGGGTGGCGGCGGTGTTGCTGGAGGAGTGTGTATGTAGTCGTGCGGCCGTGCGGGGATAGTTGGACGAAGGACACACGACGTATTGGCGGAGACGGAACTCGACTTCTTTCTTTAGGCAGTAGAGATAGAGATGGAGAAGAGATAGAGATAGAGATTCTTTTGCTAGGAGGATTCCGGCGAGGTCTCCGATGAGATCTCCCATGAAGTCGGTATTTCTTTTATAAAAACCAAACTTTTTTTATTACACGTAACAAAAACGTTTTTTTCTACATAGAAACAAAATGGCTTTTAAATCGAAGTGGACACGTGGCAGGCAGCCGTAGGAGCCGGAGGTTCGGACGCCTCACATCCTCCGAAGGATGCCTAGTTCTGTCCTTCTAAAAAAGGGGCTAGCAAACACGTCATGATCGAACGGTCTAGATCATCGATGGTTCGGAGCGCGTCCCGTCCAATCAGAAGGGGTGAACCACGTCACGCACCGGACATACGGACCTGACCCGGAAAGGGGCTAGGAGGGTGCATAGATAATCTGGGGCACGCTCGGCACGGGAGACAGCATTCCGCAATCTGATTTACGGCAACCTGTTCGTGAGGAGAGCAAGGATCCGAGAGGGCGAATTCATCAGGTACGCGCAATCCTCCTCCCTATCTCATCTTTTCTCGCCCCCTTGCCACGACCAGCTACAGTACCGCTCTGGTCTCGTGAGAAAGCCGGGCCGATCCAAGGCCAACCTCGCCGGCGCCGCCGGTAGAGGGAAGCTGAGGAGAGGCCCCGGTGTTCCTTCTGTATATACTAGGTTTAGACTGCGGCTGAGTGCCGGTTGGGTTTCGCCGAGATCGTTGAGCCAGATCTGGCTGGTTGGCGTCTCCGTCGCTGTCCTCGCGGTGGTGACGGGATTTGATGCTGCCGGCGATTCCTTTAATAAGGCTCCTCTTCGGGCGAGCTTCGGTTGGTGGCCGTTGCCCCTCTTCTCGGCTGGCCATGGCGGCGAGGGAGGAGAGGTGTGTGGCGCTCGGCTGCTCCAACTGCCTCGTCCTCTGGGTTTCTTTCCTCTGCTGTTTCCACACGACAACAGAGAGCCGCCCATGCTCTTCTCTCGCGAGCTCCTCCGGTGGGAGATTGCTGTAGCGGAGGACATGAGTGGGAGCCCTGCAAATAAGTGTGTGGCTCGTTCCCTGCTCCTGCTCTGCAACTCGTCTGAACCTGTCTACCTCCATCTGGTCGGTCGTGGTGGCGAGAGGATGAAGAAAGGCGGCGTCGGGGGATCGCGTCGTCAGCTTCTCTATGGGGATGGACCGAGTGGGTGCTCGGCATCACGAGCACTTCGGGAACAACTGGAGCATGCACCACTGGTTGCTTTCCGATCTCCAGTTCTGGGTATGCAACCTCTGATTTTTCTCAAACGCTAGAGAGTTTGGATGCAGTGTTATGGTCAACTCAGCATGATGCCCAGAATTTAAATTGCAATCAAAATATTAGCTTGAATCGGTGGTGCCAAGGTAGTATTATTTTGGTTCAAGCACTTGAATCTTCTATTCAGGGCAGACCTATTGAACCACCTGGTTTTGATATTCTGGAGGTCATGGTTGCTGAATCGGAGTCTGATAGACAAATTTACCGGTTGACCATGATGCTAGGCTGTGCTATACACACAATTGAGCAAGATCATCTTCCTTCAATGTTTGAGCGCACACGGTGGTTTTATGATAAGCATGGTGTTGACACCGTCCCCGTTGTTCGGGTTGATCCCTCGGATGTGGATGACAACACTTCCACTGCAGTTCCTCAGATTCAACGGCGGGGACCCCTGACCCTGAGTAGGAGCTCAGTGAAGGATATTCAGTACCTACAGCTCAGCACTCCACTTCCTCGGCTGCAAATGCTAGATAGACCGTCGGGAGAGCCACCCACGGGGCATCAACTGGCATGGAGCATAGAGGCCTTTGAAGACTACAATTGCGGCACTTTCGGATCCGAGTTGTCGACGGATGGGCGATCGCCGTGTGGTTCCTCTTGTAGTCTTCGGTGTCAGCGTCTCGCGTTATCTACATTTTTATTTCGGTTGTGCCACCTTTTGTTTCTTGTTTCTTGCTCTATTATTCAGAGCCTCGATGTACTGTGATCGTTATTGTCAATATATATTTATGTTCAAAAAAAAATCTCATCTTTTCTCTGAGCAGACCGGTGTTGGATCCCCACCTTGTCCGTCCGGAGAGAACGGAGGCTCTCCTTTTGCTTTCCGTTAGATTGCCTAGTCTGAATTCATGTCCTTGTCGTTGAGGATTCAGATCTGGTGGCATCTTGATGTGTTTTAGGATCATTCTTAGATGTTTGATCTGCATGGGCGCGCTGTGAAATTTTAGCGTGGATTCCGACCCAGGCTGAATTCATGTCCTTGTTCGTCTGTAGATTCTGAGTTGGGTTGTTCAGTCGGAGAAATCTTTCTGCCCGTTTGTATACGATTAGAATAGATCTTTACTTAATTGCCCTTTGATTGAATTCAAGACGCCCTTATGATCTGCCTGTGTAACATCATATCTGTTAATCATTGCGTGTAAGATTGTGTTCTGCACATTCAGCTTCATGGTTGTTTTTAAAACAGTTTCACTTAGGCAGATATCAAGGCAGGGCTGATTGGCCATGCCCCTCAGCACAATTCTTTTGATTACAATTTTGTGGGTGGCTTTCAATTTGGCTCTTGGCATTGATGAATTTATCTTTAACTTACTACAGTACATTGTAGAATCTAGGTATGAACATTGGCAAGTATTAATGTATGGTGTGGCATAAGCAGTACAGATGGTAACTTTTAATGGTTTTGCAATGAAATGTGTAACTGTGAAAACTTCGCCTGTAATACTACTTTTGGGACCCTGCCTTTTGGTTACATCACATTTGTTCATTGAAACACTGTTTGTTTTGGTCCTTTATGATACACTATATAGTGCTACAAGCCTTCTGATCGAAAATCCCTACTAAAATGCAGGGAGATTAAACAAGATGGTGGCCAATGGTGATGCACCAGCAAGGGGGAGTGCAGCAGCTGCTGCAAGCTTGCGCAGGCGTCGACCTGCTGGCGGTGCTGCTGCTGCTGGAGGTGGTGCTGGTGCCAGTACAATGCTTCAGTTCTACACCGATGAGACTGCTGGGCGCAAGATGTCTCCGAACGCTGTTCTGATCATGAGCATTGGGTTTATTGCTGTTGTTGCCGTGCTGCATGTTTTCGGCAAGCTGTACCGCACCCCCAACTAGGTTCCATATGCAAGCAAGAGTCTATGAACAGAGGAACCCGTAGAGTGATCTAAATGCATAGCAAATGACTGTCAGATCCTGAAAAGATTTTGTTATTATCATAGAATTTTATACACCTTATAATATCGACATGGTATGGTAAATCCTTGCAAGTATAGGTCACTGCTTGCAGTTGACCTTATCTTAATCTTAGCTGCTTCTGATTGAGATCTATATGATATAATCGAATAATAGTGGTTTGCTTTCTAATGAAGACTTGGTTTCTTCCATTTACCTGTTTCCTCTTAAGTTGACGGTCACTTCTATACCAGTTATAGTAGTTAATCTGTTGGTTTAAAGTGCATATAGCATTTTCTCATGGAGCTATATATAGAGCAATCAAACTTTTTTTCCAATAGTATACTTACCACATGCACATTGAATCTCCTAATGTTTCTTAAATTTCATTCAGCGCTCTTGTGTGCTGACTGCTCCCATTTAAAAGTTTATTGACTCACCTGCGGCAAGTTCTGTTTCATCTCTTAAATGTCCAGTTTTAGTTCTATGCTGGGTAACTTCGATATATCTTGGGTCTTGGCTGTTGACATTTATTTATGAGATGATTCCTGGGGTTTGAAGCCCTAACAGCATGTCAGGTAATATGTTTTTTCCTGAACTTTCTGCAATTCACTAATACCAAAAGCATGGAAAGCTCCTGTGGTAAATTTGCTACAGTTTTTGCAATGCTGTATTACCATATAATGAAGCAGTCGTGTCTTGAGTTGATTATATCATGGCTAAACATTTTTTTTGTTCCAAATGTTGTGCTGAACTGTGGTCCAGACAACATTTGTTGACACTGCAGTTCGTCTATGACTACGTTCTTAAGTTAGCAGAAAAGATATTTTATAATGACCATTGTCCTGGCATATCAGTGTAGTACACATTTTGAAGCCATTAATTATCTGCTCATCTTTTATTTAGTGTGGGAGACGTATTGTTTATCACATGGTGTGTGCTTCAGTGTAGGAACTTCTCTTTGAGGATGATGAGAAGCTTCATGTTCTGAAGGAAGAGTATGGTTAAGAAGTGTATGCTTTGGTAACAAAGGCGCTGCTTGAACTTAACGAGTACAACCCGAATGGCCGCTGTGCTGTACCAGAGCTGTGGAATTACAAGGAGGGCCGCAAAGCTACACTAAAAGAGATCTTCCAGTATGTTACGAGACAATGGCAGACAGAGGCGATGGACTAGATTCCCTGAAGCGGTGAATTAGACAGGATGTTGTGGTTTAGCATTAAACACGTTACAACCGTGTCCTCTCTCCATGATAAGAGGGCTAGAATGTTTTGTTAATTTAGCTTGATTATTTCGTCTGGGGTGTAGTATTGACGAGAGTGCTGCGGACTTGAGATTATTGCAAAGCCAGGTTGCAGCGCGCGTCAGATGCCATTTCCAGGGTTTCAGGCCAGGTCGCAAATGATGTCTGAAGCAACACCTGGAAATGTCCTTCTAGCAGGCAAAGATTATGGTACGACAAAGTTGATGTACTAAATATTGCATTGACATGTACAAACCTTTTTGAGAACTGCTACCGCACAATCAAGTAGGTTTGTTGGTAATACCGTAAGTTGAATGGCTCGTGCCTCTTTTGATTTTGAATTGTGTTGTTAAGGGTATATGAGAGTGGCATCTCAGCGTTCAATTGATTACTTCATGAGAGCTAAACTTTTTTACTCTCTCCGATCCAAATTAGTTGACTTCGGTTTGTCTAGATTTGGATGTATCTAGACATGTTTTAGTGCTAAATATATCCGAATCTAGATAAATCTGAGTCTTTTAATTTGGATCGAGAGACTATGTGAAAAGATATCAAACACTGCACGTATACAAGCAGGAAAATATCGATCGACAATGGAGAACCAGAAGATCTAACTGAGGCGACGGGTAACGCGCTTACGGCGGCGAGTGGTGGCTAACCCTGGCGCCGGTCCTCTCCCCAGTTAGCCCTCCGGGATCAACGGGTGGGATCTCGTTTTTCCTACCTACTCTCTCCGTTTTAAAATATACTCCCTCAAGTGACGTGAGTTTGTCTAGTCAAATGTATCTAGACACGTTTTAGTACATAGGTACATGCGAATCTAAATAAACTCAAGTCACTTATTTTGAGACGGAAGGAGTAAGATGTTTTAGCTTTATGAAAAGAGTATATCTAGACTCCTTTTAGTATAGTTTTACTCTAAATCTATATAAACCTACACACTAAAAGAGTCTAGATACACTTCTTTCGTAAAACTAAAATATCTTATATTTTAAAACGGAGAGAGTACATTGCAAAGGCCGGATCTCGCTTTTTCTACCTCCCTGATGGTGTAGACATCGCAAAAGAGGAAGCCATTGCTAATGAGGAGGAGGTATGGACTCCGGTGGTGCATCGGAAGAGAAGGCCACGAGCGCAGATCCTAGCGGAGCGAGTTCTGGGAGGAAGCAGGCTACCCTACGCAAGAATCACGTATCTGGGAGAGGCGAGCACCTAGACGAGTTTCAGGTGAGCCTTCTGCTGTTTTTTTGTAGATCGGTGGCAGACTCGGTCATGGTGAGAGCCTCGCCATGGATGGAAGGGCTCGCTCGATGTAGCCTCCTTCTACTAGACGCGTGGCCGAGGGACGTCCTCGTTGTTCCTCCTCTTCGCCGTCCGGGCTCCGTCTGTCTCGGCCACCGAGGATGGGCCCTTTGAGGGGGCCTTTGCCTGGTCGACGGATTATGCCGCCGCTGGTCCCAGGCATGTTCCTTCCTCAAGCGGCAGAGTTTGCTTCTACGGCGTCGACACCGGTGCCGGCGAACCACGCGGTGTCAACAACGGCCGTTTCCTCTCGTGCGGAGTCTGGGGCGGATTTCGCGGATCACGGAGGTGGGGCCCACATACATGCAGCGGGGACTGATCGCAGGTCCAGCTGGTTGTACGTGAGACGTCGGATACGACCTTGTTTGACAAGACCAACTGTGCTCCTGGTCAACCCTCAACTCCAACACGCAGCCGTCTCGTCTACCCATCTCCATCCTACGTCGCCACGACTTCGCCGCTCACCGCCCCATCATGGCAGATCCCAGACCCGGTTTCGTCGACCGCTGCCATCGCGACCACTCGTCGCTCCTTCGCAGAAGTCACTATGGCTCCCCCGCCTCTCGCCATGTCCCGTCCACCTGCGCCGGGTGGGGCAACCAGGGCCCGCTTTGTCGATCCACGCTATGTCAAGGACGCATGTTGCCCCAACTTCTTCAACATCGGATGCAATTGGTATTGCCGGCCATGGACCACCGCCGACAGTTGCTCCTGGCTCGGTTGGGACTAGCTCCACCGCTGATGCCTCTCCAGCCTTCCCTAGGTCGTCCGGCTCTACCAGCTTACCTGCCGCCTCAACAACAAGCGGGACAATAGTATATGCACCCTGCAGGCCAATTTCCTAGGCCGTTTTTTCACCCAGTTATTCCTCGCAACAGTTTCAACATGTGTTCCAGCAGGTGCATCAGTCAGGTTTTGCTCAGGCTCAAATCAGTGCTCCTAGTATGTGCCTAAACTCAGAGAACATCTATGTATTTGTATGATTAATATGTTACATTCAGTTTCAATGTACTTCTTTCTTTTGTTTTTTTACTTAATTGTTTTCATCCGTTCTCCCTACTAGGGGATCGGTGCAGAAAACAAAACATTTCCTACGATGTAACCCCTGAAACTGCCTAGGATCTATCTATGTAGTAATGCAGTAACGGCCGGAGCGTAGAGAATACATACCCTTGTAGACCGTACGAGGTTAACGTTCCCCGCGGAACGTGGTTGAAGTAGTCGTACTCAAAACCGACCTCAAGGTCATGAAGCTCCTCGCAGGTCACCCCTTGCTCCTTCTTGATCTTCATCATCTTCATCGTGCAACAGCTCCGGATCACGACATTCAAGCGCCCCAAGTGTTGCGCCTCGTGTCTTCGTACATATCCGGTGCACGATGAGACCTCCGGCTCCCCGATCCCACCGGGAGTGCGGAAGTTGATATCCGGCTAGAAATCCCTGCAGCGCAACGGCGTACTGCAGGTGTGCCTCGATCGCACATCCCAGACTTGGGGCCATGGTCACGAGGTATAGAGAGAGGGAGGGAGAAAGTCAACCAAAAGACTTCTCAAGTTGTGTGTTGAATCCCACCCATGGGCACCCATTTATATAGGCTAAGAGGGTGTACCTTTCTCAAAGGCTAAGCCATGTGGGACTAATACTAAAAGGAAAGGTCAGCAGAAATTCAGACGGCCAAATAGACCAAAAGTACTCAGCCCAAATAGCAAACAAAAAATACTTAAATAGCAAGAAAAGGAAAAGCAGCAGCCAACACAGCAGCCGGGTGGGCCTGGGGCACCACCGCGGCCCATCATGCACCCCCAGGCGTCGTGGCCTGCATGGCCGACCCGGGTGGGCCGAAGTGCCCTGGCGGCCCACATGCCGTCTGCCCCCGTACGCCCGCGAGGCGGAGCCCGGGTGGGCCGGCTCGCTGCGGCGGCCCAGCTCGCGCAGCACCCGCGCGGCAGCTGGCGGCTGGCGCCCAGGTGGGACGGCCCGTGCGGCCGCGGCCTAGCTCGGCGTGACCCAGCGCCTGGCGGTGCCCAGTAAAACGCCGCCCTGTGCGGTGGCGATTATCCGCCGCCCACAGGGCTAGCTGTTTTGCCTTTTTCCTTTTATTTTTCTACAGTTTTATTTCTAGGCCTTTTTCCTCTGGGATTTGGTCTAATATAAAAGTTGACTTTATAAATCTTAATCTAAATATTATTTATAATATATTAATTCATAATTAATATATATTTAAATTCCCATTTATCCGAAAACACTTTTCGGGGCTTTTCCTTTATTCTTTCTCCGAACAACTTCGGATCTCTCCGCGGAACTATTCCGGCGTTCTCTCTTTCTCTACTGTGATTCCATCTTATGAATGATCGCTCTCATTGTATCCTTAAATGTATCCTCTCACGGCTCGGGAATGCTCTAGACATGATCTGTATCAATGATCAACAGAGGGACCAGGGATATCCATGTGACCCCTATGCATTCCTGATGACAATGTCGTATGAACCGCTAAATGTAGAATCCTCTTCCTTTGGTTCCTCGATACAACTTGTCCGAGATCCGATCACTGGTATCTCATACCTTTGTTCAATCTCGTTCACAACAAGTTATGTTTTCTTGTTACCGTGATATTACATCCCCGTGACCTAGTCACATGTTGCAACATTTATAGATGTAATCTCACCAAGTCGGTCGTATGTATCTTTACCCGTCATGTGGGCGAATAAATCCCGGTCTTGCAGTCACATGTCATCTATTGTTCCTTCGGAATACCCAACATACACCTTTATGGCCACCGCATTACCAGATGACGGTTGATGTAGTCTAAGCATCCTAGGGAAACAGTGAGTAATATGAGCTCACGGTCTAAGGAGAAGGAGTCTAGGTATAGCTGTTGCAATAATGAACTATATGACTTGATCGTGTTGCAATCCTTCGAGGAATGTCCAACCACATCATTCTCCAATGATATGATCTCGTTGTTAGTCGGCATAAATTCCCATGATCTTGAAACCCAGATCATCTTCGTGACCAACGAACTAGTATGAACAGAGGCTACTAGGAACTTTGTTGTTTCATACCACACCTGTACCAATGTTTCTACTTGGCACAGTTATAGCACAATATGATATTATTATAAACTAATTGAGATATGACAATAAAAAACTATTTCTTATTTGCCTCTAGGGCATATCTCCTCCAGTCTCCCACTTGCACTAGAGTACAAATAATCTAGCTCGCATTTTACTCGTATAAACCATATACCATACGCGGTTACAGATCATGCATGCTCATGGGAAACGTCATGTCCATGTTCTATTTTACCAGATCATTATGTCTTTTGCAAATCGTTAATGTCTTCCTAATTTTGACATTCACTCCATTATCTTATAATGGGTCGAAGTATTTGTTTGGCAACAAAGTGAGACTTTTGTTTCTAGTGTTTATGATGACGGTCGTCTTCTCCGTTGTCATCTAAACTTCGAAACACACTTTGCTATCCTTTGTGTATATACTATAGTCATGGCAGCAGAACAAGGTCAGATTCCAGGAGCTTACAGTGACGTTAGATCAACCTCGAGGGCTTTCTCATGGGCACTGGGCCCTGGGACACATCATTCTACGTTAAAAGTGAACTAGCCCCACTGTAACATTATACAGCACATCAGATGCAACCTTTATACTTCTATATCTATGTAGATCCTAGTGCATGAAATGAATCTATACATTGCTTCTTGCCATTCAAGCACAAACTTAATTCTGGTTCAATGATCAACTCAGGAATCACTTAAAGACACGTTCTTACAGTTAAGACTTTGTCACACTAACCAGAACTTTGGATCACATTATGTCGAGTATACAACATGGTTATATGGAAGAACCTATGACTGAGGCATAGGAGATGCAACACATCTCTTTCTTTCAACCATAGTTACAATACTAACTCAATGCTTCATATGGTAAGAACTACTTTCTCACCTTGTTCCATTCTGAGCTATTTCAGAATCTTGCTTAGGACATTCTGAACATCTTTCAGAATCATGTCCAGGAAGCATTCAACATTCAGTGTTTATTAAACTCACCAATCTTTCTCGATAGATCTTATTGTTTAATAACCTCAACTTCATCCTTATTTATCTAACTTAAACATTATTAACACCAATCACAACATTCATATATGCTTGTCCACATATCCTAAAATGATTTCACGCTCCCACTCAAATATGACATTCATGTTTGAGATCTAGGGATTTCACTTAGCTCCCACTCAAAATATGTCAGCTACATATTATGAACTAGCCAAGATGATTTGCTCCCACTCAAATCTAGGTCCTCTCGATAATCTTGGAGATTCCAAAATTCCTTGATCAAATCGAGAATTCCACTAACGAGATTTCAATGACCATTCATTTCTCGTACTTAGGTCCATCACGCTTCTTTGTAATTCGTAGGTATGTCTTGTTCAAAGCATGACAAGTGAATCAACTATAATTCCACAAACTTGTAGAATATACAGTTGAATCCTACTTTCTTTAGTAAAAGTATTCACTTGAAACTTTATGATCATTATCAATAATAGTTTATCCTCTATTTGTAGAGTTTGGATTCACAAAACCAATTCCGCTGCGCCACTCAACAATCCGGAGGTAAGGTCAAATACCTTGTTTTGATATTTTACTTTCTTCCACCTGTATCTTCATCAAGACACATCAACTTAGGACAACAAATGGTTTGCCTCTTCTGTGGAAGATGCATTCATAGCTTCCTAAGAATGCTCTACAAAGACTTATTTATTCGCCACGATTTTGACTGGTCGAAATCTCTAGAGACTCGAACGTGACATAACACTTATGCTGTTGTTTCCACGAATCTTTAGATGCTCCTTTGTATTTCAAATGAGTGTTTGCTTATTTCGATCTTTAACTCTAAACAATAACTATAACCCTGATAAGAGATAATATTATACCATATGTATTTAATACATAATGATTATGATGTTTAGATATATCAACAAAGTTTGAATTCATCCAATTATCATAATTTGTGAAACATCTTTCACAAGTCCCTTTTATGCTAAACTTAACTTGTATACTTTAGTCGTGTCGATCAAATCGAAGAGACTTGTTAATTCAATTAATTCAATATCCCTTTTAGTTATGAACTCATTTGAACAATTCAAATCATTTCAAACTTCATGTTTCATTAAGTAAATACACTTATTCACTTAAGTCGACAATAAATGATTTCCACTACTTGTTGAAAATATGATACATCACTATGTATAAGATTCAACATTTCTTCGCATATCACCGTTTTACCAGAATGTGGAGTTTTAGTCATTCTGCCCAAGAGGCATGGTTTTGCAAAGTCTCTAGATTAAGCATCTAGGACCCCGATCTTTCATAAAGAACCCGCAATAACCAAAATGACTTAAACTATAGTGTCATTATTAAACTTTGGATATCTTTTAGCATTCTAATCCTTTATAAATGTTTAAACCATTATCATTAACATAGTGATGAGAATAACTTATTTATAATCATAATGTGACCATATTGGTATTGTTCATAAGAATAGTACAAACTGGTTTGTAACTTGTTCATATGAATAATCGTCTCGCCAAAAGCAAGACACACAAACTAGGATTACAAATCTATATTCAAGTCTACTAATCCAAATGATAGATTTTGAGGGAAGAAGTGATGTCGGCCATCAACTGTTTTGCTTACCGTCATCAAGTCACATTGCCTCAAATCCAGCAATTCTCAAGCAGATCATCCTGTTTTCGCAAAATGGGACAAGTATCAAATACTTTGCAAACTGCAACGAGTTTTGCAAAAACCACATTTATAATTTTGTATATCTAACATATACCTTTTTCATCCATGACCTCCTTTTGCAATCAAGCCCTTTCAAGAGTTCTCAACTCTAATGCAAGATCGCTGAGTGTTTTTCCAAACATTCCGGAGTCATCGAATTATCTCCTAATGGTTATTGTATCAAGAAGAGAAGATCACCTTTTACGAGGATATCCCTCAGGCGTGGGTATTAATCTATGAAGTTGGACCCTTTTGCTAAGTTCCAAATTAAGCAATATATTCCCATGGTCAGAAAGGACCTCAGTGGGATAGGCTAAGATCTAATAAGATATTTGCAAACAGACATCTAGACTAAGTTTATAATAAGAGATCAATTTATAATTGGTCTCCACTAAAATTGTCATCCCCTGGACAACTTTAGTGATCGCATGATCCCTATGCTCTGCACCTCCCCCGATCATCACGGCCATCAGTGCATTATCAAAGGTAGACATTCAACAATGTCAATCACATCATCCATGTGACTCATGCTCGATCTTTCGATCTCTTGTGTTCCGAGGCCATGTCTGTACATGCTAGGCTCACCAAATCTAACTTGTGTGTATTCGCTGTGCAACATGGCTTACACCCACTGTATGCGAACGTAGATATGTCTGACCCCTGATCATCACTGCCGGCCTCATACCAAAGAACTTTCTTGGTGGTGCACACACAAGGGAAACACAGAACATTGGAATTAAATAGGGATTATCTTATTTGCTACCGTTGAGTATCTAAATACTAGCACACAATAAGATGTAAAATAGGTATCAACATCATATTTATAATGTGATATGATATGGTCTTTCTTGCACCTTGATCTCCATCGAGCGCTCCGACATGATCTCCATCTCGCCCTTGGTTTGACGCCAAGTCCACGACGCCGCCACTAGGTCATCCATCGGAACGATTACTATTACTATACTACTTAGTAACAGAAAAGTAAACTACTTTACCTTCGTATCGACCAATGCCATATCATAATCACATGCCCCCCTGCAAAATAAAGTTAGACGCCTCTACTTTATCTATTGCAAGTTTTACGTGGTTGTTAGGGCTTTCGCACTAAAACTGTTTCTAAAGTATGAACTTTCCAACCACAACATGGATCCGACAGTTGTCTCTATTACACCCCTTTCAGGGCCCTCCGTTGTAAATGTTATATCAACTATTGAATGAGAGACAGACACCCGCTAGCCACTTATACGGTACAAGCCGTATGTTGAGCGTGGAACCAGTCTCGTGTATGAATACGCGTAAGATCGGTCCGGGCCGCTTCATCAAACAATACCGCGATATAAACAACTACACGTTAGAGGGTAACAACTAAGGGATCAATGCCTGCATAATACTTGTGCGTACTGGCCGTACATCACTCCTACGCATAGATCGGCTCTGATACCACTGTAGGGGATCGGTGCAGAAAACAAAAAATTCCTACGATGTAACACCAGAAACTGCCTAGGATCTATCTATGTAGTAATGCAGTAACGACCGGAGCGTAGAGAATACATACCCTTGCAGACCGTACGCGGTTAACGTTCCGCGGGGAACGTGGTTGAAGTAGTCGTACTCGAAGCCGACCTCAAGGTCGCGAAGCTCCTCGCAGGTCACCCCTTGCTCCTTCTTGATCTTCATCATCTTCATCATGTAACAGCTCCGGCTCATGACATTCAAGCGCCCCAAGTGTTGCGCCTCGTGTCTTCGTACACATCCGGTGCATGATGAGACCTCCGGCTCCCCGATCCCACCGGGAGTGCGGAAGTTGATATCCGGCTAGGAATCCCTGCAGCGCAATGGCGTACTGCAGGTGTGCCTTGATCGCACAACCCAGACTTGGGGCCATGGTCACGAGGTATAGAGAGAGGGAGGGAGAAAGTCAACCAAAGGACTTCTCAAGTTGTGTGTTTAATCCCACCCATGGGCACCCCTTTATATAGGCTAAGAGGGTGTACCTTTCTCAAAGGCTAAGCCATGTGGGACTAATACTAAAGTAAAAAGTCAGCAGAAATTCAGACTGCCAAATAGGCCAAAAATACTCAGCCCAAATAGCAAACAGAAAATACTTAAATAAAAAGAAAAAGAAAAGCAGCAGCCAACACAGCAGCCGGGTGGGCCTGGGGCACCACCGCGGCCCAACATGCGCCCCCAGGCGTCGTGGCCTGCATGGCCGACCTGGGTGGGCTGAAGTGCCCTGGCGGCCCACGTGTCGTCTGCCCCTGTACGCCTGCGAGGCGGAGCCCGGGTGGGCCGGCTCGCTGCGGCGGCCCAGCTCGCGCAGCGCCCACGCGGCAGTTGGCGGCTGGCGCCCGGGTAGGCCGGCCCGTGCGGCCGTGGCCCAGCTCGGCGTGACCCAGAACCTGGCGGTGCCCAGTAAAACGCCGCCCTGTGCGGTGGCGATTATCTGCCGCCCACAGGGCTGGCTGTTTTGCTTTTTTCCTTTTATTTTTCTGAAGTTTTATTTCTAGGCGTTTTCCCTCTAGGATTTGGCCTAATATAAAAGTTGATTTTATAAATCTTAATCTAAATATTATTTATAATATATTAATTCTTAATTAATATATATTTAAATTCCCATTTATCCGAAAACACTTTTCGGGGCTTTTCCTTTATTTTTTCTCCGAACAACTTCAGATCTCTCCGCAGAACTATTCCGGCGTTCTCTCTTTCTCTATTGTGATTCCATCTTACGAATGATCGCTCTCATCGTACCTTGAAGTGTATCCTCCCATGGCTCGGAAATGCTCTAGACATGATCTGTATCAATGATCAACATAGGGACCAGGGATATCCATGTGACCCCTATGCATTCCTGATGACAATGTCGTATGAACGGTCTAAATGTAGAATCCTCTTCCTTTTGTTTCTCGATACAACTTGTCCAAGATCCGATCACTGGTATCCCATACCTTTGTTCAATCTCGTTCACAACAAGTTATGTTTTCTTGTTACCGTGATATTACATCCCCGTGACCTAGTCACATATTGCAACATTTATAGATGTAATCTCACCAAGTCGGCCGTATGTATCTTTACCCGTCATGTGGGCGAACAAATCCCGGTCTTGCAGTCACATGTCATCTACTGTTCCTTTGAAATACCCAACGTACACCTTTATGGCCACCACATTACCAGATAACGGTTGATGCAGTCTAAGCAGCCTAGGGAAATAGTGAGTAATATGAGCTCACGGTCTAAGGAGAAGGAGTCTAGGTATAACTGTTGCAACAATGAACTATATGAATTGACCGTGTTGCAATCCTTCGAGGAATGTCCAACCACATCATTCTCCAATGATATGATCTCGTTGTCAGTCGACATAAATGCCCATGATCTTGAAACCCAGATCATCTTCGTGACCAATGAACTAGTATGAATAGAGGCTACTAGGGACTTTGTTGTTTCATACCACACCTGTACCAATGTTTCTACTTGGCACAATTATAGCACAATATGAAACTATTATAAACTAATTGAGATATGACAATAAAAACCCTATTTCTTATTTGCCTCTAGGGCATATCTCCTTCACTTACAACCTATTCGGCTCATCTAATGTTATGTCTGTCAGTCTTATCTCCTTACGGTTTTTCTCCTAGACCTAAATGTAGGGCTACTGTACCAACAGACGTTCTTCCTACCGACCACGCCCCGGGTGTGTGTGTTTGTGGTGGTGGTGGTGGGGGTGGGGTGGGGGGTAGAGAGAAGTCTAGTATATTGTAAAAGTCGATCAAATGCAAATTAGTTCTTGTTGGACTTTATTTTATAACAACATAACCATGAGTGTGATATAATTTTGTATTCAAATAATTTTATTGGAGAGTGTCAAGAGAGTTGATAAAGTGGTTATCATTCACATTGAAAGGGTAAGATGGTTAACCTAGAGGGGATGAATAGGTTTCTACAAATTTCTTTATAATCTTTTGCAAGTTTTATGATTTTGGGAATATAAGTGTGGCTAATTCAAACTAGGTGAGGCAACCTAGATGGTGATACAAGATACTTCAAGCACAAATGCTATCACAAGGTAAATAACATAAGTAAGATATTCAGTTTAGGGATAACCGAAGCACGCAGAGACGAAGATGTATTCATGTGTTCACTCCCTTGGGGGGAGCTACGTCATGTTTGGAGAGGTGTGAGATCCCACAAAGGATTTCCCCAAGCCACAAAGGGCACCTTATCTCCGAGCTTATCCCAATGAAGGAATAGCTCACTCACTTATGGTAGACTTTGAGGTAGCCTCAAAACTCTCACAAACTTTCCACGGGGCAAATCACAAGCCGAATGCCTCTGGGCGGCCCTAGCCGCCCAGGGTTTCCAAAAGACCAAGAGTAACAAGCAGACTTGATGAACTCAAGGGGGAATGAACTTTGGCTTGGTGGAAATGTAGATTAGGCACTACTAGTAAAACAGCTATAGGTAGACAAGCTACTCTGTGGCACTGATGGCTCGGTGTTGATGTAGAGCTCGTTGGGAACCCCAAGAGGAAGGTATGATGAGCACAGCAGCAAGTTTCCCTCAGTTATGAAACCAAGGTTTAATCGAACCAGTAGGAGCAAGGAAACACCCCAAAGGTGTTGCTAGCTGAGCCTTGGCAGGGCGCACTACCGGTGCTAGTAGCAACGTGAAGACCTGCACAACACAACCACATAACTTTGTCCCCAACTTGTGATGAGGTTGTCAATCTCACCGTGTTTTGCGGAAAACAAAGGATTAAACGTATTGAATGGAAAGAAGTAATAGTTTACAGAACGTAAACACAAAGCAGTAAACAATTTATAGATTGTATCTAAAAGTAAAGGACTGGGATCCATAGTTCTCTAGAGGTGGCTCTCCTTAAGATAGATAACATGCTGGGTGAACAAATTACAGCAGGGCAATTGACAAACATCGAGAAAGCAATACATGCATATACTAATCATCTTGACTCCTTTGAGATTTGATTGGGCATTACAACATTATACATATACCGCCTTCCAACTGCATCTATGACTAATAATCCACCTTCAGGTTATCATCCGAACCCCCTCCAGTATTAAGTTGCAAGCAACAAATTATTGCTTTACGAACTGCGTGTAAAGTAAACAATACGATTATTCTATGAACAAAGGATTGTTGTTTTCTCCCTAGTAGCAACAACACATCTAGTACCTTAGAGATTTCCGTCACTTCCCCAGATTACCAGAGGCATGAACCCACTATTGAGCGTAAATACTAACTCTTGGAGTTGCTAGCATCTACTTGGCCAAGATAGCTACTAACAACGGAAAGCATGCAAGATCACAAATAACAAAGACATGATAGAATCAATAATCAATCTTAAATAGCATCTCAATATCCATCGGATCCTCGCAAACACAACATGCAGAATTACAAATAGATGATCTTGGTCATGAACGGAGCTCACAAGATCTAAACATGAAAGCACAAAGGAGGAGAACCAGCCATCTAGCTACTACATGGATCCGTAGTCCAAGGATGAACTACTCACGCATCACACCGGAGGCTTGCATGGTGATGAAGAAGGCCTCCAGGATGAATTCCCCTCTCCGGGAGGGTGCCGGGAAGAGCTTCAGATCCCTCCCGATCTAGGGATGGAGATGATGGAGGCGACAGACTCTTTCGTGGATTTTTGATCGGGGTACTTAGGGTTTTCGTCCCGGGGGCATCTTATACGCGGAAGGAGAGGCCGAGGGGCTGCCTGGGCTGGCCACACCACCCCCTGGCGTAGGCCAGGCTGGGCCGCGCGGCCAGGTGGTGTTGTGGCCCCCTGGCCCTTCTCCGTCTCGTATTCTGGCATCTGATGACTTCCGAAAAAGTAGGCACTTTGGCTTTTGTCCCGTCCAATTCCGAGAATATTCATTTTCTGACTTTCCTGGAACCAAAAATAGCAGAAAACAGGCAGCTGGCACTGTGGCTCTTGTTAATAGGTTAGTCCAAGAAATCATATGAAAATTACTCCAAAGTGTGGGAAAAACACAAGAAAGTGGATAAAACCAAGCATGGAACATCAAAAATTATAGATAAATTTGCAATGTATCAGGAACATATGCAGAACCATGCGCCAAAGATAAATATCAGTGGCGCACTAGGCAAAATGCGCCATAGAAACTAAATAATTCTATGGCGCACTCCAGTAAACATGCGCCACAGAAGTTATGTGGGACCCGCCAACCGAGGTGGGGCGACCCACTTTCTGTGGCGCATAATGAGACATGCGCCACAGAAGTGATAAGATCTGTGGCGCATATTCCATTATGCGCCACAGAAAGTGGAGGTGGGCCCCACCACAGAATCTTTTTGACTAACTTTCTATGGCGCATAGTTAAATATGCGCCACAAAAATGTTTGGTTTCTGTGGCGCATATCTTCACATGCGCCACAAAAAGTTGACCTGGGTCCTACCGCGGAAAGTGCACCGCCTTGTTCTATGGCGCATATTGCAATATGCGCCACCGAAGTTTGAACTTCTGTGGCGCATTACTGCAATATACGCCACAGAACAAGGCATCCAGATCCATGTGCAAAGAGGTGCCAAGCTCACCCCCTCTATCCACCACCACCCATTTCACATCTCTTATTCCCTTCTACCTCCTCCTAGCTTGTCTTCTTCCTCCCTCCCATCCTATTTTGCCCATAGTTTCACCATTTTCTTGTGACTAAACCTACTTTAGTTCATAGATTGGTAAGTGGAATCCTCCCTCCAACATGTAGATCTAAAAGTTTCTTACTTTTCTCGCTCACATCTCTATTTGTTTACTAATTTCCTCTCCACCAACTTATAGATCTATTTGTCCGCACTCTCTCATCACACGGTATTGTATCACTATTATTGAGTATACTAGGTGAGTACTTGGCCATGAACATGTAGGTGAAGCTTGTCACGCGGGCGGTGTGTGCAATGCATGGCGAGACGATGCTTGTGTGGTGCATGAATGTTTGCATTGCGAGGAAGTTTTTTGTTGCTTGCTTGTTGTTGTCCCGGCCTGTGTGGTGCATGGATGTTTGCCGAAATGTTGATTCATTTCCATTTCGGCAAATTTTTGCACTACCCATATGTCCTAATTTTAGGAAAGGTCATGCTGAATTTTTTCGGCTAGCATTCATGCATGTGTGTGTGCATATGTGTGGTTCTAACCTACTCTTTGTTGTGACCGCTCAGGCAACCATGGTCGTCACGATGAGCGAAGGTCAAATTGCTAGGTACAAGAAAGACGCGAAGGAGGACATGATTTTGAACAACAAGACCACGATAAGATGTCCATGTTGAACATGCAAACTCCAGCGCTGGATCGACCCTGATTCTAGACAATTGGAGGGTCACATGCTCAGGCGCGACCTCAATGAGGCGCCGACAGGACATGGTGGTCACGAAGACGTGGGCGGGCGAGAAGATGAGGAGTCTCCTGGGCATGATCATCATGATGAAGGAGATGCCGGCGAGCATGATAATCATGAAGAAGGAGATGCCGACGGGCATGATCATCATGAAGAAGGAGATGCCTACGGGCATGATCATCATGAAGAAGTAGAATACGCGGACACACAGACGCTGCTAACTTCGGCCTTGCAGGACCCTCATGTTCAAGAATTGCTCCTCAAGGAGACGAGCAACGCCAAAGCTACAGCCAGAGAGAAAGCCAAGCTGCCCCAAATGGAGATAGACGGGTTGACTCCATTCTATCCTGGGTGTCGCCCCGAGGATACACGATTGAGTGTAACGCTCAAGGCTCTCGAGATGAAGGATGAACACAAATGGACCGATGTGAGCTTCAACGCGAACATGGAATACTAGCACGACCGACTTCCTAAGGGGGAACACATTGCCAACAAGTATCGAGGAGGCCAAGAAAATTGTGTGCCCTCTCGACCTACCACACATTAAATACCATGCACGCATCAATGATTGCGCACTTTATCAAAACGAGTACGCGCAGAGAACTACATGTCTGGTGTGCGGTCAAGGATGGTACAAGAGAGGGAACAAGAAAGTTCCTCGAAAAGTGGTATGGAACTTTCCTATCACCCCCGTCTACAGCGATATTTCATAGATCCTAAGGAAGCAAAGCTCATGCAATGGCACGCGGAAAGGGAGAAACCCAAAGATGATCCGGAGAAGGGCAAGATCCTGACACACCCTTCAGACGCTAGCTAGTGGAATGCATTGGACATCGAGTTCGAAGAGTTTGGGGGCGATGCAAGGAATGTCAGGCTGGGTATGAGCACCGATGGACTCAATCCTTTTGGAAACTAGAGTATGTGGCATCCCGCTAAAACCACTACTAGAAAATCGCTGTGTTTTTGGTGCATTGCATCATTATGACCGCATGCTCATGTCATCATGCCACATTGCATTTGAGCATCGTCATCATCATGCATAAGTTTGTCTAAAACTATTTTATAAAAGCCTATGTTTGTTTTCTTAATATCCCCCGTCTTTATTTCAAATTAAAAACCTTGGTATTTTGTGGATCTTTTATTTGTCTAAAAACTATTTACAAAAATATTCTAAAATAAAAGTAAAGAAATAAAAGTATTTGTAGGGGAGGCAGCCGGCCAGGCCCAGAAGGCCCAACCAGCCACCTACTACCCAACCGAAACCAACCCTAGACAAATCTACCATAACCAGTCCCACCCAATCCCCACCTACCGCTCAGCCGCCGCCACACTCCAGCCCTACACGCAACCCGCGTGAGCACCCAGCGACCGTGTCCACCCATTCGCGGCGCGCCAAGACCCC
This sequence comes from Avena eriantha, assembly GCA_910589775.1. Classification (NCBI taxonomy): domain Eukaryota; kingdom Viridiplantae; phylum Streptophyta; class Magnoliopsida; order Poales; family Poaceae; genus Avena; species Avena eriantha. The sequence continues at coordinate 447,590,884 of OU342744.1, forward strand.
GCTCGCATGCGCTACGCGACATGCGCGACCGCACCAGACCCGCACGAACCATCCTTGCGTGTAACACAAGGACACACATGCGTTTACGCATGCTGCCGCCCACCACTTGAGGCCTTGACACGCCACCGCCCACGCGATGCACCTACCGCGTGGCCCCGTCTCGCCCGACACAGCCGGGCACACCCCCACGTCCCCGTCCCGCATCCACCTACCCCGCAGCGAACTGCTCCCCTCGATGGATCTCAGTGCCACGCGCCCTCCTCCTCGCCGATCGATCCCCGTCGCCGCTAGGCCCCCCCGCCTCCCTCGTAGTGCCCAAGCCACCGCCGGCCAGTGTGCCGCTCGAGCCCCGCTCCAACGACCGTCGCTGCAACCGCGTCGCTCTCCTCTCGACCTCTCCGCCCTCGGCCCCGAGCACCGCCGCTCGACCCCGCCACCAAGGACACCGCCGGCCTCCTCCCGTCAGCGAGCCACAGCCGCGTGCCCCTCCCCACCAGCCTGCTCCCTCTCCGCCTCGCCTCCCCTACAACCTGGCCCCGCCTCGCAGCGCCGTCTTCCGCCCCTCTCGCAGCTCGCCATCACGGAGCGCCCCTCTGTCCTGCCGTCGTCGCCTGGTCCCACACCCTGTGGGCCGCTCGCTGCTGCGGGCCCCCCTCTGCAGCACACGCGGTCGCGCCACCGCCGAGCCCACAACGCCGTCGCTCGACCCGGCGCCATCTCGAGCTCCTCCCTGCTGCCCCTCTTCTCCGAACGCGAGCAACAATGCCTCCGTCCCCGACTACCTGTAGGAGCTCCGGCTGCCGAAGCCAGCATCTTCCAGGTCCTCTACTGCGGGCCCCACGCGCAGACAGTGTTCATCTTCATCTCCGGCCGCGATCTGCCGATGCTCCACCTCGTCCCTGTTCCAGTGCGTCTAGGTCTACACGATAGAGGTTCCCGAGTGCGGCCTGTGAATTTCTTCTCGTTGCTCGCAAGGTGCTCATATCCATTATATGTGATGTTGCCTCCTTTTATTCCTGCAGTGAGGCACATGTTTGCCCGCATGAATTTCCACTGGGGGCACACCCGTATGTGCCACGTCCGCAGGTGCAGCGTTGAATGTCGCCATGTCATGTCTCTTCGTCGGCCAAGATCGGCCTCTATCTACAGGTACCTATCCTACGACACAAGATCATCGGTACAAGATGTGAAGAACTTGAACCGAGGACTCCGACAAGATCTCCGCCACGGATTCAACGGACCCAAAGTACCATCAAGACACCTCGAAGAAACCGGCGCCGAGACCCTAGGTGCGTCGACATGGATCCGAAGCCCCTGCACCCTCAGAACCCAAGATCACCGGAACCCTATGTGTGACCCCTTTTCCGAGATCCCTATTTTTATAATATATGATATCCACATGTCGCATATAATTGTTCATGCTCGCATACATATTGTGGTTGCTTGAGGGTATTTAGATGATTCACCTAAATTAAATATGGAGACCATATGTGGGCTATTCTAGTCTTATATTGCCTCCATTTAAATTTGTGTAGCGAACCGATACCATGTTTTGCCTTGTTAAGACAACATTTAAATTGCGGGGTATCTAAATAACAGGAACCTATTAATTAATTGTCGGGACCCTGGTTCCGCTTAATACTGCCTAATTGCACCGCATCTGCATCATATCATAATCATGCCGGATCTTCTGCCGTAGTATTAAATATTGCATCCGGTGTTTCTTCTAGTGTTTGCTTCTTCGCGGATTAGGCCGATGAGTTGATGCGAGTATTGACAAGTTCTCCGGATATGATCCTTCGGCAGTGTTTCGCAGGCGAGCAATCTCCCCCTTTCTACCAATTTTGCATTTATAGTCTTTACTTCCTCCTGTTGATCTATTGCTACCCGTATTGTGATGCTTTAGTTTTCGTGCACCATTTATATACCTTGCAGCCTCTATATTGCCTCGTAAACATCCTATTGCCTGTTGTTTGGTAGATAGATGGCCTTGCGAGTCGTAGTCGCTTGCTCAGGTGCGATCCCGTGTCGTGAAGTACCACACAGTTGTTGGAATGTTGTCATATGCCTTACGGTGGAGAGGATCATGACTTTAAATACAACTATTAAATTGCGGGGATAACTAATGAAAGAGGCACTGGTGGGCAATATATGCTATTTGGTTTTTCATGTCCACTTGTGCCCCGTAGGCCCCAAGTACTTGATACCTGTTCCTTGACTATTCGCACTATCCACATACGGGAGACTTTATGGATCCCCCTTAGCCAGAGCTTGATTCATTTTTTATTTCTTGGGGCCACAAAGTAGTTTGGGGCTTTATTACTATCCTGTACTTATGCCATGCTTTACTGCTTTATTTAAGATTGTGTGTGGAGCATCTTTACTGTTTTGGATTGTGTCACGTTTTCGCGGTATCGACAAGCCCAGTCACACTTTCGGGTTGCCAGTCGTGTACAGCCATCGTCACAAACCCTAGGTCCGTTCCGGAGCCGGCCAACTTCGTTGCGGGTAGCTTAGTGGGGTGGCCCCCTGAAATATTTTATGAATCCTGTGATTGCTTTGTCATGAAAGCCTCGTTGGGTTTTGATTTGGTTTTTCCGAGGTTGATCGTGTGTGTGTAGCTATTTGTGCACCCATGCAGGGTAAATCTTTCGGAAAGCCGTGTCCGCAGTTATGGACGACTTGGAGCACAGTATCTCGATCATAGACAAGCTTAACTAAAGTAGTGCTATAAATTTGACTTAATATGTGACTAGTAATCAGCTTCACTACAATGGAATGGATAATAAAAGTGCCAACAACTGGTGGAACTGGTGTGTATCATGTCATGTTATGCCTGCCTAGTAAGTATCGCAACTCCAATGGAATGAAATAAAAGTGCCAACAACTGCTGGGTTTGGGATGTCACATGCTAATTGTATCTGATTAGTAAGTACTGCAACCACAACTGAATGGTTAATTAAAAACTGCCCACTACTTATGCTATCAGGATGACTCATGCTATCTATATCTGATTAGTAAGAGCTTCAACTATAATGGAATGAATAAAAATGCCAACTGTGTGAGTTCCTCGGTTTTGACTTCCTCGTTTGGTATCGAGGGGGATATGCCAGGATGGGTATGTTGGTGTTAGTATTAGGTTGGATCCGAATAGGTCTTTCTTATCCCTCTCTAATAGCCGCCAGTTTTACTGAGTCTCTATAGGTTGTTTAGTGCATGCTTCGCTGCCGCTTCAGTCCACCATACCTATGTAGGCGAGAGCCGCCGAATTCTAGCCTCGCCGTGTAGTGGCCTCAGTACTGACGCTCCTCTTTTTCCTTTGCCCTTTGTCGGCACCCCTTTATTTTTAGCAGGTTTGAGATCGACGTCGTTAGTAGGGTTACCCTTCCGGCTTGGCCTGGGCAGGGTTATGGACGCCATTGGTTATTCTTCAGGGCTCTTAGCCCCATTTGCATCTTGTCCGTAGTCGGACGCTCTATCGTTTTCAAGGTGATTTGGATCTTTGTATAGTATATCTGTATTCTAGACTCATGGAGTCGTTGTTGTATATGTATGTTCTGTGGGTTCCATCGTGGACTAATGTGTAATGGTATTACTTCGTTGCACGCAAGTGCCTGGTGGGCGTCCTTGAATCGTTTCTATGCGGGTTTGGCGGGAAGCGCTAAAACTTGCATAGGGTCGATTCGAGGGTGTTATAGAGTGGTATCAGAGCCCAGCAGTTACGATACCCCACTGGTCCAGCCTGTAGGATAACCTAGCAAACGGCCGAAGTAGAGTATCAAAACTATTTTGCAAAATCGGTTGGATAGCTCTGATTAGGTCTGCTTTTACTCCTTATCCCTCTGCTATTCTCCTCTTACCTCTGCGTATTTTGGATCTGTTCTCTTATCTTTTCTTCAAGTCCAGGATTTCTCATGGTTGGGTTCCCGTCGTACCTTCAGGGTTTCGCTTCCTCTTTTGGTAACGGTGTTCTACATCCGGTCTTCGTGCTATCCGAGGAATCCTTCATCTGTTGGACTTCTCTTCGTTGCCTTCTGGTTGATTCAACGCGAAGACATCAGCTACGCCAGATCCGAAGCAGAGTCTGCATCACTCTTTTGTTCCCGAACCTCGCTTGTCGAGATCTTCAGTCTAATTCTGAGAGTTGGTTGCATAATTCTCCTATTCATGTACAAAGTAATGCTCTGGGTGCGCGATGGGCTGATCACCATCTGACTACTCTTATCACTCGCTCTTGTACATCGAATCAAGCAATTTTACTCCGTCCCCGGAAGTTAGAGGTGGCTTTATCTTCTGATGCCTCTACCTTCGTCCTTGTTTCTCCGGAGTGTTCTCTCGATGATCATGGACAATGACCTCTTGTTAGTGGTGTCGCGAGGATCTAACTGAAGCGAGAGGATTCAGACCGTCGGCTTTCTTCTGGTACCATGAGGCGGATCTCGATGGCGAGATCCCTTGTTAGTGGTGTCGAATTGTGGCATCCCGCTAAAACCACTACTAGAAAATCGCTGTGTTTTTGGTGCATTGCATCATCATGACCGCATGCTCATGCCATCATGCCACATTGCATTTGAGCATCGTCATCATCATGCATAAGTTTGTCTAAAACTATTTTATAAAAGCCTATGTTTGTTTTCTTAATTTCCCCCGTCTTTATTTCAAATTAAAAACCCTGGTCTTTTGTGGATCTTTTATTTGTCTAAAAACTATTTACAAAAATATTCTAAAATAAAAATAAAGAAATAAAAGTATTTTTAGGGGAGGCAGCCGGCCAGGCCCAGAAGGCCCAACCAGCCACCTACTACCCAATCGAAACCAACCCTAGACAAATCTACCCTAACTAGTCCCATCCAATCCCCACCTACCGCTCAGCCGCCGCCACACTCCAGCCTTGCACGCAACCCGCGTGAGCACCCAGCGACCACGTCCACCCATCGGCGACGCACCATGACCCTGCTCGCATGCGCTACGCGACACGCGTGGCCGCACCACACCCGCACGAACTATCCTTGCGTGTAACACAAGCACACACATGCGTGTACGCATGCTGCCGCCCACCCCTTGAGGCCTTGACACGCCACCGCGCACGTGATGCACCTACCGCGTGGCCCCATCTCGCCCGACACAGCCGGGCACACCCCCACATCCTCGTCCCGCATCGACCTACCCTACAGCGAACTGCTCCCCTCGATGGATCTCAGTGCGGCGCGCCCTCCTCCTCGCCGATCGATCCCCGTCGCCTCTAGGGGCCCCCGCCTCCCTCGCAGTGCCCAAGCCACCGCCAGCCAGCGTGCCGCTCGAGCCCCGCTCCAACGACCATCGTTGCAACCGCGTCGCTCTCCTCTCGACCTTGCCGCCCTCGACCCCGAGCACCGCCGCTCGACCCTACCACCAAGGACACCGCCGGCCTCCTCCCGTCAGCGAGCCGCAACCGCGTGCCCCTCCCCACTGGCCTGCTCCCTCTCCGCCTCGCCTCCCTTGCAACCTGGCCCCGCCTCGCAGCGCCGTCGTCCGCCCCTCTCGCAGCTCGCCATCGTGGAGCGCCGCTCTGTCCTGCCGTCGTCACCTGGTCCCGCACCATGTGGGCCGCTCGCTGCTGCGGGCCCCTCTCTGCAGCACACGCGGTCGCGCCACCGCCGAGCCCACAACACCGTCGCTCGATCCGACGCCATACCGAGCTCCTCCCCGCTGCCCCTCTTCTCTGAACGTGAGCAACAACGCCTCCGTCCCTGACTACCTGTAGGAGCTCCGGCCGCCGAAGCCAGCATCTTCCAGGTCCTCTGATGCGGGCTCCACGCGCAGACGGTGTTCATCTTCATCTCTGGCCGCGATCCGCCGATGCTCCACCTCGTCCCTGTTCCAGTGCGTCTAGGTCCACACGATAGAGGTTCCCGAGCGCGGCCTGTGAATTTATCCTCGTTGCTCGCAAGTTGCCCATATCCATTATATGTGATGTTGCCTCCTTTTATTCCTGCAGTGAGGCACATGTTTGCCCGCATGAATTTCCCTTGGGGGCACACTCGTATGTGCCACGTCCGCAGGTGCAATGTTGAATGTCGCCATGTCATGTCTCTTCGTCGGCCAAGATCGGCCTCTATCTACAAGTACCTATCCTACGACACAAGATCATCGGTACAAGATGTGAGGAACTTGAACCAAGGACTCCGACAAGATCTCCGCCACGGATTCAACGGACCCGAAGTACCATCGAGACACCTCGAAGAAACCGGCGCCGAGACCCTAGGTGCGCCGACATGGATCCGAAGCCCATGCACCCTCGAAACCCAAGATCGCCAGAACCCTATGTGTGACCCCTTTCCCGAGATCCCTATTTTTATAATATATGATATCCACATGTCACATATAATTGTTCATGCTCGCATACATATTGTGGTTGCTTGAGGGTATTTAGATGATTCACCTAAATTAAATATGGAGACCATATGTGGGCTATTCTAGTCTTATATTGCCTCCATTTAAATTTGTGTAGCGAACCGATACCATGTTTTGCCTTATTAAGACAACATTTAAATTGCGGGGTATCTAAATAACTAGAACATATTAATTAATTTTCGGGACCCCGGTTCCGCTTAATACTGCCTAATTGCACCACATCTGCATCATATCATAATCATGCCGGATCTTCTGCCGTAGTATTAAATATTGCATCCGGTGTTTCTTCTAGTGTTTGCTTCTTCGCGGATTAGGCCGATGAGTTGATGCGAGTATCGACAAGTTCTCCGGATATGATCCTTCGGCAGTGTTTCGCAGGCGAGAAATCTCCCCCTTTCTACCAATTTTGCATTTATAGTCTTTACTTCCTCCTGTTGATCTATTGCTACCCGTATTGTGATGCTTTAGTTTTCGTGCACCATTTATATACCTTGCAGCCTCTATATTGCCTCGTAAACATCCTATTGCCTGTTGTTTGGTAGATAGATGGCCTTGCGAGTCGTAGTCGCTTGCTCAGGTGCGATCCCGTGTCGTGAAGTACCACACAGTTGTTGGAATGTTGTCATATGCCTTACGGTGGAGAGGATCATGACTTTAAATACAACTATTAAATTGCTAGGATAACTAATGAAAGAGGCACTGATGGGCAATATATGCTATTTGGTTTTTCATGTCCACTTGTGTCCCGTAGGCCCCGAGTATTTGATACCTGTTCCTTGACTATTCGCACTATCCACATAAGGGAGAATTTATGGATCCCCCTTAGCCAAAGCTTGATTCATTTCTTATTTCTTGGGGCCACAAAGTAGTTTGGGGCTTTATTACTATCATGTACTTATGCCATGCTTTACTGCTTTATTTAAGATTGTGCATGGAGCACCTTTACTGTTTTGGATCGTGCCACGTTTTCGCGGTATCGACAAGCCCAGTCACATTTTCGGGTTCCCAATCGTTTACAGCCATCGTCACAAACCTGGGTCCGTTCCGGAGCTGGCCAACTTCGTTGCGGGTAGCTTAGTGGGGTGGCCCCCTGAAATGTTTTATGAATCCTATGATTGCTTTGTCGTGAAAGCCTCGTTGGGTTTTGGTTTGGTTTTTCCGAGGTTGATCGTGTGTGTAGCTATTTGTGCACCCATGCAGGGTAAATCTTTCGGAAAGCCGCGTCCGCAGTTATGGACGACTTGGAGCACAGTATCTCGATCATAGACAAGCTTAACTAAAGTAGTGCTATAAATTTGACTTAATATGTGACTAGTAATCAGCTTCACTACAATGGAATGGATAATAAAAGTGCCAACAACTGGTGGAACTGGTGTGTATCGTGTCATGTTATACCTGCCTAGTAAGTATTGCAACTCCAATGGAATGAAATAAAAGTGCCAGCAACTGCTAGGTGTGGGATGTCACATGCTAATTGTATCTGATTAGTAAGTACTGCAACCACAACTGAATGGTTAATTAAAAACTGCCCACTACTTATGCTATCAAGATGACTCATGCTATCTATATCTGATTAGTAAGAGCTTCAACTATAATGGAATGAATAAAACTTCCAACTGTGTGAGTTCCTCGGTTTTGACTTCCTCATTTGGTATTGAGGGGGATATGCCAGGATGGGTATGTTGGTGTTAGTATTAGGTTGGATCCGAATATGTCTTTCTTATCCCTCTCTTATAGCCGCTAGTTTTACTGAGTCTCTATAGGTTGTTTAGTGCATGCTTCGCTGCCACTTCAGTCCACCATACCTATGTAGGCGAGAGCCGCCCGAATTCTAGCCTCGCCGTGTACTGGCCTCAGTACTGACGCTCCTCTTTTTCCTTTGCCCTTTGTCGGCACCCCTTTTGTTTTAGAAGGTTTGAGATCGATGTCGTTAGCAGGGTTACCCTTCCGGCTTGGCCTGGGCAGGGTTATGGACGCCATTGGTTATTCTTCAGGGCTCTTAGCCCCATTTGCATCTTGTCCGTAGTCGGACGCTCTATCGTTTTCAAGGTGATTTGGATCTTTGTATAGTATATCTGTATTCTTGACTCATGGAGTCGTTGTTGTATATGTATGTTCTGTGGGTTCCATCATGGACTAATGTGTAATGGTATTACTTCGTTCTCCACCCGCACGCAAGTGCCTAGTGGGCGTCCTTGAATCGTTTCTATGCGGGTTTGGCGGGAAGCGCTAAAACTTGCTTAGGGTCGATTCGAGGGTGTTACAGAGTAGCACACATATCACCTGGCCCGTGTTTGTATGGCCGTACAACCTCCCCCCGTGCCTGTGCATGAAGCAAAGGTACGTACACATGAGCATTCTTATTCAGGGGCCGGAAAAACCAGGTATCAATATGCATCTGTATCTCGGGCTATTGAGAGAGGAGTTAGCCAGCTTGTGGGAGATGCCGGCCCGTACGTGAGATGCCTACACTAAAGAATATTTCCCTCTAAGAGTTGAGTTGCTCATGACGGTGCAGGACTATCCTGGTTACGTATATGTATCGACCGAGGTGAACCACAAACACAATGCATGTGTCAAGTGCATGGATGATACACCGCATCTCCAGTACCAAAGGATCTCAGGTCTTTGAAAACCGTGTTCCAAGGTACTCGAAAGTGGCTCCACATGGATCACCCGTGGAGAAAACACGGTGACCTATTCAATGGTAAGTACGAGCTCGAAAGAGCCCCGCGTCCGAGGAGCAGCGAAGAAATCAAGGAGCTTTTGAATAATTGGGTAGATTGGCCCGTGCCAGGAAAAAACGACCGAGGACAAAGCGCTGCTGGGTGTATGGAAAGCAAGGTCTGTTTTCTAGGACCTGCCATACTGGAAGGTCCTCCACAATCCCCATAGCCTCGATGTAATGCACATCACGAAAAACGTTACCGAGAGTCTGCTTGGCACTATACTAAACATGCTGGAGAGGACCAAGGATGGGCCGAAAGCAAGAAAGGACCTTAAATTGCTTGGAATCAAGAAAGATCTTTAGTACCCTGATAGTGATGATGATGATGATGATCAGACGAAAGGGACTCAAGGTCGCCACAAAAGAGTTAAGAAGAATGAGGTGGTGCTTCATGCTGCCTGCTTCACTCTGAGTTTGGAGGAGCTCGAGCAGTTTTTCAGGTGCCTCCTAGGAGTGAAAGTTCCTCACGATTACTCGGGGAAGATAAGCAGCTATCTGGACGTGGCGAAGAAGAGGTTCAACGGTATGAAGTCGATCGGTGTGAAGCAGCTCGATAGGATACATGAAGAGATCATGCTGATACTATGCGAGCTCGAGTTTTACTTCCCTCCCGCATTCTTCGACATCATGGTACATCTGCTTGTACATGTCGTGGATGACATCATCCAGCTCAGGCCGACAGTCCTACACAACATGATGCTGTTTGAAAGGCTAAACAATGTCATCAAAGGATTCGTTCACAACAGGTCTTGTCCAGATGAAAGCATAGCCAAGGGCTTTCTGATGTATGAGCGCATCTCCTTCTACCAGAATTATCTAACCACCGAGAACGGGGATGTTGGAATACCCACCAAGAAGCACCTCGGTAGGCTCGCTGGATATGGTCACCGGGAGGGCTACCACTCACTGCATGTTGGCATTGATGGTCGACGCACTGACTTTGACAGGTCACACCGAGTCGTGCTACAACACATTGAATTGGTCGGCCCTTGGGTGGAAGAGCACAGAAGCTTAATCGAGCAGGAGTATGTCGACCAGGGCTGGCCGAGGAAGAAGGGAGACATAACCAGAGAGCACAACTCCAGCTTCACAGGTTGGTTCAAGAAAAGGCTATTGGATAATCCCCCACAGACGCCTTCTACGGAAGATCAAAAACTCATATTCTCCTTGTCGCAGGGCCCAGGGCACAACCTAAGGACCTATCAGTCATACAGCATAAACAATTGCAGATTCTACACCGAGGAAAAGGACATGAATAGCGAATATCAAAACTCAGGAGTAACTATGTTATCCTTCACCGATGATGAACTACTGTCATGGAAAGATTCTACGAAAGGATCGAGGAGATATGGGAGCTCGACTACTATGGAGAGATCGTACCGATGTTTCGTGTTAGATGGGCCAAGAACATGGAAAAAGAAGGCCGGTATTTCACCACAATGGTTATACTAGATGCCAAATCAACGAAGAACGCCTCTGCAAAAAATGAGCCTTGGGTACTCGCTAGCCAAGTTGATCAATGCTTTTTATTACTGACCCGTCAAATCCCAACCGTGTTGTAGTTAGGAGGGGCAAGAGGAGCATCATCGGAATGGAAGGAGCCGCCAACGAGCAAAACTTCGACAAGAACAGCGATCCGAAGATCGAAGAGGAATTCGACAAGTACTTCGACATGCCAACTACTACTAAAGTAAGAAGGAAGACCACACTACCTACTAAAGGTTGTCCATTCACAAGAAGAAATTTCAAAGTGCACGGGCTAAAGTATTCAACCGCGACGAAAAGGGCAAGAAGATTGTGAAGAGACGCTTGCAATTGTGTGACTTTTTGTGTATTAATTAACACGTGTGCTCGCAAATATATATTAGTTAGATACTAAAACATATAACATGATATTCATGTGGGTATACAAATTCACATTTGTGTGTGACAAGCACACAAACATATATATAAATATATATATGTGATGACCCACAAGTATAGGGTGTGTATCACAGTATTTTCAATAAGTAAGAGTGTCGAATCCAACGAGGAGCAGAAGGTGTGGACGAGTGGCTTGGAGCAGGAATTCTCTGTAAATACTTAGCAAACGGATTTTTAGGGTTTTTTCATAAAGCAGATAAATAAAGTGCGAGTAAATAAAAGACAAATAATAATAGATGCAGCAAGTGGCCCAATCCTTTCTTTAGCAAAGGACAAGCCGGTTGTATTACTTAAGATGACCAAACGTTCTCGAGGACAGATGGGAATATCGTGAAGTGCTTTCGCTTCATATAATTGATTAATCTTCTTTAGTTTGACAAGTGTTGTGTGGGTGAACCTGTGCTAATGTACTGACCTTCCTAGGACTAATACATACTTGTGATTAAACCCCTTGCAAGCATCCGCAAGTACAAGAAAGTAATTAAGATAAAACCTAACCGCAACTTTAAACTCTAAGATCCTACACTCCCTTGTGCAAAGGTTTCCTAACGGGGGTTTAGGTTTCTGTCACTCCGGCAACCCCTACGATTAGTAGCCAAATACACAATGCATTCCCCTAGGCCCATAAAGGTGAAGTTTCATGTAGTTGACGTTCACATGACAACACTAGAAGAATAACACCACAACTTAAATAACAAACTATTGAATCTTTCTCAACACAATTCCACTACTAACAACGTGCGTTCTCCCATGTCCTCAAGAACTAGACGAACTACTCACGATACATCATATGGATCAAGATCAGAGATGAAATAATGATAAGCAACAATCTGAACATAACAATAATTCAATGGTTCCACTCAATAGTATCAACTATAATAAGTAATCAACACCGGGAAAGTTTCCCCTAAGAACTATGCAAGATTCAACCCAATTGTTACAGCGGTATGAAGTGGTGATGATGGTGCTGGTGCAGATGATGATAATCCCGATGAAGTTCAGCTTGATGGCGGTGTTGATGGCGATGATCTCCCCTCTCCGGGAAGGAATTTCCTCGGCAGATTTCTGCCTGCCGGAGAGCTCTTTCTCTGTCTATAGTTTTCCGCCCCGCAGAGGCGGCGGAATCTTTCTATGGTCGCCCCCAAGTTGTAGGATTTCGTGGGGATAATATACGCCAAAGGGGAGAGCCGAAGGTGGGCCAGGGTGGCCACACCACCTGGTGGCGTGGCCTAGGGTAACCCGTGCTAGGGGGTGGTGTGGGCCCCCTGTGGCCCATCTCCGCTCCCCTTCTGGCATCCTTCGTCTTATGGAAAAATAGGATTTTCCATGTATTTTCTGGAAGATCTTAGCGAATTTAGCCTCCAAACAGTTCCTTTTCCATCAGAATCCTGACTTCAGCGGTCCATCCTCCAAAAGTCATCAACCATGCAAAAACAGATGAAATAACATAAGTATCATCTCTTAATATGAAATATATCAATGAATAACAGTAAATTATGATATAGAATGTGATCCAAAATGGACGTATCAACTCCCCCAAGCTTAGACTTCGCTTGTCCCCAAGCGAAAATTGAGCTCAATAAACACGACCTCAGGTTTATGGAGTGAAGAGTCGATAAAAGAATACGGACAAGAAGCATCACATTCATCAATACACAAATCATAATAGAAGACAACTCACTATTATATAACTTAACTTGAAATAAGTAAAGGAAACACAATAAAGATACATAAAGTAGATCATAATTGGTAATGGCAAACTTTGCTCTCGGTCAAAGAATAGTTAACAATTTGCAGGAGTTCAAACATAAAGGGGTTTTCAATGACAGCTTTCAAAGTAATATTCACTAAGATAAGAGCAATGTGCAAAACAAGGAACATAAGAAACATGATTGAATAAATCATCATATGAATGAATGAAACACAACAACTCAAAATACTTGCTGAGATAGAAAGGAATAGGTTTACTGACTTAACTAAAAAGTAAAAGATAGGCCCTTCACAGATGGAAGCAGGGATTTCAAGTTTCATAAAGAGCTTCCAAAAATTATGGTCCTAATTAGCTTCTAGCTCTCATTGCCCTATCATACGCATCTTTAGGTGGTTAAGGTTAAAGTGATCAAATATGAGGATATGCTTGACAAGTTATAAGCTGAAAATCTCATGCCCCTTACTTACGAGTACCGTTCCTCATGCTACTCAAGTTTAGTCATAGGTAAGTCCTTGTCATTGTAAGTACATGTGTATCATAGAGAACCGCCAACGGGGTACCCCTTGCCCAATGATACAGAAGAATCCCCATATCAAAATGACAAGGCAAGAAGACAATGAGCATCTTAGCATCCTTTTATTTCCTATTTGCATAGGTATCTTTCTTTTCTTTCTCTCTTTTTTTCTTTCCTATTCGCATAGTTTTTTTTATATAAGGGATGCTTCATAGATTGCTCACTATGGTTACGCTGTAGTTTTCCACCATGATTAGGTATGTCTTAGACCAGCTGCCCAGGCGTTTCTCTAACACATATACAAACTCTGTGAGCCTTACAAGCTCCCCTTTCATTTCACACCGTCAGGATCCATAAGCAAAAGAACATGATATCAACTAAATAAAGTGCAATTTTGAAAGCGTTTCCCATGGTAACATGGTTCTGCTAATTCACAACTTACAGAGCGCAAGCATATACACAACATAGATGGGCACAATGGTTCAAGTTTATTAAGTGCAAGAAAGTAAAGTGTGCCATCAAGTTCGTGAGAGCTTTAATCACTAATTTTCACATAACAAGTTTAATTCGGAAGGTAGATAAAAACATGAATTTACTTGGAATAGCAATAGTGCTAATAGGTAGGTATGGTGGACACAAATGGCATAGGTTTTGGTTTAAGGATTGGATGCATGAGAAGCATTCCTTCTTAGTACATGTTTTTGGCTAGCAAGGCTAGGTAGAAAGCATAAGAATTGAAGGAAAAAACAAACATACAAGTGATAAAAACAAACATGTAATATTCCTTGGAAGCACAAAAGATCTTAACTAGAGAATACTAAGCTTATGAGCCAATCAATAAAGATGATGAAATTATATTTCTTAAGAGTACTTTTATCGTTTTCATTCAATTCTCATAATAGTGTTTCTACTGACCGAGCTAGGTTTGCCAAAACCAACTAAATTTACTTAATGATCCCAAAGTGATACCAATAATAACAACAAGATCAATCATATAACAGAAATTCAAAACTAATATAAGACGTGCAAAAGAGTAAATGATAGAACTTCTCATTAATATTCTATAACGGCAATTCACACCAAGGGATACATAGATATCTAACGGGAGGGGGGACACTTCCATAATGCAAACCATCCTACATGATAACTTCTCTATTCATGATATGACTCTACTTAAAAGGTAAAATGATAATAGATAGTGATGTGATACCGCATCACTCCCCAAAGCTTGGAACAAACCAAGGGGATGCCAAAACCTGATGACGAATTACTCCTTTGATGGTGGTGGTGTTCTCTCGTCATCGTCCGACTTCCAAGGTAAGGGCTCCCCATCAACAAAAGACATCCTGGTTTCCAACATCCTGAAACTAGCAGCAACACTTATGCGTTTAAACCTAACCTCATACTCACAATTTTGATTTTGCACGTCGTAGATCTGTGCTTGTAGTTGGTTGGTTGTTTGGTGGAGTGAGAGAATTTCATCCTTAAGCTTAGAAGTCTCCTTCTGGTGCTCGGCAATGAGTTTGGAACTAATCTTATGGATGATATTCACTTCGCGTTCTGCCATCTTCTTGTACCTAAAGACTTCTTGCTCCAGTGCTTCCATCCTGTCCTCCAGACTACCTTCACCTTTAGGGCCCTGAACCTCTTTTATCTCTATCTTCCCATCCTCGAGCAACAACTCCTTGGGATGAATCTTCAACTCACGCATATAAGGGTTGATGCCGTTCGTGGAGGAATCTTCCTTGGCTGATCCAGGGGAAGACATTGTGGCTCCAAAACTGAGACTCTAACTGTCAGAAATAGATCGAAACAAAAACAGGACGAGAACACGATATACGAACCTCGGGGGATCCGGGGGTTATATATTACAAATTTGACGACACACGGATGGTACTGGGAGAAAACGGGCTGGAGACGGGCTCTGGGGTGGCCACACCACCTGGTGGCACGACCAGGTGGGCCCGTGCCACGGGGTGGTGTGAGCCACCCGGGATCCGTTTCCGTCCCTTTTTCGACTCATTGCTTCCCATGTTAGATAAAACTGCAAAAATATAACTTGATAGATTTTTCGCGAACCTTTTCTTACTAGAACTGTTACCTATTCGAAAACGGACTTTGCAGGTCTCTGAATTTGGTCTTTGATATATTTTTCTGGAGTCACCGCTTGAATAACATCAATATATTAATCCTCTTAAATATATTGTTTGAGTCATTTAACCATTCACCATCTTATTACACCCTTTTCTCCTACAACCTGAAAATTTCTTTCACACAATTCTCATTAGCAACATTAGTGCATGCGAGGTAATAAACCTTTTAAGTTCAATTTCAACTGAAATCCATCAAAACATAAGCTACTGTAGCAACTCCTTCCGAAAGCCCAAAAAGGAATTCAAAAAGGAAATCGATATAAGAAGCAAATGCAAAAGTACCAAAAACAGACCAGTAGGTAAAGATCAATTTTTTCAAAAGTCTTCTGTTGCTCAAATCAAAAAGTGCAAAACTAACGAAAGTTAAATAATAACTTGGGGCATGCACAAAAAAAATTATAGATCAGTACGACGTTCTAGGATTTTTCACGATTTTTTATAGTGAAGCACAAAAATCTGTTTCGGGACATCAACTTCCCCAAATCTTACTTCTCTCCCATTAGAGGTTGATCGTGACACAAAAACAAAACAAAAAGGATAAGGAGAGGTTATTGCAGAAGCAATAACTTCCAAGACTCAAATAAACAAAAACTGAAAGAAAAAATATATTGGGTTGTCTCCCAAAAAGCTCTTTCTTTATAGCCATTAAGATGGGCATGATAATTTCAATGATTTTTTTGAGAAACACAGTACACTCGTAGATGCTCACAACACGTACATGCACCCATCCCTATGAATGCACACACACGCACACCCTACCCCTATGAGCACCTCCGAGAAACTGAGCCGACGGAGCTGGTCTTGAGATTGACGAAGTCACCACGGGCGCCTCGCTGTCGACAGGAACGTCGCCTCCCACTGAAAGAATATTCTGCCTTTTATGCAACACACAGTGTCAAACCTGGGGTTTGAACTCTGGTGGGCTAGGGGTACAACCACCCTCCTAGCCACCCAACCACAGGTTGGTTTGCTGATAATTTCAATGATGCTCACATAGGAATATGAATTGAAGTAAAAGAGAGCATCAAGAAGCAAGAATACACATGTTTAAGTCTAACCCACTTCCTATGCAAGGGAGTATTGTAAGAAAATAAATTGTTGAAACCATAGGCTGCTAGCATAGAAAGGCAAAACAAATGTAACATAAAGACTTTCAGCATAAAGCGAGGAAACTTAATATTATTGAGATGCATAAGAACAGTCTTCCCTCTCTCATAATAACTTTCAGTATCATGCATAAATTTAACGATATAACTATCACATGAACCATTGTAGCAATGATCACTTATCCTAACAGAAAACACAGGGACACTAGCTCTCATAACACTACTTTGTGAAACAATATTAGAAGTATCCTTACAGAGGATAGTGTGTCCATCTTCTACATATTTAGTGACAAAGTCTTTCACATTTGCTATTACAGGTTCATCATCCACTTGTTCATCAGGTTCAACAACTTGATTTGTACTTCCATTAACCATACTAGCTATCATAGAATGTTCCTTTATCTTAACTGGGAAAGGCATTTTCTCAATGTAAGGTTCAGGTAAAACATGATTAGTAGTATAAACTTCAGTATTTCTTGCAGGAACACTATAAACAATATCTTTGTATGGCTCATGATACTTATTCCATATATTTTTAGGAATTTCAATATATGAAGCAAAAACCTTAAAATAAGTTGCAATAGCTTGAGAGTCTAGACCATAAGCATTACTAATATTACGAAAGTCATTAGTTCCCATAAAAGATTTAATGCATTCATAATCATAATTTATACCTGAGTTTCTTCCTTTAGCATTCTCCCATGCTTCAACATGGTCTTGAATACGGTCTAGAAGATCTCATTTAGCTTCTTCTTCCATGCGTGTAAATGAGCCAGCACAAGAAGCATCCAATAGATCCTTATCATGAAGATAAAGCCTTGCATAAAAGTTATTGATAATGATATTATTGGGGAGCTCATGAATAGGACATTTGAGCATTTGTAACTTCAATCTCCCCAAGCTTGAGCTGTACTCTCTCCATCAAGAGGCAAAAGTTGTATATTTGATTCCGATCTTTATGAATCTCACTAGGAGGAATTTTTTTTGAATAAAAGAGAGGTACAATTTCCTCCCATTCAAGAGCTTGACCATTCTTCAGCAGCTTGTACCATTCTTCAACTCTTCCTTTCAGTGATAATGATAATAACTTCTTCTTAACTTGATCTGTTGTAATACCTGCACACTTGAACAACCCGCATAATTTGTGTATAAAGAGCAAATGATCACCGGGATGGACAGTTCCATCTCCAACATAATAGTTATCCATAACATGATCAATAATTCTTGTAGGTATTTTAAAAGTATCATTTTCAGCAGGTGTAGATTCATCTACTACCTTAGTAGTGGTAGTAGCATTACGAAATAAGAAACTAATTGAATTATCCATATTGAGAATAAAGTAACTAATAGAAATAAACAATACTCACAGTAGAAGTTTCCTTTACCAGTTCCACTCTCCAATAGTGCTTCAATCCCTGGAAATGGCGCCAGAAAATAGTCTTGACGACCCACAAGTATAGGGGGTGTATCATAGTATTTTCGATAAGTAAGAGTGTCGAACCCAACAAGGAGAAGAAGTGTTGACGAGTGGCTTGGAGCAGGAATTCTCTGTAAATACTTAGCAAATAGATTTTTAGGGGTTTTTGATAATGCAGATAAATAATGTGCGAGTAAATAAAAGACAAATAATAATAGATGCAAGAAGTGGCCCAATCCTTTCTTTAGCAAAGGACAAGCCAGTTGTATTACTTAATATGACCAACCGTTCTCGAGGGCACATGGGAATATCGTCAAGTGCTTTCGCTTCATATAATTGATTAATCTTCTTTAGTTTGACAAGTGTTGTGTGGGTGAACCTGTGCTACTGTACTGACCTTCCTAGGACTAATACATACTTGTGATTAAACCCCTTGCAAGCATCCGCAAGTACAAGAAAGTAATTAAGATAAAAACCTAACCACAACTTTAAACTCTGAGATCCTACACTCCCTTGTGCAAAGGTTTCCTAACGGGGGTTTAGGTTTCTGTCACTCCGACAACCCCTACGATTAGTAGCCAAATACACAATGCATTCCCCTAGGCCCATAAAGGTGAAGTGTCATGTAGTCAATGTTCACATGACACCACTAGAAGAATAACACCACAACTTAAATAACAAACTATTGAATCTTTCTCAACACAATTCCACTACTAACAACATGACTTCTCCTATGTCGTCAAGAACTAAACGAACTACTCACGAGACATCATATGGATCAAGATCAGAGAAGAAATAATGATAAGCAACAATCTGAACATAACAATAATTCAATGGTTCCACTCAATAGCATCAACTACAACAAGTAATCAACACCGGAAAAGTTTCCCCTAAGAACTATGCAAGATTCAACCCAATTGTTACAGCGGTATGAAGTGGTGATGATGGTGCTGGTAGAGATGATGATGGAGATGATGATGATGATCCCGATGAAGTCCAGCTTGATGGTGGTGTTTATGGCGATGATCTCCCCTCTCCAGGAAGGAATTTCCTCGACCGATTTCTGCCTGCCAGAGAGCTCTTTCTCTCTCTGTAGTTTTCTGCCCCGTAGAGGCGGCGGAATCTTTCTATGGTCGCCCTCGAGTCTTAGGGTTTCGTGGGGGATAATATATGCCAAAGGGGAGAGCCGGAGTGGGCCAGGGTGGCCATACCACCTGGTGGCGCGGCCTAGGGTAGCCCACGCCAGGGGATGGTGTGGGCCCCCGTGGCCCATCTCCGCTCCCCCTTCTGGCATCCTTCGTCTTCTGGAAAAATAGGATTTTTCATGTATTTTCTGGAATTTTCTGATCTTCGGGAATTTCGCCTCCAAATGGTGCCTTTTCAATCAGAATCCTGACTTCAGCGGTCCATCCTCCAAAAGTCATCAACCGTGCAAAAACAGATGAAATAACATAAGTATCATCTCTTAATATGAAATATATCAATGAATAAGAGTAAATTATGATATAGAATAGTGATGCAAAATGGATGTATCAATATGATTTGGGAGGGTTTTTTGAATAAGTATGCATGTGTATGTTCTTGCTTTTTTGAATAAATATGCATATGTGTGTATATGATCTTGCTTTTTTAATAAATATGCATACGTGTGTAATTAAAAATATTTAAAAGAAAAGGAAAAACAGTCTGAGACAGCCAGGATTCGAACCTGGCTGCCCAGGTTGAGAGCTAGCAAGAAAGAGCACTAGGACATGTATGCGATCTTGTCAAACTATGACGCCTCGCTGTTTTGGACTATTTCCAAAAGTTATGTGGCGCATATCACAGTGATGCGCCACAGAAGTTTCACACTAAGCCGAATAAATGGTT
This sequence comes from Avena eriantha, assembly GCA_910589775.1. Taxonomy (NCBI): domain Eukaryota; kingdom Viridiplantae; phylum Streptophyta; class Magnoliopsida; order Poales; family Poaceae; genus Avena; species Avena eriantha. The sequence continues at coordinate 447,610,698 of OU342744.1, forward strand.
TGGCCTCTCCCCCTAATCCCCCTTCTTCTCTTGATCCAATTTCTTCCCCTTTCTATGTCATTGCCCGCGTGCAACCCTAGTAGTCGCCCTCGTCGCCGGAGCCGCCGTGGAGGAGAGCCCTGCCACTGCGCGCCGGAACCCTAGCGCCACCCGACGAACCGTCCCTTCTCCAGTTCTTCCCCCACGTGCAACCCTGGCTACCTCCCTTGGCCGCACGCAACCCTAATCTCACCGGAGCCCGTGGAGGAGAGCCTTTGTCTGAGCCCGTGGAGGAGCCGTCGGAGCCCGTCCGCAACAGGAGGAGGAGGAGGAGAAGGGCAGTGCACGTCCTCGCTGTCTATAGCGGGAGGAGAAGGGCACCTCGCCGTTCACAGCAGGAGGCACACCTCGCTCGACACCGCCACCAACATCCACCTCAATCATCATCCGCCGTCCACCATCCCTAGGTAAATCGCTGCATCATCTCTCCTCCCCTCCTAGATTCTTTGTGCTTGTTCTTAGATGCTCCGTTCTTACTCTGTGATTAGTTCCTAGATGATCTGTGCTTGCTATGTGATTAGTTCCTAGATGATCTCCTCCCCTCCTAGACGTTCTCTGTGATATATACTCCCCTCCTAGATGATCTCCTCCCCTCCTAGATGATAATCTGTGCTTGCTCTGTTATGTGATATATGCTGTTATATGCAGTATATATTTAGTAAAAAATATACATGGATACATTATTCTGTTATGTGATATATGCAGTATATATTCAGTAGAATGTATATGTAGAATGTATACATTTTGTTATACATGTAGTATATATTCAGTAGATGGATACATTATGTTATGTGATATATGTTATTATATGCAGTATATATTCAGTAAAAAATATACATGGATACATTCTGTTATGTGATATATGCAGTATATATTCAGTAGAATGTATATGTAGAAAAATATATATGTAGAATGTATCTGAGTGGATATATGCAGTATATATTACCAGTTTTGTTCGATTACAACTTTAGTACAAGTGATTGCTGTAGAAAAATATGTGTATCTATGTAGCTAGCTTCAGTATAAAAATCTCTGAACTTTAGTATCTCTGAACTTTAATAGCTTCTGTTGGTGAATACCTATTAGCACAGTGGAGAAGGAGGCCTATTTGTATCTATGTAGCTAGCTGATCCTGAAATATTAGTGGCTAATATTCCTGAAATATAATGAAACATAGCTCACTGATCCTGAATTGGGCAGGACCATGCATGCATGTTCTGGCTTGCTAGATGGCTTTGCTAGTGATTGTAGCTTCCACCCCATAGCCCTGTTTTATGTTTTGGCAATAGTTAAGTGATTGTAGCATCCTATTTTTCATTTAGAAATAGAGGTGATGTGACGCAGGAGAAACTAGAAGGTGACTGAATACATGGGGTTATGATGTGATGCTGTTTTAAGTGTATACTACTGCTGTTTAAAGTGTATACTACTGCTGTTTTAAGTGTATACTAGTTTTTACTGCTATTTTAAGTTCATACTACTGCTATTCAGCAAGTACTACTATATCTGTTATAGATATATATGGGGTTGTGATGTGATGCTGGACACTACTATATCTGTTATATATATACTGCATGTGGATGATGGATGATGGATGCTGGGGTCAATGCATGGGGCTGTCAATATGGGGATGGGTTTTGTCTCGCAGGGATATATTTCTTCAATTGAGTTGCCTATTTCTTCGGAAGTGTCGATTCACTTCCATTTCGGTTGAGAAATGGGCACTCCTAGGTCAAAAAATTAGCAAAGGTCATACCGAATTTTTTGGCCGAGATTTGTGCTAACGTTTTGCCTCTTTTTAATAGAGTGCAAACATGTCAGGCAACAACGAGGCTGCCCCTTCTAAGCAGAGCGTCTAAGAACAAGCTAGACAGGCCAACGAGTCATTCTAGCAGGGGTCCCAACAATAGGAGGAGGAGGAGGAGATGAGGATGACACCACCACCGAAGGAGGAGGCGACCGCCGCCAGAGCTGCTGGGGGTAATGTGGGAGGAGATGCTGATTACGAGGGAACGAAGATGACTATGATGAAACTAGTGAAGGCGGCGGCGAAAAGGATGACACCATCGATGGCAGCGAGCACACGGATGGCGGTAGCGGCAACCCGGCCACTTCTCGGAAGAAGAAGAAGGAAAGGAAGGATCGGAAGGTGCCAGTGCTCGCCACCGTCTGTGATGAGTTCACTAAAGTCACAGAAAGTGGCCTAGCCATTGCGCTAGAGGTGTTTCCAAAGGTACGGCCTACAACTCGGGTGCATCATCCGGGAAAGCATGTCGATCAACACAAAGTACATCAGACATGCTGACAATGTAGGTTTGGTTGATAACCTCCTTAAGAAGCTTCACAAGCGATACAGGTTCCTAGAGCGGTTTAGAAACCTAGAGAGAAAGAACCCGGTGAACAAACTAGCCCTCATGAAGATGAGCAACGCCTTGAGCAGCTAGCAAACCCGGGTAAAGGATAGCATTGACAAAGGTGAAAGCTGGGAGGTTATTAGTAAGAAAAATCTGATGCTCGACAAAGAGGAGTTTAATATATTCAAGGCAGATATAGCTACCGCTGACGCTATACATTGGACTAACTGGGGCAGGACTATGCGGCTTACTTGGAAGCGGCGGTTACAAAGGGAAACATGCCATTTGGGACAAGGAGGATGCCAAGCTTGAACGCCTAGGTAAAGACAACCCTTGGCTTAAAATCACGGACTTGCAGCTTAGGAACTTTGTCCAGGCCCGCTACTACCTAGACAAGGAAACAGGGGAGTTCATCACCGACAACCCGGAGGTGAAGGAATTCGAGAAGAAGCTAGTAAGGAATTTATCGCCGATCTCAAGTCTATTGCGTTCTAATTAAAATAATGAAGCCAAGAATCTAAATGGGTTCACCTTTCCTTGTCTCTACAGGAGGATGAACTGAACGCTCCTGCCGAAGAGTCGTCCCAGGATTCGACGGAGCTGTGGGACACGGTTTTCAACAGGGCGACGAATGCTTACAAGAAGAGGGACAAGGGGTTGTCGCCATCCTTAGCTGGCTGTGTGTCTGACTTTGGTGCGAGTATGAAGTTCAAGGAGTACTACAAAGAGGACGCCAAGAAAAGAAGGGAGAGGAAGACCAGTTAGTGGCTAAGGATAAAGCCGTTGTTGAAGAGCTAAAGATGAAGGTGCAGACACTAGAGGAGAAGGCAATGGACGAGAAAATAGTGGACAAGTTAGTGGAAGAGAAGCTCCATGCGATGATCCCCCCTATGTTTTTCGAGGGGCTAACTGCTTGGAATGTGGGAGGTCGACAGGGGACGATACATCAGCTTAGCTTAAGCGGCAGCAACTCGGGCATCAACGTTAACGTGTCGCCGAATCTGGTGACCCCGCCGGCCATCAATGCTGGGACGCAGCCGCTCGTTTTGGTCCGACACCCCCTCCCGCCAAATATACCAAGGCGCAGCCGACGGGGGTGGTGCTTCATGAGGCACCCGAGCGGGAGAATGCAGATGATGATAGGCCGGCCACTGGCATCAGCCGTGTCTCTACATTAGCCGAGATCAATGCCATCACCAAGGTAACTAATTAGTTAGTGCATGGCATCTCCTTTATGCCTTTGATGACTGCTGCCATCTCATGATGCCCAACAACATGTTTTGCCTCAGGACACTTCTTGCGTACTCCTGCTTAAAGATGTCGGTGGTGAGTTGAAGGATGTTACCAAGGGCACTCTCATATAACCAGCGAGCTGCACGATGCACAACAATCCAATGGATGATGACATGATGAGGGTCAGGTTGGCTCGGGTGTTGCCAAGGTGCGATGACATGGACCCCCTTTCAACCTCAGGGATCCGACGAACACAAGACCCTTGGAGAATGCTACAACTATCCCTTGACATGGCTGAAGACCCAGATTCGTCTTGCGGGGGGGGGGGGGGGGGAAGGGGGAGCACCGGCGCCACCTCTCGATCTATCGCCCGACCACCACCTCGAAAGCCAGTAGCCGCCATCGTCGCCAGCACCAGCCGTCACCAGCAACTCTTGGCAGCATGTGTACTGCCCCGTGGCAAAGACGTTGTGCCGCCGTCGCCCCCGCTACCACCACCACATGATGGTACCCATGAAGATGATGATGAATTGGTCAACGTTGACGACTACATCAACACCGGCGCCGACAAAGGATTGTATATGCCTTCTGTGGATGAAGAAACCTTCATAGCTCGCGATCATCAAGCTGGTCGGCCCAATACATGCACAGTGCCTGGTCTTCCATGGTTTTTCTCAAGAGACGCCTCCGGCCGCCGATCCACCACAAGAGAAACCGAGATTGGTTTTTAGCCCTAACACACTCCAAAAGGCGGACGATGAGTAGATGGCAGTGGATGACACTGTTGCGAAGAAGAAGCATAGAAAGAGAGGTAATAATAATAAGAAGGCCATGAGCTATCCTCCTCCGAAGAGGATCCAGGCTCAGGACGCTGTCGTCGTACCATCCAAATAATATGGCTTGCCCCGAGTGCATGTAGCTGGTGATCCGATATTGACTCCGGATCTGTTCCACCTCGCGGTTGGACCCATGTTAACTTTGCACGAGGGTCTTAAGACACTAGAGGGCATCCTTCTTAAAGATAAAGATCCAATTTACCCGGTTTTCACGGCCAAGGTGCCATTGGACGTGGGCTTCGTCGATGAAGCCCCCGCAGATCTATTCTTCATAGCGTACGAGGACATCTTCAAGTTGTTTCTCTTGAAACGGCTGGAATATAACTTGGTCCGCCTATATGCGCTAAATCTGGCGATCAAGATCAAGAGAGAGAGTACCCCGGAAGTCATGATAGTGGATTCCTACTACATGCGGGACAACCAGTTGGTCGAAGGATCAGAGAAATGGACCAAGGCGACAGCGTACCTCGAGAAGTTCATGGTGGACAACAAGAGGAATGACACACTTCTTTTGCCTTTCTTTCCCAAGTAAGTACACACTCGCTCATCACCACCGTAACTTATGCATTTCTTATAGATTTCTTCCTTTGCCCTTTTTCCAACATTCCGTTCCAATTGTGTTGCACAGAGACAAATACTGCACACTCATCGTCCTTGCCCCGAGGTATTTGCTAGCCACGTATTTCGACTCGGGGAGTTTGATGAAGAAGAAAGACTACACCAGAATAAGGGGTGTTCTCAATGAGGCTCTCGAGGGCTACGCCAAGAAGGGATGCACCTTCGTAGATAAGGGGGAATGTATCAAGGATGGCAAACACGTGTTCAAGCATGTGCTCTAGTTCCCCTGCATCAAGCAGCCGGCTACTAGTAGCGCCAAGGAGGCCTTCTACGTCCTCCATCACCTTAAAGGCTATGTTCAGGATTGCCAGAACCTAACGCTGCCATCTAGTCTCCGAGGATGGGCCGAAACTTTGGCGCGAAGCGATGATGATGATCTTCGAGAAGACTTCCATCGCATTCAGATGAAGTTGTCGCAAATCATCATTGAAGATGTCACCTCAAAGGGGGGCCCTACAACAAGTCAGAGGGTTGAGTAAGAGGGAGATTGAAGAACACCTCCGTATGCAGGGTGACACAAGGACATGGATGACGAAAGAGGGCTATCAACCGTTCCCAAAGCCGAGCAAGAAGAAGAAGTCTTCATGATTGATGTGTGCCTAGCATGATCGAGTGTGTGTATATTATCGATGGATGCCTATAGTGTGTGTGTCATAAACTTTACTATCTTGTGGTTGAAACGGTCGTTGTTGTTAGACTTAACTATATTGTGGTCGTGTTGTCGTTGAACTTATTACTTCTATGATGATCGCAATGCTATCTTTTAGGTTTATGGATCCTTTGTTTTATATTTTGTGAACATATATATATATGCATGTGAACCCTTTATTAATTCTTTTCGTTGCATGTTTTACTAATATGCCTTGTCGTCTATAGAGATGGCGATGAGGTGGTATGTACATGGGTAGCGTTCCAGGAATCTACGAGTAGTGGGAGGACTGTCACAAACAAGTGAACAAGTTTAGCGGCAACAACTACAAAGGATACACGACTAGAGAGGAGGCGGTAGCCAAGTGGAGGAACCACCTATGGAGGAAGAACCGGATGAAGATATTGGTCGGGCTCATGCTCTTGCTCAACATCATCACAACTGTATTCTATTTGATCCTAGTGTAGGCGGTGACCACTTCATATTTGTAATGTGAGATGATATGAACTTTGTATTCGGCACTTGTGTAAAGATTCGGCACTTGACACTATATATGTATCTCGATCGGACTCTAAGTGTGATGACATTATACTTATGTTTGTATTATATGTCAGTTTTCATCTGCTATATGTGCAATGTACTATTTATACTGATCTAGATAAATACTATATAAATACCTGATTATACACCAAGCTCGTATTCTATTTTGAATACATGTAATATAGTCAGTGGTGCATATATAAAAAGTATTTATGGCGCACATACATTCGGTGGCGCATTGGGATGCATGCGCCACTAGACATATTCCTGTGGCGCATATCTATATGCGCCACAAAAAGCAGATATCAGTGGTGATGTAACCGTGGCGCATCGCATATGCGCCACAAAAGAGGTATTTCCATGCACCACTGAAGAGGTATTTCCTAGTAGTGATGACCTCCTCTTGCTTTCTACCAAAGGGATTTGGCTTTGGTTGGGTAGAATGGGAGATCTTCAAGCTTTTGGTGTTTCAACAAAGGAGATACAGAGCTCAAAGATAACATATGAAATGAATTGCCCAACCTCTCAATGGAGAAGAAAGGGGTATATGTAGTCCAATAGTAGAAATAACTGTTTGGAGGCAGTCGCGAACAAACTGGCACCAAGTCCGGTGTCGCTGGACCGTGCGCCGGATGAACCGACAACAAAATCGGCGAGCCAAAACCTGAGCCGAAGTGAACAGTTGCCATGCCGGATGAACCAGCGCCCCTCTGAACTGGCTATCAGTATACCAGTTTGGTATGGGGTATTTCCAATCCAGTGGCCCACGGACAGTTTGGCGCCACGTCCGGCGGTGCCAGATTGACCGCCGGTTTGGCAGAAACCCCAAAGAGGCATGTTTTTTACTAAAGTCTCTTCTCTTTTGGGTGTGATGGCTATATGGTGATAGGATGTGTGTATGGTAGAAATTCATCTAAAAAGATCTCATCGAGACCGCCCCTCTTAATAGTGTGGTGTTTCCTATTAGACTTAGATGAAAAGTAGAGAGAAATATAAAAAAACAGCGGCTCTTTTCTTGAGTAGTGAATGGGGGTTCTCACACCATGTCTCATCATCACTTGCAAACTAAACATGTGTAAAGAATAGTAGGTAACATTATTCCACACTTTAGCTTTGGTGTAATCATTAACCAAAATAATGGATAAGGACATATTGCCCTTTCGATCTCCTCCTTTTTGGTTAAAGATGACAAACCGAGATAGAGTCTCAAAGGGATATTATGATGAGCTTAAAATATGTTTCCGTTGAAAATATTAGATGATCTCCCCCATAAAGTATGCACATGGTTGAATTTTCTTTTGGAATGCAAAGTGCGACAATAGGGATATGGAGAGCTCCCCAATATCTTTAGGAAACAATCATGGTATGGATAAGAAAAAGGCAAGGATATCTAATAATAAATAGAGAAGCATGATAGCATAGAGATATCCAAGTACGATAAACATACTACAACTTGTCATACACACACAATGAAAGGTTCAAATGGTTCTAAATAGCAAATAGTAGCACAAGAAATTAATAACCAAATAAAGTAGCAAGTCTTGTGCATACAGAGAAACACGGAAACCCTAGCGAACATCCCTGTAATCCTAGATAAATTATATTCTCTTCTCCCCCTTTGGCATAGAAACACCAAAAAGGGAAGAAGGCAAGGAATCAAGATCACGAGCACGAGAAGGGGAGGATCTTCCTCATCTTCAGCTTCTACTTCTTCATCCTAGTTCTCATCATCATCCTCATCCTCATGTGTGGAAGATGAATGCTGGTGAGGTCCATATTGAGCAAACATTGGATACTGCGAAGGATCAAAGTCATGGAACATGTCATCAGAAATGCGCGACATCTCATAGTTTACAGAGGGAACCGAATCAAGCTCAGTGTCAACTGTAGGAACATCATGTCCCCACTCATCCATGAAAGCATTCTACTTCCTCATTGTATCTTGGCTCAACTCTAGCCCCTGGTGGGCAGCATCATAGGTTCCTCAACACATATCCCATAAGCCGGTGAAAAACTTGGCAAGACCCTTCTTGGGAGCATGGACAGTATGGCGGGAGCTAGAAGCACGAGAGCGAGAGTCATGGTAAGCCTTGGTCCGTCCCTCAGAGGGCATTATCTCAAGAAGATCAAGATACATACCACATCGAGAAAGAGTGAACTTCTCCATCTTACAACGCTCACCACAAGTTGCATTGTTGGGCTGCACAACTGAAAGGGAATGTATGCCCCCATGTGTGGTTTTGGTAATTAATGACAAACTCTATGGACTAATGTGCAAACTGAGTTTAACTTGTAGGTTTGTCCATTGGCATCGCTTGGGCCATGCGTTGGGCTCAAGTGTTAAAGAAGAAGAAGAACAAGATCAAGTATGTCTTGAAGAAGAAGAAGAAGAAGAAGAAGGAGTTCCTTATGGCCATCTTCAAGAGATCATCAAGAAATGAAGTGCAAGATTAAGGTGCGCCATCTATAGAAGATCTCATGCTTGAATCTTGCCATCCTCACAATCATGGAGTGATGAAGACAAGTTCAAAGAAGAGGTCTCCCATGGAGTATGGGGGAGCAAGTTGCAAGTCTTCATCAAGCAAAGCGTGAACAAGAGCAATCAAGAAGGGCGATCCATCTTGAGAAGGACAAGATGGTCTACATCAAGCTCAACTGGATTGATCAAGGCAAAGGTATGATCTTGATAGGTTTTCTATTTTACCGGGCTCTTGTAGTGTTGGGAGACCAGGTTTAGGATAGATAGGCATAGTATCAAGAGGGGCTCTCAAGTGGGTGACTCGATCACATCTTTCAGAGAGATCTCAAACCTTTGCATTCTTGCATCATCTTTTATTGGTTGTTATTTGGTTCTTTTCCATGTGAGGTTCTAGAGCTTGTGGTTACCTTCATAACAAGCTCTAGTTTATCAAAAACGTTTTCCCTTGAATATCTTATTGTGTTTTGATCTTTGAGTTTTCCGGCTCCACACCTTGGGAAATATCTCACATACATATACTTACTATTTTAGCCCTTGGTGGTATCCAATATTTCACCTTTTGTTGGATTATACTCTTTATTATCTTTCCAACAAAATTGGTTTCATCCCAATTGGATTTTCCAAGCTCAACTTTTTGTGTTTTGCATTTTGGATGTTTTACATTTTGCATTTTGCGTTTTGGAGTCTCCCTCCCATGATTCTTGCATCTTTTTGAGGGAAAAGTGAGAGGAGATCTATATCTACAACTGTACCAAATCATATCTCTTCTTAGTGAAGGAAATCTTGAGATCTAGATCTTGGAGGAATTTGGTGTTCTTCTCTTGTGTTCTCCCTCTCTTATTCCCCCAATAGCTTTTGTAGATTTGGTGGAATTTGAGAGTGAAGGACTTTCCCTTGCATTTGGTGCATATGTTTGAGTTCTCCTTGGAGATTCGGTGAGTTCAAGTTCTTGGGCTTATTTTTCTTGGGTTCTTGGAACCCTAGACGGTTGTGCGGAGTTGTGGTGAGTTCTTGGGGCCTCCAATTGAGTTGTGGAGATTCCTCAAGCTTGTGGCCTGTTGTGGCATTCTTCTTGGGGGCTCCAATTGTTGTGGAGATTCCTCAAGCTTGTGGCCTTTATGGTGTTTCTTGGGAGCCCTCCAATTGAGTTATGGAGATTTCCCCGAGCCTTGTACGGGTTCGGTGACCGCCCTCAAGTGTCCCATAGTGGAACATGAGTAGGCCTTTGTGGCGAGCTCACGTGAGAATAGGGTGAGCCTTTTGTGGCGTTTGTGAGTTGCGTGCCTTCGCATCTTGGGGTGAGGCCTTGTGTGGCGTTGGGTGAGCATCGAGCCACCACAACTCGAGGTGAGACATTTGTGGCGTTCGAAGTACATTGCGCCATCGCACCTCTCCAATGGAGACGTAGCTTATTTGGAAGAAACTTTGGGAAACAAATCATCGTCTCTGCGTCCATCGGTTATCTCTCAACCGAGCCCTTTACTTATGCAATTTACATTATGATAGCCATCATGCTTGAAGTATTATATCCTGCTATCACCTTATTGCTTGTTTTGCTTAGCATAGGTTGTTGTGCACTTAGTTGAACCTAGTTGATATAGGTTTTGGCTTGATAAATTAAACGTTAAGTTTTATTCTGCATTTATTAGAGCCTAAACCGTAATAATTTTAAAATGCCTATTCACCCTCCTCTAGGCGACATCTGTTTCCCTTTCAATTGGTATCAGAGCAAGGTCTCTTGGTTCTTAGGCTTCACCGCCTCTAGAGTAAAGATGTCTCCTAGGGGTTTAGTGCATGATCACACGTTTACATTTCATGGCACTAATTATGGTAGTTGGCGAGTTCGCATGCTTGGTCATTTCCAGGTCATTGACCCAAATATAGAGCGAATTATAGATATGGGTTTGTCTCCTCCTAAGGATCCCCAAAATCTATCTTTGGAGGAAGAGACAAACTCCTATCTTGAAGCTAAAGCATCTTATGTGCTTGTTAATGTTGTGAGATTTGCAGTTCTTTCCTCAATCATGCCTTTTCGGAATTCTCATGATATTTGGACCAAGCTTCAAGCAAGATATGATGTGTCCAAGATTAATGAGGATGATTGTGTTCCCTCCACCTCCGGCCGTGATGAGTTCTCATCTTCCTCCACTTCACCTACATGTGAGTTGTCACAAGTTAATGATATGGTGAGTGGTGATACAACTTGCAATGTGGATAGTGAGCTTGCCTTTGATGATTTTCATCTCTATCTCATTGCAATGCTTTATCTTTGGGCATGAACACTTGTAGGACTATATGTGATTTACAATCTAGTGTTGATTACCCTTGCATATCATCTAGAAATGCTTTGACTACTCCTCATGATGATATGCTAGCTTTGCCTTGTTTCCATGATAAATGTACTTGTTTTTCTTCCTCATCATCTCCTTGATCATGAGTATGAGATTAGGTGGTCAGGATATGCCCAATTCCCATCAACTTGATGACTTGAGAAGAATCTCCATCACCTACATCACGTGAAACAACTTGCCCCTCTTGGGGGCCATTATTCTCCAAAAACTCCATGTCACAAGATACTTCAACACATCCATTGGATCAATTGTAGTATCTATAGGCATGAGAGTTTTCTGCATAACCAATAAAGATACCCTCTATAGTTCTAGATTCAAATTTACTGAGCTTTTCTTTCTTGTTCTTGACAAAGAACTTGCAGCCAAAGACGTGGAAGTAGTTGACATTGGGCTTCTTGTGAGTGAGAATATCATACGGAGTCATGTTGAAAGGAGCTCGGAGAAAGAGCCGGTTCGTGTAGTGAACTGTGGTAGAGATGGCTTCTCCCCAAAAGTTGTGGGGTGACTTGAATTTACTCAACATTGTTTTTCCATCTTTATGATTGTCCGGTTCTTCCTTTCAATAACACCATTTTGTTGAGGGGTGTAGGGAGCCGAGAATTCATGCTTGATCTTCTCATCTAGAATGAACTCTTGCATGGTGTAGTTCTTGAAATTGGTACTATTGTCGGTCCTAATGGTCTTGATCTCCACTTGATGGGTATGTTGGGATTTCTAGGAGAAGATCATGAATTCCTTGTAGGTCTCATACTTTGACTTGAGGAGGAAGACCCAAGTATATCTTGAATAGTCATCAACGATGAAAAGTCCGTACTTCCTTCCACCAAGAGTATCATATGTTGATGGCCCAAAGAGGTCCAAGTGAAGGAGCTCCAAAGTCCACAAGGTGGCCACCTTGGATACAGATGGATGATGCTTCCCAAGTTTCTACCTAGATATGCAAGCAGGACACATGTGATTTTCTCAAAAGAGACACCGGTTAGTCCAACAATGTGCTCACCCTTTAGGAGTAGTTTAATATTTCTCATGTTGATGTGGCCTAGGCGGCGATGCCAAAGCCATACCATGTCAACCTTGGCCATTATACATGTAGGAAGAGATGTGATCTCTTTCGAGATATGGACCATGTAAAGGTCGTCTTCCACATATACAACAAGGACCAAACTGAGATTATCACTCCTAAATACTTTCACAAATGCACTAGAAAAATACAAATCATAACCGACATCCGTAAGATGTTTAATTGAAAGCAAGTTATAGACAAGGTTTTCAACAAGCACGACGGTCTCTAGGTTCAAAACCTTGTAGACTGATGACCCACAAATATAGGGGGTGTATCGCAGTATTTTCGAGGGAAGTGAAACCCAATTTATTGATTCGACACAAGGGGGGCCAAAGAATATTTATAAGACTTAATAACTGAGTTGTCAATTCAGCTGCACCTGGAAACAATCTTGCTCACAACAGTTTATCAGTAGCAACAGTTTTGTAGTAGCAATAGCAAAGTAATAATAGTAGTAAAAGTAAAGACAATAGTAACGATTGCAGTAAACAGTAGGATTAAAGTGCGGTAGGCACAGAGATGGATGGACATGCATTGCATGGACAAGACAATTCATATAGCAATCAGAACATAGGGCATTTGTAGATAAATAAGATAAAGCATCCAAGTACTAAATAATCATAGGCATGTGTTCCATATATAGTTATACGTGCTCGCAATGAGAACTTGCACAACATCTTTTGTCCTGCCAACCCGTTTGTAGCGGGGCCTCAAGGGAATTACTGGAAATTAAGGTGCTCCTTTTAATAGAGCACCGGAGCAAAGCATTAACACTATGTGAACACATGTGATCCTCACATCAAAGCCATTCCCTCCGGTTATCCCGATTTCTGTCACTTCGGGGCCATTGGTTCCGGACAATAACGTGTGTATACAACTTGCATGTAAGACCATAAACAATACTACCATAATGAATCAATAACATGTTCAGATCTGAAATCATGGCACTCGGGCCCTAGTGACAAGCATTAAGCATAACAAGTCGAAACAAAGTCAAAAAGCACTAATAGAAGATACTAGGCACCATGCCCTAATAATTTGATGCCATTACATGAACAATCTCATCCAATCCCTACCATCCCCATAGCCTACAGCGGGGGATTACTCACTCATAGATGGGGGAAACATGGATGGTCGATGGAGAAGCGATGGTGATAAATGATGGCGATGATCTCCTCCAATTCCTCGTCCGGCAGGGTGCTAGAACGGAGTTTCTGGTTCCGAATTGCAAAATCTGGTGTTGGCGGCGCAGCGGAACTCTTTCTAGAAAAATGTCGAAACCCCCTGAGTTTTTAGGTCAGAAGGCAACTTATAGGCGAAGAGGGAGACCGATGGGGTGTCTGGGGCGGCTAGACCACCCCCTGGCGTGGCCAGGCCCCAGCCCCACTCCGTCTCGTATTCTGGCTCCGTGAGTCTTCTTGTGAAATAGGATTTTTGGCATATTTTCCGGGATTTTTCCTGATAGTTGATTTTCTGCACAAAAACTAGACACCAAGGCAATTCTGCTAAAAACAACGCCTGTCCGTGTTAGTTGCATCCAAATCACACAAGTTTAGAGGAAAAACAATAGCAAAAGTGTTCGGGAAAGTAGATACGTTTTGGACGTATCAACTCCCCCCAAGCTTAGCTTATTGCTTGTCCTCAAGCAATTCAGTTGAAAACTGAGTGCGATAAAAGAAACTTTCACGAACACATTTGCTTCATATGATGTATATATTCTCAGCATGTGATCAACTACTTAGACAATTCATAAAAGGAGTATGCGACTAAGTTTACTTAATAGGCATTGCAAGCTCTGAAGAGATTCCAACTCAAAAATAATAAGTAGCATGAAACATAAACATAAGCAACAATACAATGCTAATAACAAGGTATGATAGAGTGGTATCTCGCTTGCCTTTGATTGTGAATTCCAAGGCACCTCTGAAGTTCAGGTGAAGACTAGAAGTAAAGATGTCAAAGATACAAGCTTCGAAGTCATAACATAGATAATAAAGTTTTGAGACAAGCACATTATACTAAGAATGACAACTATGCTCTCAAGAAAGTGCTCAAAGAATGGGTGGTTACTCAATAAGGAAATGAAAAAGGTTTTGAATAGTTTGAAAGGCTTCCAAATGCTGAAAGTATGGTACTCATTAGCTCTGAGCTCTCATTGCCCCTATCATGAGCATCTTTAATATGGTTAAGGTGAAAGTGAGGTCCAATCTGAGTTATATGCTTGACAGACTATAAACTAGAAATCTCATGTCCCTTGAGTACGAGGGCCGCTCCTCATGCTACTCAACTTTAGTTACCGGTAAGTTCTTATCATAGTAAATACGTGCGTATCATAGAGAACTGCCAACGGGGTACCCCTTGCCCGATGATACGGAAGAATCCCCGTATCAAAATGACAAGGCAAGCAGACAATGAGTATCTCAACAATCTTCTTATTTACCATGGGAAAATGGTGTTTTTTTCTCTCTTTCCTCTTTTCTCATATCTCCTTTTTTATTTTCTCAATAGCTATCTCTTTTTTTATAAGAAGAATGCTTCATAGATACTCATTATGGTTATGCTGCAGGTTTCCACCATGATTAGGCATGGATTAGACCGGCGGCCCAGGCGTTTCTCTAACACACATACATAACTCCATGGACTTACAAGCTCCCCTTTTATTTCACACCGACGACATCCGCAAACAAAAGAGCATGATATCAACTGGGTATATATTTATAGGTTTTGAAAGCATTCCCCGTGACAGCACGGTTCTGCTAATCCACAGCCTATAATTTGCAAGCATATAACTTTCATGGACAGTCACAATGGTTCAGGTTTATTAAGTGTAGGAAATAAAGTGTGCCATCAAGTTCGTGAGAGTTTTACTAACTAACTTTCTCATAACAAGCAAACGTTTTATTCGGAAGAAAACAAGGCATATTGAATATGCACGGAACAACAAATGAAGCTAATAGGTAGGTATGGTGGACACTTTTGGCAATATTGGTTTTGGGGAATTGGAAACACGGGTAGAGCTAATACTCAGTGCAAGTGGATGATAGCAATAGCAAGGGAGCGACAAACGAGAGAGCAATAACTGTCATAATCATGCTTGCAACAAAACATGACTAATCATGGCATGAAAGTGATTCAAGACCCTCAAGGCAAAATAATTCATCGAGGCTTAATTGATTATTTCAGTCATATGCATGCGTGAGCATGTGCCAAGTCAATTCAACTAAAACATTCAGAGGAGGATACCACGGTGTCATACCAAGTTATGAATAGAGTAATGCAAGAAAACATTCATATGACATGCTACAAACTATTAGCAAGCTGGAACTAATCATATGAACAAGAACTACTAAGTATCCATGAATAACACACACCCTACATGAATAGACTAAGCATGCCCACAATGATGAGTATATGTATAAAAATGAAAACAAATAGAGTTTCTTACCAGCCTCTTACCAAACCTCAAGTTGTCATTAATCCTCATTATTTCCCTTCACTTGTGTGGCTTGAATAATAACATGAAACCAAATTCCACTGAGAACTGCTGAACCCTGCAACAAACTCACAAAACCAAAGAAGAACAACAAATATTTTTAGTGTTTTCGATTTTTAAAACAAGAACCAAAAAGGAAGAACAAGCAAAGAAAAATCTTTTTGGGGTTTTCGAATAGTTCAAACAAAGCAAAAAGGGAAAAACAAACCAAGGCAAAAAGAAGAAGCAAACAAAGAGAAACAACAGACATATTTTTGGTCTTTTTGTGTTTTAGGAAGCAAAAGCAAAGAAAGAACGAAAACTAAAAAGAGAACGAAACTTGAATATACAAGGTACCGACGCAAAATGATATGGAGATGAGTGCGATATCAGTGTACCTCCCCCCAAGCTTAGGCTTTTGGCCTAAGTGGGTATCAATCCAAGTACGAGTAAGGGTTCCAAGCAGGCAAGTCATTGTAAGAATGATCGTAGTTAGGCCTTTGGGAGGAAGAAGAAGCTCCCCAATCATAGGTAGGCTGCTGATATGAAGACTCCCCCTCATTCGAGGGCTGGACCAAATCATCTGTGACCTCCCTTCTAGTATCCTGCTCCTGTTGGGAGAGCTCTCCCAAGTACGTATCAAGCTCCTCCTCCGTGAGGGACCATCCTACCCTGTTATCAAGGTTAAACAAAATAGGTGCAGGTAAAAGAACAACTCGCTCGGACTTGCTCGGATTTTCCCGCTCTCCTTTGAGAAGCTGCTCCCTTGGCAAATCTCCGCGTACAAGTCCATGAGTGGTGCATGTCTCTCTTTAATGCTTCCACATGATCCCCACTGAGGTACCTTAATAGCTGCACAAAAGTCATCGAGAGAAAGGTCGACTGCTATATTGTAAATTTTGTAGTGGACCATGGGGTTAGGCAAAGAGTAACTAAATTGAAAGTCCTGCACTACATACATCTTAGTTTCACAAATTGACAAGGTTCGTCTTCCAAAAAGTGCTCCAATCCTGCATTAGCAACCAAAGTATGGAAGTCCTGGGAAATTCCTGCAGCCCTCATGAATTCAGAGCATAGGGTAGATGGAAGGGAAAACTTCCTCCTCTCGGTGAACCTTCATAACCTCAGGCACCCTCAGTTCATGTTGGTTGAGTTGATGCTCATTCTTCTTCTATTCTGAAATTTAAACATCTATTAAACAAGTGATTGCAAAGTGAATATATAATGAAGGGCACTACTCGTAGGGACTTGTAGAGGCCTAAACATGCATCAAAACTATATCTCTAAGCATTGAACAAGCTTACAAGCTCTCAAAACCTGTCACCTACAATAGCAAAATACTCAAGATATAGACCACTAAACACAAATCTACTTGGACAAGCGGAAGAGTCACATACCGGAGAACAAATGCTCCAAATTTCAGCAGCAAATATGGGCTGAGCAAGGAGATCGAAAAATAGAGGGCAAGAACAGCAAGAACGCGATTTCGAGCAATGAGCTGGTGTTTTCTCGGGAGAGAGCAGAGAGTGGGAAGTGAGAGAGTGAGTGGAGGGCCAGGGGTGGCCCACACCATGGCCAGGCATGCCCCTGGGCTGGCCGCGCCACCAGGTGGTGTGCCTTCCTGGTGGGCCCCCTGGTACCTTCCAGGCACTTCTCTGCCCCCTTTTTCACGTAAAAAATTAATATGAATTTTCTGGAATTTTTCTAGACACTTCATTTTTGAGCAATTTCCAGGTATAAAAGAATGATTTTCTAATAGAAAAAAGTTTCTGGAATGATGAAATGACTAAACAAGGCTAGAACTTCATAAGTTATAAGACACTCTAACATGCAAGCAACTAACAGCATAAAAGTAAACTAAACGAAAGCAAAAACTAAAATGGAAAGAATAGAAGTAAGCTGAGATAATCATGGTGAAAACATTGTTTTGTTCAATGAAATCCTTTTGTTAACAAGGTTGATCAGGTCTTGTTACCAAAACAATTTTATATGAAACAAAACTTTGTATTCCACTTATGATTATGTTACCTCAACCTTGATAGCAATGGTCCCAATCATAATAGTTTCAATTTTTTCTCTTGGTATGGGACAATATATTTCTCCAACTTGAATACCCTCAACATGTTCAATTGAATTTAAACCATAGGTCCTATCAATCTTCTTGGGGAAATAGACAGTATGTTCCTTGTCATTAACATTGAAAGTCACCTTTCCTTGATTACAATTAATAACAGCTCCTGAAGTATTAAGAAAAGGTCTCCTAAGAATAATAGACATATTATCATCTTCAGGCATTTCAAGCACAACAAAATCAGTTAATATGAAGAAATTATGAGCCACTTGAGCAGGTACATCCTCACATATACCAACAGGAATAGTGGTAGATTTATCAGCCATTTGCAAAGATATATCAGTTGGTATCAGTTTTTCCAGTTGAAGTCTCTTATATAGAGAAAAAGGCATGACACTAACTCCTGCTCCCAAATCACACAAAGAAGTTCTAACATAACTATTTTTAATAGAGCAAGGAATAGTTGGAATCCCTAGGTCTCCAAGTTTCTTTGGAACCTTACCATTAAAGGAATAATTAGCAAGCAAAGTAGAGATTTCTTCATTAGGGATCTTCCTTTTATTCGAGACAATATCCTTCATATACTTTGAATAAGGAGGCAATTTAATAGCATCAGTCAAAGGAATTTGCAAGAATAAAGGTTTCATCCACTCACAAAACTTGTTATACTGTTCATCTTCCTTTGACTTGTGTTTCTTATCAAGGAACGACATAGGTTTTGGGACCCAAGGCTCTCTTTCACTACCATGTTTCTTAGCAACAAAATCTTCTTTAGTGTATTTTGTATTCTTAGTGTGCTTTTCAGGTTCTTCTTCAACTTTTTCTTTATTAGGAACATCATCTTCTTCAGTACCACTTTCAGTTTCAGCATCAGAGACAGATATACTATTAGGACCTTTAGTAGGTTCAGAGGGTTCTACAATAGTTTTATGCTTCTTTTTCCTTTTCTTATGAGTAGTACCACTATTTTCAGCTTGTTGAGAATCCTGCTCAATTCTTTTGGGATTCCCCTCAGGATATAGAGGATCCTGTGTAGCAACACCACTTCGAGATCTAATTTCATAAGCATGTTTTTCCTTAGCAGCATTAACTATCAAATCTTTTTGCACTTTAATAAGTTGATCTATTTGAGTTTGAACCATTTGAAAATGTTTAACAAGCATTTTAACATCATTAGAGGTTCTTTCCACAATATCCTTCAACTCAACAATAGCTCTAGAGTTTTCCATTAGATGATTTTGCACCCTTTTATTAAAATTATCTTGCTTAACAGTAAAAATATCGAATTCTTCTAAGCATTGATCAGGAGTTTTAGAGTAAGGGATATCACCTTCATCAAAGTGTTGGAGAGAGTATACCTCAATAGTGGATGAATGGGAAATTGGCTTACATAATTCTTCTATAGGAGGTAAATTCTTGACATCGGTAGCTTTAATTCCCCTCTCCTTAAGACATTTCTTAGCTTCCTTCATCACTTCATCATTCAATTCAATAACTCCCCTCTTCTTAGATGATGGTATAGGCGCCGATATAGCTGGTTCAGGTATAATTGTCTCAGGTATAGCTGGTTCAGGAGGAGTCCAGTTTTCATAATTCTTGTTTATTTTAGCCATTAATTCCTTAGCTTCCTTGGGAGTCCTATTCCTAAAAACACAATCAGCACAACTATCCAGGTATGTCCTAGATTCTTCAGTTAGTCCATTATAAAATATATCAAGAAGCTCATTCTTAGGTAATGGACATCCAGCCTGTGCATGAATCAAAGCACAAAACCTTGCCCATGATTCAGGCAATATCTCTTTTTCTCCCTGTTTAAAATCAAAAAGTTCCTGCAAAATAGCATGTCTAGACTAGGAGGAAAATATTTCTGCAGGAAAGTACTAATCAAGCAATCAGGGCTATCAATAGATCCAGGAGATAAATTACTAAACCAAGTTTTAGCTTCTCCTTTCAGTGAAAAGGGGGAAATTTTAGCAACAAAGTAGGTGCGCATCTTAATATCATCAGAAAACATGCCACTCATGGTAGAAAGCTCAGTCATATGTGCTACCGTACTTTCATTCTTAGTCCCACAAAAAGGTTATTTCTCAACAATAGCTATATAGGATAAATCAAGAGAGAAATCATTATCTTTATCTTTAATGTTTATGGGAGATGCAGCAAACTTAGCATTAGGAGACAATTTGGGTTTAATAGTACGCCTCTCAAGGAGACTCTTAGCAGCACTCCTATCATGGGTGTTTTGACATTCTTTAATAAATTCATCGGTCATCTCAATATAACCGTCTTCAATATCATAGCTCTCTCTAGACTCAGGTGAACTAACAGGTGTAGTAGTGTCTTCATTAGGAGTTTTGGTATTTCTAGCTATAATTCTAGCAATCGTAGCATCTAGGAAAGGACCTAATGAACCACTCTTATCAAGCACAGTAGAAGCAGCATCATAAGTATCAGAAGTTTTAGATTCAGCAGTAGTAGCAGTGTGTGTAGCATGTGTATGTGGTGGTGTAAGGAACTTACTCATAATAGATGGTGAATCAAGAGCAACAGAGGTGTTCAGAACCGTACCTCTTCTTGTAGTGGATGGTAAAGTAGGAACCTTGCCATCATGAAACTTACTCATGATGGATGGATAGCAGCGAACAATAATGATTCCAAGTGGACTTGATAAATAAAGCTGTGCTCCCCGGCAACGGCGCCAGAAAATAGTCTTGATGACCCACAAATATAGGGGGTGTATCACAGTATTTTCGAGGGAAGTGAAACCCAATTTATTGATTCGACACAAGGGAGACAAAGAATATTTATAAGCCTTAACAACTGAGTTGTCAATTCAGCTGCACCTGGAAACAATCTTGCTCACAACAGTTTATCAGTAGCAACAGTTTTGTAGTAGCAATACAAAGTAATAGCATGAGTAAAAGTAAAGACAATAGTAACGATTGCAGTAAACAGTAGGATTAAAGCGCGTTAGGCACGGGGATGGATGGACGGGCGTTGCATGGACAAGACAATTCATATAGCAATCAGAACATAGGGCATTTGTAGATAAATACGATAAAGCATCCAAGTACTAAATAATCATAGGCATGTGTTCCATATATATTTATACGTGCTCGCAATGAGAACTTGCACAACATCTTTTGTCCTGCCAGCCCGTTTGCAGCGGGGCCTCAAGGGAACTATTGGAAATTAAGGTGATCCTTTTAATAGAGCACCAGAGCAAATCATTAACACTCCGTGAACACATGTGATCCTCACATCAAAGCCATTCCCTCCGGTTATCCCGATTTCTGTCACTTCGGGGCCATTGGTTCCGGACAATAACGTGTGTATACAACTTGCAGGTATGACCATAAACAATACTATCATAATGAATCAATAACATGTTCAGATCTGAAATCATGGCACTCAGGCCCTAGTGACAAACATTAAGCATAACAAGTCGCAACAAAGTCAAAAAGCACTAATAGAAGATACTAGGAACCATGCCCTAACAATCTAATGCCATTACATGAACGATCTCATCCAATCCCTACCATCCCCATAGCCTACAGCAAGGGATTACTCACTCATAGATGGGGGAAACATGGATGGTCGATGGAGAAGCGATGGTGATGATGATGGCAATGATCTCCTCCAATTCCCTGTCCCGGCAGGATGCCAGAACGGAGTTTCTGGTTCCGAATCACGAAATCTGGTGGTGGCGGCGCAGCGGAAATCTTTTTGGAAAAACGTCGAAACCCCCTGAGTTTTTAGGTCAGAACGCAACTTATAGGCGAAGAGGGAGATCGAGGGGGTGTCTGGGGCGGCCAGACCACCCCCTGGCGCGGCCAGGTGGTGTGGCCAGGCCCCAGCCCCACTCTGTCTCGTATTCTGGCTCCGTGAGTCTTCTGGTGAAATAGGATTTTTGGCATATTTTCCGGGATTTTTCCTGATAGTTGATTTTCTGCACAAAAACTAGACACCAAGGCAAGTCTGCTGAAAACAGCATCAGTCCGTGTTAGTTGCATCCAAATCACACAAGTTTAGAGGAAAAACAATAGCAAAAGTGTTTGGGAAAATAGATACGTTTTGGACGTATCATAGACCACCGACTTTCCATAACCTAGTACCTTTCCTTTAACGTTATCTCCAAAAGTGATGCTTGACATTGAGTTGACATCATGAATGAATTGGTCAAGCGCACATCTACCTCTGGTCATATTATTGGTGCATCCACTATCGAACACCCATTTTGATCCATCGGAGGCATAACCCTACAAAATCAATTCTTTGCTTTACGGACCCATTGAGTAATGGGTCCCCTAGCATTAGCAACAAGATCTTTTGGTACCCAAATTGAGTACCATTTATAAGCATAACCATTGCTAGGGCAAACATATTTAGCATATACATACCCTTGGGTGCCCTTACATAGAACATAAGATGGGTTGGATTTTCCCACAAATTAATGATTGGGGTTGCCCCTTGTGGCTCCCCCATTCATAACATTCTTCTTGGCTTGACCAACCATCTTGTGCCCTTCTTACACAAAGTTGATCTTATTAGGTGGAGTGGTACCATTCTTGTTGTTCCTTGGGTCAAACCCAATTCCTTGCTTTGGAGATCTCACCTTTTGACAAGCAAGAATCTCATCAAGAATCTTGCCCTTGGAAGTAGGTGTGAGACGCTCCTGTTCAAGTTTTTCCTCCAACTTATTATTCTCCTCAATAAGGAGAGCTTGAGCCTTTTCATAAGATACTCGAATTTTATCATGATTCCCCCCAAGTTTTATGAGCTCACACTTGATAAGAAAATTAGCTTTCTCAAGGTGCTCAAGGTAATTGGTGAGAGAAGCATGAGAAATCTCAAGTTCCTTCTTTGATGCATCAAGCTCTTGGGACAAGGAATTAGCTCTATCAAGAATATCCATATATTTTTCCTTAGCAAGTTCAAAGGTTTCAATTTGTTGTCTAATAAGTGAAGTGGTGTTATTTTCCTCACTTAGCTCTTGCTTAAGGAGATTGAATATCCATTTATCATCGTCAATATGATATTCCAAGCTATCAATGGTCTCGTCACGTGAATCAACAAGGTCCATTAATTGCTTGACTCTAGCACGAGCATTGCTAGGAAGAGACATCATAATATTATACATTTATTGTATATAGTTTTCATCAAATTCATCATTATCACTATCATGATCATCCAAGATGCTAGAGAGAGATGGAGGAGAAGAGATTACCTTGGATCTCATTGCCATAAGACAAGTCTTGACAACCTTAGGAGTAGGGGAGCCGTCAGATTAGTCCTTGGTGTAGTCATAGCTGAGGAGTGACCCAGGTACGGAAAAAACCAAACCGGCCACACCCACAACCTTCTCCTCATCTTCATCCTATGAACCGGATATTTCCTTGGAACCCCTTGCCATAAGGGAAGTCTCGGTAGCCTTAGAAGTAGGGGAGTCATCGGAGTAGTCATATGTTCATAGGTGAAGAGTGACCAGGATTTGGCATAAGCCAAATCGGCCACACCAACAATCTTCTCCTCATCCTATTCCTCTGCATCAAATATGTATTCTTGAGCTAGGAAGCCTTTGTCATCACTCTTATTTATTTTTCTTGTATCTTTCGTTGATGGGGTTATGCTTCAATATTGTCTTGGCGCCCTATTCATACTTGGGCTTGTCAAGTCTCTTCTCATATGGGCACTTGTCGGCGAAGTGATTCGATTCATCACAATTGTAGCAAGTGCTCTTCTTCTCTCTTGGTCTGTTTTAACTTCTCCTTCTTCGGAACTTCAAGTTCTTTGTGAAGATTTCAAGTTGAGAGATAATCTCATCAACCTCTCACATTTGGTCACTATCATTCTCTTCTTCACTTTCTTCATCCACTTGCACATCCTTGGCCTTCAATGCTAGGGTATGGGAAGACGAAATAGCACAGTTGATCTCCTTGATATTTTGCCCCTCATTGCCAAATTATCCGTGGCAAAAAGATATGATACTAGATCATCAGGAGATAATTGATTTCTAGAATCAAGAAGTTGCAAGTTTAGGGCAAGATGTTTGTCACTAGCTACGATCATGGCAACAATCTTAGACTTGATGAGCTCATTATTCAAATTGAACCCATCATCATACTTGTCACAAACAAGACCATTAATCTTCACACAAAAAGCAACAAGTCTTATGTATGCTTTGGCGATTGACTCACCATCATGGTTCATGAACAAGTTCATCTCTGACTTGGCGGCTTCATAATTGCACTTTTGGATGAGAGACGTTCCCTCTTGGAGAACAACAATCCTATCCAAAAGCTCCTTTGTGGTGTGAATGTCACTAACTTGATCATGGATAGTGAGGTTGATGGAACTACAAATCTTGTCACAAGATGACGATCATAGTACTCTCCCGAGGTGAGGTTGTTGGTATCTTGTGGGTTGAATCATTTGCACACATCTCCCATAGCTCCACACTACATCTGTGAAGATGGGATTCCATAATAGCTTTCTAATGAGAGACGTGAGTTCCATCAAATTGGGGCACGGGACCCAAACCATTAATGTGAGGCATGATGTTATTTTGCTTAGGACATATATAAGGAACTTGATTAGGAGGCCTGGAGACTTTAGAAGGGTCACCCTCATGGGAGGAATCACCAACATGCTCCCTTTCGGTGTCCAATGGCCTCCCTTGAGGTGATAAAGGACCACCAAAAAGGCCCCCCTCTCCAATCCCCTTAAAACATCCTTCTAGGAAACTTATTCAAGCAAGTAGGTCAGAATATGCCTTAGCCTATTCATGGGTGTCGGTGGCAAGGATTTCACGAAGCTCCTTGACCGAAAAAGTCTTTCCCTCATCATCAGAGAAAACCATCTTTTCTCTTAGGAGGTAAAGCCCTTAAAAGATCCCTAGGATCTCATACCAATTGAAAGGGTAAGATTGTTAACCTAGAGGGGGGTGAATAGGTTTCTACATATTTCTTTATAATATTTTGCAAGTTTTAGGCTTTGCAGAATATAAGTGTGCCTAAATGAAAACTAGGTGAGGCAACCTAGATGATGATATAAGATACTTCAAGCACTAAGGATATCAAAAAGTAAATATCACAAGTAAGAGATTCAGTTTAGGGATAACAAAAGCATGCGGAAATGAAGATGTATTCACGTGTTCACTCCCTTGGGGGAGCTACGTCACATTTAGAGAGGTGTGAGATCCCACGAAGGATTTCTACAAGCCACAAAGGGCACCGTATCTCCGAGCCTATACCAATGAAGGAATAGCTCACTCACTTGTGCTAGACTTTGAGGTAGTCTCCAAACCCTCACAAACTTTCCACGAGAAAATCACAAGCCGAATGTCTCTGGGTGACCCTAGCCCCCTAGTGTTTCCCACAAATCCAAGAGTAAGAACCAAACTTGATGAACTTAAGGGGGAATGAGCTTTGTCTTGGTGGAAACGTAGATCGGGACCTCCTCTTGCTTTCTAGCAAAGGGATTTTGTTGGGGATATACTATCCAGGTATACCCACTGTGACTTGCTGACTAAGGTGGCCCACTTCGGGTTAGAGCTATGCTTAACGGGCGGCCTAGTCAGGGAGAGAAGTTGGAAACCCATCCGACTACGGGAAGGCCAAGAAGACTTACCGACTTAGGCCTATAGGAATACTTGTAGTCCAAGATGTACTTTGTAACTAACTCTGCATCGTAGCTGGATAGGAATCTCCTGTAACCCTAGGACTAGATGACTATATAAGCCGTCCTAGCAATCGGCCTTTAGGGAAACCAATCACAACAACCTCAACTCTCATAGGAGAAACCTCTCTTGTAATCTGTACTTTCTGCTCTAACATATTACTGGATTGCTAGCAGGAGTAGGATCCATCCACCATAGGAGAATTCGAACCTAGTAAGCTTGTGTGCTCACCGTCCCAAACAATCGTCCGTTTCACACCCCACATCATCCGACGACCCGAGGACTCCCTCATGGCGTACTTGTATTCAATCCGACGACAGTTGGCGCCCACCATGGGGTGAAGGAGGTGGTGGGGGGAAGCAGAGACCTAGCTCCACGGCACCACAACCACAATGAACATATGAGACGGCGCTCCCTGTCACCAAGTGATGCCAGGCACCAGATAATCTCAAACATAGAAGCGCGGTGGTACGAGTCAAACAACATATACGTGGGTCCAAAGTGATTTGGGCCACGAATCTGGGAAACAAAATTTCCGGAGGGATTTGCTATCTCAAGGAACATTCAACCGTATGACAGTGTGGCTCGGGCAGACACCTGGCTCTAGGATTTCTTCCAGGCCTGCTGCATCTCCAAAGGAGGAAATAGCTTGTTTGCAGTCCGGTATCTCCCAATGATGCTGCAGAAGACGGATCGATCATGGCGCAATGAACTCCCGGAGAATACAATTCACAAATGGTATGATATGCAAAGTGCATTCTTTCAAAATTTCGAAGGCACATCAGGAGGCCCTGCACGGTCAGAGATCTGCAGTGTTGCACCTAGAAGGCTAGAGAAACTTGCTGAGACTACCTTGGATGATGGATCGACATGAACCTGCGAGGGAGTAAACGACTAGACCGTGATTGAATCTTTCATCGTAGGACTCCCAGTCGGATTACCTTGTCACCGGCTAAAGTGCGACAAAGTCACTGACTTGGGAGAAATGATAGAAACGGCAAGAAAATATGTAGATGCCGACGATGATTCAGAGGGACTGCTGAATGCCCTGGCCATACCATAGTCGGCTAAATAGCCAAAGCAGTAGTAGGACTAGAAGCGCAAAAACACCTCAGAGGAAAAACCCAATCCGGAAACAATAGTTGTTAACGTAACTTTCAGATCTAGAGGACGAGGAGCGCATGGAGGCAGCCAGGGACGAGGCCGCGAAACTTCCTGGATCCAAGGTAGAGGAGACTAGCAACCTGGTAAAATCTACTCTTGAGCCGACATTGCCAATAATCCGTGCGTGCATCACCTATATGGCAACAGGGGTCATCCCACACGGATGCTGAGTGTCGTTTTAATGATGACATCAAGAAAGACGAATCCGCTGGCTACAGAGCCAAGCGACGAAAAGGGAAGAAAAATTCTGAGAAAGAGAAGGAGTCCAAGGAAGATTCCGACATGGAGGAGGTAGACACTTCAAATCCCAAGTCAGATGGTAAGAAGACTTACCTAACCAAGAAAGACACCTATGTCTGCTTCCTTGGATCCCAAACCGCCAAGGTCAAAAAGGCAGTGTTGCATGAGCTCAACACAACTATTTCGACTGTCTCCCAGTTTTTGGAATGGTCGGAAGTAACAATAACCTTTGATCGAAGCAACCATCTGCTTAAACCACATAGGCAAGGAACAGACGCTCTGGTCATCAATCCGTTGATCGATGGCTATGGGTTCTCCAAGACTCTCATGGACGGTGACAGTAGCATCAACATTCTTTATGTTGAAACGCTGCACCGTATGAAGATATCGGAAACACCGCTGAATTATAGCAGCGTGATTTTCGATGGAGTTGTCCCGAAAGACATGCGAACTCTTTGGGAGACATTACTCTGGACGTTACTTTTGGAACGCCAAATAATTATCAGATTGAGCCACTCTCTTTTGGAAGTGGTGCCATTCAAGAGCACATACCATGCTATCTTAGGGCGTCCATCCTACTGGGCATTCATGGATCTCCCTTGTTATATATATAACATGCTAAAAATTCTAGGTCCCAATGGAGTCATCACAATCCAGGGAAACCCGAAGAAAGCACGAGAATGCGAGGACGGAGCTGCCGCCTTTGCTGAAGTCGTACAACATGTTGAGGAGTACTAGGAGATCAAGGAGAACATTGACCCGTTCGAGATGCCTGCAACAAAGAAGGAGGTGTTGAAGCTGACTCCGGAGTTCAAGGAATGGTAAGAGACGAAGACAACACCGCTGAAGGACGACGATCCCTCCAAGGTGACACAAGTAGGCGAAGGTTTAGACCGCGCATAGGAAAGCATGCTCATCGAGTTTCTCGAAGCTAATAAAGATATCTTCACATGGCAACCTTCTGACATGAATGGAGTACCTAGGGAACTTGTCGAGCACTCTTTAAGCGTGTATCCTAACACTAAACCCGTCAAACAGTCCTTACATTATTTCAGCGATGAAAAGCGCAAAGCTATAGCTAAGGAGCTAGCCCGATTTGAGTTAGCCGGATTTATCAAAGAGGTCATCCACACGGAGTAGTCGGCCAATCTTGTAATGGTCCCTAAAAAGGACACCACTGATTTAAGAATGTGTGTCAATTATACTGTCTTGAACAAGGCTTGCCCCAAAGATCCGTTCGCTCTGCCTAGAATCGATCAAGTGATTGACTCAATAGCAGGCTCGGAACTCATGTGCTTTCTCGACGAATATTTCGGTTATCACCAATACGCATGAAGGAATCGGAGAAATTAAAGACTTCTTTCATCACCCCTTTCGGAACTTTCTGCTACGTAACGATGTCTTTCGGGCTAAAAAAACACAGGAGCTACATACCAGCGCACTATGCAGCGTTGCCTCCATGATCAAATCGGACGCAACGTACATGCATACATATATGATATAGATGTGATGTCCAAAAAGAAGGAAACCCTAATTTCTGACTCAGAGGAAACATTCACAAATCTACGAAAATACAACATAATGCTCAATTCGAAGAAGTGTTTCTTCGGGATACCAGCCGAAAAATTGTTAGGTTTTATCGTGTCTTAGAGATGCATAGAGGTGAACCGAGACAAGATAAAGGATATACTCAACATTACTAGGCCAACTCGCCTGAAGGACATACAATGGATCACTGGTTGTGTCGCCGTGGTTAGTCGGTTTGTAAGCTGGCTAGGTGAAAGAGCCGCACCACTATACAAGATCTTGAAGAAGACCAAGAAATTCGCCTGGACCGACGAAGCTGAAGCTGCACTCCAAGACTTGAAATTCAAACTTTCATCTGCCCCAAGCCCCGCAGCATTGGAACCTCAGGAACCTATGTTGCTCTACATGGTTGCGATAAACAGAGTCGTCAAAGTCATAATGGTGGTGGAATGTCTGGAAGAAAAATAGGAACACCTAGTGCAGCGTCCAACTTACTACCTTAGTGAGATCCTGACAGAATCAAAACAACGATATCCTCATTACCAAAAGTTATCCTATGGTGTGTTCTTCACATCCAGAAAGCTATGACACTATTTTCAAGAGCACAAGATTACCGTGGTGAGCACAGCTCCCATGCGAGACATAATCAACAACAATGATACCACATGACATGTCGCTAAGTGGTGAATTGAGCTAGCAGCTTTTGACATTGAGAATAAACCACGTACAACGATAAAGTCCCAAATACTTGCCGATTTCATCGCTTATTGGATGGAGATGGCAGAAAACATGAATGTCCCAGAGTCGGAATATTGGACCCTGCATTTTGACGGGTCAAAAGCGCTCAGGGGCTCGGGGGATGGCGGGTACTCAAATCACCCAAAGGAGATAAATTATTCTATGTGTTGCAAATTCACTTCACAACGGCAAATAACATTGCCAAATATGAAGCCCTATTGCATGGAATTATAATTGCAAAAGACATCGACATTCGTCGACTCATGTGCTACACAGACTCGGATTTAGTTGCTCAACAAGTATCCGATATTTATAGGGAAAATAAGCACATGGAAGCATATCGAGCTATCATGGATGAACTAGAAGAATCATTCGAAGGTTTTGAAGTTCAACACATTCCCCAAATAGAAAACGAGGAAGCAGATGCACTATCAAGAATAGGCTCTACACAGAAAAAGGTCCTGGATGGTGCTTTTTTGGAGCACCTCACAGTTCCCTCTATCACAAGAGTTGATGAGGAGTATCCAACCAAATCCAACTCAACGCTCATAGCAGTTCTGGCTATAATTCCTAGCTGGACAAAACCCTACCTTGAATTCTTGGTAGAAGTAAAATTACTCGAAGACGAAGTTCTGAGCCAATAGATTGTCTGACAAGTGAAATCCTACATAGTAATCAACGGTGAGCTCTATAAGCAAAGTGTATCTAGGGGTTTTCAGTGCTTTGTTTCTCCGAAAGAAGGAGCGGAAATCCTAAGGGAAATCCATGAAGGCAAATGCGGACATCAGCCAAATCTTTAGTGGCAAAAGCTTTTCGACATAGTTTTTTTGGCTTGTAGCTAAGTCAGATGCCGACAAACTGGTC
This sequence comes from Avena eriantha, assembly GCA_910589775.1. NCBI lineage: Eukaryota > Viridiplantae > Streptophyta > Magnoliopsida > Poales > Poaceae > Avena > Avena eriantha. The sequence continues at coordinate 447,640,614 of OU342744.1, forward strand.
AAGACGTGCAAAGGCTGCCAAAAATATGTCAGGCAAGTCCATGTTCCGGCTGATCAGCTGCAAACAATTCCGATTACATGGCCCTTTGAAGTGTAGGGGCTTGACATGGTAGGACCATTTAAACAGGCTCCAAGTGGATTTACTCACCTACTTGTGATGTTGGATAAATTTATGAAATGGATTGAGGCTAAACCCGTCACAAGTTGTGATGGAGCAATAACCAAAATATTCGTCGAGGACATCATAATCCGATTTGGTTATCCGCACAGTATTATTACAGACAACGAGAGAAACTTTTCAATGGGAGAACTTGCCGAGTTATGTGAAGATCAAGGGATCCGGCTCGATATTGCATCAATCGCACATCCACCAGCCAATGGACATGTCGAAAGGGCTAATGGTCTAATTCTTCAAGGCCTCCGTCCTAGGTTCGAAGCACCACTTCACCATGCTACGGGGGCTTGGGTGGACGAATTATCGTCTATTGTATGGAGTTTATGAACTACTCCTAATAGGTCAACTGGATACACCTTTCTTCTTGGTCTATGGCATAGAGGCAGTTCTTCCGAGTGATCTTATCCATCTTTCTCCCCGAGTTGCTACGTACATCGAAGAAGATGCTAAAGTTTCTCGACAAGATGACCTCGATGTACTCGAGGAAGTTCACATTGTTGCTGAGCAGAGATCTATAGCCTATCATCATAAGTTACACAAGTATCATAGTCAGAGAGTCAAAAATTTATCTTTCACAAATGGTGATCTAGTTCTCCGACTAGTGCAAAAAACAAAGCACATACTTTCTCCAATCTAGGAAGGGCCCTTTATGGTAGTAGAGTATTGCACAATGGTTCATACTACCTAAGACATGAGGCCAAACAAATAAAGAGCAGCTACTAAGAATAGGAAGTGGGTTGGAGGCAGTATAGACCCGGATGAGATAGACCGTCCATGAAATATTGCTCAGCTACGTCCATGTTATTCTTAAAATTTCTTTCTTTGTAATCATATCAATGTACATATTCAAAGTGAAATGAATTATTGGTCTTAATATTTTTTATGAGAAGTTTTTAAGTACCATCTCATTTTCGAACATGTCATAGTCGAAAATCCTAGGATACCTTCAGGTGAAATGAAGTATTTAATGTACTTTATACTCATGTTTTTTGATTAGATTTTCGATTTTAAATAAAAGATACCTTCGGGTGTAAATCTCATTTTATGTTTATACTTTGGTTTTTGTCTGATTGCTGGACGCGGGTATTTCTCGAGTAGTGATTTGTTGGTACTAGAGGCCATCTTTGATTCCATGTTTAAACTAGTTTAGCAATTGAGCTCCGTTGTTCGACAAAGTTTTTGTGCTAAAGGTTTGCTGGCTCACGAATGGGACGAGGCACAAAGCCAGATAAAAAATAAGTATGAACAAAAAGTGCTTAAATATTTTTCAAGCACAAAATAAAAGATACGTGCTAAGAGTAAAGAAGCAGTTCTTACATAGCAGCACCACAAAATAAATAAGTGTACCCATTACATCAAGCATGTTTTAGAATAATGTAGAGTTTTTCTTGCAAATTTCATGTTGCCGGGGAAGGATTTGCTGGCCGATTGGTGTTACCGCCCAAGTCACCCTGAACTTTCTCCAAGACGAGGACGTCAGATTCTGTCTCTTAGTCGTCGTTGGGAAGTTCATCATCTTCGGTTGGGGGGTTTGGAGGCACTTCGACGGATTTGAAAAATGGCTTCTTGTAGTTGGTTGCATCGTCTATGCGGCAAGCTTATCCGGCACAAGAATCCCAGATCTCGCCAATGTTCTGAAGCTTGCCATCTTCATCAGTAGTCGAATAACCCTTGGTAAGATGCCAGATTTCCATGTTTTCATGGTGGCTCATTACCATAGTGAGGGCATTATGCGCCACTATGCAGGCATAGGAATTTTTCCAATCCTTAACCAGCTACGGGACATCCTTCACTTTTACACGCATCTCAAAGGAAGATAGCTTGCTTAAGTCAGAAAGATTAACAGTCTCACCAATCTCTTCAAGGTATTGGCGGAAATCATGAAGAAAATCTCCGACTGCGACAAGTTGGCTAGTGCGTGTCTCAGACGAAGATGAATCCAGGTGGTTGAGAGGCCCTAGAAGGGAGTAATATTAGCAAGATCAGACTGTAAAAGTTGGAAAATACAAAAAAAGGAGACATAATGGCAGTAAACATACCAATAGTTTTGTCTACTTTGACATTTTCCTCTCGCAAACTCTGGAGTTCATACCATAAGTCTTGAGTGCTATCCTTCTGCCTATCCATCTCTACTTTAAAATATGAGATTTGTTTATCTCGGTGAGCAATGATCTGGTCGCGTTCTTCGGTGGCCATATTGCTAGATTCAAGGATATTATTGACATTGCGTTCATGGTCCTCTTGCAATTTTTTAAGTTTATTGCATAGACCGACATTCTCGGATTCCAAAGTTCTGAAGTTTTCAACTTCCTCCACGATTTTGAAGGATGGAGTCAGCAAACCTGGAGTAAGGAAGACAAAGTTAGTCAAATTTCATAATACGGCTAAAACATAAAAAATCAAGAAGAGATAGTCGGAAAGCTTACTTTCGGCTTCATCCTTCTCAACTTTAAGATGAGCATTTTCAAGTTAGAGAACCTTGACCTCTCGGTGCTTGTTACAGATGTTCTTCAACAATTCCTGGTTGTACATTAACTTTATGTATGTCAAAATGATAACTAGAGTCAGATGGCTACTAAGACTCAGACTGCTATTTTTTACTAAATTTTAGCACGAGCCTCGGGGGCTACACTACTTAGTTCTTTGGCATCCTATAAAAGCATAAACTTGGAATTCTAGTTCTATCCAACTTCATGCTTCGGGGCTATAGGATATGATATAAATACAGTAAAAGGAGTCGAAAAGTGACTTACGCAATGCTCATGTTCCAATTTGTTGAGACTGATGTTGACTTCAGCAAAAACCTTCTCGGCTAGAGTTAAAGGAATGACAGGTGGAGGTGGAACTACACCGGTCTTTAATTTCTTTCCGTGAAGACGAACTTGATCCAGCAGAATGTCGGCGTAATGAGACTAGGGGTCCCTCGCATTGCGCTGTAGCACGTGGGCCAGGACCCACCGGTCAATGGCTCAATGGATGTGTGGCTGGCCGACAAGGGCGTCACAAGGATGCGATCACCATGTGCTCCAAGCAGGTATGGACTTGGCATGATGAGCCTATGAGGACTAAATGTTAGCTATGATGTAGGTGCCTATGGATGAGACAAATGCTACAAGAAGAGCCTCGATCCTCTAGCCGGATGCAAACAAGGAGGAAAAGACAACGACGCGCGTAAGGTGGTCCGACCCCTCCTTCCGGGAGCTGCCTCAAAAGGAGGGTAAAGGCACGATTGGGGACAACGAAGCCAAGGAACATCCTCGACTAAACCCCTGAAGGACCATGGGAACGCTTCTCCTGGGCAGGCGCTGCCCGGGAACCAGAGTCAATTAAGCTTGACAAGACATGTTAGGCTCGGCCTTGGGAACTGGCGATGCACTAGCACCACTAGACATCATCATGGCACTACAGTCCGCTGTAGCACGCCACCGACATGAGTGACAGCTCGGAGCCTGAGCTATCACTCAGCCATCACGTGCACCTGTGCACCGCCCTTGGACATCCATTGGCCACAGGCACCGCCCATCTTCCTACAGACCGTGTGGCACACTGCAATTGAGCCTGGGAACGCCCCTGTCGGTGCTCCACATCGACCCTTGTAGTGACCCCTTGGAGTATAAAAGGAGGCACTTAGCCGTAGGAAAGAGGAGGGGTTTTTTGAGAGGATTTTTGGAGAAGTGTTTGGGAAAGGAGAGGTTTGGAGGAGAGTTTTAGGGAGAGAAAAAGGGGGGTTGGAGTTCTCAGATATCAAAGGGTTCGAGAGTTGGGAGAGGAGAAGAGAGCTCGTGAAGAGCAGATAGAGAGATATAGAGTTGATATCCTCCTCCATGCCGGAGAGAAGGAAGAGAGGTAGAAAAGTGAGAGAAGAAAGAAATAGGAAGTCTGGGAAGTGTAGAATCTAGAGAGAAAGCGGCTCCCTAGCACCATAGAGATCATCTTCTTGTACCTCGATCCACCTCAGATAATCCATCAAAGTAGGATGTAGGGTTGTTAGCCAAAGGGCGGCCCGAACCTGGGTAAAAAATGGCCATGTGTGCTCTGTGTGTGCTATGTTCTTATATCAGCAGGTTCCTTCGTCCATGTTGAGGCCGGAATGCCTTCGTGCCCACTACTGAACAAATAGGGGGAGCCCAACATCCCCGATGTCAGCATAGGTGAGACGCAACATCTGGCGCGCCAGGTAGGGGGGCGCTCGTGTTTTCGGCTTCGGCAATCAACTTCATCATCAACAGCTTTGTGAGCTTCATCGTCATCATTGTCATCATCACAGATGTCCATTTTGTCTTCGTGTCCAACATCGAAATCGACTGCGCCACTACTAGCCATGGCGCCAAAGAGAGGTGCTAGCGCCGACTGACCCTGCCATGGTAGACTCTCCCGCTGCACAGACTCGCTCCCATGCCCTTACCTTGCCTGGGGGCTTGGATGCAAAGCCTCATGTATGGCGCGCGACTACCGTCATAGGCGCCGACCCGCATCCGGGGCCAAGCGCAACTACACCACCGCCACCCAGTCGCAACCGCACTCCGCGGTTGAGAAAGGCGAGCATGCTAGCGGAGGCGTCGCTGCACAATAGGTACCACCACTAGGCGACGCAGGAGTCGTCATACTCGAAGACCCCTTCACCGATGATGCAGGAGGTGCCACCTCTCCCCGTTGGCGTAGGAGACGCCGCCGGAGGGGGCCATTTGTCAGGAGGAATCGCACCGATCGGGGTCGCAGGAGCTGAACTCGAACCGGAGCATCACACGTCGGCCCAGCATGCAGCGACCCTAGCTCGCGCCGAGACTTGCCTCACTGCGCCAAGTACTAGCCGCCAACCCCAGTCCCACCGCTCTAGGAACCGAACTTTGGGGGAAGCAGTCACTACTTCCCATGCCATAGCTCGGCACTCAACAGCTCCTGGGACGGTGGAGTATGCGGCATGGAGGGACGACCTCGACGCGCAACTAGAGTTCATCAGGCTGCATCAGGAGTCCTCCCGCGCTCATTCCTGGTCCAACCTGGGGACGAGGCGTGGGGCGGAGTGCGCTCCCACCACCGCTGCAGGGCCCATGCAAAACCCTACCCCGAGGCTGTGTTCTTGGAATGCTGCCCCCGGGTCGGGGGCTGCTAGACCCCGCGAGGGTGGAAGGAGAACTGACAACCATGCCACGGTCCACTTGGGGGCTAGCACCCCGAGACCTACAGAACAAGATCACGTCTCTGTGGGGTCATCTGCTGACCCCGTGCATAGGCGCGCTGAAGGGTGCGGAGGCGATTCCGCCATAGCGAACGAGGCGCTAGTTCGAGATTACCTGCTGCAGTTGCGTCAACAGGCTGCGGGTGCGGCCATCCCTAACCTACAGGGCACAACTGAGGTAGGGAGCATGGCTTTGGGATACAGAAGCGGTTGCCCCGCCTTCTCCCCTTCCTTACCGCAGTTGGCGTGGATGCCAAAATTATGTCCCATTTGCCCCGAAGGAGTTTTTGGCCATCTACTCCACCGCAATGGTGGCTACGGGTGCTGATCGGAAGGTCATGGACAATTGGTTTCCAATGACCCTAAAGGGAACGAGCTTGTCCTAGCTCATGCATCTACCTAAGGAGTCCATTCGCTCCTGGGCTGAGTTGTGTACCCGCTTTGTGAGTGTGTTCCAGGAAACCATCAAGCGCCCGGGAACACTTATTCAGCTCCACACAATGGTCCACGGGAGTGGTGAGCGGCTACGGGACTTCATGCTACCATTTTCGCAGATTGCACACACTATCCCGGAGGCAGAGGATGCTGCCATTATTTGCGCATTCACCATGAATGTGCGTGACATCAAGATGCGTGAAGATCTTAACATGCATCCCGTCAAGAGAACCCACGAGTTGTGGGTGTTGGCTGACCTATGATCCTTAGCAGAGGAAGGACGCCTTGCGCAGGAGGATGCTGCCCGGGAAGCCACTCGAGCGGTAAACCCGGGAAGCACTGCTACGATGAAGAGTGTCTCGCATAAGCAGGGCCTCCGACAGGCTTTGGATGCGGAGCCTAGTGCTCCCACTAGAGCTGAAAAGAAGACCAAACCAGAGGAAGAAGTGGCGGTTGCCAAGCCCGCCACGGGGAAGTGGTGCCCTGTGGATGAGTCCGACCAGCATGACGCTCAAAAATTCCGCTCCATCCTCGGTTACGCTGAGGGACAGAAGAGGCGCATCGCTGAGCAGGGGACTAATGGTACCTTCTGGAAATGTTACCGCTGCAACAAGGTCGGTGATAGTTGTGAGATTTGACACATTTTGATGGTTTTTATTGATGGTTTTCTCTCAGATTTGATTGTTTTCTAGCTTTACCTAACGCTAATACTTCGGTAGCAAAGAAAACTTGGTTTTTAATGTGTGTTTTAGGTTCTGAACGTCAACATAAGGTTTTACTAGAGAAACACAATATTTAGGCGAAAACAAGCAAGTATCTCTTTGGAAGCAATCGAGGGAAACATACATATGCTTTAAAGAGCAACTATATGGCGGGAACATTTTTCCGGCCATATAGTTCCTGCCGTATAGCTGCCACCGCCTCCGTCTTGTCAAAAGGGTCAACTTCCATGAATAGGCCAGATGCGAAAACATAACACAACATCTGCCATCCCATCCAGAAAGGATAAAGAGGAGATCCGTAGAAGAAGGGGAAGACGTTCTTCATCTCGCTCCACAATCTTCGACCTCCTAGCCAACACACCCCCATAGCCATTACTTGTACTTGAGAGAGAGAGAGATCTTCACCTGGCAATACAAGGGTTTGAGATTGTTTCTTCCTATCTTGAATTGTGTTGGATTAATTTTCTATTCTTATTGTGGATCTCCACGGTAATATCGAGAAGAACTCTGTTTATTTAATTATATCGATGATGATTTATTCTCTCATGTGTGAGTAAGTTCCTTGGGCGTGGGAGATGTAAGGGATTGGTGAGATGTGATGCGCCTCCATATATTTTCCATTAGTTTGTGATTGATTTTAATTACTATATTATGTGTGCTTGACTATCTGTGGGATGCCTAATGCTTGTTGTCCAATTAAGGGCCCAGACAACATGATGCTTCATTCTACAAGGATAGGATCTTGTTCGATAGCAGACCGACCCCCGAGTGACATGGGGATATCAATGGAAAACTAGTAGACTCGAGGATAACGAGGAACCAACATGCTTATTGCTAGGGATGTAATAGGATCAGATCGGATCAGATTTCCTCTCTACCATATCCTATTCCATATTTTCCCCATGGATTCGGACCGGATCGAATAATGACCGGTTACGGATTCGAATACGGATATACTACACTTCGGATTCGGAACGGAAACAGAGCGGACTCGGGACGAAAAAAGAAGTAACCAGATCGACACATGCATAAGTAGATTGACAACAAAAATTGATTGATAAAACAAGTTTAACAAAATACTAATGGGTTCAACAATTGTAACATGATTGAATGGGTAAATATAACTTGACCACATGAACAAATAAGTTGATGTGTATGAAATAACACACACAAGAGCTAAAATAGCACTAACGCATGCTTAAGTAACTCAATATCCTAAAAAGTTTAGACTTTATATTCAATAAAATGACTATGTAAGTGTGTAGATGTTTAACGAATGAACTCACCAACTCACTAACTATTATTCATGTTTTATTAACTCTGATGTTTCGGATGAAAAATCGGATTATTCGGTGTAAATCCATCGGATAATCCTAAAAAAAAATTGGATACGGATATCCGGGTGCTAATATGCATACCATATCCTATACTGTTTTTGGGTGTCAAGTTCGGATCCGGATATCCTTATTCGTCGGATTCACTCAAATCGGATATGGAGTCTCTAAAACGGGTTCAGAAATGAATTCGGTGCGGAAATTATCCTATCCGCTTACATCCCTACTTATTGCATTAGTCCGATCCAAGGATCTTAATTTCTAAGCAACCTGAAGGGTCTTAATCATCTAGTGTTTGACCATTGTTTTGGTAACAGGCTAGTAGGATTATTGAAGTTGGGACGAAGTCTACCAAGAGGAGTTCCAGCTAATTATGGGTTGCTCGTCTACACATATACTTATAAGATTATAATTGTTACACTTATCATTCTTCCACCTGGCACAGTCAGTATCACCATGAACTGTATCTCCCCGCGCCTCTTTCGCCATCTGAAGAAAACAACAAACAACAGAACATTCTTTACTTTTATACTTTTTATTTCTGAAGTTTACATTTTAGTTTTATTTAAATACGACCAGTCATTCTCATTTTTACACTTGTAGTCAATTCACTCGAAGACCCGTGACAACTTTGGGTGTGACAGAGACTTCACTCATAAACACTTACCTTTGGGCTCCCTGTGGGATCGATATCTATACTTCGAAACTAGCTACAAACGATTTGTGCACTTGCAGACATCAAGCTATTTTCTGGCGCCGTTGCCGGGGAGCTAAGCGCTAAGTGTTTATCTCTTGACATTTCAGGTGTTACTACTACAAAATGTTCTCCCTAGGATACAAAGGTTCTACACGCTCTGGTAGGACCTATTTACCAGATTATATTGAGCGCGTGCCTGCTTAGAGGCGCGACGAAATTATTGAAAAACTTTTAAGATTAAATAAAGTTGAAGTTGAAAACCTGAGTGATATTATGGAAATCATGTCTATTTACAGGACAACACCCAAAAAACCTCAGAAAACTCTTAGAGAATACAGTGCTCCAAGTTTTGAATTTCTTAAACAACCAATAGAATTTGCTAATCCTAGAGTTAGAGAATATCGGTTTGATGGTGGAATTATTAAAATTTTATAGGAAAAAGCTTTCAGTGGAAGGGAAGATAAAGACCCAGGAGGACATCTTAGAAAGTTCGATGGACAAAAAGGTTTGCCAAGAGACTTCTCTCGTCTAGAATTATTTCGTTGGTCTCTTAAAGGTAAGGCTCTAGACTGGTTATATTCTCTCCCTCGCTATTACATTAAATGTTGGGAAAACTACATTGTTAAATTCATAAACAGGTTTAATCCTTTTAAAAAGGTAACTGAAATAAGAATGAATATAGGCAACTTTAGTCAGAACGTGGGAGAAAACTACCCACAAGCCTAAGATAGATTCTTTGGAATGATCAATAATATTCCTAATCATGGCTATTTTGAATCAACTATTTGCCATTTATTTTACACGGTGTTAATACTCAATGTAGAGAGTTGCTTGACTTCTCAGCAGGAGGATCGATAAATACTTTAACTATTAAAGAATGTTTGGACTTGATGTATACTAGGGCTAAGAATGATTCTTTATATAATCCTGATTTCGGCACTAAGCTAGAAAAGGGGATACTTCGGATAACTCCTGATCTTATGCCTGAAGTATGCAAAACAATGAAAGAAAAAGGTATACCTTCTGAACTTGTTAAGGAAAACAAAGTAGGCTTGTTCCAAGTTTTAACTGAAGAAGATGAAACTAGGAATTTTTTTCAAAAATTAAAACATCGACAAGCAAAATCTCATAATAACCTGCATAAGCACTTTCAAAAACATCAGAAGATTTTGGCGGAACTCACGGAAAATTATGATGAGATTGGCCAAGAAATAAAATTATTTCACAAGTATCTTAGTATGATTGAAACCCAGTGTGAACAAATAGCATCTGGTTATCAAAATTTTCTTCGAGATGATATAGATATTCCTGTTTCTACTAATGTTGTTACAAGAAGAGGTGCCATTGTTACACGACCATTAGGACCACCAGAATATGAAGCTGAAAAAGAGCGAAAGGAAAAAAGCCTTACTCAAAGAAAGCCAAGAAGATGATACACTGGTGGATCCTCAAGATGAAACTACTCAAGAAACACAAGATCAAACGAAGGAGAACCAATATGATGCAAAGGTGACCGTTATGACTCTGATGCAGAGACGGTTGATCCAAGAGAAGAAAAATAGATAAGCAATGAAGATGAAGTTGTTGTAGTAGAAAATAAGAAAAGTGATAAGCAACAACAAAAGAAAGCAACAAAAGAGCCTAACCCCCCACAAAAGGTAAAAGACAAGAATAAGAAAGGTGAGTAAAAGATTCCTTATCCAGATCGAAAAAGAAAGCACCATATCATCTAATCTATGATTCTTTTACAAAGGCACTTGGTGACCTTCATTTGGAAATTCCATTTGCGGATGCAATTATAGTTCCTACCTATTCTAAATTCCTCCGTCATATTCTTAGTAGAAAGAAAGAGATAACTTAAATTGTTGCCATGGTGACTAGTTATCTTGCTAATGGGAAGCTATTGTCTAAATCAGGATGTCCCGAAACACCAACTATTTCTTGCTCACTAGGCAAAACTGATATTCACAATGCCTTGTGTGATTTAGGTGCAGGAGTTAGTGTAATGCAATACTCCCTCTATAAAAGGTTAGGATTAGGGGAGTATTCCCCTACTACTATCACTTTACCGATGACTGAAAAGTCCACTAAACAACCCATTGGTATGATTGAGGATGTTCTACTTAGAATAGATGAGCATGTTATTCCCACTGATTTTATTATTCTTGAGATGCCAGAAAATGAAAAATTATCCATAATACTTGGAAGACCTTTCCTTAGTACTACAGGAGCATCAGTTGATTATGTTGAGGGAAAAATAATCTTAAATGTTTATGACGCTGGAATCATCCAGTATTTTCCAAAGAGGCTAGAAGCAGGAGAAAGATATATTCCACCGGCAAAACGAGTTCATGTGGTAAGTGCCTTTGATAAGGGGCAACCCAAGGTAAGAATTCGAGAATAGAGAAGGGGTTGAGTTATTCAACCATTCTTAATAAAATGCTTAATAGGAGTCAACCCATCACATCAATAAAATAAAATATAAAATGTTCATCACATTCCTACAACTTTTTCATAGACATTCTTGAAGAAGCGCGCCCATGAAGATGCAGCTATCAAAAAGTAGTAGACATATTGATTGAACAAGTGTAGAATAAGTATAAAAATAAAAGTTTGAGTTTTATCTACAAATACTAGCTCCATCATTTAGTTCAAACTAAGAAATACATCTCCAGTTAAGGGGAAGAAATTAGGTTGTACTAAAATTCTACTCTTCATATGGTAATGTTGGTCAACAGTTTCTACTGTCATTTTTTTGTCAAAAATAAGGTGTTTCACTAAGTTTTGGGATAAGAAGGTATTCTCGAAGAAATAAATTTTTTCTGATGACTACTGATGGTTTAATGACCAACTATACGGCGGGAATAAAAATTTCGGCCATATAGTTTGGCCATATAGATATCTTTACCATCAACAATTTTTTTTCGAAGGAACAGAGAATTTAACGACCAACTATACAACGGGAATACAAATTCTGGCTGTATAGCTCCGGTCATATAGATATCGATGCCTTCGTACACTTTCTTCTCAAAGGTACTGACGGTTTAACGACCAACTATACGACGGGAATGAAAATTATGGCCGTATAGTTCCAGTCGTATAGTTATCGATGCCCATTTTAGAAAATTTATCTTGAGGGTACAAACGGTTTGACCAACTATATGTCGGGATCATTATGATCCGGACGTATAGTTGCGTATGTATAGCTGTGTTCTGCATAAACAAACCCTAGTTGGCGGTGCCACCGCAACTATACGGCGGTAACTATATATCCCGCCCGTATAATTCTGGCCGTATAGTTCAGTGCGACCACATAATCGTGCCGGGGCAGCTAGGTTTCTTATCCCTCCTCACTTTTTCTCTCATATTCTCTCTCTCCAAACCTCTCAAAACCCACCTAGAACTCTTGATTCTTCGCGGATTTCGTTCGTTTGAGTGGGGGAATCAACATATTGGTATGTTTCTCTCCCTATCCATGCTTTATTTTCAGATTTCCATGGTTGAAACTCTCACATTGATCTACTGGATGAACTCAACCTTCTTTCGTTTTTTCTATTGATTTCTCACGTTAGGATTAAATTTTTCCATGTAGAATCGTTTGTATATCATGTAGAAACTATATGCCTAAGGTTTTTTGGTGAAATTTTTCAGTGCATCAAGATGAACAAACGGTAATATTTTTCGTAAGAGCAAGCGCCAACGTGGCGAGAGACCAGAGGAAAGGACCGAGCTCAACCCCAAGTTGGCCACAGTTTCATCAAGGAGGGTGCTGCCCACACGTTAGGCCGACCATAGCTTTCTCACCTCGGTGGGGTTAAAGGCGGACTTTGACCTCATGTGTAACAAGGCCGGGCTAATAGTACTCAGCTACGCAAGCCACAAAACCTACGCCGAGCTTACTTATGAGTTCCTTGCCTCCTTCTACGACGACCACAGGGAGAAAGGTAATGCATGCACGGTAAGCTTCACCATGAACCGGCAGCACTATGAATAACTTTTGAACAATTTTGTGATGCTTTCGGCTTCCCTCATGTTGGGGAGTCAACTAGTACTAACCTCTATAGCGACACAAGTGGAGAAACTTGGGAGGTTATTTCTGTTAATAGTGGTAGCGAATGCTACCAGAAGAAGATGTCCACCATTCAGAACCCAACAATTCGCTACTATGCCTTGTTCCTCGCCAACACACTGCTGGGAAGAGGAGATACCAATTCCATGGCTAATGCAGACATGGCCATGATCACCAAGGCACTCTTCCCCAATGCACCGCAAAGCCCCAATCCCGTAGCTCTACTCATCCAGCATTTTCGTCACCAGATCAACAAGACGAAAGGTGACATTCGCATTGGTGGATTGGTAACCCACCTTGCCCATGCATTAAATATTACATTACCTGTTATGCAACCTGTTGACGGCTCCAAACTTATGGACGTTAAGTATTTAATTGCTTGTGGCTTCCTTGGCATTTACCAAGCTAACAGGAGGCTCCGAGCATATCAATTTGGTTATCTTGGTGATGCACAGGGTGAGCAGGTTCCGTTGCCCTGTCCACAAGCCTTATCGATTGTGGAGAAGGACACTTGGATCCTTACCAAGGATCAAGTAATGGAGATCATGGCTGAACTCTAGCCCGATCAAGAGGAAGATGAAGAAGGAGAGCAGCAGGATGAGGATGAGCAGGAGCATGAGGATGAGCAGGGATACAACCCTGCTTGGGAGGGACAACAGCAACAACAGTAGGGGGAGCCTGGGACCCATGTGTAACTACCTCGGTGAATTACGCTCTTAGTTACATGCCTGGATGAACGAAAGTGGTTAAAATAGTACGGTGGGGCCCAGGGCCACTCACGGTAGACCTTTCGGCCGTCCTAACCACTTTCAGAACATCGAGACAAGAACGAGCAGCGTAATCGGCAGGCGAAGGGATCAACTACATACACAAGTGAGTATGTATGCAAGCCACATACAACAGTCCTCAGAGCCATTCCATCTAAAAGAAATAGAAATATTGCAACGCCATACGGCAAGATTAAAATATCCTAGATAGAGATAATAATTTAGGATAGCTCCTCATACAACAAACATCAGAGTATCAGGCAGAAGCGGAAAACAAGATCCGAGTACGGATAAGAAGCAAATCGGCATAAGATGCCACATAAATAAACACATCCCGCCCACAGATCTCACGGATCCCCATTCCCGGAATCTCTACACCGAGTGATCGTTGCCAACATCATCTGTCTCCTCCACCCAGTATCCATCTTGCGAATACACCTGTTCATCTGAATCAAACAATTTATCGTGTGAGACCCTAGGGGTACTCAGCAAGTCTTTATGCCACTAAAGGGGACACAACCTGGGGTGACGCAATTGCAGCAAAAGATAATATCTAACAATTCTATAGATACTCGCTAACCATCCGCCTAACCAATGATAGACGGATGTCCGTGAATTAAGAACAACAATTATAACAGTATAATTAACAGATCCATCCTCCTCCTCGCTTACCAATGAGGAAGTGGACGAACAACCCCCCATCATCCGTTGGCAGTTTTGTTAACCATTCCATGAGCATTGCACTATTTACTAGTCAAGTACTTAGTCAATTTAAAAGCGGTACTTTAGTTATACTTGTCCATGATCGAGAAACTGTGCTCCAAGTCGTCCATAACCGCGGACACGGCTTTCAGAAAGATTTACCCTGCAGGGGTGCACGAATAGCAACACACACTCGATCAACCTCGGAAAAACCAAATAAAAACCCAACGAGGCATTCACGACAAAGCAATCACAGGATTCAGAAATATTTCAGGGGGCCACCCCATTAAGCTACCCACAACAAAGTTGGCCGGCTCCGAGACGGACCCAAGGTTTGCATCAATGGCTGTAAACGACTGGGAACCCGAAAGTGTGATTGGGCTTGTCGATACCGCGAAAACACTCCGCATCCAAAACAGTACAGGTGCTCCACGCACAATCTTAAATAAAACAGTAAAGCATGGCATAAGTATAGGATACTAACAAAGCCCCAAACTACTTTGTGGCCCCATGAAATAAGAATGAATCAAGCTCTGGCTCAGGGGGGTCCATAAGGCCTCCCGGATGTGGATAGTGCGAATAGTCAAGGAACAGGAATCAAGTACTCGGGGTCTTACGGGACACAAGTGAGCATGAAAAACCAAATAGCAGATATTGCTCACCGGTGCCTCTTTCATTAGTTATCCCATTACTACTCAGGTTATGTTGTTTAGGTACCTCGTTATTCATCAGACACTCACATACCCTACACATGCTTTCTACGACTCGCATGGCCCAAACAACTCCTGTAGTAATGGCTCATGGGATGGAGGAACAAGCTTCGGTGGGGTTTAAAATTAAAGGCTATTCAATTTAATGCAATCGCGACTCAATGATGCAAGAATAAGATAGAGGCAATAGGTACTATATGTATGCAAGCATGTGGTAGTGCTTGCCTGGTAGTTCAGTTGAAGCGAGAGATGGATCTGGGTAGTACTCCTGTGACTCCTGGTAATTCTCCTGCTGGGCGTCTATTCGAAGAAGAACCAAACAACCAAGGGCCAACATAAATAAAGTGCACAAGCATATGAATTAAAATGCGACAAGCAAACAAGCATGCCATGATGAATGATGCACAATTTACATGGCATTAAAGTAGCATGACATGGTGAGGTGTGGAATACAAGAATAAAGCATTTTATTATTTATTTGGTCCAATTTTGTTGTCATAAACAGTTCAGATGTTTAATAATGACATGATGCATGCTTCAATTCAGAACAAGGAATGCATAGATAGAACGGGCTCGTCGCGCTGATCGATTTAGACATATTATTTGCCCAATTTGGAGTTATAGAATTAAAATTATTAATTTATTAGGAAAAGGGCATTTATTTGTAATTTTAATCAACTCGAAAATTTAAAGTGGTCAAACATTATTTTGGATAGCATATTTGAATTCATCACATTTTTCTGATTTCAAAACATATATCATTTGTATTATTTGGATTTGTATTTTAAAAGTTATTTAAAATCTGATTTGAATTTGAATTTAAACAATTTCTGAAATCATTTTTATTTTAACAGAAATGGCTAGGACTTTTTACACCCGGAGTATTCCAGCCCAAGCCACTGACAGATGGGGCCGGTGCAAACTGGGCCCGGTGGTTAACGTTGCTCAGCCGCGGCTTTTCCCACCACGGCGCTACCCAGCCACTACGTGTGACAGGTGGGCCAGCGAGGCTAGGGCCCATGTGCCAGGGGGTAACCCGCAGATGCTGACAGGTGGGGAGTGGGCTGGAGCGCGGGTTGGTTATTCAAAACTGCAGGGGCGTTTCTGTAAGATGCGCGGGAGGCTGACTGGTGGGGCTTGGGGTACCGCGGGTTGAGCGGATCAAAAAGGTAGGGGTGGATGTGCAAAACGGCGGTGGCACTGTGGATCTTCCTCGCGGTCTGATGACCAGATCCGCACGCGGCAGAGGCGGTGAGGAGCGGGGGATCGAACCGGGGATCTGGGCGTGCGCTGGGGCGGTAGCCACTGCGGTAGCTTGGGTTTGGTGTTAGGTGGGGGCTAGACGGCCAGATGAGGCTCCGCGCGACGCGGGAACGTGCAGACACCAGCGACCTCTGGCGCACAGAGGGTGCTCGCTGAAACAAACGGCGTGGCCGGAGGGTGTTCGCGAGGGGGAGGATGTCAGGGTGGTGGAGCAGCTCACCGCGAGGTTGTCGGTGGTGGCGGATCGGGACGAGGCGCAGGAAGGCGACGAGGAGGCTGGCGGCCGGCGCGATTAGGGTTTCGGCGACGTCGTCGTGCTGCAGCTGCTGGGGATCTTCTCCTCCTCGCTGGCGCGTACGAGGCGAAGTAGGGGACCCTCCTCGTTCTTCTTGACCACCTCCACATCGCGCACGCCGGCAGGATCGACGAGACGCAGGGGGTACTGGCGGTGACCGGCGGCAGGATCTGGCGACGGTGAAGAAGAAGGAGAGGGGAGGCAGGGCTTCGGGTGGATCTGGGGAGGCCGAGGAGACGTGTGGGATGAGGACAAGGCGACGGAGAGGAAAAAGGGTCGCCGTGGGGCTCGGGTTAGATAAAGGTGGCTTCAGCCACCTTTCTCCTCCTCCTCCTCTCACGTGCTCGAGCTGGAGCGAGGCAGGGGCAGGTGGGGCGGGGCTGACAGGCGGGCCAGGTGGGGACGGTGTGGTGGTGGGGCTGGCACGGCAGGTAGAGAGAAAGAGAGGGGAGAGGGGCTCGAGTGGCTCGGCTAGGTTAGGAGGAGCTCGGGTTAGCTAGGGCTAGGGTTAGGAGAGGGGTAGATGGGGTGTGGGACCCGGGAGAGAGGGTGGACAGGTGGGGCCATCATGGTAGAGAGAGAGAGAGAGAAAAAGATTAAGGGTTAGGGTTTAGTTAAGAAAATTAGGGTTTGAGGAGAGAGGGTGGTGTTAGGGTTTGATTTAGAATCTTTAGGTTTTTAACACATGCTTAAAGATCAAGTCAAGATGAAGGGTGAGGGAGTGTAGGGAATAAAAGAGGCATGATCATGACATGGGAAAGTGTGAAGGCGAAAAGAAAAGCAATGTAGATAGTTTTTCTCATATGAGCATGCATGAAGAAAATTAATGGTGTTGATGAGATCAAGGGGATGGTGGAGAGATATGTAGATGATTCCATAAAGGAAGAATCACTTAAACCAAGAGAAAAGCAAATGGCTAAAGGTGGTGGTACTCTTGCATGGCCCATGCAAAATAATTAATGCCATGTTTTATTTTGTGAAAACAATAATAATAATATGGAATTATTCTTATGCATTCACAAGAAGTGGAATAAAGGCCAAGCAAAGGAAATTATATAATTAGATCCACCCCAACCCACATGAGCTAGAATAAATATCAAAAGAAAAAGAAAATACAAGCTCATGGGTAATGGGATGGTGGAATTATAAGGTGGTGGAAAGAAAGGTGATGGATTTGAATAAAAGATATGCCCCCAACTCAACTTGGGCATTTAAACAATATATCAATAACCAAATACAATATCAAGAGGCAAATACAATTAATAATGCATATGACAAAAGAACCAAGGAAATATGGTTTTATATGATGCTCAAATGCAAGGTGGCATGATGACATGAGCATGATATAATTATGATGCAACAATTGTATATAGGAAGTAGCCATTATCTTACTAAACCAAGTAGCATTACAATTGTTAGACAATTGGGGTGCTACACCATGGCCCAACCAGCCGCAACAGGGTTCCAACTACGTCCCCTATCAGGAATTTCAGCTACTCAACCAGCGCGTTGGGGAGATTGACCACACTCTACAAGGAGTGAATGAAGATGTGAGTGCCTTAACTCAAAACTTCAGTCACTTCATGACCAACTTCCCCAACAGCAGTATCTGCACCAGTCACCGAATGACGGCAACAACTGAGCCTAGCACTAGCCTAAGCTTGGGGGAGGTTTGAAAACCTCCAAACCTTGCATTCATATTTTTATTTCTTCTTTTGATTTATTTTATTTCTGCAAAATTGCATGTTTACTTTCAGTTTGCATTCCTAAACCAAAAATACAAAAAAAATTAGTTGTAACTTTTATTGCAAATTCGTTTCTTTGTTTCTCTCGGAGATTGCTCAATTTCAGGTGACTTGGCAATATGGAAATACAGAGGGGGTTCGACTCAAATACGAGAACGAAGCAAGCAAGAGGAGGTATCACATTCCTTTCATCACCTTTTCTACAACCTTAAACTGATCCTACAATTATTTACTCACTTGCACTGGAGTTACTCTCCACTTAGCTTGTTATCCTGTAAATTATATTCCATTGCTAGTGTCTCCTTTTTAGCTTTGAAACAATGAGCAATGAACTTGGTTAAAAATATTTCCTACATTTTTACAACAAGAAAAAGCATCCAAAAGATGACTTGAGTCCATGTTTAGCCCAACGAATTTGATTTTAGAACTACTCCATCCCATTTGAGCTTAATATAAATAAGACTCGATAGTACCTTGAATGAATTTTTTTGATAAAATGGATGCTTCAAAGTAGTAGAGATTATGCCACTACTTTTTCTATTAATTACCATAAGATATTGCTTTAAGCGTGTAATTACAACACTGTCGTGCTCCATGGGGAACTATTAACTCCGCTGGCCAACGAATGATCTAAATGTGGGAAACCTCTTGATTTCAGCTATTGAGTTATGTAAACATCTATAGCAGCAATGCTATGACGAGTAAAATTTTAGTCTCCTCGTGGTTTCACATTCCAAGTGAAGTTGTAGTACTCCTATGACCCATTGTTGCTCAACTATTATTTATTGGCATGGTCACGAGTGCACAACACAGTCCCAATTAACATGTTAAAAACAGTAGCATGGTTTCTCTATGAAAGAGCTGAAGGTTTTGAAACACAAGGAAAGGAAAAAAGGTTCTTTGAGAGTCTTGAAATTTTGACATGGGAATAGATGAGTTGTTCTTAAATTGAATGTTTTGGTGCCAACTTTAGTACTCTTAATTGAATAAAGAAACAAGAGCAACAAGTTTTCATCTCTCTCAACAAAGAGCAACACCAAAAGAATTTGTCTCACTTTCCTAGCTAAACTTTTGACACTTGCTCAGGCATATGATTTATTTGCTAGCAAGATATACGTGGTTATGAAGTGGACTCAGTGCAATCTTGTGAATACTTGTATGATCATGTTTAAGATTGCAGGGATTGTGAAGAAAAGAATTTGACACCAATTCAAGCTTGTAAGTTATTTTATTTTAGTCTCGAATCTCCGCTATTCTTCCTTATTTCCTTGTCACTCGAAGGTGAGCAACATCTAAGCTTGGGGGAGTTGATAGCTGTGAGATTCAACACATTTTTTATGTTTTTTATTGATGGTTTTCTCCCGGATTTGATTGTTTTCTAGCTTTACCTAACGCTAATACTTCAGTAGCAAAGAAAACTTGGTTTTTAATGTGTGTTTCAGGTTCTGAACGTCAACAAAAGGTTTTAACTAAAGAAACACAATATTCAGGCGAAAACAAGCAAGTCTCTCTTTGGAAGCAATCGAGGGAAGCATATAGAGGCTTTAACGAGCAACTATATGGTGGGAACATTTTTCTGGCCGTATAGTTCCCATCGTATAGCTACCGCCACCTCCGTCTTGTCAAAAGGGACAAGGCTAGATGCGTAAACTCAACACAGTAGCCGCCATCCCATCCAAAAAGGAGAAAGAGGAGATCTAGAGAAGAAGGGGAAGACGTTCTTCATCTCGCTCCACGATCTTCGACCTCCTAGCCAACAAACCCCCATAGCCATTACTTGTACTTGAGAAAGAGAGAGAGAGCTTCACCTTGCAAGATTAGGGTTCGAGATTGTTTCTTCCTATCTTGAATTGTGTTGGATTACTTTTCTATTCTTATTGTGGATCTCCACGGTAATATCGAGAAGAACTCCCTTTATTTAATTATTTCGATAATGCCTTCTTATCTCATGTGTGAGTAAGTTCCTTGGGTGCGGGAGATGTAAGGGATTGGTGAGATGTGATGTGCCTCCATATATTTTCCATTAGTTTGTGATTGATTTTAATTACTATATTATGTGTGCTTGACTATTTGTGGGTGCCTAATGCTTGTTGTCCAATTAAGGGCCCATACAACATGATGCTTTGTTCTACATGGATAGGATCTTGTTCGCTAGCAGACCGGCGACCCCCGACTCACACGGGGATATCAATGCAAAACTAGTAGACTTGAGGATAACGAGGAACCACCGTGCTTATTGCATTAGTCCGATCCAAGGAGCTTAATAGCTAAGCAACCTGAAGGGTCTTAATCGTCTAGTGTATGACCATGGTTTTGGTAACAGACTAGTAGGATTATTGAAGTTGGGATGAAATCTACCAAGAGAAGTTCCGGCTAATTATGGGCTGCTCTCCTACACTTATACTTATGAGATTATAATTGTTACACTTATCATTCGTCCACCTGGCACAGTCACTATCACCATGAACTGTATCTCGCCGCGCCTCTCTCGCCATCTGAAGAAAACAACAAACAACCGAATTGTTCTTTACTTTTATTATTTTTATTTCTGAAGTTTACATTTTCGTTTTATTTAAATACAACCAGTTTAATCCAAATTCCATTCTCATTTTTTCACTTGCATTCAATTCACTCGAAGACCTATGACAACTTTGGGCGTGACAAAGACTTCACTCATAACCACTTACCTTTGGGCTCCCTGTGGGATCAATATCTATACTTCGAAACTAGCTACAAATGATATGTGCACTTGCATACATCAGCCGTCCATCATGCGAAGGACTGTCCCGTCCAGCCTGGCCCAGGCGCCCCCACCGGAGGTCGGGGGCAACATGGGTGCTACACGAGGAGAAGATGGAGGCGATGGAGATGGAGCAAGAGTGGGGAGCAGAGGGGGCCGCGGCAACACAGCCCCTCAACCGCGCGGCAATGACCCTGCTGTCAACCAAGGTGGCGACAACGACAAATGGAGATAGTACCCACAAGTACAGGACTGTGTATGCACATGGAGGAGCTATGCCATGACTGCCCACAGGGAGTTTAAGCGTTTCTCCCATGAACTGTGTGTCGTACAGCCCAGCCCGGAGGCGTAGCGGCCACTTCGGTGGTCTCGCGTGCCGATTACCTTTGATGCAGGAGATCACCCGGACCGCATCGCCAGGGTTGGCACACTACCCCTGGTGGTCTCCCCATCATAAAGAATGTCAAAGTTACCAAGATGCTGATGGATGGAGGGGCTGGCCTCAACATCCTCTCAGCAAAGCTGTTGGATAAGCTCCAGATCACTCAGGATCAATTAGCCCCTACCAGGTCTTTTTTGGGCGTAAGCCCAGGAGCTATCTAGCCAGGAGGGAAGATCGAATGCCAGTCACATTTTGCACTCAAGACATCTACCGTACTGAGAACATCATCTTCGATGTTGCGGACATTGCCCTGACGTATAACGGCATAATAGGGTGCCCTGCCTTGGCAAAGTTCATGGTGGTCTCCCACCATGCCTACAACTCGCTCAAGCTTCCCTCCTCGTGGGTTACCTTGACCATCGAAGGTGATATCAGGGACGCCGTGTTCTGCTCTAAACAACTATTCAAACTGGCATCTACCACTTTTCGTGTGACTCACACTGACCCTTTTTTCGACTCGGACCAACCTTTCGCCCCGATTCCCTACTCACCCGGGAAAAGGCTGCGACCCTTTCCGGAACATAGTTCCGGTGACAATTCTAGTACTCGTGGCTCTCTGAGTAAGCTAAAAACTTCTTGCATCCACCCTACCAACTAAAAAGCCCGGGAGCATGCGTGGTGATCCCAGCAACCTTAAAAGCCCGGGTGTGAATGGAGGTTCCCCTGGCAAATGATAGCCTGGGAGCATGTGTGGTGCTCCCGGCAACCTTAAAATCCCGGGTGTGAGTGGAGGTTCCCCTGGCAAATGAAAGCCTGGGCGGATGCATGGTGCTCCCGGCAACCTTAAAAGCTCTGTTGCAAGTGGAGGTTCTCCCAGCAACTGAAAGCCTGGGAGCATGTGTGGTGCTCCCGACAACCAAAAGCCAGGGAGTGAGTGTATTACTCCCAGCATATGTGATGAATACTAGCATATCTGGCATGGCCCTCTTATGTGTAAACCGCTTGTAACCCGGGGGCTGCCCCGTTTTGGAATGAGAATCTTGTTGCTCTCATTTTTCCGGCCGTTTTCATTTGCCGAGCCTTTTTCGGGATTTTGCATTCCTTTGGATTTTCTCGGGGCCGAACGTGCGTAACAAGACTGTCAGGCTATGAAATGTCGTACTCTCATGACCCGCTCTAATGTATGAGCATTGTGCTCTAGGCATTGCCAACGAGCACTAAATCGTGAAGACACACCTCCCACGTCAGGCCCCTGAGTTGGCAATGTTGTGTTCCCTGATCAAGCGCACGGCACCCTATTTTAAACCTGAGGCATGGGTAAGATGCCGTAAGGTGTATTCATCGTGTTTCGGGATGAGTAGTAGATGGATAAGCAAGAAGAGGCCAAGGCAAGGTCTCAGCGAGGGTGTAAGGCTCACCACCAGATGGGAGTTGCAGTGAACATGCGACCTCTAGGGGCGACTAGCCTTGCAAGCAAGGCATGAGTCGACCACACGGTTGGAACCAAGGGAACGGGATCAAGGTGCCTAAGCCGATGAACAACACCTCCACGGCCCCCTGGTGGCATAAAGGCGGCAAAGGACAAAAGAATCAAGGACAACCATAAGCACGATATGGCAGGGAAAAGAGCAAATAATGCAAAGGCAAAGGTAAATACGTTGATAATAGCCAACTGACATTACATTTGAGAAATGTACATGTAGCAACTGACTCGGTGAGGAACCCGGGCGTAAAGGAGAGAGCTAAAAGTTGATAGCGCAAGGAGGAGCCCGAACACCCTCCTCCACCTCGTGCACGACTGCGTCACTCGCTTAGTGTGGCACCCCGCCTCAGGCAACTCTGAGATCTGAGTCGAAGATAAGCGGTGGGTAATAGCTTCGGCAGTAGAGGGTGCCATCGAAGATCTTTACCGACAGACGGCCCCTGCCACAATAGCGTAACTTCAGGGCGTCGCCAACCTTCAGCTCATAGTGGGCCGTGAAGTCCAGCCACCCGTCACACAGGTACAGGCTGCCGGCACCATCCACCCACCTTTGCAAGTCCCAGATGGGCTGGTCGCCGCTAGCCTCATGCATCCGGAGCTCGCACGAGGGATGCTCTCTGAGCTCCTCGGTGAACAAGTCTGGCAGGCACAACCACCACTTGAAGTTCATTGGAATGAAGACGAGAAACTCGAAGCCTATAAGACCCTTCATTTCATCATCACTTTCCCTGCTACGGAGCGGCGGGGGCGGAGAGTACTCATCAGGCTCCCGCCATCCGTAGCGACCCCAGTGAGGGGGTCCACGTCCGCGCCTTGGAGAAGGAGAATGGCGACCGGGAGGGCCTCCCCTTCCTCTGCTACCTCCTTGGCGGCCATGGCGGGACGGGGCCTCAGCATGCAGTTGTGGGAGATCTGCGCCAATGGTAGAGGAGCTGCGGAGGCCTCGACGCCTATGCCTACACCGCTGCCCCTCCGACAAGGATGGAGCCATCCCCCCCACCGACGAAGGAGGATCGTCATCATGACAGTGACTACCGGAGCAACCCGATGCCATCATCTTCCCCACCAAGCATGGAGTTGGAAAGGAGAGGCTGTGGGGGAAGTGGAGAGTAAGTCACAGACCCATGCCTTCCCTCTCTTTTATAACAAATAAGGAAGGGGAATGATTGCTGCCCACCTCTCCGGCAAACGAGAGGGAAAAAATCGTGCCCCACAAAAATTATTTTGCAGGAATCGAAGTAGGCACAATCAATGCTGGCTGTCCCAGAAGCCAAGGCATGGCCTGACAGTCCCGCAGGCACTTGAGTGTGCAGGCACATGCACGTTAGCTCCGCGGGATGGGAAAGTGTTCCGTCCAATCTTGTCGCGTTCCCCGCGACAAGGACTAGGCCCACACGCTATTGAAGGGCGAAGCCCGACAATGGCCTCTTTATCGAACCGCGACCAGTGTTGCAAGTTGCTGGCCCTTGCCCGGGGGCTTCTGTAGGCGCAATGAGATCGGGGGTCCCTCGCATTGCGCCATAGCGTGTGGGCCAGGACCCACCGGTCAACGGCTTAGTGGATGCATGGCCTGGCCGACAAGGGCATCGCAAGGATCCGAGCACCGTGTGCTCCAAGCAGGTAAGGACTTGGCATGATGAGCCTATGAAGACTAAATGTCAGCTATGATGTAGGTGCCTATGGATGACGAACGCTACGAGACAAGCCTCGATCCACCAACCGGACATGGACAAGGAGGAAAAGACAACACTACGCGCAAGGCGGTTCGACCCCTCCTTCCGGGGGCTACCCGGAAGGAGGGTAAAGGCATGATTGGGGATAGAGAAGCCAAGGAGCGGCCTCGACTAAACCCCAGAAGGACCATGGGAACGCTTATCCTCGGCTAGGCATGTCCCGAGAACCGGAGTCAACTGAGCCTGACAAGACATGACAGGCCCGACCTTGCAAACTGGCGATGCGCCAGCGCTGCTAGACATCATCATGGCGCTATAGGCCTGCAGACCGCTGCAACGCACCGCTGATAGGAGTGACAGCTCAGAGCCCGAGCTATCACTTAGCCATCAAGTGCGCATGTGCATCGCCCTTGGCCATCCATTGGCCACAGGCACCACCCATCTGCCTGAAGACCGCGTGGCACACCACGATTGAGCCCGGGAACTCCCCTGGCGGTGCTCCATGCCGGCCCTTGTAGTGACCCCTTGGAGTATAAAAGGAGGCACTTGGCCGTAGGAAATAGGAGGGATTTTTAAGAGGAGTTTTGGAGAAGAGTTTGGGAAAAGAGAGGTTTGGAGGAGAGTTTTAGGGAAAGACCAAGGGGGGTTGGAGTTCTCAGAGATCAAAGGGTTCAAGAGTTGGGAAAGAAGAAGAGAGATTGTTAAGAGTAGATAGAGAGAGATAGAGTTGATATCCTCCTCTGAGCAAGAGAGAAGGAAGAGAGGTAGAAAAGTGAGAGAAGAAAGAAAGAGGAAGCCCGAGAAGTGTAGAAGATAGAGAGAAAGTGGCTCCCTGACACCGTAGAGATCATCTTCTTGTACCTCGATCCACCACAGATAATCCACCAAAGCAGGATATAGGGTTGTTAGCCAAAGGGCGGCCCGGACCTAGGTAAAAAATGGTTGTGTGTGCTCTGTGTGTGATGTGTGATCATATCAGCAGGTTCCTTCGTCGACGTTGAGTTTGGAATGCATTTGTGCCCACTACCAAAAAATAGGGGTTGCCCAACATCCCTGATGTTAACATAGGCGAGATGCGACATAGATCGACAAGCTTCATGTCTTCAGCTTCTTGAGCCTCTTCTTCTGCCAAAATATTTCTAGTCTCCAAGGAATGGAGGGACATATTTCAGATTTCTTCTGTGCTCTTCTTAGTAAGGCCTAGTTTGGCGACACCTGGATTCTGCAGAAGGTTTTCAGCAAAGACTTCGACTAAAGGATCATTACCCTTAGAGGGTTCACCCTTATCAGTTTCTGATACGGGAATGACGGAGGAGGTGAAGCCCAACTTTAGGACTCCTCCAAGCTAGGCATGGATGATGGCACACCAGGACATCCTACGATATGTAATGATAAGTCTAAGGTCATGTCAAAATATTGCTGCTATATTATTGAGTCTGAGTCGAGTCAGTTTGTGTGTGTTCGGTTTGGGCCTATCCAACCAAACCAGAGTCGAGTCGCCGCACCAGGTAATCTGGCCCAACTAGGACCAGATAATCCTGCCCCACGCGGATCCGTCCGCTTCTCCATATGAGGAGTTGGCCGGTCTAGGGTTTAGGAGAGTTCATAATTTTAGTCTAAAACTATCGTGTGTGTTGCTTGGTGAAGCATCCCTCCGGGGACGGTGATGCCGTGTTATCTATCATATTGAGTGATTGTTGTGGAGGTTCTTGTGTTCATAAAGGATTATCATGTGGTTTTAGGCGTGGTGATCTTCATCGTGTTGCTTGTTGGATTCATTCCTCTTCTTCAGGTTGTGTTCATCGCGTGATTGGAAGATTATCTATCTGGTTTGACTTGCTGTGAAAGATCACGACAAAACTCTAGGATCATCGGTGTGATCCTTATTAGTTTCCAAGTCACCAATGGTGACGTTGGTTTGTGAGCCAATGCTCACTGGCTCTTCAGTTTGAGCCACAATATCCTCAGTGCACGGAGACGGAATATCCTCCGGGCACTGACGATGAGGTTGGGTTAGGAGTCGAAGGAGCAGTAGTGGGTGAAACCAAAGTTAACCTCTACTAACGTAGAGTCTTCCCAGGCTATCTGTTTCCTTTAATCAATGGTTTAGGTCTGGATAGTAATAGATTAAGATCATTATGACCTAGAAAGAATATGAGCAAAAATACAAAGTTTGAGGCATTGTTTGTGGGCCAGCCGAGACAACCGTAGATTTACGCTTCCAGGTGAGCATTTATGGTAGCACTTCAAGTTCTTCATCCTCCTGAGGAATTGGATCCTCTGTTTGATATCCCTCGAGAGGATCTAGCTCTAATTTGGGGAGATCAGTAAGTTGTAAGTCTCAATATCCCAAGATTGCAAATAAAATATATACAGACAAACAAAGTACAAGATGGGTCAGTCAAAAATCTTACTATTGTCAAGGGGTTCTCTACTGTGAACATGTCCATGGAGATCTCTAGAATTTTCTGGTTTAATTGCTCCTTGATCAGCCACTTGACCCGGGTCTCATATTCCTTGGAGGGAATTGGGAGCCGTCTCACTCTCAGGTTGTCCTTCTTGTTATTGGTGATCGTGTGCATCAGTCGGTCCCCACGATGTTGCAGGGCTGGATCCAATGAGCTAGCCAACAATGGACTAAGTCAGATCCCCTCAGTCCTTTATGCTTCATCAAAAACTCAATCGGCCTCTTGGTGCGGATCAAGTCTTCGAAAGACTCGACGCCTCCGCATCCCAAGATTCTTGGTGGGTGGTGGCACCATCGACAAAAACTGGCAAGCTTTCTAGCTTGCTGGGAGCCGACTTATCCTTATGATAGAAAAAGGTGGATCGCCACCTCTTCACTGATTCACTAGCTATGACCTTTGGGTAGACTCGTTATCTCCTAAGGACTAAGCTAAGGGTTCCGGTATTGTATGGAACACCGACAGTGATAGAAATTTTCCTAGTATTAAAATAGTACTAGAACAAAGTAAGACTCGATTTAATTTCAAGATAACCCTCACAAAGGGAGGCATGGGTGCTTAGCTCAAGAATAGAATTTGGAGGAAGATTATGGAGCTGCATGTCGTAATAGGTAAGTACCTCGGAGAAAAACACCGACGGCGAAAAGATCAAACCTCGATCCAGATGGGTCCCGAAGTGAACCCACTCGTCATCGTGAGGAGCAGGAAGAAGCTCATCAAAGCTGCTCTGCCACTCGCCAGCATGGAGAAGACCTTCCTCCTCGATGCATCAAAGCCTCTCATCATCCAGTAGACAGGGGATCCAGACCCAGCGATACTTTTTATCCTTCGCCACTACCGATGATGCTGTGTCGCCATAGCTTGATGCTTTAGCCATCTCACCGGAGGAATGACCTTGGGTGGGCAGAGCTATTGGAATTGGGGGCAGAGAGAAGGGAAGATGGGCGGTGGCTTTTCTTGGGGAGAAGGAAGACAAGTGTACAAATGGGAGAAAAATGAGGAGATTTTACCTCTTATAACCTCAGCCGTTCCAAGATTAGTGTAAACACGCAAACATCGCGCCACGCGTCGTGGAACGAGTAGGGCTGCTTCCCCGCAAAGGATACGCCACCTCGAGTTCCGCACATGCATTGAAACAGCGCCTCGGTTCCGCGCATTTTAGACCCACCAACGGTCACACTGATAGAATATTTGTTAGTGACGAGACTATACCTAGATTGACGTCAGGTTGTTCCACAGACCAAGTTTTGGCTCAGTTTGAAATCGAGCAGGGAAACAATTATAAGATATTAAAAGGTCCAACTCATTTTTGAGACTCGGATCCTACCTTTTGATTTGGAGTTTTAGGAACCCTTCAAGATTCTACAGCCAAAGAAGAATCAAGCTAGACGATGAAATCCGACTTTGGATCTTGGAGGCTTCTGGGGGCTACTGTTGGCGATATACTTTCTGGATATACCCATTGTGACTCACTGACCAGGGTGGCCCACTTCGGGTTAGATCCATGATTCACGAGTGGCCCACTAGGGAGAGAAGTTGGAAACCCATCCAACTACAGAAGGCCCAAAAGACTTACCGACTTAGGCCTGTAGGAATACTTGTAGTCCAAGATGTACTATGTAACCGACTCTGTATTGTAGCCAGATAGGACCCTCTTGTAACCCTAGGACCGGATGAATATATAAGTTGTCCTAGGGATCATCCTTTAGGGCAACCAATCACAACAACCTCAACTCGCATAGGCGAAACCTCTCTTGTAATTTGTACTTTCAGCTCTGCCGTATTACTGGATTGCTAGCAGGAGTAGGATCCATCCACCGCAGGCGGATTCGAACTTTTTGGGTAAGCTTGTGTGCTCACCATCCCGGACGACTGGAAGTTTCACACCCCACATCTTCCGATGCCCCAAGGACCCCCTCATGGCGTACTTGTCTTCAATCCGACGATAGATTTGGCTTTGGTTGGGTAGAATGGGAGATCCTCATGCTTTTGGTGTTTCAACAATGGAGAGAGAGAGTGAAGTTGCATAGTCCAAGATAGAATCTGAAATGAATCACCTAACCTCTCAATGGAGAAGAAATGGGTATGTATAGTCCAAGAGGAAACTAGCCATTTGGAGGCAAACAAGAACAAACTGGCACCAAGTCCCAGACTTTGTTCCACACAAACCAGTGATAAAGTCAGCGAGCCGGAACCTGAGTCGAAGTGACCTGGCGTGAGGCCATATGAACCAGCACTCCGTCGAACTGGTTGTCAGTATACCAATTCGGTATGGGGGTTTTCAACCCGACGGCCCACGGATAGTTCAACGCCACATTCGCTGATGCCAGATTGACCGCCTGTTTGGAAGGAACCCCAAACATGCATGTTTTTTCTTTGACTAAAGTCTCTTATCTTGTGGGTGTGATGGATATATGGTGATAGGATGTGTATATGGTATAAAGGCATCCCCAAAAATTTCATCGAGACTGCCCCTCTTAATAGTGTGGTGTTTCCTATTAGATTCAGATGAAAGGGAGAGAGAAATACAACAAAAACATCGGCTCTTTTCTTGAGTAGCGAATGGGGGGGGTCTCACACCACATCTCATCATCACTTGTAGACTAAACCTATGTAACCACTAGTTGGTAACATTAGTCCGCACTTTAGCATTGGTGTAATCTTTAACCAAAATAATGGATAAGGGCATATTGCCCTTTCACACATAAGGAGTAAATACTAGCGCTAGATTATAAATATTCTACCCACGTAGTCCCGATTCTTTTCGACCGTGGGATGGATGTAGAAACGGGCAGTTGGCACCATCGCAACGCAGCCCTGCTATTCAGAAGTCAGGACCTACTGTGGTAGAGCACAAGATTCCCCACCACGAACGCCTTCCGCGCTCGCCGCCTGACCCTTAGTCACTGTACGATGGACCACGTGTGCGGCATGGGCCCACCGAAATTGTACGAGGGGAAGAACCGCGCTTGGTGATAATTGATGTGGGTCGATTTGATGCCAGCGGAAAGATTTCCATGGGACAAAGTTTTCTGCTACGAAAATGCTATCCGTTCTGCTTGGAACCTTGATAATCCACATATTTTCTCTAAGAAAACGCATCGCGCAGGTTTTCGCACATGCCCTACAACCTACCTTACCGCTCGCGCGTTGTCGCATCCACCTACAACCTAACCTACCATCCGCAAAAGTCCACGCTTACCATATAATGCGCATGTTCGTGCACGTATATAGGATGTCCATGATAGTCTCGCTCACTCTTATCCACTCCTTCCATTGCACGTTTCTACCCCATGATCCACTTCATCCCTCATAGGATTCTCTCTCTCCACACCTCAGCCAAATGCATCATCGTTAAACATGTCGCTTTTATAGCCGCTAGAGGCGTATATCTCGTAACGTTGTCGCCATGAAGGGGTTTGGTAGAAGGAAACACAAAATTTTCATGACTAGCAGAACACCCAGTGCTAGGATCAATCTATGAGTAATGTTGTAATGTAGAAGGTTTTGGTAACATACCCTTGAAGACCAAAAGTGCTTAATGTTCTGAGGGGAACATGGATGAAGTAGCCGAGCTGTAGCTGGCCTCGAGGTCACGTAGCTCCTCGCAAGTGCACGATAACCCTGGTGCCACTAGTGGCTGCACCTCCATGGTTTCACACACGTTAGGTGTACAATGATGACCTCCGGCTCACTAATCCCTACCATGAGTGCATAAGTAGATCTTCTGGTTGGGATCTCTGCATTGAATGATCAATAGCAGGACCAGGATGCCCATAATGACCCATGTGCATTCCATGATATCTATTGTTGTTTTAACCGTAAACGCCGAGTTCAATTTCCTTTGTTACTTTGTCTAAGACCTGACCATCGGTATCATTATACCTCGTTCAATATCGTTACTGATAAGTGTTATTTTACTCATTTTGTGATATTCCATCCCCGTGACCTAGTCACATGTTGCGCAACATTTATGGATGTAATCTCATTGAGTGGACCATGTGTATCTTCCCATCACATAGGAGAACATATCCCAATCTCGATACATGCGCCTCAACATGCCCCTCTAGAATACCAAACATACACCTTTATGATCACCCTGCTACGGTGCGACGGTTGATGCAGTCAAAGCAGCCGTGGGTGACAGTGATTAAACAAGATCTCATGGTCTAAGGATTAGGATACTTTGTTTCTAACTATTGCAATGTGAACCTTGTGACTTGTTCGTGTTGCAATACTTATATGGGTAATGTCCATAATATCATTCACCAATGATATAACTTGATTGTCAACTAGCATAAATGCACCATGATCAGGAAACCTTGATCATCAGTTTTCGAACTAGCTCTATAGATGCTACTAGGGACTATTTGTTTGTTTACATACCACACGTGTATCGATGTTTCCGATTGACATTGTTATAGCATGGTACAAAACTATTACGAACTAATGAGACATGATAAAAACACCATTCATTATTTGCCTCTAGGGCATATATCCTTCAGTCTCCCACTTGCACTAGAGTACAAATAATCTAGTTGCATTGTTACTAATCATAAAACCATATCACCTATGTGTTTCTTGATCATGCTTCCTTACGGAGAAACCTTCCTTTCTATGATCTATTTTACTAGATCCTTATGTTCTTTCCAAATTGTTAATGTCATCTAATTTTGACATTTACACCATTATCATATAATGTTGTCGAATATTTTCTTTGGTGATAGAGTGAGACTTTTGTTACCTAGTGTTTACAATGATGGTCGATTAGTCAATTGAACTTTCAATGTTGTTATGTAAACCTAGGAACACACTTAGCAGAAATTGAACTTCTTTAGCCAAAACAATTTATACTAGCCACTTCAGAAGTAGCCACATACTTCTATATCTATGTAGATCCTAATCAACAATGCATTAATTGCAACATTGATGCCTAACCTTGCTCCTCATAATTTAACGACAAACTTAACTCTAGTTTAGTGATTAATTCAAGAATCACTTTGATAGCATGTTCTTACAACTAAGAACTTGTTCTACTAAACAGAAACATGGGTCACATTACATCAAGTATACAATATGGTTATATGGAAGAATCTATGACCGAGGCATAGGATATGTAACACATCTATTTTCTTCCTTTTAACCATGTTGTAATACTAAGATTAACTCAATGTTTCTCCTAGTCTCACAAGTAAGAACTACTTTATTTTCTTGTTCTATTCTAAACTATTCATAATCTAAACTAGTACATTTCGACAATAATGTTCATTAAATGAGTCAGCCTATCTTGATAGATTTCAATGTTTAATATTTTGTTGTTGTTCAAACTTCATTCTCAGAATACTTAAATAACTACTGCATCATTCATTATATGTCAGACACATATATGTGAATGTTGCCACGCTCCCACTAAGAATGTCATCTACATATGAGTGGGATAGACAGCCGAAGGCAAGGTGGCACCATGAACCTGGTGCATTTGGCGACGCTCTTGATGGAGATCAAGATGCGACAACCACCACATATCACACATACATAACTATTTTTATTAGATGTTAGTTGTTGTGTGGATCTTGTTGTGTTAGTATTAGACTTACGAAGATAGCATAATAAGATAATCCATCATATTATAATACCAATATTCGTGTTCTCCCACACGTGTGCACCACCAAGAAAGTGCGCATTTATGAAGCAGGCTGTGATGATCGGGTGCTAGACATCTCTGCATTGGCATACGGTGGGTGCAAGCCATGTATGCACAACAATACACTATGGTCAAAGTTGGCAAGTTTAGCATGTACATACATGGCCTCGGAACACATATGATCGAAAGGTTAAGCATGAGTCACATGGAGATGTGACCAATATGGTGATATCTACCATGCCAGCTACATCAAAGGCCATGATGATCAGGGATGATGCGGTGTAAAGGGTTCGTGTAATCACCAAACAAATGTTGAAGGATGTTTGTTTGAGTGGGAGTTCTTGTGTTTTAGTATGACTAAATAAGAACCCATATTATGAACATTAAGGTTAACTACTTTACAAATACTAATGTAGATGTCTCGTGCTACCTTCAACCTTGGCCCCTTCCTTGATAAAAAAATCTCAAAACTATCAGGACGAACTTCATTGCCCAGTCCCGCAATTTAAGGATTGTCCTCATTCCCCATAAGCTCTCCTACATACTTGAGGCCTCTATAGGTGACCAACCTGCTGCTACTACCTCTTAGGATGATAAAAATGTTTATCATCAGAAGGCAAATGATAACACATGTGTCCAGAGTGGCATGCTCTACACCATGGAGGCCGACCTACAAAAGCGCTTTGAGAACAAGAGTGCCTTATAGATCATCACTAATCTCAAGGCCATCTTTGCACCCTAGTCCCTGTCTGAGAGGTATGAGGTTTCAAACCTCTTCTTCTTGGCTAAGATGGAGGGGCATAGCATCTTGAGTGAGAATGTGGTAAAAAATTCTGTATATGTTCAATGCCTGAATGGACTTGATTGCAAAATAAATGATGAGCTGGCGATTGATAGGGTGTTGCAGTCTCTGCCCCTAGCTACAAGAGCTTCATGCTGAACTAGAACATGCAGGGTATGACTAAACCCTGCCTGAGTTGTTCTCCATGCTCAAGCATGCTGAGGTAGAAATCAAGAAGGAGCACACCATCTTTATGGTCAACAAGACCATTGACTTCAATAAGTCGCGAAGAAAGGTAAGGAAAAGAAGTGTAAACCCAAGAGGTACGACAAAACTGTTGCCTCTTCCTCCAAGGCACCCAAATCCAAGCCCAGCGCCACGTGCTTCTACTGCAAGGGTGAGGGTCACTGGAATGTAATTGCCCCAAGTACCTAGATGATAAGAAGGTTGGAAAGGTCGCTGCCAAAGAGAAAGGTATATATGATATACATGTTATTGATGTTTTCCTCACTAGTGCTAGGAGCAACACGTGGATATTTGATACTGATTCTGTTGCTCATATATGTAACCCTCAACCGGAGTTGCAGAATAAGCGGCACCTGGTGAAGGACGAGGTGACGATGCGCGTCGGTAATGGCAACCGAGTTGAAGTCATGGCTATTGGCACCCTCCCTTTGCATCTCCCTTCAGGATTAGTTTTGAATTTGAATAATTGTTACTATGTACTGGCTTTGAGAATGAGTATTGTCAGTGGGTCTTGCTTATTGCAAGACCATTATTCGTAGGGTGTCAGGTGGGATCCCGCCTAAATCCCACTTCTAGTTCATTTGTTAAAATCTAGTGTAAATTTTGAGCAAAAAATTGAACAAGATTTTGGCAAATGAACTAGAGGTGGAATTTTGGCGGGATCCCACCTGACACCCTAGTTATTCGTTTAAATCGGAGACAAGTGATTGTTCTATTTATATTAATAATGTGGTTTATGCTCATGTGCGATAAAGGAAAGGTTTATTCTTATTGAATCTTGATTGTGAGGATACACACATCCATAGCGTAGATGTCAAGCGATGCAAGCATGATAGCGATAATTCCATGTACATGTGGCCTTACTGTCTAGGTCACATCAGTGTGAAACGCATGAAGTAGCTCCATTCTGATGTACTTCTGGAATTGTTGGATTTTGAATCCCACTATAGATGCGAACAGTGCCTCATGGTCAAAATGACCAATACGCCGTTCAATGGTATGATGGAACAGGCTGTAGACCTATTGGGAGTCATACATTCGGATGTATGCGAACCAATGAGCGTCTCCACATACAATAGTTATCGTTATTTTGTCACATTCACTAACGATTTGAGTAGATATGGGTATATCTACTTAATGAAGCACAAGATTTAAACCTTTGAAAAGTTCAAAGAATTTTAGATTGAAGTTGAGAATCAACTTGACAAGAAAATCAAGCACCTTCGTACTGATCGAGGGGGCGAGTATTTGAGTTACGAGTTTGGCACACATCTGAAGGGTTGTGGAATTGTACCACAACTTACACCGGCCGGAACACCACAGCATAATGGTGTTAGCCTATTGTAAACTAGTGTAATTGTACTCTAGTGCGAGTGGGAGAATAAAGGAGATACGCCCTAGAGGCCAATAAATAAAGTGGTTTTATTGTTATATCTCTAAATGTTCATAATAGTTTTGTATCATGCTATAAATGTATTAAGAGGAAACATTAATACAAGTGTGGTATATAAGCAACCAGATCCATAGTATCCTCTAGTACTAGTTCATTGGGTAGATGATGATCGAGGTTTCCTGATCATGGACTTGAAATAAAAAATTCAGCTGACAACGAGGTCACTTAATAAAGTGATAGACACACCCGGCCGTAGAATTGCAATGTGATCTAGTCACAATTTTCAACGTTGTGATATGTAGCAATGCATAGTAACTTAATCCTTCGACCGTGAGATCATGTTTAATCACTATCTCCCGCGGCTGCCTTGATCACATCAACCGTCATGTCCGTAACTGGGTGACCATAAAGGTGTGTTTCAGGTATTCCAGAGGAATAGTTGAGGCGTATGATCGAGATTGGGATTTGCCTACCCGAGTGGATAGATACTCTGGACCCACTCGGTGAGATCACATCAATGATCTTGCAAGCATGTGACTAGGTCACAGGGATGTGATAAGACAGGAACGAGTAAAAGTGTTTGTCGGTAATAAGATCGAACTGTATACAGATACATGAGATCAGGTCTTGGACAAACCAGGTATCATTGTGCGAAGGGAATAAGACTCAATGTTTACAAGGTTCAAGTGAACAACCAAATTCATGGAATGTAGAGGGATCACCATGTGTTTCTAGATACCGCTGATGATCATTTGATCAGGGAGAAGTCTCCTTCATAACTAAACATTTCTGAACCGTAAGGGTGTCAAACTTAAGGGTAATCAACGTTGCAGGTTGATCTTCTACCGATAGAGAAATAGGAGGAGAGAAACAAGATTGTTCCAAAGAGATACTGAAATGTTTAGAATACATTTAAAAGGAGTTTTGATTAAGAGGAATTAAATAAAGTATAGTTAATATTGAATTGTGAATTAATATTAAATATAATTATTTAAATAAAAAGAAAAAGGGGAAATCCGCCCACGTGGGCCTTCCCTAGGAGGGAGGAGGCCCAAGAGGAGGGAGGCGGTGGCCCAAGTGGGCCAAGGCTCCATGGTGGGGGAACCTACCCCGCCGGCCACCCTTGGTGAGCTTGGCGCGCGGGTGGGGCCCACCCCACCGCCGGCGGCCAGCCTCCCACCTCCTCCAAGTGTTTAGTCCCACCCCCGAGACTTGGAGGGTGGGAGTACCCCAGTTTTTCCTATATATAGGAGTGCCATTCACCCCAATTTCTCAATTAAAAAATCCAATTGGCATTAGTCATTCTCTCTCTCCCTCCCTCTCTACTTCTCAGCGTGTTCCCAAGTTAGGAACGTGCTACACGAGGTAGAGGTGTCTCCACCTAGTGCATGATGTCGTGCCACTGGAAGCGGTCCGGATCTTCTTCTTCCATTGCCTTGCTGGACCGGGGCCCGGGAGACATCATTTACATCGTACGCGTGTAAAACTCGAAGAGCCACTACCACTAGTGGTGCTGGACGCTTGAAGCCTTCTAGACCCCGAGGTCTGCTTCGCTCCGCATCGTCAACAACGTTTGTGAGGGAACGTAATCTCGGGTCCGATCTTCAAAGGTATGAATACCGTACCCCGCTCATTATTGTACTTCTTCATAGATAGATATTGGGTTGGTGCATTCTCGTAGTAGGATTTTTTTGTTTTGTGCCACAGAATCCCTTCAACCTTCCCCTTTCCCATGCTTTCCCCATCGATTTGATCACGAGATTCATGAAGATCGGGCCAACCTTGAAGTTGACCCCTATCATATGGCATCAGGGCCCAGGTTTCTCACTGTTCTTCACCGTTCTTCTCCTCCAAATTTTTTCTTGAAAATCCACAAAAGTAGCCACAAATTTGAGTTGATCTCTTGATACCACTATCATATGGTATCAGACACTTTTGGTTGCCATGGATTTCTCATCAATTTGGTCTTTCCCCATAAATTCGAAAATTCCATAAAAAATAGCCCACTTTCATGTTTTGGATGAATCTGTGTTTTGAGTGCGTTTTGGTAGGTTTTGATTTGTGGATTACTTGCTAAACTTATTGATCTACCTTAATGTGTGTTCCCATAGCCTAATTGCATCATTTCCCCTCCAAATCAGAGTTTCTCTTCGAGTTTTTCCGCTGAAATCGAGTTTTCCAAGTTCACAAACTCATTGTGGTGGTTATCCCGGTGGACCGGTATCATTCCGGCGCCTGCTCCGGCATAACCTCGGTGCCACTAGAATCATTCCAGCACTAGCTTCGGTGCAACCTCGACACCGCCGGAATCGTTTCGGTGCCAGGCCCAGTGGACCAAGAAATTTCTGACCCCAGGCCGAAATGCTCCTGTTAGCTTTACCTTCCGCACCATTTTGAGCATAACTTTTGCATTCAAACTCGGATTTGTGTGTTCTTTAGCTCATTTAGAAGAGGACAAAGAGCTCTACATCATCATCCATGTTGTTCATGCTATATACTTCAACCAAATTCCATGAGAAAGGCAGAATATCCCTAATAAAGGGTGAAGATCGACGATAAAAGGTATAAACATCAATGGCGTCAAGCACCACCTCCAAGGCATCGAGGACCAATTACTTCATCTACTAGTGCCACCACCATAATGTCACCCAAAGTACAAGATGATGCCAAGGTTGAGGATGGTAAGATGATGCATATAAAATGCATACATGAACTTTGTAGTTTATTGATACATATTCCCACATATTTGCAACTTATATGGTGTTATATTCATGTTTTACATTGATTTATGGAGATTTACCAATGATCCCATTTATTTGGTTTACGACTCTACATGACATGAAAACCCTCTTTCGTGTATTTTTATCTTTCAAGGACCTAAACGAAGTCAAATGGCCTAGGGACGTTTCGAGGATTAATTTTCACAAAGAGAAGCATATGGAGCACAAGAACCACGAGCGGGGAGGCCCAAGGCCCAAACGATACGAGGTGGCGCGAGCCCCACCCTAGGCTGCGCCACCCAACCTCGTTCCCTCCTCGAGCCTCCACAGTCGTCCATCTTCATCTCATCCTCGAAGTTTTGACCTAAAAACGCCTACAAAAAGACCCCTAGGGCAATCTCAGAGGAGGCGGCGTAGAAAGAAAGAAATACCAAAACAGAGATAGAATCAGCAAAGATTGGAGGGGGGAAATGCCACGCTAGAGCCACCGCTAGTGTGATCTCTACCTTCTCCAACATCTCCAGCTTTACCACCATGATAAAGAGGGAGTAGTCCACCTCTAGACTATGGGTTTGTGACAGTAGTTTGATCTTTTTTTTCTCTTGATCTATCATTGTTCTAGTACCATATGAGTTTTCCAACATGATTATGGTCATCTATGTAATTCCTATGTGGTGGATACTTATTCTATGAGTGGATATTTGAGATTGGAATTCTATTATGTGTGAGATGTATATATGTACCCCGTTCTTTAGTACTTGTTTGGATCCAATATGTATGAGAGGGTATGTGTGGGGAACATGTGTATTAGTTGGAGTAACATGGTGGTGGTGATTGGATAGTGATAGCAAAATTCAAGATCTACTCTGGTTTTTACCTTTCTTGTGTTACCTCACTAGGGATAAAATGCATGCATGTGTTAATATCATCTAGTGACAGATCAGATGATCTTGTTTGTTCAAGGTATCATATTTGTTGTTCAAACATCATGTCAAAGTACCTAAGAATATACTCTATTTATTCTTAATTCTAGATTACATGGAGTCTTCTCTTTCTAAAAGAATATAAGTGAGATGTGATGTATCATCTTTAAAATAGAACTTGATGCGCATATGAATGCTTATCATACATATAATGAAGTATCATTAATATTGTATTGCTTATGAATTGTTTTGTGTCCACTACACTTTATGAGAGAATAGACAAGTGAACTCATGAACCCCTGGTCCAACTTTTATTATAAGTTTTATTGCTTTTATATTTGCTGCACCAATTAAATCTTCAACCACAAAACACTTTTAGTATTAGCAAACACAAACAAAAACCCAAAAGGACATTTACCTTAGCCAATTCCCCAAGAGTACGATATAAACCCTCGAGTCATCCTTGTAGAGAAAAACACTTGCTACAACACTGGTTACAGACATCAGCAATGCTGACAATGGGACACCTACTACTGGCGCTGACGATGAACAAAAAAGGTATTTACACTATGCATTTGCGCTTATTGTGATTTTCTACTAAAAGTACTGCCTGTGACGTATCACATGATGCCTTATGTACAGTTTTTCTTTCTTTAGTTTAGGCTGCTCAAATAATGCCACCAACTATATGTTGCATTCATCTTAATATTTTTTTGATTAATCGTTCATCTTAATATTGACAAACATTAAGCTCTGAGGGCAATATTACTTGCGATTTGTGCCGAAAAGCACCAGATAAACTAGGAATTTGCATGCACTCGAGGGTGGAGAACATAGTGATAAACACCGAAAATGAATCCCAACTCATCGGTGAGTCCACATGCTAGTTCCAGGACATGATCCTGTTCTTCGGGATCATTGACATCCTACGAGACTATGATATCAGGAAGAAGCTCGAGCATGCCTACAAATCCATGCAGTATGATCCCAACTCCATATCAGCGGTCGACCCGAAGCAGTACTGCAAGCGGTTCCCGGAGTTCATTTACATGGCTCTCGCAGAGGATGTACAGGAGTTACTGCATTGACAGAAAGAGAAAGCCCAAAATTGACTCAAGAGAGCAGACCTTAACAGTTGGCCGGTGATTGTTCTTTGCCCACCATCCAGTATTCTTTCGTAGATAACATCATTGGTTCTTTCTGCTGTAGACAGACAACACGCAAACATCACAGCAATTTCTTCTACTGGTATGAGTCTATATAATTATTAGATGTAGGTGCCAATTGGTATGAAAAGGATATAGTAACAGAGATTACTGTTTTATGTAACCATTACTTACTCATTTTTGTATCCTTCCAAAGAGGTATACTTTTTTTCGAAATGGGGGTATACCCCGGCCTCTGCATTCTAGGATGCACCCATCCTGCTTTATTACTTATTAGCAAAAGTATCACACAAAAATCTCAAGGGTCAGAGAGTGTTGATACAAACACCAACCATCTGGAAAAGAGTAAACGATTGCTAGAGAGAAGCCAACACAAGCTACACATCTCTTAATCTGCTAGAATGCCGCCACGAAATCAGGTAATGTATATCATGTGCTACCATCACCACCAGACGGTTGCATCGAGAAGCCATCATATCCCGTTGATGCTCCCGGAGCTAAAAAGCCTAAAGTTGGATCCACTGCGATGCCATAGTAATAACCTGCAAAAGGGATCGAACTATCGATCTACTAGTTTTTTAACCCATTGATCAAAATCGTAGAAACTGCATTTAGGATGAAGTTCAGAAACTGCATTTGGGGATCCCAAGGAAAGTTCAGAAACTGCATTTATTGGATCCCAACAGAAGTTTCAGAAACTATACACAAGTGCTAATAACAAGTACTATGCTACAAACAAAATTCTGGTAGTACCGAAATCTGGGATCCATGGCGCCAGGCGCCCCTACAAATCATGTAGCGAGAAGCACTGCGCCACTCGCTCCGCCAGGATGTCCATGACGTTTCTCAGCCACCGTGCGACGCCGATGGACACAACGACGAGCACGGCAATGTACAGCGAGACCCCGACGACCAGCGCAAAGATGTACGCGGACGTCCTCACCCTCCTACAGCTCCCGGCGGCGTACGCACCCATGAGGCCAAACAGGTCCAGGATCATGGCAGCGTGTAACGCCAACAGGGCCGTCGGGGTGTTGCTCACCCTCTCGATCAGGAGGAGGACCGTCACGACCAGGGACGCCATGAAGGACGTCGCGTTGCAGTAGAAGAAGGCCTTGTACCGGCGCGGGTAGGTGCTCGCTAGAACCGGGTCGCCGTTGCTCCAGAGGCCACCGGGTGGGCTCATCGCGGCCTGGTACGTGACGGCGGCCGCGAGCGCGGCGAGCAGCAACAGATATTTGGGAAGCTTCTCATCCCAGAGATCGCGCGACTGTCGTGCGCCGGCTGCCGTGGTCGGCAGCCCGCCGGCTCCGGATCCCGCACCGTCGCCGGCGCCTTCTTCAACAGCGCCGATCATTAACATGAACCTGTCCGCGAGACCGCGCGCCGTGTCCGACAAGACCAGCGCGACCTGGAGCGCGATGCAGAGCAGAACTGCGAATATGAGAATGAGGACGTACATCGAGGTCGACACCCTCCTGCTACTCCCGGCGGCGAAGGCGCCCAAGAGCCCGACGAGGTCGAGGATCACGCAAACCCGCAGCGCGTGGCACCGTATCCCTGTCGTCGAGAGCTTCCTGTTCACCAGTAGCATGATGACGGCGAGGGACGCGACGAAGGCAGTCGCGTTGCAGTAGAAGAACGCCAGGTATCGGCGCGGGTAGTTGTCGTTGAGCACCGGGTCGCCGGCGACATGGTGGCCGGGCTTGCTCTCTTGCCAGAAGCCGCCCGGCGGGCTCATGCCGGCTTGGTAGGTGAGGCCCGCCGCGAGAATCGCGAGGAGCAGCAGAAGCTTGCGCCTCTTCTCCAGTGTGTGCTCCTCTTCCCCTTCCTCGGTGTGCTCGAACACCTCCTTGAGCCAGCCGGGCGCGCATTGTTCCATCTTCCCCCTCAAAGCTTGGCGCCATGCGGCCCAATCCGGGAACAGTTGTAACATGAACACCACGACATGGATACCGACGTAGAGGAACACCGGAAGGACGAGCAGCGACACGTACACGGATTTGGACACCTGCCGGCAGCTCCCGGCGGCGTAGGCGCCGATGAGGCCAAACAGGTCCAGAATCATGGCGATCTGCAACGCGCAGTACTTGATCCCCTGGGTGCTGAATATGTTGCTCAGTAGGAGGATGAGGATGACCAGCGACGCGATGAAGGCGGTGGCGTTGCAGTAGAAGAAAGCCAGGTATCGCCGGGGATACGTGATGTGGAGGATTGGGTCGCCGGTGAGGTAGTGGTGGCGACCATCGGCGGCATCGTGCTGCCAGAAGCCGCCCGGCGGGTTCAGTCCGGCTTGGTACGTGACGCTCGCCGCAAGAATCCCGAGCAGGAGCAGATACATCCGTGACTTCCTGAGAATCTGGTACGCATCGCCATTGCCGTGCTCGGATGCTCTGCTTTGCTGATGCTCGTCAGTTTGCTGCTCCAGTCTATCAAATTGGAGATAACTTTCAAGTGCTATCTGCAGATCATGGATCAGATTCTTCACAGGCTCGCACAAGAACACGAGTGCCTGGAGGACGATGTAGAAGAGAACGGCGGCAACCAGCGCGACGACGTAGATGGAGGTTTTGATGCTCCGGCAGCTCCCGGAGGCGAATGCGCCCATGAGCCCGGCCATGGCCGCGGCCGTACACACCCAGAGCGCGTACGACTGGAACCCGTGCCGCGAAACTGTGTTGCTCATGAGCAGCATGACGACGACCAGCGACGCGACGAACGCGGTGGTGTTGGAGTAGAAGAAGACCATGAAGCGGGACGGGTGGTGGAAGCGGAGCAAGAGGTCGCCGGCGAGGTGGTCGTCGGCCTGGCTTCCTGGCCAGAACCCGCCCGGCGTGCTCAGACCGGCCTGGTACGTGATGGTAGCGGCCAGCGTCGCGAAGATGAGCAGATACTTGCGCGCCCGCTCGACGCTGCGGTCCGGCGTGTCCATGTGGGCGCCGCGCGCGCTCTGGGCGGCGAACAGCACGAAGACGAGGACGTGGGCGGAAACGTAGGAGGCGACCAAGGCAACAAGGACGAAGACGTACGCAGACATGGCCTCTTCCCTGCAGCTTCCCGCGGCGTAGGCGCCCATCAGACCGAACTGATCGAGCATCATGGCGGCCTGGAGCGCGCGCAGCCAGCGGCGGCGGTGGCAGAGGGAGCGGACGAGCAGGAGGTTGACGATGACGAGAGAGGCGACGAAGGCAGTGGCGTTGCAGTAGAAGAAAGCCTTGTAGCGTCGCGGGTAGGTGACGCGGAGCACCGGGTCGCCGGCGAGGAGCGCGCCGCCGTCCAGGTTG
Organism: Avena eriantha; assembly: GCA_910589775.1. Lineage (NCBI taxonomy): Eukaryota > Viridiplantae > Streptophyta > Magnoliopsida > Poales > Poaceae > Avena > Avena eriantha. The sequence continues at coordinate 447,683,606 of OU342744.1, forward strand.
TCAGGCCAGAACCCGCCTGGCGGGCTGAGCCCGGCGGAGTAAGTAACGGAGGCCGCGAGCGTGGCCAGGAGCAGCACGTACTTGCGCAACTCCCAGAGGAAGTCCACCTCCGCCGGAGCAAGCCGGGTGGCGGCACTTTGGACGGCGAAGCCCAGTCGTGGCGAAACAGCCGGCACCGGAGCGAGCGGGTCGGCGACACTGGCGACAGCGATGCCCGGTGGTGGCGGAGCGGGCGGCGCAGGAACGAGCGGAGAGGCGGCACTGGCGACGACGACGCCTGGTGGTGGCGGAACGGCAGGCGCCCGAGCGAGCTGGATGGCGGCGCCTGGTGGTAGCGGCACGGCCGTTGCCGGAGCCAGCGGGGCAGCGTCACTGTCGACGGCGACGCCCCGTAGTGGTGGAACGACCGAAGCCGGAGCGAGCGGGGCGGCGGCACTGTCGACGGCGACGCCCGGTGCTGTCAGAACTGCCGGGGCAGGAGCCGGAGCGACCGGAGAGGCGGCACTTTGGATGGCGACGCCCGGTGGTGGAGGAACGGACTGCGTCGGAGCTACCTGCTCGCGGTCAACCCCAACTACTACGGCCGTCGCCATGCCCCTGCCGTCCACGGGTTGGGGGCTCGTTCACAAGCACTTGCAGAGCTGCTAGCTCCGATTGTAAGCAGTCCACTGTCGGAGAGTGAGCTTTATCGAGAGAGAGCGATGGGCGATGGTTTGGTTCGCCGGCGTCTGGAACTTCCTTGGATTGGCGCGTGAGGGCCGCGTGGAGAAGTCGTGCCAATTTCCAATTTCCCCCAGGAGGCGCACGCACGCACGCGGTAACAACGTCTCGTCACGACGACGCGACCGGGGACCGGGAGGACGGTGAGTCCGGAGCACTATGCTGCTGGAGTGCCTGGGTTATTCTTCTTGTGGGTTGTGGCCGGCGGGGGTAGTGAGGAGGAATTGCTCGGAAAAATCAAGATCCAAGGATATGTTGCTTTTCGCAGCTGCCAATCACCCAAGGGATCTACGTCGTCTCAGCGGATCTCTCTATCAAATCTTTCGGCTTCGCCCGCGCTTTAGCTTCCTCGAACATTCTCTGGTACTACTTCCTCCATTTAGTAAGATGTTTTTTTTTTCCGAACCATGAGGGAGAACACGTGTGAGCATAACCAGGGAATCCAAGCTTCTTTTGTTTTCCCTCTGTAGGCTTATTCGAGCACATTTCCACCACGAGCACATTTCAAATTAAAAATGGTAATGGCGCTGAGCACCGATTGTACTAAAATCAATCTCCCTCCTTGTGTCAACATGTGATTTTCCAATGTGCAAGTTCGCTTCGTATTTATCTACTCTGTCTGTCCAGAAATAACTGGCCGGAATTTACGTAGGTAGACATGTTTTAGTATACAAATATATTTGAATCTAAAAAATACAAGTTGCTTAATTTTGGACGTCACTGGCTTGGTGGCATGGCTTGCGAGTGTGCAGCCAGTCCACCTGAGTTCGAGTCCCATAGGGACCGAATTAAACGGGGTGTTATCCAAACACGTATAATCCGCTGCTAGAGAGGTCTCATCTATCTAACAACGTATAGCCCGCGAGGGATCATTTCCCAGGGATCAACGTTTTTTATTTTTGGACAGAGGGAGTATCAAAATTTCAATGTCCCTTTTAAGTGCTTTTTTGAAGGCGAACCCTTTCATCATCTGCATCGTACGATCACGAGCATTTATATTTCTTTTGACACTACTTGAGCACCCTAAATTTGACAAAGCACTCTCACTACAACATGAGCGTCTGACCTTGGCGCTTTAGACGCCGAGACACACGCCTAATCGTCGCGCTCGTGCTGGCGTGGCAAAAAAATAGCCGTCAGAGATAACTGTATCAGGGACAGTGCATCGACGACCTTTTTTTTGGCTTGGCAAAACGTCATTCGTCGTCCTAGCGCTTATGCGGTACCCGTAGGATGCGCCTCGGTAAATTATAGATAACGACAAAATTTTATTGTCGTGTATAAGGGTGAGGGGTTAAGGGTGATGGGTGGTGTATTACTCTGCCGATGTTTTATTCACTAAATTCGAAATATAGTAAATATCCATAAAGATACATAACTATATTTAGTAACACAATAAAGCAGATTACACACATTAACATGATCTTAAATTAACTACCTCAATTGCTACTAATATTACAATGCATCACAATTGCTATTAATATTACAATGCAAGTCGTTGCATGTTGTAGACCAGTTTTATTTTTCTAGGGAAAATTTTCTGATTCTCTATCCTTAACCTATCTACTTCTATCTGGTAAAAAAAACTATCTACTTCTATCTTTCTATTATGTGCAAGGTTGATATCAGCCACCTGCAACTCCAGCTGCATCTTATTTTCCTATGATTTTCTTCTCTTGCACAGTTTTCTTGATGTCTTCTTTCAACTGCTTGTTTTCCCTTTCTAGAGCGAGCATTCTATCTACGATGTAGATCAAACGATCTTACAAAAAAGGCACATAGATCGAGTCGGTAAAAAATACTAAAATCCCAATCGACCAGAACGTAAAAAACAGATAAGTGGATGGATCCTGGCCATATTCTCCGTGCTGCTCGAGTTCTGCTCGAGATCTCACGGGGAAGAGAGAGACTGACAGAACCGGCTCGAGATCTCACGGGGAGGGACGAGACAGACCAATCTGGCTTGAGATCTCATGAGGAGTCGCACGAGGCACATATCTGCTAAGTGCAAGTGTACACCGGCTAGACGTAGACAGCTCCGCGAGAGTGAGACTTTGCTGAAATGTGTTAGGGTTGTGCGTGAACTGAAGGTGGGTGGTGGAACGGATTCCAATGTCCACTCACTCAATTCGATCGATCATTCGACAGAATCTCAAAACACAATTGGTCTTCAGTTGCTAATGAATATGGGTATTCCTGGCTCAAGGAGCAGAAAGTCCTGCTTGCCCAACATTTGTGAAATGGTCTACCTTAATGTCTATGATAGTCTAGTAAACTTCCCACTCGTATCAAGCAAGCCTTTGGAAATGTAGTTGCTCGAAACCCTAATTGTCCACGCCTGAGTGTCTTTAGTCGCTCCTTGCTCCAGCTTCTCACCGCAGAACCAAGGATCCAGCTTAAAAGGCAATCGATGACTAAGCTTGCAATCAAACTAGCTTCCTTTTGGGATGTGATCGATATGCCGTGCTCTTGAATTGGTAGAGCCTGCTGTTCTTTAGTCTATGGCTAGTGTTGCCAAATGCTGTTAGTAAGACATACGTATTCCTTTCCTTTCCTTAGATTGGATTGGAATGGAATGTGCCTCGTATTGACTCTTGCATTCTGAGACGATAAGCTAGAATCTAGTAACACTGAGAACAACCCTGAGAAGTATCATGCCAATTCAAGCCCCGATTGGTTTCATTTTGGCACTTTCTTAAGGTGACGTGCCTTGACATACTGTCTAACGCAGCTTGTCACATTGTGGAACATTCGGCAAATACATCCGCAATATTGCTTGGGTAGCGGTTCCAGGAAAATAGGATCCCGAGGTTAACTCGATGGTAATCTCGGTCACCATTTTATGCAAATAGGAGATCCTCGTTTTTATGGAATTCCTGTAGTGTCAGGATAGGAAGAAGGAAGATTTGGAAGTCCGTCTGAAACAGAGTCTCGTTTCTTACCTCCACGAGTCGTACACTTCTTTGTAGGTAGTGGATATCCACTAGCTCTAGTATTCTAGTAATAAAGGACATAGCGTAAATAAACAAATAATGTGGTGCTCCAAGACAAGGTCGCACCAGCTCATCTCATGGAGGGAAAAAGCAAATGTAGTTAGTTGTCTTGTTGTTGTTTGCCTCCTTGACACATTCCCTGACATCGTCCCACACAGAAAGAAAGAGTGTGGAGCCCTGGCCCAACCTATAAGTTCGCTAATGTAAAGCGAGGAATTGAGCCTGAACTGGCAAACCAAAGTCATTTTCGTAACCATACTTCATACAACTAACACGTGTCCAGCGGGAACACGAAGCACAAATGAACGTGATCTGCTATACTGAATCCCCTGTTGGCCATCGGGGACCTAGTGGAAGCTATATAATAAAATAGAGTAAAAGGGTCCACCCCGAAACCAAGGGGGTACTAACTAACAGCTGGGTCCTCTCCGAACTGCAGGAGATAGTTGCCCATCATACGGCTAACAAACTTCACTTGCCTCTAAGGGGGGCTTGCTCCGGGCAGGTTTGGATCACTTACTATACACGGACGTACGAAGGGGTTAGGAGCGTTTTCAAGATGATTCTTTCTTTGTCGAGATGAAAAAGGAACCTCGATTAAAAAAATGTGAAACCTGTCCCCCTTGTAAAGGATTTATCCATAATGACCATTAACAGTTGCTCCTATAGTGGTCAAGTAAGGTTTAGTTGCCCTTCTAACAAACAAATCCATATTAACAATGAAAATTTGACCAGATTTGTTTATGTGCGATTTAAATATACATGCATTTTCACACCGGTCAAGGCAAGGACTTCCATCTTTCCCCGCACTAAACACTCCATTATCCCCATATTGGATAGGTCTGGTGATTTTTTTCTTCTTTTATATAAAATGCTCCTTTTGCAACTAAAATCCCGGAGTTAGGGAACTTTTCTTGTTGATTTAGCTGATTTTTCCCGCACTTTTGCGATTCTACTGGATCCCATAACCAATGAAAGGAATCGATCAGACGGTCGTCTAAAGACTCTAGGCTTCCATCAAGCCACCACTACACGATTTTGTTAGGAATCGAGGATTTTTTTATGCTTGGTTCAGTCTCTCATAGTGGAATAAGTGGGTCCTTCTTCTTTTTCCTGACTGATGAAGGTCGAACCTGAAGATCGAATCAACCGGAGTCTGGATTCCTATGTTCGTACCAACTCAAATGATTGATGAATTGGATCTTGAGTCAAAAAACTTCGCTACTCAGCAAGGGTGAAAGAATGACAAAGAGACTGAGATCGCAGAGGATGGGAAGGACCCAATTGCCTGCCTCTTTCTTGGTCCACCCCCGGTCGGTACTTTATAGCCCACAACACGAGGTAGGTAGATATGTGACATAGTTTCATTGCTTTCATTGACAACTAGACTATCTTCCTGATTGGGATTCTTGACGATGACAATGGCACATCTCAGTCGTCGGCTGTGTGTAAAGTCCATCAATTCCAAAGGAGTGATTTGTTTGCTTCACTTCACTTTAGGATACTGTTCCATTGTTTTTGCGCAGTAAGAAGTTGGAAACCGGGATTTCAGATAGGTAGCGGTATCAACGGAAATTGAGGCTATCTATAATGATGAATGGAAAAACAGAGGTGTGCTCCCACATAATAAGGTCAAATTGCAACATCGCATACTAAGAAAGAAGTCCCCTCTATTGGCATGTATGGTATGACATTTTCGGGCAAACTTCGTTCTTCGTTATATGCATATCCATATGCTATTTATGCTCTACAACGTCAGTAAAATAGGAATATTCATTTAAGTAGTCAACGAAAATAAACTCTCTTCCGACCAAATGGCGAGCTTGCGACGTATCTACTCGATCTGCAGATTCAAGTAGAGAGATTGAGTTCACTAGTCTCTTATGTGAAAGGACTTTATCATTAAGAAGTTTTAGTATTTTTATAAGATTAAGTAGAACTTAAAATTTAGAATCTACTTAATGACTAAAATTAATAACTAAGATCTGCGATTTTAAGAATTTCCTATACAATATCCATTTCTATTTATTTGCGCCATCTGAAATACCAAACCCTATTTTTCTGTTAGTCAAATCCTGCTTCACCCCAAGCAAAAGGAATTGCCTAGTCTTCGCCCTACGTACAAAACCGATGGAATCAGCTGAAGTAGTTGATATGACCCAAGTCTTGAACACCAGTCTGCACTTTAAGAAAATGAAACAATCTAAAGACAAAAGCCGGGTCCCTGTTCTTCTCTTTTATCGAGAGAATTGGGTATTCGGTTTCTCTTCAGAGCCGTTCTAGTCAGTGTTTTAAAAATCATAGGGTAGGCCTTGACAAAGGGCTCCATTGCTATCAGTTGTCAATATATAAATAGTTAGAATTCTCGCTACCCGTGTTCCCAATCCAATGAAAAAGTGGCTTTCCTGGTGGACGAAGTTCAGCTAGCACTAGGTGATCCGTTACCTAGTGCCAATGTCGGATCTGGTAGCTCTGACCATAGACCGGTCTCTCTGTTAGCTTCATCCAATAGATTTGAATCCGCTAGACCCCAAACAAAGCATAGAGATGGATTCCTAACATGAGGTGGATTAGAGGTGAATTAGAGAATAGACAGAGGTTCGTTGGCATTTCAGCCTTTCTTCTCCTTTCAGGGCCTATTCGAAAGGGAATCCAGTACCTCTTGGTCCTAAATAGTAGAATAGGACAAACAAACCGGCCCCCGCAGATATCTTTGCTTCAGAACAAAACAAAACCCTGCAATCAAATAGATTTTCCCAAGGGCGCCATATTCTAGGAGCCAAAGTTATGCTATTGAAAATTCTTTCCTCTAGAAGTTCCGGTTTGAGCATTCCATTCCCTTTTTCAAACCCCACTTATTTTCATATAGTCCCTGACCAAAGAGAGAACAATACTCATTTCAAAACATTTCTAATGGATTCCTTGGTTCGAACCGACAAAGTAATGGCACTCCATTATTATCAACCTGACTGCAATCTTTTTCTGTCGGTAAGGATTGCACCAGAGCACCTTCCACTTCTAATAGGCCATGAACTATAGATAGAGAAGAATCATTCTAAGCGAGTACATAAGAAGCGATCAACTTTTTTCATCGGTTCTAGGGGAAGACCAAAGATCTTGTACGGCAGGTCTGCCAGCAAAACTCAAAAGAGAAAGAAGTCTTGCTAATCTCTTCATGCTCGTTCCAAGTTCGAAGTACCTTTTGGCCACATCCAGTTCGATGCTATCTCTATGTTTGTCTACATGGATATTAACATGCACTATTCTTGAGAGTCAAGACACCGTTTTGCTTTAAAGCGCAAAGAAATCCCAGATAATTACTTAGGCACCGCTCTAACCTTAGTGGAATTTAACTAGACCTGTTCATTTTGCCATTTGCATTTTTTTCATGGTCGATAAAATCTTTTTTTTGATGTCTTGCTAGGGGATTTCATGACTGAAGTCCTTTTGATGCCCTGCTACTTGGACGAAGCTGACTTACTTGAGTATGCCCCGTCGTCTTCTCTCTCTAGAGATTCGGGATAAACATGCTGGTCAGAACCTCCATTTACCCCCATTCATACGATTTAAGGATACATAAAGCAAATTCTTTTACTTTACTAGACTTTTGGACTTAGAACACTAAGAGGTCAAATTATATATTTTTATTTAAAATTTTACAATAAGTAAAATAAGTCGGTTACTAAATTTATGGTTATGTTTATACAATATATCAATGGCCAACTCTCAGTAGAAGGGAAGGTTCCTTCGGAACAAACAAAAGGGAAAGAAAGAGAAAACAAAAATCATGATCAACTAATCCCTCTTGAGGGCTTGTTTAAGAATAAGAAAGAAGAGTCTTATAGAAATAGCATGGAATAAGGTTTGATCCACGTAGCACGTATTGTTTGTTGACCATAACTCATGAACCCAGTTACCAAAGGGAACATATTCATTATAAATATCTATGAAAAAGATATGTTTCTTTCTCTTGTTTGAGAGAGCCTTTGTGTTATAAATATTCTTACTATTATTGTACTATCTCATTTGTAGTGAAACAAGTTGGGAAGAGGTTGTTAACAAGAGATTGCCCAGAGAAATAGGTAAAAAGAATTTTCCATCCAGGATTTAATAACTGATCCATTCTCATCCTGGGCAAAGTCCATCTTATTGTGATAGAAATGAAGATGTATTTCGCATGCTGTTTTGATGCGTTTGGGTTTGGATTTTGTGGCAGAGCGAGCGCTCCTGGTGATTTTTTTGGCGTTGGATCAATGCTGCGTAGGCTGTGTGTACTTAGAAATGTTTTATGTCCCCACGTTAAAAAATGTTTGTTCTTATTTTTTGGGGGGCACATGCACGCCTTAATTCATGGTTTACTTAGGATGTTTTGCTTTTGATTCATAATCATACGAGTCTATGCAGAAAAACAGTTAGTGTGATTTCATGTAGAACTTTTCTGGCTTTGCTATTTTTCCTTGCTTTGAAGAGATCATCTTTTAGTATGTTCGTAAGCATCCACATTAGATTTTGATTTCGGCGATCATCCATACGTATTACTTGTTCATTTTGGAGCACCTTTGTGTTTCACACTTGAGGGAGCAGATTAGGTGTACTAGATAGTGGTATTTTCGATACTTTCCTCGTTTTGTTGAAATCATGTTGCAATCAGATAGTTATGATCAATTGGTTTGGCTATAATAGTTATACGTATCTCAAATGGGACTCGGGTAATTGGTTTCTAGTTTCTACTATATCCTGCAAAGTGAATGGAAGTTTCTAGCGTGTTGCTTGCTTTATTTTTCTAATTTTTTGCTGTGAACATAGGTCGGTTTTACGCATTTGAGAAGACACACCGGCTGGATCAGAATTCTACCGGTCGCGGAGTCAGAAAGTTTGTCAAATACTAATGCTCCTTCTAAGGTTGATAAAGGTAAAGAAGTGGCCCAAGAACCCACTACATCTAAGCCCAAGTCCAAAAGGGGCCCTGGGGGTCGTGGAATGCTTTTCTGCTGAAGACGATTTCAGAATAAAAAAGTAAAGTCAAAATTGTTTATCTTATTCTCTCAATTTCAATAGACCACTGCTGGATTTAGTATATCTAATATGAATTGGCTCCCTCCTTTTTCTGAAAGAGTCGGGGTCTCTCTGGACTTATCTTTTGCCTCTCTCCCAGATTCATAAAAAGGGAGCAAGGGGGCCTCTCGACGGGAGTGATTCCCCGAAAAGAGATTGTTCCTAGCATCCTCGAGTTCGTAGTCAAACTCGTCTTCATCCACCTTTCATGGACTAGCGCGGGAAAGCGCCGATGTCTGGAGTAGGAGATGGAAGCTTGGGTTGAGGAACCCTTTCCATAAGTCATGAAGACATGGACCAAAAGACTAAGAAACTACACAATCTATTGATTCACTAAAAAACTCAAGCTGAGCAACTTGATGGAATTATCGCTCTGGCTCTAGGCTATCTAATCTTTGGGATGCAGAATAGGGATCGCTTGACAACCGTTAGTTAGGACCAGTGAAAACCCACGCTTGGTGAAGGCGAAGTACAGTTTGGAGATCTAACAATTCCTTATGTTGGGTATCCTCGATTGATGCAGCCTCAGAAGCCCCGGCTAACTCTGTGCCAGCAGCCGCGGTAAGACGGGGGCAAGTGTTGTTCGGAATGACTGGGCGTAAAGGGAACGTCGTAGGCGGTGAATCGGGTTGAAAGTGAAAGTCGCCAAAAAGTGGCGGAATGCTCTCGAAACCAATTCACTTGAGTGAGACAGAGGAGAGTGGAATTTCGTGTGTGGGGTGAAATCCGTAAATCTACGAAGGAGCGACAAAAGCAAAGGCAGCTCTCTGGGTCCCTACCAACGCTGGAGTGTGAAAGAATGGAGAGCAAACATGATTAGATACGCTGGTAGTCCATGTCGTAAACGATGAGTATTCGCCCTTGGTCTATGTGGATCAGGAGCCCAGCTAATGCGTAAAACACTCCGCCTGGAGAGTACGGTCGCAAGACCAAAACTCAAAGGAATTGACGGTGGCCTGCACAAGCGGTGGAGCATGTGGTTTAATTCGATACAACACGCAAAACCTTACCAGCCCTTGACATATGAACAATAAAACATGTCCTTAGAGGGATGTTACTGACTTTCATACAGGTGTTGCATGGCTATCGTCAGCTCGTGTCATGAGATGTTTGGTCAAGTCCTATAACGAGCGAAACCCTCATTTTGTGTTGCTGAGACATGCGCCTAAGGAGAAATTGCCACCGAAGTTTAAAAGGAGCCGAGTGACGTGCCAGCGCTACTAAGCCTTGGACGTGCAATGGATCCTGAAGCACTATTTCCGCATCCCCCTGGCCAAAACCTCCAACATTAGGATTGCTTGTTAATGGTTGATCAAGCTTGATGGATTCCCCCTTTGAAACAAGAAGTTCTGGCCTAGGGGTATAGTATCAATCACTTGGCGTCCATCCGAGCGTAATGTGATGGTTTTTTTTCATAATAGGCCTATAGATACGACCATTCTCATTGCGGTTGAAAGAGCCCGTAAGAGCCTCAAGCGCAGGTGTCAGTCAGATCCAACCATTCTCACCTGTATCAATTCACGGATAGACATGCTTCACCTTCATGGTCTTTTCAAGAAAATTCCTAGGGTTTGTAATTCGACATCGAGGAATAGAAATCGACCCAAGTAAATCAAGGCCATACTCGAAATACCTCCTCCTCAAAACCTTACGGAGCTGCGTTCGCTTCAAGGTTTCCTATCATACATCAGGTGATTCATAGCCAATTTAGCAGGAAGAATCCAACCTTTTATAAGACTCACCAAAAAAATATTCCATTCTTTTGGGATGAAAACTGCCAACAAGCCCTAGATGGCATCAAAAGCTATCTCCTCAAGCCGCTAGTCCTGACCTTAGAAATAGCGTAGTTGATCTTGTCTTTGGAGTCACTCACATCTAATTCATCTATAGATGCATTATAGAGTTTTATTGGTCCTATCAGTGTCTCTCATATGTGATTGCTAGCCATAAGTCCCAACAAAACACTCAGAAGACCGACGCATTGAACAAGCTAGGTGTTGATATGCAATGAGATGGTTGAACCATGATCTGCATACTTCTCGCTCTTACTTAATCTTCTAATAGGCAAAAGCTGGTGCTTGTTTCCTTATTCCTTAGCTTAGTCAGCTGTCTAGTCTACGACACGCAAACTACTGGAGTCTTCTCCAGTAGCCGAGTGAACAAAGTCAGCCACAGCTTCTCGTTTCCTTCTTGCTCTCGAGGAAGGCATAAAATACTTTGATTATAAAAATCCTGCTACGGGACAAGTGAAACAGGCTGTTAGTTCAGTGAGGACAGCAGTTCCTGCAAAGATAGTGGAATGCCTTGGTAATTCAAGTCAACTAACTAACAGTTGCACTGCTTCATTGAACGCACGCATATAGAGAGCAGTATAACAAATGAACCAAACTAGTGCATCATTAGTGCATCATGATTAGGTGCAACACCATCAAACTATGACACCACACTTGAAACAATATCTTGACAAACAAGACTTGCGGATGTGGGTAACTTACTGGATTTGAGAAAACATAAGTAAACGGGCTTCCGCCTGAGCTTCCAAGGATAAAGGTAGATGAACAGCCATTTGATCCCCATCAAAGTCTGCATTGAAACCCTTACACACATTTATTCAATTTTGTGAAATATCGTGAATCTAGTGGAAAAGGGCCCGTGTAGAACATTCCTTTTAATGGAATTGTTCATTAGGTTTGACTTGTTGTTCTAAAAAATAGAAAGTTGTCTCTCGTATGTTATTGTAAGGTGATTCATTCATCATCTTTCTTATGTGCGGTTTCAAGATGCTCTAAAAGTATCTTTTTGAATCGGCTTTTGAGCTCCATTATGTGGACTTTCTCAATTTAGGAATTGGGGACTTGGTGGTAGTGGTCAATACTAATTGCACCGTCTAAATGATCCTTGACCAAGTTAGCGTACTCGTCGGGCTTGATTTGAGGGGGTAACTTGTGCGTGGGCTTTGAGGTTGGCTATACGCGAAAAAGCTAGCTTTCTACTAAGGCCTATTCTGTCCTAAACTATTCAAGAATGTTATTTGTTTCATAGGAAGATTCCAAAAGCACATTGATGCCGAAAGAATCTTCGGAACCGGTGGAGAGGCTATACTGATTGAAGGTTAGACAAATAACAAGATTGAGGTATGTAAATCAAACATGTGAAATAGCTATCTAATATTAGATAGATATAGAATACCAAAAGCCTGATAATGGATTCCAAAATAAGCCAAATAAGTTTTTTTTGCTTTCTTTTTCTTTTGTGCATGCTTTTCACCTGCCTTCCCAACCATGGATAGGCTAGGGGGCTTTGCACTTCGGCCCCATTGTGTGTATACCACATCAAGGTCACATGATTTGAACCTATGGCTCTCTATACCCAAAATAGATGCGCTGGCCAGACTGCACTACACCTCGTCTTGATTCTCTCTTTGTATCCACCTTTATTCGGTATTTAGTGTTCCATCCTTTCTGTATTTGTGCTCTTAATATTTTTACAGTTCTTACTTGGTGATTTCTAGGATTGATATATAAGGTGGTCAGAGCGAGAACGAGGCAATAACCTAGTGGTTGGGTCGCAGTTGGCGCATCCCAACAACCAGAGTTCGATCCCTGTCAGGGATGAATTTCCAGAATTCTCACGCCGACCCACTTCTACTATATCAAAAAGTGTCTAGTTCCTCCTAGCACTGTTTCATCCTTTTTTTATAAGGTGGTCAGAGCTGCCAGATCCAACATCGACACTAGGTAACGGATCACCTGGTGGTAGCCGAACTTCGTCCACCATTGAAGGTCCAAGCATTTTTTTAGATAATAAGAAATCAGTAGGTGAACCTTCCACTCTTTCCCTCCAAAAGTACTCAAAAAATCCAAATTGAACCTCTCTACACGAATAAGCAGAGTATAAAATGGATCAGGAAAGAGTTTACTAAGCTATCACGCATAGTAAAGAGAATACCATTCCAAGTTCCTGGCTCTTCGATGGATGGATCTAACTAATCGGAGATCGGAATCGTGTGCTTGAATCAAATAAAATACCTGTACAAATTCGGCTCGTAATTCGAGTGACCAATGTAGCCTGCCTAAAATGAAAGACCCGAGCTTACAAGAAGCAAAGTGGAAACAAAAGCTTTCCCACCAAGTACCGGCATCCCATTTTATGAAAAATAAGGAGCGTGCTATTATTAAAATTCAAAGTGCTTCATAATCTTCAACCAGTTCCGTGCTTCAATATAATTTTCTGGAGTAAGCGTGATAGCTTGTTTCCAATACTCAGCAGCTTGATCAAACCAAGCTTCTGCAATTTCCGAATCACCCTGTAGAATGACCTGTTGTCCTCAGTCGAAATAGGCAGTTCCTTCCCTTAGAACCGTACTTGAGAGATGTTTTATTCGAAAGGTCCATACCTATATATATATTATAAATAAAGTAATCTTGCTTGTTGATTCTTACCACTTAATCTTAATTTATTGTATCTTCCTAGAGTTCTCTCTCCGGGAATTTGGTTTTTATTATTCTAGTATATTACTTTATTTATTCCTTTAATTGATGATCATACGTCTGTAATGCATTGTATGTTCTAGAATAGGTCCTATTCTTCTACCCTTTCTAGGCTATTCACAGCTACTACCTTAACACCAAAGAAGAATTCGACCCAATGCTTGATTTCTGTTGGGAATATATCGAGAGCCTTAGTGGCTTGTGGGCTTGCTGGATCTTTTAGCCTTTATACCTAAAAAGGAGGCATTAAACAACATAGATATTACTTATTATAGATTTGTTAAAGCAGTCGACGCAAATCAACAGTACATCTTTGATTGCAAAATATTATAAATATACATACACGGTAAACAACACTGGTATTACTTATTACATATGTCCAACTATGTCGGTTAGTTTACTCCTAAACGATGGTATATTTTGGAAAATACTATTGCACTCCTTAATCTCGCTGAGATCTTTCTTGTCAATACGTTTTTTCTTGCATACTTCTTCTTGTCGAGTTTTTAAATCTTCGGTCGCTTTGACTTTGCACCATCGATGAATTAATGTGAGCTAAAGTACTATTGATTCGTGTTCTTCATCAACCCATGCCACGAAGTCGCATGCCATGTTCTCATGACCGCACGCACGGAACTTGCGGCTGGTGTCCTTCGGGCTCGCCTTTTCACCCACCACATAGTGATGTGGTGGTAAACCGCACTTGCAATTCTGATCCATCTGTGAGTTGAATTTGTTCCAATCCGGGTCATAGATATCATTAGGTATATTAGGGTGGATCTTCAAAAGAAAAAACAACTATGTATATATGTGTGAGATCGAAAAATACCCCAATGCATATGAAATCGAGATAACCCCAAATCGGATCTTGATCAAACAAATAGCAAGCATGGTGTGATTAAATCGAAATTATTAAGCATATATAATCAATGCACATACCATCATATTACAGTCGAGCTCTCTACCCTATGCATGCTGAAGCTATCGTCAGACGCCTCCACAGTCTCTATTTCCACCTCTCGCAAGCTGAGGATTCATCCCGAGAGAGGTTTCAGAGAAGAGAGGTGGATATAAAGACAAGGCTCAGCTCAGTGTTGGGCCAAGCAAGTCAATAACACAGACCAAACTAGTCAATGGGATGTGCTTGACCTTTCTCCACTATGGGATCGACAGTTAACGATGCTTGCAATGGGTGATGAACATTGCAATGCCTACATCCATCTACTACAACATTACAATGCGTCGGCCTACATAGACACCTAACACAACACCAAAATCTTCCAGTCTCGTGTCTACCACAGTATAAGTGGCCACCGCGTAATAATAGTGTCGTAATTGCTCATATGTCGGGTAACCAACTTTTATATGTACTTTTCTCTTATGCCGCCCCAGAAAAGTGTCAAGCATGGGGCTATTTTTGTAGTGTCAGTGCTTAAAATGTTTTACTCTCATAAAAATATAGGCGCTAAAGATTTTGATCCGCAAGCCTAGCTAATTTTTTTATACTTGTTTTGATCTTTAGGTTTATTTGATAACAAGTTATGTGTGGTTAGGAAGAGAATTTAGGTGCAACCATTCAAATATTTTTGTGATCATGTTTAAGGTTCCAGGACTTGTGAAGGTAAAATGTGAAATCCCCTCGAACTTGTAAGTTCCGCAATTCACATTTACTCTATGCTATTATTCTTTATCACTTTGTAACTCGAGGGCGAGTAACAACTAAGCTTGGGGCAATTGATAGCTCCCGATTTTATCACATTTTACCCAAATTTTCACATTGGTTTCTATTCATGTTCTATGATTTTCACCTTTCAACTAATGCTAATATAGTGAAAACAAATGAACCTTCTTATTTATGATGACTTTCAGGTGCTGAGCATTGTTGGAAGGATTTAAGGCCATTGATGAGCTTATTATAGGAAATCAAGCAACACATCAATTGGGAAGATCATCATAGAGGCGCTATATGTTTTAACGACCATCTTTACGGGTGTGTCCCGCCCGTAGCACATGCCTCCGCTTTCTCCTGGTCAAATATATCAACTTTCATGAAGGAGGAAGAGACAAAAACAGAACACAACAGTCGTCATTCATTCCATAAGAGAGGAAGAAGAGATCTAGAGCAGAAGAAGAGGCTTTTTCGATCTGATCTGAGATCTTGAACCTCTAGACCATCCACTCCACCATCATTCCCCTTGTAAAAGAGATAGAGAGAGATCTTCATACTTATAAGATTAGGGATTTCAACTTTATTCAAACTTGGATTAGTAATTGATTCCATATTTCTTATTGTGGCTTGCCATGGTAATATCGAAATGAACCCTATTTACATTACAATTATATCATTGTGTATTTTCTTCTCATGTGCGAGTAAATACCCATATGCGTGGGAGATGTAAGGGATTGGTGAAATGTGATGTGCTTATCTAATATTTCATCAATACGTGATTGTTGTTACTAATATTTTGTGCAAAAATGATTATCTATGTCATTTGTAATGCTTGTTATCTAATTTAAGGGCCCAGGTAACATGATCCAGAGAACCACATAGACAAGAACTTGTTTTCTAGTGAATCAGCGATCTCCGAGTGACATAGCTAATATCAAAGAGGATCTAGTACAACTCGAGGAGAATGAGGAACCACGAATCATAAAGCCTTGATTTGGTCTCACGATCTTAAATGTTGCGCTCACTATGGCTGGTGGTAACATGCAAAATTATCATGTGTCATACAAATGCACCTAGAGGAGTCTTGGATAATAATGGGTTGCTCGTCTACTTGCACATTTATTTGAAGAATTACAATTACTTATTTCATTTGCTCCACCTGGCATATTCACCATCTTCATGAATCGAGTCTCTCCACGCCTAATCTCTTGTCTGTAGGAACCTCAACCAATCTTCGTACTTTTTACTTTTATGTTATTTACTCTTTATTTAAATTCCCGTTTACACTCAACCACACTCAACACCTTTTCACCTTCAATACTTGTAGTTAATCCACTCAAGACCCATGGCACCTTGGATGCGAACGAAACGCCACTAATAAACACTTTCCTAGGTTTTTCATTGGGATTGATATAAAAACCAGAAGTAATACTTCCATGAAAGCATGCTTAAAATGAACATGTGCTCCTGACATCATTTATTGTGCCATATTCGATCATAATTGATTCATATAGGTTATAATCATTTTATAAAATTATTGTAGGGATTTTATAAAAGATCATTTTCTTTGCATTATAACTATGCAGATAGCAAAATGTTGTTTTCTGATTTTTTTGACTTTCAGGGACTTATGCAAACTCAAAAGGACCAGAGTTGTTTTCTACTGATGTTACGAAGGCCTAGAGCACTTGGACCTCAAATAGAGCCACATGAGGGGCAAAAGAGGGCCCATGGCGCGACATGATACCCTAGTTGTGCCTTGGGGCCCACCTTACCCTTGAAGCTCTAATGCCATCGATCTTTGTGCCCCTCAACTAATCTTGACCTAAAAAGGCTATTGATACCTTCGATCCGGATTTACACATGCAGTATAGTAGGTTTTTCCCTAGTGGACCTAGGTTTAATCGAAGCTTGGGAAACAATGCTAAAAGGAAATTAATAAGGCATGTCTACAAGACTTGTTTGTTCGTTTTACCTTTGTTTACCAGACCTTTCTAGTTTACTTTAGAATGTGGGTTGTTGTTTCAATGGATGAAGATAGACCAGGGTTGAAGATTCACCTACAGCTGCACATCATATGGGATAGAAATAGTAATAGCATATTCATGTGTAATGATTTAGTAAAGATAAAATTTGTGGGAAACACATCCTGATATACTAGAGCCCATGCGAGTCACGAGCATAGCAATAGTATTTTGATCCAACCATTGCAACCGCAAAGTACCGGGCTACATCAATTATTAAGTGAAAACACAGATCAAAGCCTTAAGAGGTGTTGTTGTTGTTCCCAAATGGTCGCTAAGCGATGAAGACCGTACTCCCCTTTCTATCATTGGGTTTCCTATGAGATCGCCGCTCACCAAGTATCTCACCTAGAGCCTTTATCGATCTCTGGGATCTTGGATACCTGCAAGTCCATAGATCGAGACAAGAGACAAAGAAAAAATTATACAAATATGTATTCAATCAGTACACAATACTCCGATGGATTTGATGCGCATAATCGTTACGAGGTTTCACCCCAACCCGCATCCCATGAGGACTACTCACTCATCACAATAAGATCAAGGATAGAAAACATTGTGCAAAATACTTTGATTGAAATCAAATATTCTCCGCTAAAAAACAAATATTCTTACAATGGTCACCGAGTCACAAGGAGATCTGAAGTATAAGCTAATGGCTATGGTTATGGAGAGGATGGAGGGTGGAGAGGATGAACTATGGTGGTGGATCTCCTTTGATGGTGTTGTGATGCAATCTGAGAATGGCAGCCCTCTACGCGACGGTTGGACCTCGAAATATATAAGCGCCTTCACGAAAGTCATAGAGTTTGATGAGACGAAGCCAATGCCACATGGTACGGCGGACCATACGGGTGAGCCTTGCCCGTACCAATGGTCGTTAAAGGCTTTGTCGACTGGTTTTTACTCCAGGATTGCTTGGTCGTGTAGACTTCCTCAAAATCTTCATTAATAACTCCTAATTTCTCCTAAAAAGTATGATTCCTGCACAACATAATTCAAAGCAAGGGTTGCACATCCTTGCAATAATTAGTCATTAGTGCAAGACTAGAGAGATTCTTGGTAAATTACTAAAGGATATATGCCCTAGAGGCAAATAATAAAGGGATTTCTATTTTCGTACCCTCAGTTCATTAGTTTTTTTTCACTTTTCCCTAACCACATAACCTTTCCTCTCTTTTTTCCCGTCTCCTTGTATGATACTCTCACACGGTCTAAAAACTCGTTGTCCGTTAGTATTTCCGTTATGTGATGACAAGTGGGGCCGTGTTCAGTCGGGTCCCATAGTGGACCCTCGCCGTTACATGCTGACAAGTAGGACCGCGTTTTGTCGGGTCCCGTAGTGTACCCTTGCCGTTACATGCTAACAAGTGGGGCCGCTTTCAGTCGGTTCCCGTAGTGGACACCTCTCTCCACTTATCCAGATCAACATCGGACCCATAGCTTATCCATGTGAGCACCAGACTCACTGCTTATCCAGGTTGACGTTGCAAGATGGAACCCCAATCCAGCCCCGCGCCCACGCCCATGTCGTTGCCTCCCCTTTCTTCTTTTTCTCCGGCGATGTCGATCCTTTGTCTAGCTTCATTTTCATATAGTGAAATGTAATGCATATATGAAAATTATACGAAAATTATACACCGTTGAACTCTTTGAAATCGCACTTAGGACATGATAATGTTGTGCTAATAAAATCCTAATCATTTATCATTTCGATAGAGTGAAATATAATGCATAAACTGACGTATACGAAAATTATAAACCTTTGAACACTTTGAAATTACACTTAATACGTGATAATGTGTCCTAACAAAATTTTGAGAGATTATCATTTTCTCCCCTATTTTCATAGAGTGGAATGTAATACATAAACTTGCATATACAAAAATTATACACATTTGAACTCTTTAAAATCGCACTTAATATGTGATAATGTTGTGGTAGAAAATCTTGAAAGATTATCATTTTCATAAAGTGGTATGTAATGCACAAACTTGCATATGAAAAAATTATAAACCTTCTAACACTTTGAAATCGCACTTAATACGTGATAATGATGTGCTAACAAAATTTTGAGAGATTATCATTTCTACCCCATTTTCATAGAGTGGAATGTAATGCATAAACTTGCATATACAAAAATTATACACATTTGAACTCTTTGAAATCGCACTTAATACGTGATAATATTGTGCTAAGAAAATCTTGAGAGATTATCATTTTCGTATAGTGGAATGTAATGCATAAACTTGCATATATGAAAATTATACACATTTGAACTCTTTGAAATCGCACTTAGCACATGAAAATGTTGTGCTAATAAAATCATGATCATTTGTCATTTCCATGGAGTGAAATATAATGCATACACTTGCGTATACGAAAATTTTAAACCTTTGAACACTGTGAAATCACACTTAATAACGAGATAATGATGTGACAACAAAATTTTGAGAGATTATCATTTTCTCCCCCATTTTGATAGAGTGGAATGTAATGTATAAACTTGCATATATGAAAATTATACACATTTGAACTCTTTGAAATTGCACAAAATACATGATAATATTGTGCTAAGAAAATCTTGAGAGATTATCATTTTCATAGAGTGAAATGTAATGCAAAAATTATACACCTTTGAACACTTTTCCTTCAAATTATATTCAAATTCATTTGTTTATGGAGTTAAAGTACCAGTGGTGACATGGGTATGCCCAATAGGCACTCGACTACAGCCTATCTGGTGCGGCTCGACGGAAGGCGCACTCGACAAATTGCCAAGGTCCATGACGCCTATGACGGTTCGACTGGTATGAAGCCCATATGGACACGGACTCCCAAACGCACAAGACAAGGAAACCTTAAGACTAGAGTTTGAATACAACTTGTAACCAACTCGTATTGGTACCTGAGACCTAGCCTCCCCATATATAAAGGCTAGGAGGGTCCAACGAGGAGGACACGCCACAATAGATCTAGACATCGCGACTCCTACAATAGACTCCCACAATAGACGATAGATCTAGACACTGCAATAGACAATAGACAGATCTACGATCTCCCATACGCCAGATCTAATCTGCGTATATACCGCCATCAGCGACATTGTAATCCTTCGGATCATCATCAATCAAGAGCAGACAAGTAGGAGTAGGGTCCTCTACGAGGCCTGAACCTGGGTAAACCTCGTGTCACCTGTGTGCTTGTTTGCTAGCCGTACCGAGATCTCCAGCACTCCTCTCTTCTCCAAAACCCAAGTCCATAACAATGGGCATTGATGAGTTCAACTCTCGTCAATTGGCGCCGTCTGTGGAATTGGGAGTGCTGATGTTGCGATCTCGACGACCCCATCACCTGCAATCTAGGATTCATCCGCTCTAATATGGTTGATCAACACCAATATCGCATCTACGTGCCGTTACAGAAATATTTCTGCGAAATCTGATTTTTGGCGATAAATCTAGATTCGTTTGTCACCGACACTTTGGCGAAGTTGGCAGGTCTCTATCCATGGCTAATATTGCAAAGAGTTGATCGCTAGCCGCGATTTCGTGAAGCAATGCGACCTGACATGCACAGCTGAAAATCCATTGTGGACCAAGTCCCCATGACAAATTTGATCAGCTACTACAAGTTTACACGGAGGACGCTACACTTTTATGAGAATTCCTTGTCCTACACGAGAGGATACGAGTGTCCAACCTCAAATTAATTAGTATTCTCATGCATGAGCACGTGGCATCAGCCCAGATTGAAAGACAATATGGGCAAGCAATTCTTTTTCTGGTACGCCTGGACGGATCGGCAAAGATCAGCCGATATAAAAAGAAGCAACAAACTTCGTGTCCTCGTATGAAGAAAAAAAAGAGTTTGAATCATATGATCAGCACGAGCGAAATCCAAAGCCGTGAAAAAGACAAGTATATCACGTCGACTACGTGCGCGACTCCATCAACCGTACGTCTGCCATGTCATCTCCATCGACTGTGTAGTACACTCGGGGGCTCCTTCGGATGCGACGACCTGCTGGCTCCTTCGGATCCTACGATACGCTGCGGTCTTCGGCTCCACCGACCGACCACCGACATCGCCTCTGATCCGCTAAGGCCATATTGGGGGAAAACGAGGGCCAAAAGGAACAATGAATAAAGAGAGAAGCTGCTCTAGATTCGCTACCTTTTTGGGCAAAAAAACACAATTGTTAGCGAGAGAGAGAGGAAAAGGCGCTCTTAAAAAGGCCAACCATAAAAATAATAAAAAAGAAAACTTCCAATTTAGGCGACTGAGCGCACATAACCACCAAAGGCGCCCCACATAGTCCCACACCACGTCTCCCATAACACGTTCCCAACAAACCCGCCCCCACATAGTCCCACATGGCGCGTCCCCACACATTATCATAATGCGTTCCTCACCAAATGACCCCACGTGGTCCCACACCATGTGTCCCCACACGTCAGCCAATGGTCAAACTGACGGCAACTGCCATGCGAGATCTTTGATCGGTTTCTAAGAAGGAGAGGGGCAAAAGTGAGAAAAGGATAAGCGGCTGGGGAAAACTGAGTACAACTAACGAACCAGGGACACAGAAATATAAATCCCAATAATAAATGGAGTTTATTATCATATCTCAATTAGTTCTTCATAGTTTCATATTGTGCTATAATTGTATCAAGTGGAAACATTGATACAGGTGTGGTATGAAACAAACCGAGTCCCTAGTAGCCTCTATTTATACTAGTTCATTGGGCAACCGATGATCAAGGTTTCTTGATCATGGATATCTATGCCAATTTACAACGAGGTCATATCATTGGTGAATGATGTGATGGACATTACTGTGACATAGTCAGAAACATAGTCTCCTTCTCCTTAGACCATGAGATCATATTACTTATTGTCTCCTGAGGCTGCCTTAACTACATCAAACGTCACTCTATTAAATGGTGATTATAAAGGTGTACATTAGGTACTCCAGAGGAATAATAGATAACATATGACTCAAGACCGGGATTTGTTCATCCAGGTGACGGGTAAGATACATACGGTCGACTTGGTGAGATTACGTCCATAATATTGCAACATGTGACTAGGTCACGGGATGTAATATTACAGTAAAAGGTAAATCAAAACTTGTTGATAACGGGATTGAACGAGGTATGTGATACTGGTGACCGGATCTCGTACAAGTCGTATTGGAGAAACAAAGGGAATTGGACTCGACATTTTATAGTTCAAACGACATTGTTATCGTGGAATGCACATGGATCATTATGGGCATACCGATCCCGCTATTGATCATTGATGGGATCATGTATGTGCCTTTCCCGAGCCATGAGGAAATACACTTAAGGGTACGATGAGCTAGAGATCCTCTGTAAGTTGGAATCACCAGATGAAAAAGAAAAGGAAACCGGCAAAGTTCCGTGAGAGAATCGAAATCGTTCCGGAAAGTTCCGAAGTCATTCGGACGAAATCGAAAGATGTTTCGGGTCAAATCAGATTTTTAATATGTATTTACATATTAATTAATGTAATAATATATTATTAATATCTAATTTAAAAGGGTATTCCACTAATGGGCCAAACTTCCTAGGGAAAAAGGGCCCATGAGGGAAACCGCAAGAGGGAAGGGCCATCCTTGGGCTATGTGCGGGGTGGGGATGCCCTTGCTAGCCGGCCCATGGTGCCCTAGGTCCCATGGTTCCACCCCCTTCTCTCCCTTGTTTAGTCCCACATGGGAAACCCAAAGGGAAGGGCACACCCCCCTCCGCCTATATAAAGGGGTGCCCATGGGTGGGGTAATACACAACAATTTGAGATGTTCTCTAATGCATTTCCTTAGGGAATTCATCTCTCTCTCTAGTTGTATCCTTGTGTTGGCATGGTCCCAAGAAATGACTATACGCGCAAGAGACGATGCACCTACAGCACACCATTTTGCTGTAGTGATTCCAAGCCAGAGATCTACTTCCGCACTCCTGACAAGGATCAAGGGGGTCGGATGTCGTCATCATACACTATATGCATAAGAAACCTCGAGGGTGCCTCATATGAGGGCATCTTGGAGGTCGTGAGATGGAGCTGCTGCACGATGAAGATGGAGCAAGGGGTGACATGCGAGGAGCTTCACGACCTTGAGGTCGGCCACAAGTTCAACTACTTCAACCACGTTCCCCTCGGAACGTTAACCACGTTCGGTCTACAAGGGTATGTATTCTGCATGCTATGGTCGTTACTGCATTTCTTCTAGATAGATCTTGGGCAGTTAAGGCGTTCCAACGGAGGATTTTTTTGTTTTCTGTTGCGGAACCCCTTAGTGGTATCAGAGCTGATCTATGCGTAGGAGTGTTGTACGACCAATATGCAAAAGTTTTGTGTGGGCATTGATCCTCTAGTTGTTACCCTCTAACATGCACTTGTTTATATCGCGGTATTGTTTGATGAAGCGGCCTGGACCAACCTTACGCGTATTATTACCGAGACTAGTTCCATGCTCGACATACGTCTTGTCTCATATAAGTGGCTAGCGGGTGTTTGTCTCTCATTCAATAGTTGATATAACATTTACAACGGAGGTCCCCGAAAGGGGTATAGTAGAGACAACTGGTGGATCCATGTTGTGGTAGAAAATTTCGTACATTTGAAACGGTTCTATTACGAAAGTCCTAACAACCATGTAAAACTTGCAAAAGATAAAGTAAAGGCGTCTAACTTTTTTTTGCAAGAGAGCTTGTGTTGTGATGTGATCTTGGTCGTTACGAAGGTAAAGTAGTTTACTTTTATATTACTAAAGTAGTATAGTAATAGTCATCATTCTGATGGACGGCCCGCTGGTGCCATCGTGGACTTGGTGTCAAACCGATGGCAAGATGGAGATCATGCCGGAGCGCTCGATGGAGATCAATCCACAAGAAGAAGGACCATATCATATCACAATATACATGTGAGGATGATACCTATTTTTACATCTTACTGTGTGCTAGTATTAGATACTTAATGGTAGCATATTAGATAAGATGATCCCTAATAATTTCAATGATAGTGTTCTCCCTTATGTGTGCAAACACCAAGAAAGTCGGTCATTATAAAGCCAGCCATGACGATCAGGGGATAGACATATCTACGTTCGCATACGGTGTGGGTAACAAACCATGTATGTGCCACGCAATACACTAAGGTTTGGCGATTCTAGCATGTACAGACATGGCCTCGGAACACAAGAGACTGAAAGGTCGAGCATGAGTCACACGAATGATGTGATTGATATTGGGGAATGTCTACCTTTGAAACTGCATCATCGACCATGATGATCGGGGGTTGTGTAGTGAATTGGGATCGTGTGATTGCTAAAATTGTCCAAGGGATGACAATTTTAGTGGGAGCTCAATTATGGATTGAACTCATATTATGAACTTAGTCTAGATGTCCATTTGCAAATATCTTAGTAGATCATGGCCTATCCCATTGAGGTCCTTTGCGACCATGGAAATTTCTGGCTGGATATGGAACTTAGCAGAAGGGTCCAACTTCATAGATTAATACCCACGCCTGAGGGACATCCTCGTAATAAGATGATCTTCTCTTCTTGATACAATAACCATTAGGAGATAGTCCAATGACTCCACAATGATTACCATGGAGGTCATGTATGAAAAGGGTATATGTTAGATATAAAAATTATAAATGTAATTCTTGCAAAACTCATTGTAGTTTGCAAAGTATTTGATACTTGTCCTGTTTTGTGTATAACATGATTGTGTGCTTGAGAATTGCTAGAAATGAGGCAATGTGTCTTGATGACGGCGACCAAAATAGTTTATGGCCGACATCACCCCTTTCCTCAAAGTTTATCATTTGGATTAGTGGATATGAATATAATTTTGTAATCCTTGTTTGTGTCTTGCTTTTGGCGAGGAGATTATTCATATGAATAAGTTACAAGCCAGTTGTACTATTCCTATGAATAATACCTTTATGGTCACATTGTGATTATAAATGAGTTATTCTCATCACTATGTTAATGATAATAGTTTAAGCATTTATAAAGGATTAGGATGCTAAAACATATCCAAAGTTTAATAATGACATGACACTGTTGTTTAAGTCATGGTGGTTATTGCATGTTTTTCATTGTAAATGAAAATCAGGGTCTTAGATATTTGATCTACAGACTTTGCAAAACCATGCCTCGTTTGATGAAGTGACTAAAACTCCACATTCTGGTAAAACGGTGATATGCGAAGAAATGTTGAAATTTATACATAGTGATGTATCGTATTTTCAACAAATAGTGGAAATCATTATTTCATAAGCTTCACTGTGGATTTAAGTGAATATGAGTATTTATTTAATGAAACATAAGTTTGAAACTATTCTAAATTGTTCAAATGATTTCAAAGTGAAGGAAGATACTGAATTAACATAAATAGAAAGTATCTTTGATTTGATCGACATGACTAAAGTATTTATGTTAATTTTGGCATAAAAGGACTTATGAAAGATGTTTCACAAATTATGATAATTGGGTTTCAAAGTGTATTGAAATGTCTGAATATCATAATCATTTTGTATTAGATACATATGATCTAATATTATCACTTATCGGGGTTGTAATCATCAATTAGAGTTAGAGATCGAAAATGAGCAAACACTCGTTTGAAATACAAAGGAACATCTAAAGATTTGTGGAAACAACACCATAAGAGTTATGGCACGTTCAAGTTTATAGAGATTTTGATAATTCGAAATCATGGCGAATAAACAAGTCTTTGTAGAAATAATGTATTTGACCTTGCCTCCAGGTTGTTGAGTGACGTGACAGAATTTGTTTCGTGAAACCAAACTCTACAAATATAAGAGAAACTAATGATAATGATCATAAAGTTTCAGCGAATAATTTTACTAAAGAAAGTAGGATTCAACTATACATTCTGCAAGTTTGTGGAATTATATTATTGATTCACTTGTCATGTTATTTGAACGAGACATACCTGCGAACTACAAAGAAGCATGATGGACCTAAGTACGAGAAATGACTAGGAGTCATAAAATCCTATATTAAGTTACATTTAAGATTGCAAAGTAATAGTACTTGATCTCATTAAGTAAATATGTTTACTTGATATTTCTAAATGACTACAAAGTGATAATAAGGAAATGAAACTTAATGAAGGACATAAAGCTCGATTTGCCACAAAGAATGTTTGGACAAATTCAAGTAGTTGACTACAAATGTAGCGATGTTTGAGTCTATTGGATTTAGACCAACAATACATGGATATTGGAATCTCGTAGCTGGAATTCTCAATTTGATGATGATTAAAGAATTTTTGAATGTCCAAGATTATTGAGAGGGCCTGCATTTGAGTGGAAGCTAAGTAGCTTGACTAAATCATAATATGTAGCAAACATATTTTGAGTGGGAGCTAAGTGAAATCCCTAGATCTCATATATGGATGCCATACTTGAGTGGGAGCGTGACATTATTCTGAGTATGTGGATGACATATATGAATGATGTGATTGGTACTAATAACATTTATGCTAATAAATATAGATGAAGTTGATAAAGTTATTAGATAATGTGATCTATTGAAATAGATTATTAAGTTTTATAAACATTATTGTCGAATGCTTACTAGATTTGATTCTGAAGATGTTTGGAATATCCTAGACAAGATTTTTCTGAAATAATTCAGAATGGTACGAGGTAATAAAGTGGTTCTTACTTCTACGAAGCATTGAGTTAATCTCAGTATTAAAACTATGGTTAAATTAGAGAAACAGATGTGTTGCATCTCCTATGCCTCAACCATAGGTTATTCCATACAAACATATTGTATACTCGACATAATGTGGCCCAAGGTTCTGGTTGAAAGAACAAGATCTTAACTGTAAGAACATGTCTTGAGGTGATTCCTAACTTAATCACTCAACCAGAATTGAGTTTGTCCTTAAATGGCAAGAAGCGTTGTTAGGCACATAGTTACATTTCATGCACTAGGATCTACATAGATATAGAAGTATATATTTGGCTAAAAGAAGTTCGACTTCTACTAAGCGTGTTTCTAAGTTTACATGAAAATAGTGAAAGTTAAATCGACTGATCGACCATCATTGCAAACACTAGAAACAAAATCTCACTCTGTCGCCAAACGAATACTTCAAGCCATTATGAGATAATGGTGTAAATGTCAGAATTTGGAAGACATTAACGATTTGCAAAAAACATAATGATCTGGTAAAATAGAACATGGACATGACGTTTTCTATGAGCATGCATGATCAATAAACACATGGTTTATGATTATTTGTACTCTAGTGCAAGTGGGAGTCTGAAGGAGATATGCCCTAGAGGAAAACAATAATGGAGTTTATTATCATATCTCAGTTAGTTCGTAATAGTTTCATATTGCGCTATAACTGTATCAAGTGGAAACATCGATACAAGTGTGGTATGAAACAAACCAAGTCCCTAGTAGCCTCTATTCATACTAGTTCGTTGGACAACCGATGATCAAGGTTTCCTGATCATGGAGCTTTATGCCAATTGACAACAAGGTCATATCATTGGTTAATGATGTGATGGACATTACCCAAAGATTGCGACATGATCAAGTCACAGAGTTCATAGTTGCAATAGTCAGAAATGTAGTCTCCTTCTCCTTAGACTGTGAGATCATATTACTTAGTGTCTCCCGAGGCTGCCTTAACTGCATCAAACGTCACTCGGTTAACTGGTAATTGTAAAGGTGTATGTTAGGTACTCCACACGGGGCCCACCTCCTTGGGCTATGTGTGGGGTGGGGCTGCCCCTGGCTGACTGGCTCATGGTGCCCTAGGGCCCATGGCGCCACCCCCTCTCTCCCTTGTTTAGTCCCACATGGAAAACCCAAAGGGGAGGGCACACCTCCCTCCGCCTATATAAAGGGGTTCCCATGGGTGGGATAAGACACAACAATTTGAGATCTTCTCTAAGGAATTTTCCTTAGATAATTCCTCCCTCTCTCTCTAGTTGTCTTCTTGTCTTAGCACGGTCCCAAGAAAGGACTGTACGCGAAAGAGACGACGCACCTGCATCATGCTCTTGTGCTACAGGGATTTCAAGCTGGAGATCTACTTCCACACTCCCGGCAAGGATCAAGGGGGTCGGATGTCGTCATTGTACACTGTATGTGTATGAAACCTCGAGGGTGCCTCATATGAGGGCACCTTGGATGTTGTGAGCTGGAGCTGCTACACGATGAAGATGGAGGAAGTGGTGACCTACGAGGAGCTTCATGACCTTGAGGTCGGCCACGAGTTCGACTACTTCAACCATGTTCCCCTTGGAACGTTAACCGCGTACGGTCTACAAGGGTATGTATTCTATACACTCCAGTCATCACTACAAGAAAAGTTGGCTTTTACAACGAAAGATTTTCATGGTTGAAGGCCCATTTTTCATGGCTAAAAAGTCTTATACAACGGATGCCCATCGTGGTAAAAGCCCCGTCACAAAAGAATCTACCACGGGTTTTTTCCTGACCGTGGCGGATCGCACCCTTCAGCCACGAAAACTTGTTCTGTTGTAGATGTATTAGCTAGCCGCGTTGACTGCTGACGTCATGCAAAATGTCACGTGGCAAACACCGTTAACGCCCAGTTACCGTTGTTAACAGCCATAGAAACTGTGGCAGAAGCCAGGCCTAGCAAGGCCTACTAATAATTAAGTGGACTGGCCCATGTGGAAAGCCCAATAAGAAGAAGGCCCGTTACTGTTTCGTCCAGCACTGTCTAAAATGGGCCAACTAGTGCAGACATCCGCGGCCCATGAACTTTTAGGCCCGACACTGTTTCAGTCTACAGAAGGCCCACCTTGATGCAATACTGTGCGGCCCATTCTCAGCCTGGGCCAAGTCTATCCGTTACTGTTAAGGCCTTCTGTCGGCCCGTCACTTTTCTTGCACCCATCATGGGTCGTTACGGCCCTCTATAGTTACAACCCTTTACTGTTCTAGGCATTCACTATTCTGGCCTTCTACTATTCAGTCCCGTAAACGGGCTGAAGATTCTAGCCTGATAATATTCTGGCCTTGTTACTATTTCCGGCCTATTACTGTTCTAGCCTTTCTCTGTTCCAGCATTTCCCTATTCTAGCCTTTCACTGTTCTATTATTTTGTGGTCAGATTCTACATATAATGGCCTTAGTGTAGGCCCGTCACTGTTGATTGGTGGCCCATCAAGGACTGATAAAATGTTGTGGGCCTACTACTGTTTAATTCTATCTAACTTAGATCCATTGCCAGCACATAAACATGGATAAACAAAGAACACAAGTTCTCTAAAATGCTAAATAAATTATGGAACTATGGAAAAAACTTATAACTAGAAAATTAGTAAATTATTACAGTCCTGAAAAATTCAGTAGCTCGTAAAGCATCATGGGAGTACAACACAGCAGATAAATAATATAATCTCAGTTTTAAAAATGTTCCTTTTAAGGAGCTCACGCCGCCTCACATGTAACAACAGGATTACCACGAGACTTGTTGAGGATATTATTAAGTAGATTCTCCGTTAAAGCTTGCCTATTTTTCAACTTAGATAACTACTTCCTTACTATGGAGACTATTGTATATGTTCTGTTGACTTCCTATCCAACTACATCAAGTGCATCTTGGAGTGCAACACCAAAAAATCTTTCTACTGGAATGTATGGAGCAGTCGAGATCGTGTACCTACGTGAGCAATACGCACTATCACTGCTGCTCTGTACAAAGAGATCTACACTTGAGGTAGTTGTTTTCTGTTCTGCCTTCATATTTATATTTGCAACCTAAAACAAAAAGAAACATCATATAACATAATTACCAAGGAAAAGAAAAACCAATGAATTTCAAATCAGTCATTTTGCTAAAAGGAAGAAAGCAATTAGTAATGACAGGGCATCATACATCTCTTTCTTCTGGAATAACTAGAAAACTTGACTTTATAGAGGGATGAGATAGTGTGCAACTGTCACTTCTGCCATGTGAAATGACTTCTCTACTTGATGAAGGCTGAAACTAAGATAAAAGAAGTCACAACATCATACAAAGAAACAAAACTACCATGTTCATTCTCAAAGATTTTCAAAAGATTATTTGGTTTGTTATAGCGATGTAAGCACTCAACACACGGACCTCATGCAGACGGGTGCCTCTAATAGAATATCCAAATCATTTTAGAGAAATGGTCAAACAATCTATCGAACAGTTAGAATGTTTAATTTTTTTGAATGTCTGCCCAAAGACAAAGTGTACTATCATGTGCCACGTATTAAAATATCCATACACGTATAGATACCAGAGTGAGATTTGAAGTGGACGATTCTTTATGATTCTTCCATTTCTGTTATATTGGATTCCGTTGCATTTCTAGCCTTGTTATAATCACCCTAGTGCCTCCAATAAAAATAACAACTCAACTAGAGTCAATGGCATGACACCAAGGGACTTAAACCTTAAAAAAGGTGGGGCATCCTTACAGTAGCTCTATGTAGAGTCTCAGGATTGCTGATCTGGTTATAGGTATGTTCATCGACAATGTCCGCTGCATCAAGTAATTGGACTAGTGGTCTCCATAATTCAGTGTGGGTCCTCTGCATAATGGTGCAGCGAATAATGAACACAAAAAGGTTCCAGTATCACATATGTTAGCATGGAGTGATACAAAAGCAATAGATACTTACGAGATGATATGGGCCATTCATTCTACGATTTCTAGTGTAAACTGCACCTGTTCATTGCATAACAACAAATAATGGTTAGGAATAGTGGGGTAAGCAGAAGCAAATGAAACAGACATCTTAGTGGAAGTAGTATAACAAATGTAAACGTGTACTGCATACATAGGACAAAAGCATCAAGCAAGAAATAACAATTAGTGCCATATCCTACGCCAAGCCAAAGAGAAATTATAACCGCATCACATATGGGCACTTACTAAAGTAGATAATGGAAACAAATGTGTTAGTCGTTGGCTGACTGATATTTCGCCATGACATACAAAATCGCAGTTGAATGCCTTACGGTTAAACTTGACTAAAAAAATTATTTAGGAAGATATGGGTAACAAGTATAGTACTTGTAAGTTACTACAAAAGTAGCACCAATACAAAATATAGTTAACTACTACATATTTATCTTACCAAAATCCAAGGAGATATGGTTACCTCGGTCACGACGGTGTTTAGGCATGATGCGAATCCTAGGTGGTGACGTCGAGGTTGTCGAGGGTGTTGCGGTTGCGGTGCTCGTGGTCAAAGGTGAAGCAGAACAAGGGTTCCTCCGAGCGCTGGACGATAGCAGCGAAGAAGTAGATTCCTGGCGATGGGAATGTGTTCGGTACGCTAGGAGAGTACGTCAGTGAAGCAGATCTGGTGCAGTGCACGGCGACGATGGTGAATCAGCTCTAAGGTGCTGAAGGTAGATCTAGGGTTTTCCGCAGGGATAGCGCAGCTGGGGGCAAGGATTGTGTGTGGGTGTGGGCGTGGGGGGGGGGGCGATGGTAGGGAGCAGGGTATAGAGGTACTAAATGGGAATATTATGATTGAATCCCTAACGAACCTACTTCACTAGGGGTAGAATGGGGATTCCAAGATGTTTGAAACATTGGATAGCGGGAGATTTTCCCGCTCGACTAAATTCAGATTTATGTATAGTCCAAGTAGTAGTAAATTGGTAATCCGTACTCCCTGGAATCAAAGGCCGACATGCACATCGGGGATCATCCATGGCCCATACTACCTCAGTTCAGAAATTAAGGGTCCATTTGGCCATTTGGCATCTAAATATTGATCATCCATGTCCTAGATTAGCTCGGTTCAGATATTAAGGCCGAGTTTGGCATCAAAGTATTTTTAAATTATTTAGAAAACATTTTGATTTCTGAATAAACTGAACTATTGAATACCTTTTAGTGTTTTGTTCCAACAAATACTAGGGGTTTAAACTGAAGTATTCTCCAAAACTATGTTTTTTAAATAATTGAGAAAGAGGTCAGACCCCTTTTTGAAGAAACTGAGAAGAGAGAAAACTGAAGTATTACTTTGGTAGGCACTAAAATACTATGGCATTGATATATTTCCGTATTATATCTTTTCATAAACGATGTTGCGTATGAAGATGTTGTCACCAAGACAGGTAGTGAGCACGAAAATTATGATTAAAGCCACAACCAACTCGAGTGAATTTGTTTATCCATAGTCCAACTAATAATAGCAGAATGGTAGGACGGTGGTATGGGGAATCGAGTGTAAAAATAAAGCGCCCTGAGCTTTAAAAAAATAAAGCGCCCTTTATCGATAACTTTTCGATCACTATGATTGGGAGTATTCATACTTATATTCTAAACAAACATATGGGATCCACTATTTCGCTTATGTGAATAATCTAGCGCCTGAGGGACGACATCAAACCATTCATAAGGTAAGCAGAGACGGTGTTTTCATCGAAAAAAATGTGAAAGTTGCTAGGCCCCACAAGTACGTTGTTCTCACAACTCTCATTGTCCCTTCGCGCTAAGGATGGCAATTTTACCCACGAGTGCCCGTAGGTACTGTACCCGTGTTGGTATGGTATGGATACAATTTTATACCCATGGATAATACCCATACCCTAACCCATTAAGTCATGGGTACGGGAACGAGTAGATAGACCCATACCCTACCCATTTAAACTGACATAGTAGTAAAACTTACATGTAGAGTTACAACCTATGGGGCCAAGCAACCTAGGGAAGAGTATGATACTGTGGCTTCTAAACTTTGATATTTTTCATGGGTACGGGCATGGGTAAAGTTTTATACCCGCGAGTATGTGTATGGGTAAAATTTTCTACCCATTGACTAAATGGGAGTGGGTATGATATTGTTCTACCCTACTCATAGCCTACCCATTGCCAGCCTTACTTCGCTCTCATTCATTAATGCGTCCACGTTTTCCTTCAGGTTTTTTGAAAGTTGTTCGGTCATGCACACATAGCATATTCTATGAAGTATAGTAGTACAACATACGTAGACCGCAATTAATTATTCGAGCTAATCACTATTGTTCTTATTTAAAAAGAAAAACTATTTGGTTTTGGAGCATGTCCAACTACCTTTTTGCATTGAATTGCTAAAATCTGACTCTAGGAAGAGGAACACGAAGGTTTATCAATGGAATACAATTTCCAATTTCCCAGCCTTCCTATAAGCATTCGTTAGTGTTTGGCCTTCCTAGCAAAAATCATGACTACTTTCTCCGTTCCAAAATATAAGACGTTTTAGCTTTGTAAAATAAATGTATCTAGATGCCTTTTAATGTAAAGGTTCACTCTGAACCTCTACGAACCTATACACTAAATTACGTCTAGTACATTTGATTCACAAAGCTAAAACGTCTTATATTTCTGAACAGAGGAAGTACATGACAATGACGTGTGGAGTCAACCACTCGGGCACCCAATAAATAAATCCCCTTTATTGATAAATTTTGAATCACTATGGCTGGGAGTGTTCAACCTTATGTTTAAAAGAAAATTTTGGGAACCCACTATTCCACTAACGTGAATAATATAATGCACTTGAGCAATAACATCAAAGCCACCCATGAGGTAATCTCATTAAAAAACAAGAAGAAATGTGGGGTTGCTAGGCCCCACAAGTAATCTGTCCTCACAACTCTTATTGTCCATTCACGCTCATTGATACATGCATCCTTGTTTTTCCTTGAGATTATCCGAAAGTTGTTCGGTCATGCACATATAGCATCATCGCCAATGTTTTCAAAATATATCTACTACTATAATGGAGCAGTTTTGAATAAGATCCATAGCACCAATCCTGAATGTTGGTCTGTTAGATCCAATGATTTAGAGCAGCTAGATTTGTGTTGAAGGAGTAGTACCTAGAGCAAACTCCACCATGTTCTAGAACCATCATGTCACCCCCTCCCTGCAAAAAAAGTTCAAAGCATAGTAGGTTGTATTCTCAATATGTGTAGATAGTTATTGTTAATATAGTTAATGTATGCCTTTTTTATCTAACAAGACTATTGGTTAATAACAACTTAATGTTCATTAAATTACATTTCATACAGTATATACGAGTGTGGCACGTACCTTTTACTAGTAGGAAGTAGCGTGTGACTTCTTGCAAATCTTGCCACTATATAATGTACGAGTAACTTTGAACAATGAAAATTGAATCAAGACTAGCAAATCCCAAAAATGTTAACTCTTGGATCTTTTTTTCCATTCTAGCACGTAGAAGATTCTATCAATAGTCCTTAGCACAATGAACGCTATGCAAAAACCACAAAGATTCTAATGACATGTTATACATTTAATTATCTTAGCATACCCAGTATATAGTGTATGAATAACTTTGAACTTTAACCGTTGAATGAAGATTGGAAATCCCAACATTGATTACCGATGGATTTTCCTTCCACTCTAACATTTAGAAGATTCTATTGATATAGTCTTTAGCATAATGAACGCTATGCATAAACCTCAAAACACACTTCCATCATTATAGAATCTATATATCATTTCTCTAGAGCATGTCGGAAATTATGTACCTACTAATAGGTTGATTTCTAAATGATACAACTTACAAGAACCAAAAATACACCAGATACTTTATGGATGTGGCTCAAAATTATAATTATTTTTTTGAGATTTACCTATTATTAATTTAGATAAAAATTATATTTTAGTACTATATTATATATTTAACTATGAAACGTTTGCCAAAAAATAAGAAACATTCAATGACTGGTTATGTATTATATGCAACGATTATAGAAAATGTCTGTATTTTGCACAGAAAAGGTCTATGGTTGTTGTTATGTGCAAAAACCTCCCCAACATGTGGTGGTACTTGCAATATCCTCGCTGTTGATGCTCTCGGGGCGAAGGAGTACCAACCGTTCGGTCTTGTTTCAACGCGTAAAATACGATGGAAGGGAGTATAAAATACGATGGAAGGGAACTGCCAGGCTGCTCCTACGGCACGTGGCAACTCCTGGATGTCCCGAGCAAGCCTTTTTAAGGGGCCATCAACAACAACCACCTCTCCCATCCAGGCACGACGCACATAGTGAAGAACTCTCTTTGTCTCTCCCTGTCCCTTTAGGCCGGCCAAGCCACTACACACATAAAAATGCCGCGCAGCTGCTCCGATTAGTGCACCTCCATTGACGAGTCCAACGCATTGGCGAACGGGGATATCAATCCCTACCATAGTGATAGTGGGGAGTGCGTTGATGGGCCGTACTATTCTAACACACATGAAGGTAATTTTTCCGACGAGGACCCTGCTTACCGTCATCTGATGGAGGGGACACCGCCGATAGAGAGAAAAGAGGAGGAGGAGGAGGATCCTTGGTCTTTCATCTATGAAGGAGACGTCGTCTTCAAGAATAGGGAGCACGAGCAGGAGGATCAGTGGTCGGAAGATTTATGGCCATTTCTCGACTTCATCTCCCAGAAGAGTGCACTCGATCCTACCTTCATCCGCAATGAGAAGAGGAAGGAGAAGCAGGCGGGAGGCTTGAAGAAGAAGAAGATGATGAGAGCTGGGGGATGCCACGGGAAGCGGAAGGATGACGCCAGCACGATGGTGCCAGCGGAAGGATCCAGGTCCAAGAAGATGAAGAAGTCTTAGCATTAATTTTGATTAATTTCACCTCTACTTCCTTTCTGTAATAATGTTTGGAGATTGAATATTAGTATTATCATGTGCAAATTGGAATGGTGTTTGCGATATGGTACTAGCGTAAGTACTTCATTTGTCATTTCATCTTCCACTGCGACGCAATAAAACCTCTTGTATTATCGAGGAAGGTGAAATTACTTCCTCCCCTTAATTTCTGCATGCGTTCGAGGAAAGAAGGGTGCCAATACAGAGAAACCCACATTTACTCACGTGAATTTAGGTAATTAATACTAAAAGGAAGAAGCCTGGGAACCCGCATGTATTCTTTAATCACCAATATCAATCATTAAAGTGAAATATGGATTAGTAGTATATCAAAGTCCATGGATAAAAAATAATCTCTATACAGTCCATGTAAATCATCTCCTTGCGCGGCATTTCTGGGGCATTGATTTTAAATTATTAAATGTCACATTGATTTGAAAACTCAACTGCGCCAAATGTGCAACGTGCTCTCCCTATCCCCTGGCCGTCACCACGACACGTCAAAAAGGCTGCATCGCCTGCAAAATCAAGCAAGCATGAAATATCCGTCTATATACGCTAGAAGAATCCAACAGACATGCAAACATCAGAATCATATCCCTAGCTAGCCTCGGTCCCATCAATGCTCACCGGCGAGGCACCTGCGACTACATCAGCATTAAGGTGCACCTCAAGCTTGTGGATTACCCACAAGAAATAGAAAATTGATTTCCCCTCTCTCCTCTCTCTTCCATTTTATATTTTGAAAATTGTGAGGCTCTTTGTGTTGCTTTTTATAATTTGAAATTTGTCAGGTTGTTTATGAATCTATTTTTCTTTCTAGAATTGTTTTCAAAACACGGTCAAAATTCGAGGCATGCATATTCTTAGCAAGAAGTTGAATCTTGCCAATCTCTCACTCGTTCTTGATAATTGATTGCCTGGTGGGTCCACTAAACAGATTTTTGCAAGGTGTGAAGTTAATTTCGAAACACAGCCAAAATTTCGAAACACAGTGAGTCATAGCCTCTTTGATTGTTTTCAAAACACGTTCAAATTTCTAGGCATGCATATTCTTAGCAATAAGTTGAATCATTCCAAACTCTTACTCATTCTTGATACAATGACTGCCTGGTCGGTCTAGTGAACAGATTTTCGCAAGGTGTGAAGTTAATTTTGAAATGCACGCAAAATTTCAAAACACGGTGAGCCATAGCTACTTTGATTGTTTTCAAAACACGGTCAAATTTCTAGGCATGCATATTCTTAGCAATAAGTTGAATCATTCCAAACTCTCACTCATTCTCGATACATTGACTGCCTGGTAGTTCCACTGAACAGATTATCGCAAGGTATGAAGTTAATTTCGAAACACAACCAAACTTTCATAACACGGTGAGTCATAGTCTCTTTGATTTTTTTTCAAAACACGGTCAAACTTTCGAGGCATGCATATTCTTAGCAAGAAGTTGAATCTTGCCAAACAACTCTTACTCGTTCTCGATACATTGACTGCCTGGTGAGTCCACTAAAAATATTATCACAAGGGGTGAAGCTAATTTCTAAACACAACCAAAATTTCAAAACACAGCGAGTCATAGTCTTTTTGTTTGTATTCAAAACATGGTCAAATTTCCAGGCATGCATATTCTTAGCAAGAAGTTGAATCTTGTACAAACTCTCACTCGCTCTTGATACACTGACTGCCTAGTGGGTCCACTGAACAGATTTTCGCAAGGTGTGAAGTTAATTTCGAAACACATCCAAAATTTTGAAACACGGTGAGTCATAACCTCTTTGATTATTTTCAAAACACGGTCAAATTTCTAGGCATGCATATACTTAGCAATAAGCTGAATCATTCCAAAACTCTCACTCGTTCTCGATACATTGACTGCCTGGTGGGTCCAGTGAACAGATTTTTGCAAGGTGTGAAGTTAATTTCGAAACACACGCAAACTTTCAAAATGTGGTGAGCCAGAGCCACTTTGATTGTTTTCAAAACACGGTCAAATTTCGAGGCATGCATATTCTTAGTAATAAGTTGAATGAATCCAAACTCTCACTCATTCTCGATACATTGAATGCCTGGTAGGTGCACTAAACAGATTATCGCAAGGTGTGAAGTTAATTTCGGAACACGGCCAAACTTTCAAAACATGGTGAGTCATAGTCTCTTTGATTGTTTTCAAAACACGGTCAAACTTTTGAGGCATGCATATTCTTAGCAAGAAGTTGAATCTTGCCAAACAACTCTTACTCGTTCTCGATACATTGACTGCCTGGTGGGTCCACTGAAAAAATTATCGCAAGGGGTGAAGTTAATTTCGAAACACATCCAAAATTTCAAAACACGGTGAGTCATAGTCTATTTGTTTGTAAAACACAGTCAAATTTCTAGGCATGCATATTCTTAGCAAGAAGTTGAATCTTGCCAAACTCTCACTCGTTCTTGATACATTGACTGCCTGTGGGTCCACTGAACAGATTTTCGCAAGGTATGAAGTTAATTTGGAAACACAGCCAAAATTTCGAAACACGGTGAGTCATAGCCTCTGTGAATGTTTTCAAAACACGGTCAAATTTCTAGGCATGCATATTCTTAGCAATAAGTTGAATGATTCCAAACTCTCACTCGTTATCGATACATTGACTTCTTGGTGCGTCCAGTGAACAGATTTTCGCAAGGTGTGAAGTTAATTTCGAAACGCAAGCAAAATTTCAAAATGCGGTGAGCCATAGCTACTTTGATTGTTTTCAAAACAGGGTCAAATTTCTAGGCATGCATATTATTAGAAATAAGTTGAATCATTCCAAACTCTCACTCGTTCTTGATACATTGACTGTCTGGTAGGTCCACTGAATAGATTATCGCAAGCTGTGAAGTTATTTTCGAGACACAGCCAAACTTTCAAAACACGGTGAGTCATAGTCTCTTTGATTGTTTACAAAACACGGTCAAACTTTCGTGGTATGCATATTCTTAGCAAGAAATTGAATCTTGCCAAACAACTCTCACTCATTCTTGATACATTGACTGCCTGGTGGGTCCACTGAAAAGATTATCGCAAGGTGTGAAGTTAATTTTGAAACACAGCCGAAATTTCAGAACATGTTGAAGGATAGTCTCTTTGTTTGTTTTCAAAACATAGTCAAATTTGTAGGCATGCATATTCTTAGGAAGAAGTTGAATCATTCCAAACTCCTACCCGTCTACATATATTGACTGCCTGGTTGTGGGTCCACTGAACAGATTTTCGCAAGGTGTGAAGTTAATTTCGAAACACAGCCAAAATTTCGAAACACGGTGAGTCGTAGCCTCTTTGATTGTTTTAAAAACATGGTCAAATTTCTAGGCATGCATATTCTTAGCAATAAGTTGAATCATTCCAAACTCTCACTCGTTCTCGATACATTTACTGCCTCATGGGTCTAGTGCATAGATTTTTGCAAGGTGTGAAGTTCATTTCAAAACGCGCGCAAAATTTCAAAACACGGTGAGCCATTGTCTCTTTGGTTGTTTTCGAAATACGATCAAATTTCTAGGCATGCATATTCTTAGAAAGAAGTTGAATCTTTCCAAACTGTCACTCGTCTCGATACATTGACTTCCTAGTAGTGGGTCCACTGAATAGATTATCGCAAGGTGTTAAGTTAATTTCGAAACATAGCCAAAATTTCAAAACACGGTGAGTCATAGAATCTTTGTTTTTTTTCAAAACACGGTCACATTTCTAGGCATGCATAT
Source organism: Avena eriantha (assembly GCA_910589775.1). Lineage (NCBI taxonomy): Eukaryota > Viridiplantae > Streptophyta > Magnoliopsida > Poales > Poaceae > Avena > Avena eriantha. Next base: position 447,722,996 of record OU342744.1, read on the forward strand.
TCTTAGCAAGAAGTTGAATGTTGCCAAACTCACACTCGTTCTTGATACATTGACTGCCTGGTGGGTCCACTGAACAGATTTTCGCAAGGTGTGAAGTTAATTTTGAAACGCATGCAAAATTTCAAAACGCGGTGAGCCATAGTCTCTTTGTTTATTTTCAAAACACGGACAAATTTCTAGGCATGCATATTCTTAGCAAGAAGTTGAATCTTGCCAAACTCTCACTCGTTCTTGATACATTGACTGCCTGGTAGGTCCACCAAATAGATTTTCGCAAGGTGTGAAGTTAATTTCAAAACAGAACCAAAATTTCAAAACACGGTGAGTCATATTATCTTTGATTTTTTTCAAAACACAGTCAATTTTCTAGGCATGCATATTCTTAGCAATAAGTTGAATCATTCCAAATTCTCACTTGTTCTCAATACATTAACTGCCTGGTGGGTCCAGTGAACAGATATTCACAATGTGTGAAGTTAATTTTGAAATGCATGCAAAATTTCAATGCATGGTGAGCCATAGCCACTTTGATTGTTTTCAAAACATGGTCAAATTTCTAGACATGCATATTCTTAGCAATAAGTTGAATCATTCCAAACTCTCACTCGTTCTCGATACATTGACTGCCCGGTAGGTCCACTGAACAGATTATCGCAAGGTGTGAATTTAATTTCGAAACACAACCAAACTTTCAAAACACGGTGAGTAATAGTCTCTTTGATTGTTTTCAAAACATGGTCAAATTTTTGTGGCACGCATATTCTTAGCAAGAAGTTGAATCTTGCCAAACAAGTCTCACTCGTTCTCGATACATTGACCGCCTGGTGGGTCCACTGAAAATATTATCGCACGGTGTGAAGTTAATTTCGAAACACAGCCAAAATTTGAAAACATGGCGAGTCATAGTCTCTTTGTTTGTTTTCAAAACACGGTCAAATTTCTAGGCATGTATATTCTTAGCAAGAAGTTGAATCATTCCAAACTCTCACTCATCTCCATACATTGACTGCCTGGTTGTGGGTCCACTGAACAGATTTTCGTAGGGTGTGAAGTTAATTTCGAAATGCAGCCAAAATTTCGAAACACGGTGAGTCATAGCCTCTTTGATTGTTTTCGAAACACGGTCAAATTTCTAGGCATGTATATTCTTAGCAATAAGTTGAATCATTCCAAACTCTCACTCGTTCTCGATACATTGACTACCTGGTGGGTCCAATGAATACATTTTCGTAAGGTGTGAAGTTAATTTCGAAACACAGCCAAAATTTCAAAACACGGTGAGTCATAGTCTCTTCGTTTTTTTCAAAACATGGTCAAATTTCTAGGCATGCATATTCTTAGCAAGAAGTTGAATCTTTCCAAACAACTCTCACTCGTTCTCGATACATTGACTTCCTGGTGGGTCTAGTGAAAAGATTATCGCAAGGTGTGAAGTTAATTTCAAAACACAACCAAAATTTCAAAACACGGTGAGTCATAGTCTCTTTGTTTGTTTTCAAAACACGGTCAAATTTCTAGGCATGCATATTCTTAGCAAGAAGTTGAATCTTTCCGAACTCTCACTCGTCTCCATACATTGATGATACGTCCATTTTGCATCACTATTCTATGTCATAATTCACTGTTATTCATTGATATTTTCGTATTGAGAGGTGATACTTATGTTATTTCATCTGTTTTTGCATGGTTGATGACTTTTGGAGCATGGACCGCTACAGTCAGGATTCTGATGGAAAAGGTACTATTTGGAGGCAAAATTCGCGAAGATCAGAAAATCTGGGAAAATACATGGAAAATCCTATTTTTCTAGAAGACGAAGGAAGCTAGAAGGAGGGTTGGAGATGGGCCACAGGGGGCCCACACCACCCCCGGCGCAGACCAGCCTAGGCCGCGCCACCAGGTGGTGTGGCCGCCCTGGTCCACCCCTGGCACTCCCCTCTAGCGTATATTATCCTCCCGAAACCCTAAGACTGGGGGAGCGACCACAGAAAGATTCCGCCGCCTCTATGGGGCGGAAAACACCGAGAGAGAAAGATCTCTCCGGCAGATAGATTTCTGCCAGGGGAATTCCTTCCTGGAGAGGGGAGATCATCGCCATCAACACCACCATCAAGCTGGACTTCATCGGGATCATCATCATCATCACCACCATCATCACCATCAGCACCCTCGTCACGATCTCCATATTGTTGTAACAATTGGGTTGAATCTTGCATAGTTCATAGGGGAAACTTTCCCGGTGTTGAGTACTCTTTGTAGTTGATGCTATTGAGTGAACCATTGAATTATTGTTTATGTTCAGATTGTTATACATCATTATTCCATCTCTGATCATGATCCATATGATGTCTTGTGAGTAGTTCGCTTTGTTCTTGAGGACATGGGAGAAGTCATGTTGTTAGTAGTGGAGTTGTGTTGAGAAAGATTCAATAGTTTGATATTTAAGTTGTGGTGTACTTCTTCTAGTGGTGTCATGTGAACATCGACTACATGACACTTCACCTATATGGGCCTAGAGGAATGCATTGTGTATTTGGCTACTAATCATAGGGGTTGCCGGAGTGACAGAAACCTGAACCCCCGTTAGGAAACCATTGCACAAGGGACATAAGGGTCTTAGAGTTTAAAGCTGTGGTTAGGTTTCTACCTTTATTACTTTCTTGTACTTACGGATGTTTGCAAGGGGTATAATCACAAGTATGTATTAGTCCTAGGAAGGTCGGTACATTAGCACAGGTTCACCCACACAACACTTAGCAAGCTAAAGAAGATTAGTCAACTATATGAAGCAAAAGCACTTGACAGTCTTCCCATGTGACCTCGAGAACGTTTGGTCATCTTAAGTAATACAAACGGCTTGTCCTTTGCTGCATAAAGGATTGGGCCACTTGCTGCATTTATACCTACTGTCTTTTATTTACTCGTACTTTGTTTACTTGCTTTATCAAAACCCCCTAAAAATCCGCTTGTTAAGTATTTGCAGAGAATTCCTGATCCATACCACTAGCCAGCACCTTCTGCTCCTCGTTGGGTTCGACACTCTTACTTATCGAAAATACTGCGATACACCCCCTATACTTGTGGGTCATCAAGACTATTTTCTAGCGCCGTTGCCGGGGAGTGAAGCACTATTGGAGAGTCTATCTGGTAAAGGAAACTTCTACTATGAGTATTGTTTACTTCTGCTAGTTGCTTTATTTTCGTTATGGATAATTCGCTGAGTTTCGTATTTGGTAATGCTACTACCACTGCTAAGGTAGTAGATAAGCCACCACCTGCTGAGCATGATGTTTTTAAAATACCTACAAGAATTATTGATCGTGTTATGGATAACTACTATGTTGGGGATGGAACTATCCATCCCGGTGATCATTTAATCTTTATACACGAATTATGCAGGTTGTTCAAGTGTTCAGGTATTACTACAGATCAAGTTAAGAAGAAGTTATTCTCATTATCGCTGAAAGGAAGAGCTGAGGAATGGTATAAGCTGCTGAAGAATGGTCAAGCTTTGGAATGGGAGGAAATAGTGCCTCTCTTTTATTCAAAGTTTTTATCCTCCTAGTGAGATTCATAAAGATCGAAATCAAATATACAACTTTTGGCCTCTTGATGGAAAGAGTACAAATCAAGCTTGGGGGAGATTGAAGTTACTAATGCTCAAATGTCCCATTCATGAGCTCCCCAACAATATTATTATCAATAACTTTTATGCAAGGCTCCCTCTACATGATAAGGATTTATTGGATGCTTCTTGTGCTGGATCATTCACTCATATGGAAGAAGAAGCTAAATGGGATCTTCTGGACCGTATTCAAGACAATGCTGAAGCTTGGGAGAATGACAAAGGTAGAAAGTCAGGTATAAATTATGATTATGAATGCATTGAATCTTTTATGGGAACTCATGACTTTCAAAAGATTAGTAATGCTTATGGTCTTGATTTGCAAGTTATTACGAATTGCTTTAGGGCTTTTGCGTCGTCTATTGAAATTCCAAAAAGGGGATGGAATAAGTACCATGCACCTTATAAAGATATTGTTGTCTGTGTTCCTGTTGGGAGCACTGAGTGTTGCACTATTGATCACATCTTACCTGAGCCTTATATCGAGAAGATTCCCTTCCCAAATAAGGTAAAAGGATCATCCTATGATAACTAATGCAATCACTAAAAGTGAAAAGAGAACTGTAACTGATGAACAAATAAATGTTGAACCTGTTGTAGCAATTGTGAAAGACCTTGTCACAAAAAGCATAGAAGATGGACACATAGTTTTTTGTGAGGATGCTTCTAATATTGTTTCACATCCTAATAGAGCTAAAAAATCTAGTGTCCCTGTGCTTTCCGTTAGAATTGGTGATCATTGCTATTATGGTTTATGTGATATTGGTGCAATTTCCAGTGCTATTCCTTATGAGCTTTACAGAGAAATTATGCATGAAATCAGTCCCTGCGAATTGGAAGAGATTGATGTGGTTATTCACCTTGCTAATAGAGAGACCATCTCTCCAATTGGTACTGTACGCGATGTGGAAGTTCTTTGTGGTAAGATTAAGTATCCTGCTGATTTTCTAGTACTTGGTTCAGCTGCTAGTAAAACTTATCCTATCATTTTTGGTAGACCTTTCTTGAGTACTTGTGGAGCTATTATAGATTGCAAGAGGGAGAAAATCTTGACTAAGTTTGATGGGGAATCTTATGAGTTTAATTTTTTGAAATTTACTAAAGAACCTTGTGAAGAGGAAACCCATAATGAGGATTTTTGAGTTGAACAACTTGCTTCTATCTCTCTTGCTCCTAACAATGCTTTGCAGCAATTTATGGAAAATCACGAAAGTGAGATCTTCATGGAAGAAAGGAATGAGATTGACGAGATCCTCCGTCGTCAACCCAAGATGCTAATGCATGACTTGCCTGTAGAAGACTTGGGTACCACGTTGCCACCTAAAAAGGATCCGGTCTTTGATCTAAAACCTCTTCCTGATGATCTTAAATATGCTTATATTGATGATAAAAAGATATATCCTATTATTATTAGCTCTAAACTTTCAGGAAAGGAAGAAGAAAGGTTATTGGAGGTTTTGAAGAAACACCAAGGAGCTATGGGCTATACTCTGGATGATTTAAAAGGGATTTCACCTACTATATGTCAGCATTCTATCAATATAGAACCAGATGCAAAGCCAGTAGTAGAGCACACACGACATTTAAATCCTAAGATGAAGGAAGTGGTAAGGAATGAGGTATTGAAACTCCTTGATGCTGGTATTATTTACCCTATTGCTGATAGTGAATGGGCTAGTCCTGTTCATTGTGTTCCAAAAAAAGGAGGTATTATCGTTGTTCCTAATGATAATGATGAGCTTATTCCCCAAAGAATAGTAGTAGGCTATAGGATGTGCATTGATTTTAGAAAAGTCAATAAAGTTACTAAGAAAGATCACTACCCACTTCCTTTTATTGATCAAATGTTGGAAAGGTTGTCTAAAAAGACCCATTTTTGTTTTCTTGATGGTTATTCTGGTTTCTCTCAAATTGCTGTTAAACAACAAGATCAAGAAAATACTACTTTTACTTGCCCTTACGGAACTTATGCTTATAGACGTATGCCTTTTGGTTTATGTAATGCTCCTGCTACTTTTCAAAGATGCATGTCTGCTATCTTTCATGGTTTTTGTGAGGAAATTGTAGAAGTGCTCATGTATGACTTTTCTGTCTATGGAACTTCTTTTGATAATTGTATGCACTACCTTGATAAAGTTTTGCAGAGATGTGAAGAAACTAATCATGTTCTTAATTGGGAGAAATGCCACTTCATGGTTAATGAAGGGATTGTCCTTGGGCATAAAGTTTCTGAAAGAGGCATAGAAGTTAATAGATCTAAGGTTGAGGCAATTGAGAAGATGCCATGCCCGAGAGACATCAAAGGTATTCGTAGTATCCTTGGTCATGCTGGTTTTTATAGAAGGTTTATTAAAGACTTTTCTAGGATATCAAAACCCCTCACTAATATTCTTCAAAAAGATGTACTCTTCGTTTTTGTGATGATTGTAAGGAAGCTGTTGAAACTCTTAAGAAGGCTTTAACTACAGCCCCTATTGTTCAACCACCTGATTGGAGTTTACCCTTTGAAGTAATGTGTGATGCTAGTGATTTTGTAGTAGGTGCTGTCCTTGGGCAACGAATTGATAAAAAGTTAAATGTTATTCATTATGCTAGTAAGACTTTAGACGCTGCTCAAAGGAATTATGCTACTACTGAAAAAGAATTTCTAGCTGTTGTTTTTTGCTTGTGATAAGTTTAGACCCTATATTGTAGACTCAAAAGTCACCATTCATATTGATCATGCTGCTATTAAATACCTTATGACGAAGAAGGACGCTAAGCCTAGGCTTATTAGATGGGTGTTGCTTTGACAAGAGTTTGATCTACATATAGTAGATAGGAAAGGTACTAAAAACCCTATAGCTGATAATTTATCTCGATTGGAAAACATCTCTTTTGACCCTATGCCTGTTAATGATAGTTTCCCAAATGAACAGTTAGCCGCAGTAGGGGTAAGCTTGCAAGGGAGCCCTTGGTACGCTGATTATGCTAACTTTATTGTCTCCAAGTATTTGCCTCCAACTTTTACACCTCAGCAAAGAAGGAAGTTCTTCTATGATTTGAGGCATTATTTTTGGGATGACCCACACTTATACAAAGGAGTGGATGGTATTATGCGAAGATGTGTTCCAGAATATGAACAAAAGGAGATATTGCGTAAATGTCATGGTAGTGCTTATGGAGGACATCATGCAGGAGATAGAACCGCACAAAAGGTGCTACAATCAGGTTTCTACCAGCCTACCCTTTTTAAAGATGCAAGAAAATTTGTTTTATCTTGTGATGAATGTCAGCGTGTTGGTAATATTTCTAGATGCAATGAAATGCCTATGAACTACTCTCTAGTTATTGAACCCTTTGATTGCTGGCGATTTGACTTTATGGGTCCTTTCCCTCCCTCGAAAGGTTATACCCATATTCTTGTTGCCGTTGATTATGTTACTAAGTGGGTAGAAGCCATTCCCACGAAGAGTGCTGACGGGGAAACTTCTCTAAAAATTCTTAAGGATGTTATCTTTCCTAGGTTTGGAGTGCCAAGGTACCTCATGACTGATGGGGGTTCTCATTTCATTCATGGTGGTTTTAGAAATACCCTTGCTAAATATGATGTTAATCATAGAATTACTTCAGCTTATCACCCCCAAACTAGTGGGCAAGTAGAGTTATCAAATAGAGAAATTAAATCCATCTTGCAAAAGACTGTTAATAGATCTAGAGAAAACTGGGCTAAAAAGTTGAATGATGCTTTATGGGCCTATAGAACTACACGCAAAAACCCTATGGGGATGTCTCCTTATAAAATGGTTTACGGGAAAGCTTGTCACATACCGTTAGAATTAGAACACAAAGCTTACTGGGCAGTTAAAGAACTCAATAGAGATTGTAAGCTCGCAGGTGAGAAAAGATTATTTGATTTGAGCTCCTTAGATGAATGGAGGAGTGAAGCCTATGAAAATGCTAGGCTCTTTAAAGAAAAAGTTAAAAGATGGCATGACAAGCGAATACTTAAGAGAGAATTTCATGTTGGTGAGAAAGTTCTATTGTATAGGTCTCGTCTCAGATTTTTTGCAGGAAAGCTACTGTCAAAATGGGAAGGACCCTTCATTATGGAAGAAGTATACCGTTTGGGAGCAATAAAAAATTCTTCCTTAAAAGATAATACTACACAAGTAGTGAATGGGCAGCGACTCAAGAACTATATTGCTAGAGATTCTTACAATGAAGATGTTGATGCCTTTCAAGATATAACTCCGGAGAAATTTATCAAGGACCAAATTCAGAGACCTACAGAGTCTGTTTTCAAATAGGTAATAGTTCTGGTAATAAAAGTTCCGCAAAAATACTATCCAACTATATTTTTCAATTTTCAGTCAACAAGGGAAGCTACGAAGCGAAAGAGAGACGGAAGCGGAGCCAGGGTGGCTCACACCACCCTATGGCATGGGCCCACCCCAGGCTGTGCCACCAGGTGGTGTGGCCACCCCAGACTCCATCTCCGACCCGTTTTCTCCCAGTACCTTCCTTACGTCATGAAACTTCGTAATATATAATCCCCCGGATCTCTCGAGGTTCGTATATTGTGTTTTCGTCATGTTTTCGTTTCAATCTGTTTCTGACAGGTAGAGTCCCAGATTTAGAGCCACATTGTCTTCCTCTGGATCAACCAAGGAAGATTCTTTAGAGGATAACATCAACCCATACATGAGAGAGCTGAAGATTCATCCCAAGGAGTTGTTGCTTGAAGATGGGGAGCTCTGGATAAAACAGGTTCGAGGCCCTAAAGGTGAAGGAAGTCTGGAGGACAGCATGGAAGCACTGGAGCAAGAAGTCTTTAGGTACAAGAAGATGGCGGAACACGAAGTGGATATCATCCATAAGGTTTGTTCCGAACTCATCGCCGAGCACCAAAAGGAGACTACTGAACTCAAGGATGAAGTCCTCTCACTCTGCCAAACAACCAACGAACTGCAAGCACAGCTCTACGATGTTCAAAATCAAAACTATAAGTATGAGGTTAGGTTTAAACGCATAAGTGCTGCTGCAAGTTTCAGGATGTTGGAAACCATGAGGTCCTTTGTTGATGGAAACCCTTACCCTAGAAGTCGGACGATGATGAGAGAATACCACCACCACCAAAGGAGTAATTCGTCATCAGGTTTGGCATCCCCTTGGTTTGTTCCAAGCTTGGGGGAGTGCCGCTGACGAGGGTTTAACTCATCAATGCCCATTGTTATGGACTTGGGTTTTGGAGAAGGAGGGAGCGCTGGAGACATCTATCAGCTAGCAAACAAGCACACAGGGGACTCGAAGATTTACCCAGGTTCAGGCCTCGTAGAGGTCCCTACTCCTGCTTGTCTGCTCGTGGAATTATCAAAGGAATCGAGGATTACAATGGTGTGCAGATGCAATCTGGCGAGGGTTGTGGAAACTAGGGTTGCATGTGTCCTCCTCGCCGCCCCTCCTAGCCTTTATATAGATAGGCCAGGTCTCGGGTAGCAGGTCAAGTCAGTTACAGGTTAGGGTTTTCCCCTTTCAACTTTCTATCTCTAGCTTCTTCTTGTTCTTCAAGCATTCGAGAGTCCGTAGGTTACTCGAGTTCTTCATTTGGGCCTTGGCGACACCGTGGGCCTCTATGTATTCATGCCGTATATACCAAGCTCGAGTACCTGTAGGGTATACCCATGTCAGTAGCCCTCGAGTGTCCATTGGAATCGCAGATTCGACTGGAGACTTTATGAAGCCTTTCGAGTGCATGACTGAGTATGTTTTTCGACTGCTCTATTTATGTCATCGGGATTGTTGATGTGCGTGCCTGATTTAACCGATGTATCGGTATCAGTTAACTACCTTAGGGTAAAACAACGCCATCTACTCGAACTCGAGTCCCTAGACTCGAATCCGGAAAAGTGCTGGTGTAATTCGACTCATGCCGCGGAGGTCTTACAAGAGTCGAATTCCAGTATATGGGTGTGAGCACTCGACGCGTCCGTCAAGGCATGTTCATCGTACCTGTAGGCATGGATATATTTCTGGTAGTGCGCAGCAAATGCGTTGCCAGGCCTTATTCAGGTCTTATCTTCATGCTGTAAGTGCGGCATTCGAAATTTTATCATCACGGAGACGATTCGGGTGACCCATGAGACGCAGTCTCTTTGTAGGGAAAAATCATGAGGAGGTGTCGCCATAAGCTTCGAGTGTGGATGTTATCAACACATAGTACTTTGTACAAATAATCATAGGGTGCGAGACCAGCGCTCCCTATGGGAGTAGCCCCCGAGTGCCTAGTTGAGTCGAAGACTCAGACAGGGACTAAAGAACTTTTGCGACTGCTGTCGTCTTTTGTTTGCTTGTTTCAGTCGAATTTGCTTCCGGCGCTCCCTATGGGAGTAACCCATGTCCATAGTCGAACCGTGTTTCGAGTGGCTGGGTTTGCTTTGATTGTCTATGTTCCTGCAAAAGAATAAGAAAAATCATAGGGTGCACGACCAGCGCTCCCTATGGGAGTAGCCCCCGAGTGCTTGGTGGAGTCGAAGACTCGAGCAAGGACTAAAGTAGTCGAAGTCTTCTACTCCGTAGTTTTTTATGACGTCAGTGCTGACGATTCCATGACCTCAGTTGCCCGCGTGAGCAAGTTTGACGGGATGTGACGAGCGGTGGGTCCCATTCCCTGACTCTGATTTGACCAGGTGTGCGTAATCTTTATTTTAACTGCGCCTCCTCGATTTCCGCTCGTAATGGGAGTAGTGGGGGACGGTTCGCGCTTCAGCTCCTCCATGTGTCGAGGGCGATGAACGCCACGCGTCTGGTAGGGTTTTTCTTAGCCATTGGAGTGCATCTTCCAGGGGGTTAAGTAGTGGTGCGGCGACGGTAAATTTCACATCTACATCTTTTCATCCTTTTCCTCCATCGTCATTGCCGTTTCTCCTATGCTTCTTTGTGCTCCTTTCCTTCGCAGCGCTAGACCAGCTCCGCGTATTTCCCAGCTAATTCCTCCGATCACATCGCTGCTGTGGAATGGGGAAGAAAAAGGGAGGTGCTGCGGCCGATTCCGCTACCGCTGCTACTGCAATGAAGAAGAAGGGAGGCTCCGCCGCTGCGGGCACCAGCACTGCCGCCGGTGGAAAGAAAAAGGGCATGGGCACTCGCGTCAAGAATAGCGCGTGGCGTCCTTCTGTGATCAAGTCCTCAGAGCTTTGTCTTCTTCGCCAAGATGGAGTTTTGTCGTCCGGCAGTCACCGACGCGCGTGTCCCTAGCGGCGAGGTAATCCCCTCTCCTCCTGCCGGCTTTCAGGTGATGTTCCTAGCGTTCATCATTCACGGCCTCTCGTTGCCCCTGCATCCTTTCTTCAGGGGCCTTCTTTGTTTTTACCGGCTCCAGCTCCATCAGCTGTCCCCCAATTCCATCCTCCATGTAGCTTGCTACATTACCCTTTACGAGTGCTGGCTCGGAATCGAGCCGCATTTCGGCCTCTTCAAGCGCCTCTTCAAGTTGAAGCGCCAATCGGCGTCTGGCTCCGTAGTCTATGATGTAGGCGGCTGCGGTATCCACGTCGATCCATCCGCCACGTACTTCAACATCAAGTTGATGATGTCTGTCCAAGGGTGGAGGGACAAGTGGTTCTACGTCCGCGACAAGAAGGCCCATGGAGACCACTTTGGACTCGCGCCCTTCGACCCCGCGATGCCATGGAAGAGGAAGCGCTCCTAGAAGAATGTGATTATGCCCGACGAGTCCGTGGAGAAAGATGTGATGTACGAGCGCGTCTGCAACCTCGAGAGTCGCATGGGCAAAGAGGAGGGAGGCTGCGCCCTCATTCGCACATGGCTGCACCGTCGCATCCAGCCCCTGCAGGCCAGAGTCCACCCAATGTTTCAGTGGGCTGGCGCGGACAATGTCACTCACGTGTCTGCCGATGGCATGTCCACGAGTGAGGTAGATAAAAGGGTTCGACTGGTCACCAAGTACACCATCAAGGATGTGCTCCCCAGTGAACCAGTCGTTCCTCTGTTCGATGCTTCTAACCCTCCTCCTGAGGTATAGTTGTGCTACATAGTAGCTTTGTTTGTTGATTGCTTCTTTGCCGTTTCCTGGCTTTGTGTTAAATTTGTTTTCTCTATGTAGGATTGGGCGGAGTCGCCCTGTATGCCCCCTCTTCCCGAGGGGGTTATCCCTTGTGAAGCCTTGGAAGAGGACGAGTCGAAGTCGACCGTCCCATTTGATGTGGAGGAGGAAGCCCTCAAGTCGAGTAGTCTGGATACTCGCAAGCGTTCACGCAGTGAGGATTCTGATGCGTCGTCTCCTTTGACTCCGGAAGGTGCAGGTGTTGGTGCGGAATCGTCAATCCCTGCCGTTCATATGAGTGCCATGGCGTCATCCTCTCACAAGAAGATGCGGCTGCCGAAGGAATCATCGTTAGAGTCGGGGGAGCCAACCTTTGACTTTGATAAGATTGATTGGTAAGTATTCGAGTCTTCCTTTTTGGTTCTTCCTTGGAGTTTGCTTTTCTTGATGTTGGTTTGGTCTTGCAGTCAGCAGGCGTCGTCATCTTCTGGCGACGTCCAATTTCTGAAAGAATCTAGAGTCGCGACCTCAAAATCCAAGAAAGAGGTTGAGCGTGCTTGATGTCTACGCACTTCTATTCTTGTAGACAATTGTTGGGCCTCCAAGTGCAGAGGTTTGTAGAGCAGCAGCAAGTTTTCTCTTAAGTGGATCACCCAAGGTTTATCGAACTCAGGGAGGAAGTGGTCAAAGGTATTCCCTCTCAAGCAATCCTGCAATCAAGATACAAGAAGTCTCTTGTGTCCCCAACACACCCAATACACTTGTCAGGTGTATAGGTACACTAGTTCAGCGAAGAGATAGTGAAATACAAGTGGTATGGATAAAAGACAACGGTGCTAGAAAATAGATTGATGGCGTGGAAGAGACTAAAGGAAAACTGAAATAAAGATGGAAGCAAACAAACATGTAACAAATCTAGTAGCAAACGATGTTTCAATGCTTAGAAACAAGGACTAGGGATCATACTTTCACTAGTGAACACTCTCTCATAAATATATTCTCTTTATGATACTACTCTTAACTACTCTCCGGTTGAACACTCTAATCGATGGTAGGGCTATAACAGCACACCTCAAAGTAAGCCTTTCCCATCTAGAAAACCCCACACTGTCACCGTGAGCACTAGATGAGTCCAACAAACACCACAATTTCATAAAGACATCCAACTCCAAATATAACTCATAACAAGTATTTGTAATCTCAAGCCTAAGTGCCACCATGGTGTGCACGCTGTCACTTTCACACACATGGGGAGAGCAGAGATCTAATAAAGCACTTGAGTAGCAAGGTAGATCTAGTTGATTACAAAGCTCATGACCACAACAAGATCATGCATAGATAGAGAGATGAACACATAGCTACCGGTAGAACCCTTAGCCTCGAGAGAGATCTACTCCCTCCTCATCATGGGAATTAGCAACGACGATGGAGATGGTGGTGGAGATCGATGGAGATGGCTCCGGGGGCACTTCCCCGTCCTGGTAGGGTGCCGGAATAGAGACTTTCTGTCCCCCAAATCTCCCCTTCGGTGGCGGCGGCGCAGCGGAACTTTTCGTGGATTTCTGATTGATGATTTAGGGTTTTGGTATCGGGAGGCTTCTTATAGGTGAAGAGGCAAGGTCGGTGGGCGGCCAGGGGGCCCACACCATGCCCTGGCGCGGCCTAGGTGGACCCGCGCCTAGGGGTGGTGTGGCCACCCTATGGTCCCTCTCCGACTCTCCTTCTGGCTCCGTGAGTCTTCCGGTAAAATAGGAACTTTGGCTTTTGTCCCATCCAATTCCGAGAATATTGATTTTCTGACTTTCCTGGAACCAAAAACAGCAGAAAACAGGCAACTGGCGCTGTGGCTCTTGTTAATAGGTTAGTCCAAGAAATCATATGAAAAGTACTCCAAAGTTGGAACAAAACACAAGAAAGTAGATAAAACCAAGCATGGAACATAAAAAATTATAGATACATTTGCAATGTATCAGTGCTCCTCCTCCTCCATTGGCGGCCCACTCTGGGCATAACTCATCCAGCTCTCCGCACGGTGGGGAGCATCGGATGGTTGTTCGGATGACTATTCATCAATCGACTTTGGAGTCATTGGAGGATCATGTAAGTGTAACATCTCTTCTTTTTGATATTGCAGTCGATTTTAGCTATGTCATCTGCTGATCCTCTATTGTTTTCCTTTTTTCGACAGCTCCTTGTGAAGGAATCCGCTCACCTGGTGAAGCAGGTGCTTTCGATGGGTTGCCAGCATGCTATGCTGGATACGCGCTATCGCGTGGTGGAAAGTAAGTGACATTTTTACTTCTTCTTCAGCTGCATCATCGTTATGTAGTCGACTGATAGTCTATCCCTATTGTTTTGTTTTGCAGCTGAACATAATGCCCTTCTTCGCAACGCCACCACCATGGAAAAGACACTCGCCGCGGCTGTGAAGAGCCGCGATGAGGCAATCACGGCGCGTGACGAGGCGCAAAAGCGCGAAGAGGATCTGCGTGCCTCCATCGCAGCTAGGGAGAAGTTGTTTGAAGAACAACTCTTCTTGATTGCCAAGGTTCTCTCAGGTATTTGCTGGTCTACAATTTTACCAACTGCCTCTTTTTCGATTGCCTTCGATGTTGTTATTTACTGCTGACGTTGTGCCAATGCTTGATTCTTGTGTAGATGCCAGCGGTCTAAGCTTTGATGCACAGGCGCTCCGCCGTGATGACGCGTTAGCGGGTGCTGTCTCGGCAGTCGAAGACCACATCGCTGTTGTGCAGGGTACGCTCGCCAAGGCTAAAGGCGTGCTCAGCCGTCTTCGGGAGGAGATGACACCCAAGGCTGAGTTGATTGAAAATCTTGATGAGCTGGTGGAGTCACTTGCCAGAGGCGTTCCTGCGAGTTTCAAGAACTCGCTCCGTGCGGCTGGTGCGTCAATGTCACTCGCAATGGTACAAGCCCATGGAGTCGAAGTTGATCCTGCAGCAGTCTCAAGGGCGATGCCCGTCAGCACGGACGTCTAGCAGGTAGTCTTTGCTCCTTTTGTGACTGCTTGTGGAAAATATGGGCCACAGTTGATCAGCACCGTTGCAAAGTACTCTGAGGAGCTACAGCGAGCCAAGAAAGCGGCGAAGGCCGCGGCGTTAGGGGCCGGCGGAAAGTCGGTGGCATCTGATACCGCCACGGACTCGATGAGGCCCCCAAAGCCAAAGTTCAAGTCGAAGAAACCAGTTGCTCCTCAGTAGCCTTGTAATAGTTAAATAGCTTATGTCTATTGTCGAAAACATGCTTTTTGGCGAGTGTATCTGCTGATACTTTTGCTAATCTTGAATGCACTCGAATCTTTTGTCTGTGCATCGCTTTGGTCTTCTTATTGCTTCTTGCTTGGCTTGTGATAGGGCACATTGAGTGAACCACTGAGGGAACCTCAGGATTCGCCACCCCTTGATGACACTTTGGCACCACCGCGCTCAAGGGTGGATGAGCTGTCTCCGCTCTCGCGACTCCGTGATCGCGTGAAGCAGTTGGAGCATGAATTACCCGTACTCCGTGGAAACGCAGATGTATGGAAATCGAAGGCAGAGAAGGCCACCGCTCGAGAAAAATATATGTTGGGGGAGGTGACGCAGTTGGGCGACCAATTTAAATGTTAGCTTTATTACTCTTATCTTTTCCTTGTAGTCACTCGCGATGGTGTGATGTCCTCATACTTCCGCTTTTGCCTTGTATAGTTGTCAGCACGCGCCATCCGCAGGATGAGAAGGATAGGATTGCTATTCGCATGAATGACCTGACCCAAGAGCAGCTTCAAGAGAGTGGATATTTCTGGGTGGATCATGATCGTGCAATCGCACTGGCGACCCTGCAGGATCGTGCGTCGCGAGTGCTGTACTTCCTAAAGAAGTCGCAATCATGCTTGAAGAACATTTATCGGACGATGTTTCCGCTGGATGTTGCTCCATCGAGCCTGCTGGCCCTCCTTGCCAAGTTCCAAGACCTGACTGTGGTTCGTGAGTGTGTAAGACAGCAGTTGGTGGCTGGTGCCAAGACTGCTCTGTCGCTGGTGCGACTGCATAGGCCTGATGTAGACGTTGCGGCAATTGCGGCTGGACCACCTACACCACCAGCGGGTTCTGCTTGGAATATGGTGCCGCATTATCAGGCGGTGGATCACCCAGCAGAGGAGATCGTCGACTTCTTCGAGGAGCAAACCAATGTTCTCTTGTTGCAATAGTAGCTTAGTTTGTATCCTGCACATAAGTGTACCAATGTTGTAAAGTTCATATATATGCTGCGTATAATTGATTGTCGATGATGTATAAAGAGCTTCTTAGCGTGTATTTTTTGTGAGTGCGTTGCACTATGCGACTCCTTTTCGGTAGCCTGGCAATGTGTTTATCTCAGTCCCTTGTCAACCTGTCAGGTGTGTTGCAACTGGGTTGATATTTGTCAAGGGTTTCGATTGGTGTGCCAGCTACTCGGGATATCACGTTGTAGTTCGTAAAACAGATGTGTATAGGGTGGCACAGCCCCCGAGTGGATAAGTTGTGAGAAAATAAAGGAAAACACAGAGTTTTGGGGAACTTAGCTTTATTTATTCATGGGACAGTACGAAGTACAATGTGTGGCTAAGTAGCCTTGGCTGAGTAGCCTTATTTGCAATGTAAAAGTAAAAACGACTAAGGGTAGAAGCGTCGTAGCTGCGCGATGTTCCAGGGGTTGGAGTATGCGACACCTATCTCTAAATCTTGAAGGAGATAGGCGCCACCTGGGGTTACTTCTGTAATCACATATGGTCCCTCCCAAGGGGACTCGAGCTTGAGATGCCCTTGCTGCTTCAGTCACAGGACCAGGTCGCGTTCGACGAAGGATCTGGGGCGTAGCCTCCTACTGTGGTAGTTGAGCAGGTTCTGCTGGTAGATCGTTGATCTTTCCGCGGCAATTTCCCTTGCCTCGTCAAGGAGGTCAACGGAGTCTTCGAGTGCCAGATTTGACTCCTGCTCGCTGTAAGCGACCACGCGCGATGCTTTGTATCGTACCTCGGTAGGTAGCACCGCTTCAGCCCCGTGCACCATAAAGAACGAGGTGTATCCTGTAGCACTGTTTGGAGTTGTGCGTAGGCTCCAGAGTACTGATTGTAGTTCGTCTGGCCAGCAACCCGCGGTTTGTTCGAGTGGCCGGAGGAGTCGCTTCTTGATGCCGCCGTAGACGAGCCCGTTAGCTTTTTCGACCTAACCGTTGGTCTGTGGATGTGCCACCGAGGCATAGCTAACGTTGATTCCCAGATTCTCATAGATTTCTTGGAACTCCTTGGATGTGAAGTTTGTCCCATTGTCTGTGATGATGCTGTGTGGCACTCCGAAGCGGTAGACGATGGACTCGAAGAACTTGACCGCGTTGTGCCCTGATTGATTGGTCGCTGGCATGGCCTCTATCCACTTGGTGAATTTGTCGACTGCGACCAGGAGGTAGACGTAGCCTCCTCGTGAGGACTTGGGGAGCTTGCCGACCATGTCGAGTCCCCATTGCGCGAAGGGCCAGGCCAATGGAATTGGCTAGAGCTCTGCGCCAGGTGCGTGCGGCTTGTCCGCGAATCGCTGACACGCATTGCATTTCTGGACGATGTCCTTGGTGTCACGCATGGCCGTAGGCTAGTAGAATCTAGCTCGTAGAGCTTTGGCAACGAGGGCGCGTCTGCCGGCGTGGTGCCCGCAGCTCCCCTCATGGAAGTCGAGGAGGACAACTCTTCCATCGGCCGTGGAGACGCATCGTTGGAGTACTCCTGTGATGCTGCACTTGTATAGTTCGCCGTTGATAACAGCGAATGCCTTGGATCACCGCGCGATGTGCCGTGCGTCAGTCGGATCGTCCGGTAGCCTTTTGCTGAGAAGGTACGTGATGTACGGTTGAGTCCAGGATTCCTCGATCATCATGACGCTCATTGGTCCTTCGAGTCCTGTGGATAGCTCCGAGTCATCGAGTGCCATTGGCTCATTGGGCAGCGTAGCCCCCTAGTCCGTTGTTGCGCTTGTTTTCTTCTCTGCGGCCTTTGGCTTGATGGAGCGTTCACATATGCGCTCGAGAAATACCCCAGGTGGTATGGGGGCGCAGGTAGAGCCTATGTTGGCGAGTGTGTCCGCCTCTTCATTGCTTTCGTGTCCTATGTGCCCCAGCTCGCAACCGTCGAAATCCCCTTCGAGTGTGTCGTAGAGGTCGCGGTAGGCAATCATGTTGTCGTTCAGTGCGTCGCACTCATGCATTGTTTGGTTGATGACCAGCTTGGAGTCGCCGTATATAATGAGCCTCTTGGCGCCGCAGGCTTTTACCATCCTCATCCTGTGTAGTAGGGCCTCGTATTCAGCTCTATTGTTGGAGGCGGTGAACTGCATTCGCAGGATATATTTCAGCTTGTCCCCGTGGGGCGATGTCAATATGACACTTGCACCAGCTCCATCCTTCCGCTTGGATCCATCGAAGTGCATTGTCTAGAGGTAGGACATATCTGGTTTTTCGGGGAGCTGGTTCTCCATCCAGTGCACGAGGAAGTCAGGGAGAACTTGCGACTTGATTGCGTCGCGCTTCTCGTATGTGATGTCTCGTGGAGACAATTCGATTCCCCAAAGCGCGACTCATCCCGTGGCGTCGGGGTTATTGAGGATATGCCCCAGCGGGGCGTCGTTGACCACCACGATTGGGTGTTCCTGGAAGTAGTGGCGCAGTCGCCGGGCGGTCATGAAGACGCCGTACGCCAGCTTCTGGTAGTGCGGGTACCGTTGTTTTGTTGGCATGAGGACCTCGCTGAGGTAGTAGACTGGGCACTGTACCCCGTGGACCTTGTTTTCCTCAGCTTGTTCGACCACGAGCACTGTGCTGACCACCTGGTTGGTGGCAGAGATATATAGCAACAGTGGTTCCCTTTCTCGTGGGGTCACCAGTACTGGTGAAGTGGATAGCAGGCGCTTGAGGTCTTCGAATGCTTCCTGCGCCTCATTGGTCCACTCGAACTTGTCAGCTTTGCGGAGGAGTTGGTAGAAGGGTAGTGCCTTTTCACCCATCCGACTGATAAATCGACTGAGGGCCATGATTCGCCCAGCCAGCTGTTGGATGCCCCTTATGTTTTTCGGCTTCTCCATGGCCAGTATATGGATTTTATTTTCTTCGGGTTTGCCTCGATTCCTCTCGCGGAGAAGAGATACCCGAGTAGTTGCCCAGATGGTACGCCGAAGGCGCATTTGTCCGGATTGAGCTTGATCCGGTAGCGGTCGAGGTTGGCGAAGGTTTCGCGCAAGTCGTCGATTAGTGAGGCTTCCTCTTTGGTCTTGATTACTATGTCGTTGACATAGACTTGAATGTTGCGACCAAGTTGATTCTTGAGGCAAGACTGCATGCACCGCTGGTAGGTGGCTCCTGCGTTTTTTAGCCCGAAGGGCATTGTGTTGTCGTTGAACACACCAAAGGGCGTTGTGAACGCTGTTTTTTCTTGATCTTCCTCCTTCATTCGAATCTGGTTATAGCCTGAGTAGGCGTCGAGGAAGCAGAGGCACTCGCATCCCATGGTGGAGTCAATAATCTGGTCGATTCGCGGTAACGGGAAGTGGTCCTTTGGACAGTGCTTATTCAAAGAGGTGAAGTCTATGCACATCCGCAGGATATCCATGTCCTTATTTGGTACTAGCATCGTGTTAGCGAGCCAAGTGCTTTCCTTGATCTCGCATATGAATTTGGCGTCGAGGAATCTGTTGATCTCCATTCTGACTGCCTTTGCTCTTGCCTCAGATAATCGCCAGATTGTTTGCTTGACTGGCCTTGCGTCTGGGTTGATGTTGAGTGCGTACTCGGTGAATTCCCTGGGAACTCCTGGCATGTCCGCTGGACACCAGGCGGATATTTCCTAGTGCTCACGGAGGAATTCGACGAGCGCGAGTTCCTATGCGGGACTCAAGTTGTTGGCGATGAGGGCCGTCTTGGTGGGATCCGATGGGTGGATCTGAACTTTCTTAGTGTGGACTGATGAGTCGAAAGATAGGTTGGGCGAACTTGGTCGGCTCAGGGGAGGTAGACTGTTGTCTGTCGACTCCTTTAGTCTCGCAAGTTCTTCCTGCATGCCGAAGGACTGGAAAATTCTATTGAATTCCCTGTCGCAACTGTCGAAGCTCCCGTTGACTGTGATGACGCCATTGGGACCTGGCATTTTCATCTGCAGGTAGGCGTAGTGTGGTACTGCCATGAACCTAGCGAACACGACACGCCAGAGGATGCAATGGTACTGTGAGGGCCAATCGACGACCTCAAAGTCGATGCGCTCGCACCGAAAGTTTTTCGGCGTGCCGAAGATGGCGTCGAGGATATTTTGCCTAGGGGTTACATGCCTTTTCTAGGGACGATGCCGTGGAATGTTGTGTCCGAGGCTTCTAAGCAAGTCAGAGGGATCCTCATTGCTCGCAAGGTACTCGCAAATATAAGGTTGATGCCGCTTCCACTGTCCATGAAGACGCGGCTCATGTTGAAACCTCCGATTTGCGCCTCGAGTACGAGGGGACAATGGCCTAGACGAGGTACTTGAGGCATATGATCACGTTTGTCGAAGGTGATGCAGGACTCGCTTCCACTGAGGTACTCAGTGGTAGATGGTGGCGAGTTTGTGGCCAAGTTGACTTGGTGAGTGATGGCCTTCTACACCCTATTCGAGGGGCGTCCCTTTTGGATCATCATGGTACCCATGGCTCGTGGGTATGGTTCGCCTCCCTGGTGCTGGTTCGGTGCAGCTGCATTTGGGGGTAGTCCAGGCGGTGGTGGTGGAGCACCATGTGCCACGGCGCCTGGAGCGGCTCCGTAGCCCCTTTCGGTTGCATTGCGATTCATCCGAACCAGTCCCTCATGTAGTTTGAGGAACCCGCGATAGTCCTTAAGGAGGTGGCTGGACTTCTTCTTTCCGTCATGCTTGTCGATGTAGAAGTGCACAGTGCATGGCCCGGACAATTTGTCTTCAATGGATGTTGTGAGTGCCTCATCACGATTGCGGCGTTGCCACACTTGCGTGGTTTTCCCGGAGTCGCGGTATCCTCCGCTGCGGTAGCTGCTATTGCGGTTATCGTCGCGCCTATCGGCGTAGCCGGCTACGACCATGTTGACGTCGTCGCGGTCATCATAGATGCACATGCGGTGTTTGCCTCAGTGGTCGTGTCTGCACTCGAGCTCTGCCTCATCGTCGGAGTGAGCGCGATTTTTCACCGGATCTTCTCCATCTTCCCATCGATTCGTGATTTCCATCAGGTGGTCGATGGTTTTGGGCTTTGAGCGGCCCAGCTCCTCCCTGAGCTCTATGCGACGCACGCCACCGCTGAATGTGTCAATCGCGCGATCCTCCGAGATGTTCTCTGCGGAGTTCTTGATGATGGACCACCTTTGGATGTAGGAGCGTAGCTATTCGCCCGATCTTTGCTGGCAGCATCTCAGCTCTTCGATTGATGCAGGCCGCTAGTATGTTGTCAACACCCGGATTTTTAATCCCAGATGCCCGTTATGCCATACCTCGCAATTCCAGGATTACCATTTTTGCGAGACAGAACAGATTGGATATCACAGTACATCATCCATTACAAACCATACATAAGGTCTTACACAAATAAGGATCTCATGATCCAGTCTTAATACAACAAGCAGCGGAAATAAAAGATAAGCGTAGCAGTGGGGTTCATCTTCAGGGGCACAGGCAATGCTGACGAAGGCAGATAGTCCTAGTTATCATAGCCGTCCTGCTGGCCATCATCTTGATAGTCTCCTTCATAGTCTGGCCATGATAATAGCCAGGGACAAAAGCCATGAGTACTCTTTAAGTACTCACAAACTACCACTAACAAGTATATAGTTCTAAGTTAAAGTGCTAACTCTATGTTTAACTATAAGGTTAAGTTTGAAACCTAAGCTGAGTTCAAAAGCAAAGAAAGATAAAGTAAAGTTCTAGAATCACTTAAGTTGGGAAAACTATTGTCATAAACACAACCCTGATTCATCATTCATTTCATAAGTTGTTTGGAAAACATCTGACAACGAAACAGTATGGCCATTCCAACTGTCCATAACCGCGGACGCGGCTATTCGAATACTTTGACACTCTGCAGAGGTGGTACACTTTCACCACAAGATTCGATACATCTGTCAGGGATAACCCTGAATCATCATACTTAGTATGCAAATAATCAAACATAACCTTCCCTTTACACACCCTAGTATAAGCACCTCTCCTATGAGCATGGTCTCCCAACCATGACCATCAGGCATCTTGGGCACTGCATAGGTGGACATCATGAGAGGTAGCCTCAACTCAAACCTCTCCCGCGAGGGAACTAATACTAATGCATATAAATTTCCAGCTAAGCCTTACCCAATTCAGGTAGTGTGGTTGTACGGTAAAATTTGGAATGGTATCGCATCCGAATTCAACCATCAGTTTTATAAAAGGGTTAAGGCTCATGCCTCAACATTTTCATCATCATCAACCATTTGTGTTTCTCAACACATGTCAAAACATCTCAATAGAATGACTCATCATTCCAAGGTTTTCATAATTCATTTTCACCAAGTGTTCCCATCTAAAGTGACTCAAGTTTTTGATCTACTCTAAACTACTAAGTTAAGAGTGTTCACTAAGGTGGAAAAGATGGGTTCAATCTCATGCCATAGAATGACATCAAAAGGGTTCTAAATAGGTCAAGTTTTATACTATTTATGCTACCTTGAAAACAAGTAAAGAACTTTGGGTAACTAAGGGAGGTAAAACTTATAAATAAGACTTGGGGTACTAATAGTCAAAGAGTGTGATCAAAGCATGCCTAAGGCATCTTTGCTAAACCATCTAGTTTGATCCTAGCTAGCTAAGCACTAAACTTGCAAGTGTTAACTTGCATTGTTAATGGTGGCTTGCCTTGGTTGGTGCAGTGGTTGAAGTTTTCTTCTTCTTCTTCTTGGTAAAACTCCTCCTCCTCGAAAGCTTGGTCGGTACTATCGTCTATAAATACATAGGGAGTACACAATCACCAAACAATACTTACTAGTCTAAATAGCATTCTAAGACACACATTTGATGATCTATTATCATCACAAGCATCACAAGTTTAATTCAATAGTTTCATCCTTTTTATTTTAGAAAAGTAATTTCTACTCATTGAAAAATTAACTAGAATTTAATATTCACCACCTAAAATATGGGATCATGTGGACACATGTCCTCACAACACATTCTCACCTGTGGGAATGAGATTTAAAGGTTGGATCAATATTACTTTGGTTTAAGTTTATTATTTAATGATTTAAAGTGACTAGAAATGGCTATATAGCATTATTTTGGTACTAGTCCAAAGTCACTGCATGTAAACCTTAATATTATTACATAATTAGATAGATATGATGAAATGTGATTTTTAAGAGTTGGAATCAACTCAAAAGCTAAATTGGTTGATTTTATAAAAATGTTGCAAGGTGCAAAAGCTTCTGTTTTATTATTTTTATTAGGAGAGATCTATAACTCTAATTAAGTTAAATCCAACGGGCTTGCATAGATCATCTTAATACCTTTCAGGCAAAATTGGTTTCATGCAATTTGGATTTATGAAACTCTCTGAATTGAATTTTAAACTAGTGGACAGAAACTAGGTTTAACTTAAAAGAAAAATCCAAATTTGAACGGTTGGGCGAGCACGGGAAAGAACTTGGGCCGGCCCAGTGGCACTCCACGGCACGCGGCTCAGCTGATAGGGGGTCCTGTTGGTCAGTGGCTCTTAACACACGAAACGGTACGCGCGCTGTGGGCCGTAGGATTAGAAGGGGGATCTACGGCTGAGGGTCGTGGTCGACGACGAACAGGTCGCCGGCGAGCTCGAACCCTAGCGGCTCGGTGGGGGTCCGCTGGGGATGTACCAGGGCTCCGGCAATGACGGTGAGGCGGGCAAACAAACTGGGAGACGACGGCGAGCTCAGGGATGGTCGAGGTAGCTCCGGGGCTGGTGTGGAGAAATGAGGCTGGGGAGGCCGGCTTATTTAGGCCCGACGGTGATACCGAGAGGGATGGGCCGGCGACGGTGGCGACATGGCTACGGGCGGCTAGCGGCATGGTGGAGGATGGCGATCGACCGGCGGTCTCCTGGCGGTGCTCTAGGAAGTGAATGCATGCGTAGGGGCGGTGGTATACGGTCGGGGCGAGCTGGCGCTCTGACCGTCAAAGGCGGCGGTGTCCACGGCGAGCGGTGGCTGTGGGGCATTGGGCGGCTAGCGAGGGTGTCTAGGGTGTTCCCCAGGTCATGGCGGAGCGGTGGGCGTGGGCTGCAGCCAAGGGGCGGTTTGTGCACGCGGGGACAGAGCGTGCTCTGCGGGCGGTGTCGGTATGGTCGACCAGCTCCGGGCGTGGTGGTTCTTGCCGTTCCTGTCTCTGGCTGGGCTGGGGCTGGTTGGACGGTGGAGGTGGACCACTGGCAACGTGCTACACAAGGTGAGAGATAGGGAAGTGGTCTGCTGCTGCGAGTGCACGATCGGCCAGCGAGGGGTGGCTCCGCATGGCATTGCAGTGTAGCTAGGAGGTAGGGGATGTGCTGGTGTGGGTCTGGCTAGGCTTGAGGGAGACAAAGATGATCAAAGCACTTCAATTTTCTAGACAAGATCAACCCAAAACAGTAATAGTTAGGCCACTTTGATCTTGTCCACAAGGTGTTTGATAGAATGGCCGAAAGAGAAAAACTTCTGAATTTTGGTTTCAAAATTTTTGGGTGCTCTCCACTAGTGCTAGGTAGTCTCTAGTTGCAAGGGTTTTGAAAGTGGAGCTCAAAACGATGGTTTTTGAAATAGGGGTGATCTATGCATATGCATTGGATTCAATTTTCACATGCCATTTAAAATAAGGAAAAGAATGTTTTTAGCAGATTAAAAGGTGGGCCTTGGTACCTCATTATGTGTACTAGCAAGGGGTACAAAGATCATGAATTATTTCTGTTAAGAAATGAGTGCTAGGAACACTCAAAGTAGTGTAGTGGATTAAAATGGCCAAAATGACCATTCCTCCTTTTTAATTCTTTTTGATTTGATTTTCTTTAGGAAAAGTTTGGGAATGATGTTTAAATCACCTAAGAAACATTTTACAAGCAAGGGATCACACAATCATGGCAATTCAAAACAACTCCTATTTTAAATGCACACATATATGAATGCTTTCATTTTTAAATTGGAAAAGTTTTTGTTAACCCTATTTTTGATGATTTGGATCTTGATAAGCTTGGATTGAAGTTTTGGGATGTTACAAACCTTCCCCCCTTAAACAAAATCTCGTCCCGAGATTTACAAAGAAAACTAGGAACTAAAGAGATCTGGGAACTCTGTCCTGGTGTAATCTTCGCGCTCCCAAGTGGCTTCCTCTTCGGTATGGTTGCTCCATTGAATCTTGAGAAACTTGATGCTCCTGGTCTTGGTGGTTCTGTAGGCGTCTTCTAAGATACGGATGGGTACTTCTCTGTAGGTCAGGTCATTGTTGATTTCCACAGCTCTGTGATCAATGTTCTTGAACACTTCAGTCTTGTCGGGCACTTCCAAACATTTGCGAAGTAACGAGATATGGAACACATTGTGGATGGCTGACATCTCTTCAGGCAGTTCCAGTTGATACGATAGTTCTCCTCGACGGTTCAGAATCTTGAAAGGTCCGATATATCTGGGGGCTAACTTTCCCTTCAGACTAAAGCGTTGAGTTACCTTCAATGGTGAAACCTTGAGATATACAAAATCTCCGACATTGAAAGTCAGGTCTCTCCTTCTTTTGTCAGCATAACTCTTCTGTCTGGATTGGGCGGTCTTGAGGTGCTCACGGACTTTGTGAACTTTCTCTTCCGCTTCTTGAAGAATGTCGGGTCCGAAGATCTAACTCTCTCCTACTTGCGACCAATTCAAAGGGGTACGACACTTTCTTCCGTATAGGAATTCAGATGGTGCCATCTACAGACTAGCTTGATAACTGTTGTTATATGAGAATTCTGCGGAAGGCAGGCAGTCTTCCCATTTTGATCCGTATTCCAACACACAAGCTCTAAGCATATCCTCTAGGATCTGGTTGACTCTCTCAGTCTATCCATCAGTTTGCGGGTGATACGCTGTGCTGAAGTTCAACTTGGTTCCTAATCCTTCTTGGACTTTCTTCCAAAATCTCGAGGTAGACTGAGTTCCTCGATTGGATACGATGGTCTTGGGGGTTCCATGCGGACTAACAATTCTAGCGATGTACAGCTCTGCTAGCTTCGCACTCTGGTAGGTAGTCTTGACAGGTATAAAGTGGGCTACCTTGGACAATCTATCAACTATGACCCAGATTGAGTCATTTCCCCTACTAGAAGTAGGTAAACCGGTGATAAAAGTCCATTCCGACGGAATCCCATTTCCATTCTAGAATCTGCAATGGTTGCAACAGTCCTGCAGGTCTCTGATGCTCTGCTTTGACTCTTTGACAGATGTCACACTTGGCGATGTAGCTTCCGATTTCTCTCTTCATTTTGTGCCACCAAAATTGCTCTTTCAAGTCCTGATACATCTTTGTTCCTCTGGGGTGGATAGAATAAAGAGTATCATGAGCTTCCTTCATGATAACTTCCTTCAGCTCCGAATCCGCTGGCACACAGATACGTCCTTTGTACCACAATACTCCTTCTTCGTCTTTGGTAAATCCAGGTACCTTTCCTGTACCAATGCGACGTTTGATTCCGTCGATACTTTCATTCCCCTTCTAGGCTTCCTTGATTTGGCTAATCAAAGTGGGTTGAAGTTCAATGCTAGCTAAGAATCCTTTGCTAACTAATTCAGTTCTGAATTGCTCCAACTCCTCCTACAAACTTGGTTGCTTCTCCTTGATCATGGTGTTTAGCCTACACGGCAATCTGCTAAGAGCATCTGCTACCACATTGGCTTTGCCTGGGTGATAGTGAATGTCCAGGTCATAATCCTTGATTAGCTCTATCCATCTTCTTTGTCTCATATTCAGCTCCTTCTGAGTGAAGATATATTTTAAGCTCTTGTGATATGAGTAAATCTCACAGCAATTACCCATCAAATAATGACACCATGTCTTCAATGCTAGAACCACAGCCGCTAGCTCAAGATCATGGGTCGGATAGTTCTTCTCATGTTGCTTCAGTTGTCGAGACAGATACGCGATAACGTTTCCTTCTTGCATCAACACACACCATAGACCAATCTTGGATGCGTCACAATACACATCAAACGACTTCTTGATGTCTGGCATGACCAAAATTGGGGATGATATCAATCTCTTCTTCAGCTCCTGGAAACTGGCTTCACACTTGTCGGTCCATTCAAACTTCTTGTACTTCTTCAACAATTGGGTCATGGGTCGAGCGATGCTCGAGAATCCTTCTACGAACTTGCGGTAATATCCCGCTAATCCGAGAAATGCACGGACTTGGGTTTAAGTGGTTGGGGCTTCCCATTCTTCGACATCTTTGATCTTGGCGGGATCAACAGAGACTCCTCCGGCAGACACAATATGTCCTAGGAATCCTACTTCCTTCAGCCAAAACTCACACTTGCTGAACTTGGCATATAACTGATGCTCTCTCAGGGTTTCTAGGATAACTCTCAGATGTTGCTCATGCTCTTCTTCTGACTTGGAGTAGATAAGGATGTCGTCGATAAACACAACTACAAACTTATCTAGGAAATTCATAAAGATCTTATTCATGAGATTCATGAAATAAGCAGGGGCATTGGTCAATCCAAAAGACATAACCGTATACTCGTATAAACAATAGCGAGTAGTAAAGGCGGTCTTCGGAATATCGGTTGCATGAATCTTATGTTGGTGATAACCAGTCCTAAGATCAATCTTTGAGAATACCTGAGCTCCACTCAATTGATCAAATAGATCCTCTATCTCTTGCAAGGGGTACTTGTTCTTGATGGTGACATCATTCAACTTTCTGTAATCTGTGCACAGACGGTTGCCTCCATCTTTCTTGTCGACGAATAACACTGGTGATCTCCATGGTGATGCGCTTGGTTGAATCAAGCCTTTGGCTAGCATAGCATCTAACTGTTTCTTCAGTTCCACTAACTCTGAGGGGTTCATGCTATAGGGTCTCTGAGCTATGGGTCCGGTTCCGGGAATTAGTTCGATAATGAACTCAATATCCCTATCTGGGGGCATACCTGGCAATTCATCTGGGAAACGTCGGGGTATTCACAGACTACTCTGACTTGGTCTATGGTGGGCAGGGCTACACTCTTGTTGCACTTGAATTGACGGGGTAAGGTTTCAGAGGTATGCTCTACTGTGACTCCAGAACTACTGGTCATGGTGATGGCTTTCTTAGCACAGTCTATCAGTCCTTTATGCCTTGACATCCAGTCCATACCTAGTACTACTTCCAATCCTTTGGTTCCAAGTACAATTAGGTTGGCATAAAAATCTATCCCATGTATTCTGATAGGCACAGCTTTGCAAATTTTTCTAGCTTTGGTTGTTGAACCGGGAATTTGAACTATCATGACATGCTTCAGGTTGGTTGCGCGAATCTTACTAGTGCATGCAAATTCTTCGGTGACAAATGAATGCGATGCTCCAGAATCAAACAATACTCTTGCTAAAACTGAGTTGACAGAAAACATACCCAACACTACATCTGGCGCTTCCTGGGCATCTTCTGCGTTCATGTGGAAGAGACTGCCATTGCGGTTGTGAGGGTTCCTTGGGGCAAATCTCCTTCCTGGTTGAACATGACGCTGCTGCTGAGCTGGGGCATTCACATTGGCATTGACTGTAGTCTTCTTGGGACACTCATTGGAATAGTGACCCTTCACTCCACACTCGAAACAAGTGATCTGGGACTTGTCTTTAACTGCGACTGGCACATCATTGCTGCCAGTTTTGGGTGCAGTGTTGTTGTTGTTGTGGTTCTAGGGAGGTGCACGGTTGAAATTGTTGGCATTACCGGAGTTGTGATTGTTTCCTCCGGACTTCACATTGCCTCCGCTACGGTTGGGGTAGCTTGGGCGAGAATTTGGGGGTCGGTTGTTCCTTGGTGCATATCCTGGTGAAGGGTTGGGACGGTACTTCTGGTGACTGTTGGATCCAGATTGCTGCATCATACGATGCTTGCGGTTGTCGTTTGCCTGATTAATCTTCCCCTCCATCTGAATGGCAGAGTCGACTAGCTCTTCGAGATCCTGGAAACGGATGTTGACAAGGACAGTCTGCATCTCATCATGCAGTCCGTTCAGGAATCTCTCCTTCTTCTTGGCCTCCATGTTGAGCACATCAGGTGCATATCTGGCAAGTGACAGGAATCTATCACGGTACTCCACCACAGTCATTCTTCCATGCTTCAATTCGCGGAACTCATCTCTCATTCTGTTGACTAGACCTTGCGGCACGTGGGTGCGGCTAAACTTGACTTTGAATGCTTCCCAGGTCATCACTTGACCATGGTTCATATTGCGGATGCTATTCCACCAAGCTCTTGCATCTCCTGCTAGAAAGTGGGTGGCAAAGAGAACTTTCTCATTTTCATCAACTCTTGCAACTTCTAAGTTGTTTTCCATGGTCTGTAACTAGTCATCAGCATCTAATGGGTTCTCAGATTGGTTGAAGATTGGGGGATTGGTGTTCTGAATTTTTTTGAGTTTGGATCCCTGGTGATCCTGATTTCCATGCCCTTGGTTGTTGAGAGCCATCTAGGCGATCTGTCGAAGTGTTGCTAAGTTGGCTTGGCATTCTGCCCCGCTTGCTTCACGGTCTGCGATGAGATTCTGCAAGATCTGCAGCATTGGGTCTTGCGACGAGCTGCTCCCTCCTTGGTTTCCACGAGTCATCTGAAGATTGAGATGGATATAGGGGTAAGAGGGAATTTCTAAGGTTCATGGTTTTGGGTTTTCAAAGCTAAAACTTTGAGTTAGACTCAGCTTTTTCACATAACTTCATTTTCATTCATGCAAGCAAGCACAAGATACAACACACACCACAACAATCACAGGGAAAACAGATGGTTTGAAGAACCATTCTGTAAGCTACGATACAGCGAGATCGATACATCTCATGCTACGACAGTGCCCTAGTGCATCTACTCATCATCGATGAAGTCGGAGTCCTCATCATCAGTGTAGAAGTCTATGGAATCTTCCTCCAGAAAGTCATCATCGTTGCTGAGGTAAGAATCCATGTCTCCCTGGATGTCTTCACCCTCATCTTCTTCTTCCTTGGTTGCAAGCTGAGCTTCCTGCTCCTTGATGGTCTTCTCGAGGTCGGCCACCTTCTTGCGAAGACGGGCGATGGTGTGATCCTTCTTGGCACGATGGCGGCGAAGAGACTGGTAATCCTGGACGAGTAGTGCGAAAGTCTGGGCCTTCTGGTCGGCAATGGCACGGTTCTGGTTGGCTAACTCTCTGGCATTATCCAGTTCCTGCTGTCTATCATGAAGCAAGAAGTCAAGATTCTCCACTTGACGCCTTAACTCTGGGTGACTTGTCATCTCCATTGGCATTCCCATGAAGTCACGTCTTGCATAGTGGGCAAAACGGGTTCCTTGGATCTTGTTGACGCTGAGGGCACATAGACGTGCGAGAGCTTCATGCATTGCCCTGGATAATCCATCTAGCCAGTTGTTCTCTCTCACAGAGAACTGAATTCTCCCAGAAGTTGGTGCTTCAATGCTTCCTCTAAGATCTGCGGTGACTAGCCACTGTAGGTCTCCTCCTAGGGGTCCTGGAAGTTGAGCTCCAAGAAACTCCGGATGTGGGCGTCCCAGTAACTCTGACAGTGAGTCCAGATCCCTCTCGAAGATCAGCTGACCTCCGTTTCCCAACTGGTAAAACTTACTGAACTGAGTCTCCATCTACAAGAATTAAGGATGAGGAAGTTAGTGAAGTGATCAAGTGTGTCAAATTTTAAGTAGTAATGTAAGAATTTTGAGGAACATGAATTTTTTTGAGAAGGAAAGAATTCCCAAGGGTAAGAGAGGAGATAGTTTTTCGTAAATACTCACTTTGGTTTTGAAACTAAGTTTTTGTTTGAACGTCCATTCTAACTAGGGTGTCCTATGGTCAGGATGGCTCTGATACCAACTTGTCAACACCCGGATTTTTAATCCCAGATGCCCGTTATGCCTTACCTCGCAATCCCAGGATTACCATTTTTGCGAGACATAACGGATTGGATATCACAGTACATCATCCATTACAAACCATACATAAGGTCTTACACAAATAAGGATCTCATGATCCAGTCTTAATACAACAAGCAGCAGAAATAAAAGATAAGCGTAGAGGTGGGGTCCATCTTCAGGGGCACATGCAATGCTGACGAAGGCAGATAGTCCTAGTTATCATAGACGTCCTGCTGGCCATCATCTTGATAGTCTCCTTCATAGTCTGGCCATGATAATAGCCAGGGACAAAAGCCATGAGTACTCTTTAAGTACTCGCAAACTACCACTAACAAGTATATAGTTCTAAGTTAAAGTGCTAACTCTATGTTTAACTATAAAGTTAAGTTTGAAACCTAAGATGAGTTCAGAAGCAAAGAAAGATAAAGTAAAGTTCTAGAATCACTTAAGTTGGGAAAACTATTGTCATAAACACAACCCTGATTCATCATTCATTTCATAAGTTGTTTGGAAAACATCTGACAACGAAACAGTATGGCCATTCCAACTGTCCATAACCGCGGACGCGGCTATTCGAATAGTTTGACACTCTGCAGAGGTGGTACACGTTCACCACAAGATTTGATACATCTGTCAGGGATAACCCTGAATCATCATACTTAGTATGCAGATAATAAAACATAACCTTCCCTTTACACACCCTAGTATAAGCACCTCTCCTATGAGCATGGCCTCCCAACCATGACCATCAGTCATCTTGGGCACTGCATAGGTGGACATCATGAGAGATAGCCTCAGCTCAAACCTCTCCCGTGAGGGAACTAATACTAATGCATATAAATTTCCAGCTAAGCCTTATCCAATTCAGGTAGTGTGGTTGTACGGTAAAATTTGGAATGGTATCGCATCCGAATTCAACCATCAGTTTTATAAAAGGGTTAAGGCTCATGCCTCAACATTTTCATCACCATCAACCATTTGTCTTTCTCAACACATGTCGAAACATCTCAATAGAATGACTCATCATTCCAAGGTTTTCATAATTCATTTTCACCAAGTGTTCCCATCTAAAGTGACTCAAGTTTTTGGTCTACTCTAAACTACTAAGTTAAGAGTGTTCACTAAGGTGGAAAAGATGGGTTCAATCTCATGCCATAGAATGACATCAAAAGGGTTCTAAATAGGTCAAGTTTTATACTATTTATGCTACCTTCAACACAAGTAAAGAACTTTGGGTAACTAAGGGAGGTAAAACTTATAAATAAGACTTGGGGTACTAATAGTTAGAGAGTGTGATCAAAGCATGCCTAAGGCATCTTTGCTAAACCATATAGTTTGATCCTAGCTAGCTAAGCACTAAACTTGCAAGTGTTAACTTGCATTGTTAATGGTGGCTTGCCTTGGTTGGTGCAGTGGTTGAAGTTTTCTTCTTCTTCTTCTTGGTAGAACTCCTCCTCCTCGAAAGCTTGGTCGGTACTATCGTCTATAAATACATAGGGAGTACACAATCACCAAACAATACTTACTAGGCTAAATAGCATTCTAAGACACACATTTGATGATCTATTATCATCACAAGCATCACAAGTTTAATTCAATAGTTTCATCCTTTTTATTTTAGAAAAGTAATTTCTACTCATTGAAAAATTAACTAGAATTTAATATTCACCACCTAAAATATGGGATCATGTGGACACATGTCCTCACAACACATTCTCACCTGTGGGAATGAGATTTAAAGGTTGGATCAATATTACTTTGGTTTAAGTTTATTATTTAATGATTTAAAGTGACTAGAAATGCCTATATAGCATTATTTTGGTACTAGTCCAAAGTCACTGCATGTAAACCTTAATATTATTACATAATTAGATAGATATGATGAAATGTGATTTTTAAGAGTTGGAATCAACTCAAAAGCTAAATTGGTTGATTTTATAAAAATGTTGCAAGGTGCAAAAGCTTCTGTTTTATTTTTTTATTAGGAGAGATCTATAACTGTTATTAAATTAGATCCAACGGGCTTGGATAGATCATCTTAATACCTTTCAGGAAAAATTGGTTTCATGCAATTTGGATTTATGAAACTCTCTAAATTGAATTTTAAACTAGTGGACAGAAACTAGGTTTAACTTAAAAGAAAAATCCAAATTTGAACGGTTGGGCTAGCGCGGGAAAGAACTTGGGCCGGCCTAGTGGCGCTCCGCGGCGCGGGGCTCAGCTGACAGGGGGTCCCGCTGGTCAGTGGCTCTTAACACGCGAAACCGTACGCGCGCTGTGGGCCGTAGGATTAGAAGGGGGATGTACGGCTGAGGGTCGTCGTCGACGATGAACAGGTCGCCGGTGAGCTCGAACCCTAGCGGCTCGGTGGGGGTCCGCTGGGGACATACCAGGGCTCCAGCAACGACGGCGAGGCGGGCAAATGAACTGGGAGACGACGGGGAGCTCAGGGACGGTCGAGGTAGCTCCAGGGGTGGTCGCAATCAGCGGCGCCCTTCTCCTCTAGAGGCGGTGGCTCCGGCTCCAATTCCAGCGAGCTGCTGCTCCCCTTGCTCTGGCTAATGGTGTGGGACGGTCAGTGAGAGGTGGGGAGTGAGTGGGTGTGGAGAAATGAGGCTGGGGAGGCCAGCTTATATAGGCCCGACGGTGAGACCGAGAGGGATGGGCCGGCGATGGTGGCGACATGGCTACGGGCGGCTAGCGGCATGGTGGAGGATGGCGATCGACCGGCGGTCTCCTAGCGGTTCTCTAGGAAGTGAATGCGTGTGTAGGGGCAGTGGTATACGGTCGGGGCGACCTGGCGCTCTGAGCGGCAGAGGCGGTGGTGGCCACGGCGAGCGGTGGCTGTGGGGCATTGGGTGGCCAGCGGGGGTGTTCCCCAGGTCATGGCGGAGCGGTGGGCGCGGGCTGCGGTCAAGGGGTGGTTTGTGCACGCAGGGACAGAGCGTGCTCTGCGGGCGGCGTCGGCATGGTCGACCAACTCCGGGCGCGGCGGTTCTTGGCCGTTCCTGTCTCTCGCTCTGGGCTGGGGCTGGTTGGACGGTGGAGGTGGACCACTGGCAACGTTCTAGACAAGGTGAGAGAGAGGGAAGTGGTCTGCTGCTGCGAGTGCACGGTCGGCCGGCGAGGGGTGGCTCGACATGGCATTGCAGTGCAGCTAGGAGGTAGGGGATGTGCTGGTGTGGGTCTGGCTAGGCTTGAGGGAGACAAAGATGATCAAAGCACTTCAATTTTCTAGACAAGATCAACCCAAAACAGTAATAGTTAGGCCACTTTGATCTTGTCCACAAGGTGTTTGGTAGAATGGCCGAAAGAGAAAAACTTTTGAATTTTGGTTTCAAAATTTATGGGTGCTCTCCACTAGTGCTAGGTAGTCTCTGGTTGCAAAGGTTTTGAAAGTGGAGCTCAAAAAGATGGTTTTTGAAATAGGGGTGATCTATGCATATGCATTGGATTCAATTTTCACATGCCATTTAAAATAAGGAAAAGGATGTTTTTAGCAGATTAAAAGGTGGGCCTTGGTACCTCATTATGTGTACTAGCAAGGGGTACAAATATCATGAATTATTTCTGTTAAGAAATGAGTGCTAGGAACACTCAAAGTAGTGTAGTGGATTAAAATGGCCAAAATGACCATTCCTCCTTTTTAATTCTTTTTGATTTGATTTTCTTTAGGAAAAGTTTGGGAATGATGTAGATGATGTTTAAATCACCTAAGAAACATTTTACAAGCAAAGGATCACACAATCATGGCAATTCAAAACAACTCCTATTTTAAATGCTCACATATATGAATGCTTTCATTTTTAAATTGGAAAAGTTTTTGTTAACCCTATTTTTGATGATTTGGATCTTGATAAGCTTGGATTGAAGTTTTGGGATGTTACATATGTGCCCTTGAAGTTGCGCACGAAGCTATAAACCAGCTCTTCCCAACTGCGAATGGATCCGTGTGGGAGGTTGTTGAGCCATGCTCGGGCGGCGCCTTGCAGCTGTAGCTGTAAGCATTGCATGGCCGTGCTTCGACCACCGCCGTGGAGCCTGACGGAGGAGATGTGGTTCTCCAGCAAGATCTTCGGGTCCTGCAGGCCATCAAACTTCGGGTTCTCCGACGGAAGTTTAAACCCTTTGGGAATTCGCTTTTGCCTGATGGCCCTGCTAAAGCATTTGGTGCCACAGAGCTCCACATCTTCTTCTTCTGAGTCAGTCGACCGAGCACGTCACGCCCTTGATTTGTCGATCTTGTGCTGCGTGAGGTCATCATGCGCATCATAGTCGTGGTCATGTCGCCATGAGCGGTGGCGTCGAGACAGGTCGTGACTGTCGTCGCTGGATGAGGGCGAGGAGTAGCGCTTTGCTAGTGCTTTGCCTTTTTTCGGCTCCGGTGTTGGCTCCTTGTCGAGGGCGGCCTCGATTAGTCCCAAGCCCGCGATCATAGATCAGTGCATGGCGGCTGGTTGTTGAGGAGGTACATGGTGGCTGCTGTCACCGCAGCCTGCGGCGTCTTGGGGACCACATTGCCCCGTGTATCGACTGTCATAGAGCTGAAGTCGAGGACTTTTGTAGCCATCCGTGATCGCCTCTTTTTTGCGATGTACTCGTTGCCCTTTGAGGAGGATCCTTCATGGGAGGAGAGCCCAGCACGTCGAAGACTTGACTCATCGGCCGCCTTTTTGCGCGCCTCGAGTTGCGCGATTGTTTGCACTTGGCGCTTGAATTCTTTCTTTAGGAGCCAATGGTAGCCCATTAGCAGTTCTTGCGAAGATCCCAAGGGTAGAGGGTTGCCTCGTAAGGCATCGCGGCAGCGAGCCCACTCTTGTTCGTTGAGCCTAATCACGACACATTCGCCGGTTTGCTCGTTTATTATAGTTGGATGTTCGATTGCTCCTCCGTTGTTAACGGGGGTGCTGTCGCCACCGTTGCCACCGTTGCCGCTATTGCCGCCGTTAGGCGGGTCGGTTTTGTTACCACGGTTGCCCGTGTTGTCGCGGTTGGCGAAGGTGTCGCTTGCATTGATGATGGCGCACATGAAGTGATTGGGGAAGCTGCTCCTCCCGTAACTCTCAGATCTGGAGCCGTAGGCCCCATCTTCAGTTGCCAAATCGCTCAGATCGGATTCGCGACTTCTATCGCTGACCGTATTCTCGACTGTTGTCGGGGCGTTGAGCTCAGTGAGGGTGCCGATCGATGGAGCGAACCACGATGCTGGGGCAATCGATGGCACCGTCGGCTGGTCAGGCATGCGAAGCGTGCCCATCTGACCAACATGGAAGCGGAAGCTCCCGATCGCCAGGCTGATTCCGTCACCCACGGACTCGAAAGTCAGGCGAGTGGCCGGCGTGTGGACGGTGAAGTCGAACGCGCCAATGGAGCCGAAGAAGCCGCAACATCAGCACTCCCAATTCCCAAAGACGGCGCCAATGGACGAGGGTTTAACTCATCAATTCCCATTGTTATGGACTTGGGTTTTGGAGAAGGAGGGAGCGCTGGAGACATCTATCGGCTAGCAAACAAGCACACAGGGGACTCAAAGATTTACCTAGGATCAAGCCTCGTAGAGGTCCCTACTCCTGCTTGTCTGCTCGTGGAATTATCAAAGGAATCGAGGATTACAATGGTGCGTAGATGCAATTTGGCGAGGGTTTTGGAAACTAGGGTTGCGTGTGTCCTCCTCGCCGCCCCTCCTAGCCTTTATATAAATAGGCCAGGTCTCGGGTAGCAGGTCGAGAAGGTTACAGGTTAGGGTTTTCCCCTTTGAACTTTCTATCTCTAGCTTCTTCTTGTTCTTCAAGCATTCGAGAGTCCGTAGGTTACTCGAGTTCTTCATTTGGGCCTTGGCGACACCGTGGGCCTCTATGTATTCAGGCCGTATATACCAAGCTCGAGTACCTATAGGGTATACCCATGTCAGTCGCGGTATCACATCACTATATTCTCTTTTTACCTTTTTAGTAGAGTCAGATCATGAATAGAGAAGTTATTATGTAGGATGGTTTGCATTATGGAAGTGTCCCCTCTCTCGTTAGATATGTATCCCTTGGTGTGAGTTGCCGTTATGGAATATTAATGAGAAGTTCTATCATTTACTCTTTTGCATAGCTTATATTAGTTTTCAATTCGTGGTTATATGATTGATCTTGTTGTTAGTATTGGTATCACTTTGGGATCACTGAGTTAATTTAGTTGGTTTTGGCAAACCTAGCTCGGTCAGTAGAAACACTATTTTTGAGAGTTGAATGAAAAGATAAAAGTACTTTAAGTAAAAATAATTTCATCATCTTTCTTTCTTGATTTGCTCATAAGTCTAGTATTCTCTAGTTAAGATCTTTTGCGCTTCCAAGGAAGATTGCATGTTTGTTTTTATCACTTGTATGTTTGGTTGTTTCCTTCAACTCTTATACTTGCTACCTAGCCTTGCTAGCCAAAAACCTATACTGAGAGGAATTCTTCTCGTGCATCCACCCCTTAAAACCAAACCCATGCCATTTGTGTCCACCATACCTACCAAGTAGCATTATTGCTATTCCAAGTAAATTATTGGTTTGTCTACCTTCAAAATTGAACTTGTTATGTGAAAATTAGTGATTAAAGCTCTCACGAACTTGATGGCACGCTTTAATTTTCTTGCATTTAATAACCTGAACCATTGGGTCCTTCTTTGTTGTGTATATTCTTGCGCTTTATGAGTTGAAGTTAGCAGAACCATGTATCATGGGGACCGCTTTCAACACTTCATTGGTACGTTGTACCTAGTTGATATCATGATCTTTTGCTTATGGATCCCGATGGTGTGAAATAAAAGTGAAACTTGTAAGATCATGGAGTTTATATGTGTGTTAGAGAAACGTCTGGGCCGCTAGCCTAAGCCATGCCTAATCATGGTGGAAACTTGCAGCATAACTATAGTGAGCATTCTATGAAGCATCCTTAATAAAAACCTATGCAAATAGCAAATAAAAAGATCGCTGAGATGCTCACTGTCTGCTTGCCTTATCATTTTGATTATGGGATAGCTCCTGTGTCATGTGCAAGGGGTACCCCGTTGCCGGTTCTCCATGATACACATGTATTTACAATGACAAGAGCTTACTCGTGACTGAAGTTGAGTAGCATGAGGTTCGGTACTCGTAAGTAAGGGGCATGGGACTTCAATTTATAACTTGTCAAGCATATCCTCTTAGTTGTGTCACTTTAACCTTAATCACCAAAAGATGCCTATGATAGGGGCAATGAGAGCTGAAAGCTAGTAAGTATCATAATTTTTGGGAGCTCTTTATGAGACCTGCAATCCCTGCTTCCCTCTGCGAAGGGCCTTTCATTTACTTTGTAGCTGAGTCAGTAAACCTACTCCCTTCTATCTCAGCAAGTATTTTGAGTTGTTGTGTTTCATTCATTCATATGATGATTTATTCAATCATGTTTCTTATGTTCCTTGTTTTGCACATTGCTCTTATCTTGATGTTTACTACTTTGAAAGCTATCATTGAAAAACCAGTTATTTGTGAACTCTAGCAAATTATCAACTATTCTTCGACGAAGAGCTAAGTTTGCCATTACCAATTATGATTCACTTTATGTATCTTTATTGTGTTTCCTTTACTCATTGCAAGTTGAGTTATATAATGGTGAGTTGTCTTCTATTATGATCTATGTATTGATGAATGTGATGCTTCTTGTCCATATTCTTTTATCGACTCTTCACTCCATAAACTTGAGGCCATGTTTATTGAGCTCAGTTTCGCTTGGGGACAAGCGAAGTCTAAGCTTGGGGGGAGTTGATACGTCCATTTTGCATCACTATTCTATGTCATAATTCACTGTTATTCATTGATATATTTCGTATTGAGAGGTGATACTTATGTTATTTCATCTGTTTTTGCATGGTTGATGACTTTTGGAGCATGGACCGCTGTAGTCAGGATTCTTATGGAAAAGGTGCTGTTTGGAGGCAAAATTCACGAAGATCAGAAAATCCGGGAAAATACATGGAAAATCCTATTTTTCCAGAAGACGAAGGAAGCCAGAAGGGGGCTGGAGATGGGCCACAGGGGGCCCACACCACCCGCTAGCGCGGGCCAGCCAAGGTCGCGCCACCATGTGGTGTGGCCGCCCTAGTCCACCCCTGGCACTCCCCTCTGGCGTATATTATCTTCCCGAAACCCTAAGACTGGGGAAGCGACCATAGAAAGATTTCGCCACCTCTACGGGGCGGAAAACACCGAGAGAGAAAGATCTCTTCGGCAGACAGATTTCTGTCAGGGGAATTCCTTCCCGGAGAGGGGAGATCGTCGCCATCAACACCACCATCAAGCTGGACTTCATCGGGATCATCATCATCATCATCATCACCACCATCATCACCATCAGCACCCTCATCACCATCTCCATATTGCAGTAACAATTGGGTTGAATCTTGCATAGTTCATAGGGGAAACTTTCCGGTGTTGATTACTCTTTGTAGTTGATGCTATTGAGTGAACCATTGAATTATTGTTTATGTTCAGATTGTTATACATCATTATTCCATCTCTGATCATGATCCATATGATGTCTTGTCAGTAGTTCGCTTTGTTCTTGAGGACATGGGAGAAGTCATGTTGTTAGTAGTGGAGTTGTGTTGAGAAAGATTCAATAGTTTGATATTTAAGTTGTGGTGTACTTCTTCTAGTGGTGGCATGTGAACGTCGACTACATGACACTTCACCTATATGGGCCTAGGGGAATGCATTGTGTATTTGGCTACTAATCGTAGGGGTTGCCAGAGTGACAGAAACCCGAACCCCCGTTAGGAAACCATTGCACAAGGGACGTAAGGGTCTTAGAGTTTAAAGTTGTGGTTAGGTTTATACCTTTATTACTTTCTTGTACTTATGGATGTTTGCAAGGGGTATAATCACAAGTATGTATTAGTCCTGGATGGGGCGGTACATTAGCACAGGTTCACCCACACAACACTTAGCAAGCTAAAGAAGATTAATCAACTATATGAAACGAAAGCACTTGACAGTCTTCCCATGTGTCCTCGAGAACGTTTGGTCATCTTAAGTAATACAACCGGCTTGTCCTTTGCTGCATAAAGGATTGGGCCACTTGTTGCATTTATTCCTACTGTCTTTTATTTACTCGTACTTTGTTTACTTGCTTTATCAAAAACCCCTAAAAATCCATTTGTTAAGTATTTGTAGAGAATTCCTGATCCATACCACTAGCCAGCACCTTCTGCTTCTTGTTGGGTTCGACACTCTTACTTATCGAAAATACTGCGATACACCCCCTATACTTGTGGGTCATCAATTGACTGCTTGGTGGTGGCTCCACTTAACAGATTTTCGCAAGGTGTGAAGTTAATTTCGAAACACAGCCAAAATTTCGAAACAGGGTGAGTCATAGCATCTTTGACTGTTTTCAAAACATGGTCAAATTTCTAGGCATGCATATTCTTAGCAATAAGTTGAATCATTCCAAACTCTCACTCATTCTTGATACATTGACTGCCTAGTGGGTCCAGTGAACATATTTTCGCAAGGTTTGAAGTTAATTCCGAAACGAACACAAAATTTCAAAACACAGTGTGCCATAGTCTCTCTGGTTGTGTTCGAAATACGGTCAGATTTCTGGGCATGTATATTCTTAGCAAGAAGTTGAATCTTTCCAAACTACCACTCGTCTCGATACATTGACTTCCTGGTAGTAGGTCCACTGAATAGATTTTCACAAGGTGTGAAGTTAATTTCGAAACACAGAGCCAAAATTTCAAAACATAGTGACTCATAGTCTCTTTGTTTGTTTTCAAAACACGGTCAAATTTCTAGGCATGCATATTCTTAGCAAGAAGTTGAATCTTTCCAATCTCTCACTCGTTCTTGATAGCATGGTGTGAAGTTAATTTCGAAACACAGCCAAAATTTCAAAACATGGTGAGTCATAGTCTCTTTGTTTGTTTTCAAAACACAGTCAAATTTCTTGGCATGCTTATTCTTAGCAAGAAGTTGAATCATTCCAAACTCTCACTCATCTCCATATGTTGACCGCATGGTTGTGGGTCCACTGAACAAATTTTCAAAAGGTGTCAATTTAATTTCAAAACACAGCCAAAATTTCAAAACACGGTGAGTCATAGCCTCTTTGATTGTTTTCAAAACATAGTCAAATTTCTAGGCATGCATATTCTTAGAAATAAGTTGAATCATTCCAAACTCTCACTTGTTCTCGATACATTTATTGCCTGGTCGGTCCATTGAACAGGTTTTCGCAAGGACGCAAAATTTCAAAACGTGGTGAGCCTTAGTCTCTTTCATTGTTTTCAAAATACGGTCAAATTTCTGGGAATGCATATTCTTAGCAATAAGTTGAATCTTTCCAAACTGTCACTCGTCTCGATACATTGATTTCCTGGTAGTGGGTCCACTGAATAGATTATCGCAAGGTGTGAAGTTAATTTTGAAACACGGCCAAAATTTCAAAAACAGTGAGTCATAGTTTCTTTTTTTGTTTTCAAAACACGGTCAAATTTCTAGGAATGCATATTCTTAGCAAGAAGTTGAATCTTTCCAAACTCTCACCGGTCTCCATACATTGACTGCCTAGTGGTGGGTCCACTGAACAAATTTTCGCAAGGTGTGAAGTTAATTTCGAAACACAGCCAAAATTTCGAAACATGTGAGTCATAGCCTCTTTGATTGTTTTCAAAACACGGTCAAATTTCTAGGCATGCATATTCTTAGCAATAAGTTGAATTATTCCAAACTCTCACTAATCTTCGATACATTAACTGCCTGGTGGGTCCATTGCACAAATTTTCGCAAGGTGTGAAGTTAATTTCGAAATGCACGCAAAATTTCAAAACGTGGTGAGCCCTAGTCTCTTTGGTTGTTTTCGAAATACGGTCAAATATCTGGGCATGCATATTCTTAGCAACAAGTTGAATCTTTCCAAACTATCACTCGTCTCGATACATTGACTTCCTGGTAGTGGGTCCACTGAATAGATTATTGCAAGGTGTGAAGTTAATTTCGAAACATAGCCAAAATTTCAAAACACGGTGAGTCATAGTCTCTTCGTTCGTTTTCAAAACACAGTCAAATTTCTAGGCATGCATATTCTTAGCAAGAAGTTGAATCTTTCCAAACTCTCACTCGTCTCCATACATTGACTGCCTGGTGGTGGGTCCACTGAACAAATTTTCGCAAGGTGTGAAGTTAATTTTGAAACACAGCCAAAATTTCAAAACACGGTGAGTCATAGCCTCTTTGATTGTTTTCAAAACACAGTCAAAGTTCTAGGCATGCATATTCTTAGCAATAAGTTGAATCATTCCAAACTCTCACTCGTTCTGAATACATTGACTGCCTGGTGGGTCCAGTGAACAGATTTTCACAAGGTGTGAACTTAATTTCGAAATGCACGCAAAATTGCAAAATGCGGTGAGCCATAGCCACTTCGATTGTTTTCAAAACACGGTCAAATTTCTGGACATGCATATTCTTAGCAATAAAGTTAATCATTCCAAACTCTCACTCGTTCTCGATACATTGACTGCCTGGTAGGTCCACTGAATAGATTATCGCATGTTGTGAACTTAATTTCAAAACACAGCCAAACTTTCAAAAAACGGTGAGTCATAGTCTCTTTGATTGTGTTCAAAACATGGTCAAACTTTCATGGCACGCATATTCTTAGCAAGAAGTTGAATCTTGCCAAACAACTCTCACTTGTTCTTGATACATTGACTGCCTGGTGGGTCCACTGAAAATATTATCGCATGGTGTGAAGTTAATTTCGAAACACAACCAAATTTCAAAATATGGTGAGTCATAGTCTCTTTATTTTTTTCAAAACATAGTCAAATTTCTAGGCATGCTTATTCTTAGCAAGAAGTTGAATCATTCCAAACTCTCACTCATCTCCATATGTTGACTGCCTGGTTGTGGGTCCACTGAACAAATTTTCAAAAGGTGTGAATTTAATTTCAAAACACAGCCAAAATTTCGAAACACGGTGAGTCATAGCCTCTTTGATTGTTTTCCAAACATAGTAAAATTTCTAGGCATGCATATTCTTAGCAATAAGTTGAATCATTCCAAACTCTCACTCATTCTTGATACATTGATTGCCTGGTGGGTCCAGTGAAAAGATTTTTACAAGGTGTGAAGTTTATTTCAAAACGCACGCAAAATTTCAAAACACGGTGAGCCATAGTCTCTTTGGTTGTTTTCGAAATACGGTCAAATTTCTGGGCATGCATATTCTTAGCAAGAAGTTGAATCTTTCCAAACTGTCACTCGTCTCGATACATTGACTTCCTGGTAGTGGGCCCACTGAATAGATTATCGCAAGGTGTGAAATTAATTTCGAAACATAGCCAAAATTTCAAAACACGGTGAGTCATAGTCTCTTTGTTTGTTTTCAAAACACGGTCAAATTTCTAGGCATGCATATTCTTAGCAAGAAGTTGAATCTTTCCAAACTCTCACCCGTCTCCATACATTGACTGCCTGGTGGTGGGTCCACTGAACAAATTTTCGCAAGGTGTGAAGTTAATTTCGAAACACAGCCAAAATTTCGAAACACAGTGAGTCATAGCCTCTTTGATTGTTTTTAAAACACGGTCAAATTTCTAGGCATGCATATTCTTAGCAATAAGTTGAATCATTCCAAACTCTCACTCATTCTGGATACATTGATTGCCTGGTGGGTCCATTGAACAGATTTTTGCAAGGTGTGAAGTTAATTTCGAAATGCACGCAAAATTTCAAAACGTGGTGAGCCCTGGTCTCTTTGGTTGTTTTCGAAATACGGTCAAATTTCTAGGTATGCATATTCTTAGCAACAAGTTGAACCTTTCCAAACAGTCACTCGTCTCGATATATTGACTTCCTGGTAGTGGGTCCACTGAATAGATTATCGCAAGGTGTGAAGTTAATTTCGAAACACAGCCAAAATTTCAAAACACGGTGAGTCATCTCTTTGTTTGTTTTCAAATCACAGTCAAATTTCTAGGCATGCATATTCTTAGCACGAAGTTGAATCTTTCCAAACTCTCACTCGTCTCCATACATTGACTCCCTAGTGGTGGGTCCACTTAAGAAATTTTTGCAAGGTTTGAAGTTAATTTTGAAACACAATCAAAATTTCGAAACACGGCGAGTCATAGCCTCTTTGATTGTTTTCAAAACACGGTCAAATTTCTAGGCATGCATATTCTTAGCAATAAGTTGAATCATTCCAAACTCTCACTCGTTCTTAATACATTGACTGTTTGGTGGGTCCAGTGAATAGATTTTTACAAGGTGTGAAGTTAATTTTGAAATGCACGCAAAATTTCAAAACGCGCTGAGCCATAGTCACTTTGATTATTTTCAAAACACGGTCAAATTTCTAGACATGCATATTCTTAGCAATATGTTGACTCATTCCAAACTCTCACTCGTTCTCGATACATTGACTGCCTGGTAGGTCCACTGAATAGATTATCACAAGGTGTGAAGTTAATTTTGAAACACATCCGAACTTTCAAAACATGATGAGTCATAGTGTCTTTGATTGTTTTCAAAACACGGTCAAACTTTCGTGGCACGCATATTCTTAGCAAGAAGTTGAATCTTGCCAAACAACTCTCACTCGTTCTCGATACATTGACTGCCTGGTGGGTCCACTAAAAATATTATCGCACGGTGTGAAGTTAATTTCGAAACATAGCCAAAATTTCAAAACTTGGTGAGTTAGTCTCTTTGTTTGTTTTCAAAACACAGTCAAATTTCTAGGCATGCATATTCTTAGCAAGAAGTTGAATCATTCCAAAATCTTACTCATCTCCATACATTGACTGCCTGGTTGTGGGTCCACTGGACATATTTTTTGCAAGGTGTGAATTTAATTTCAAAACACAGCCAAAATTTCGAAACACGGTGAGTCATGGCCTCTTTGATTGTTTTCAAAACACAGTCAAATTTCTAGGCATGCATATTCTTAGCAATAAGTTGAATCATTCCAAACTCTCACTCATTCTGGATACATTGATTGCATGGTGGGTCCATTGAACAGATTTTTGCAAGGTGTGAAGTTAATTTCGAAATGCACGCAAAATTTCAAAACACGGTGAGCCATAGTCTCTTTGGTTGTTTTCGAAATACGGTCAAATTTCTGGGCATGCATATTCTTAGCAAGAAGTTGAATCTTTC
Organism: Avena eriantha; assembly: GCA_910589775.1. Lineage (NCBI taxonomy): Eukaryota > Viridiplantae > Streptophyta > Magnoliopsida > Poales > Poaceae > Avena > Avena eriantha. The sequence continues at coordinate 447,767,966 of OU342744.1, forward strand.
CAAATTGTCACTCGTCTCGATACATTGACTTCCTGGTAGTGGGTCCGCTAAATAGATTTTCGCAAGGTGTGAAGTTAATTTCGAAACACACAACCAAAATTTCAAAACACATTGAGTCATACTCTCTTTGTTTGTTTTCAAAACACGGTCAAATGTCTAGGCATGCATATTCTTAGCAAGAAGTTGAATCTTACCAAACTCTCACTCATTCTCGATACATTGACCGTGTCCTAGTGGTGGGTCCGCCGAATAGATTTTCGAAAGGTGTGAAGTTAATTTTGAAACACAGCCAAAATTTTGAAACACGGTGAGTTATAGCATCTTTAATTGTTTTCAAAACACGGTAAAATTTCTAGGCATGCATATTCTTAGCAATAAGTTGAAAAATTCGAAACTCTCACTCGTTCTCGATACATTGACTGCCTGGTGGGTCCAGTGAACAGATTTTCGCAAGGTGTGAATTTAATTTCGAAATGCACGCAAAATTTCAAAACGCAGTGAGCCATAGTCTCTTTGGTTGTTTTCGAAATACGGTCAAATTTCTAGGCATGCATATTATTAGCAAGAAGTTGAATCTTTTCAAACTGTCACTCGTCTCGATACATTGACTTCCTGGTAGTGGGTCCACTTAATAGATTTTCGCAAGGTGTGAAGTTAATTTCGAAACACACAGCCAAAATTTCAAAACACATTGAGTCATACTCTCTTTGTTTGTTTTCAAAACACGGTCAAATGTCTAGGCATGCATATTCTTAGCAAGAAGTTGAATCTTACCAAACTCTCACTCATTCTCGATACATTGACCGTGTCCTAGTGGTGAGTTCGCCGAACAGATTTTCGCAAGGTGTGAAGTTACTTTCGAAACACAACCAGAATTTCAAAACACGGTGAGTTATAGCATCTTTGATTGTTTTCAAAACATAGTAAAATTTCTAGGCATGCGTATGTTTAGCAATAAGTTGAATCATTCCAAACTCTCACCTGTTCTCGATACATTGATTGCATGGTGGGTCCATTGACAGATTTTCGCAAGGTGTGAAGTTAATTTCGAAATGCACGCAAAATTTCAAAACGTGGTGAGCCTTAGTCTCTTTGATTGTTTTCGAAATACGGTCAAATTTCTAGGCATGCATATTCTTAGCAACAAGTTGAATCTTTCCAAACTGTCACTCGTCTTCATACATTGATTTCTTGGTAGTGGGTCCACTGAATAGATTATCGCAAGGTGTGAAGTTAATTTTGAAACACGGCCAAAATTTCAAAAACAGTGAGTCATAGTCTCTTTGTTTGTTTTCAAAACACGGTCAAATTTCTAGGAATGCATATTCTTAGCAAGAAGTTGAATCTTTCCAAACTCTCACTCATTCTCGATACATTGACTGTGGCCTAGTGGTGGGTCCACTGAACAGATTATCGCAAGGTGTGAAGTTGATTTCGAAACATAGCCAAAATTTCAAAACACGGTGACTCATAGTCTCTTTGATTATTTTCAAAACAGGGTCAAAATTGTAGGCATGCATATTCTTAGCAAGAAGTTGAATCTTTCCAAACTCTCACTCATTCTCAATACATTGACTGCGGCCTGGTTGTGGGTCCACTGAACAGATTATCACAAGGTGTGAAGTTAATTTTGCAACATAGCCAAAATTTCAATACACGGTGAGTCATAGTCTCTTTGATTGTTTCCGAAACACGGTCACATTTCTAGGCATGCATATTCTTAGCAAGAAGTTGAATCTTGCCAAACAACTCTCACTCATTCTCCATACATTGACAACCTGGTGGGTCGACTGAACAGATTATCGCAAGGTGTGAAGTTAATTTCAAAACACAGCCAAAATTTCAAAACACGGTGAGTCATAGTCTCTTTGGTTGTTTTCAAAACACGGTCAAATTTCTAGGCATGCATATTCTTAGCAAGAAGTTTAATCTTGCCAAACAACTCTCACTCGTTCTTGATACTTTGACTGCCTGGTGGGTCCATTGAACAAATTATCGCGAGGTGTGAACTTAATTTTGAAACACACCGAGAAATAGTATAGTAGAGAGTAGCGAAATGAATTGCCTTGGCTGCGTGGTCAGGCAACAAGGCTTTATCCAATCGCTAGGCATCGGGGCCCACCTGGGACGTGCATTTGAGCACATGTGTCTCTGGCGTCTCCCTAGGAGTCGTGGTATGATGACAGCTGCATCTCAGCAGTACAGGACTGCAGTACACTACTGAAGTCTTACTTCATGAATTAGTGAGCAGGAGTACTCGAGTACTACTCCGTACTACTAGAACCCTATTGCCCGCCGGCCGCCACCCTAGGAGTAGTAAAAAGCCGCAAATAGCCACCGCCGCCTGCCACCCACCGCCCGCAGATGCCTACCTACTAGAGTAGTAGTATAGTAAAAAGAATACATATGTACTTGATGACCCACAAGTATAGGGGGTGTATCACAGTAGTTTCGAGAGAAGTGGAACCCAATTTATTGATTCGACACAAGGGGAGCCAAAGAATATTTATAAGCCTTAACAACTGAGTTGTCAATTCAGCTACACCTTGAAACAATCTTGCTCACATCAGTTTATCAGTAGCAACAGTTTTGTAGTAGCAATAGCAAAGTAATAGCAGTAGTAAAAGTAAAGACAATAGTAACAATTGCAGTAAATAGTAGGATTAAAGCGCGGTAGGCATAGGGATGGATGGACGGGCTTTGCATGGACAAGACAATTCATATGGCAATCAAGACATAGGGCATTTGCAGATAAATAAGATAAAGCATCCAAGTACTAAATAATCATAGGCATGTGTTCCATATATAGTCATACGTGCTCGCAATGAGAACTTGCACAACATCTTTTCTCCTACCAGCCCGTTTGCAGCGGGGCCTCAAGGGAACTACTCGCAATTAAGGTGCTCCTTTTAATAGAGCACCGGAGCAAAGCATTAACACTCCGTGAACATATGTGATCCTCACATCAAAGCCATTCCCTCCGGTTATCCCGATTGCTGTCACTTCGGGGCCTTTGGTTCCAGACAACAATATGTGTATACAACTTGCAGGTCAGACCATAAACAATACTATCATAATGAATCAATAACATGTTCAGATCTGAAATCATGGCACTCAGGCCCTAGAGACAAGCATTAAGCATAACAAGTTGCAACAAAGTCAAAAAGCACTAATAATAGATACTAGGCACCATGCCCTGACAATCTGATGTCATTACATGAACGATCTCATCCAATCCCTACCATCCCCATAGCCTACAGTGGGGGATTACTCACTCATAGATGGGGGAAACATGGATGGTCGATGGAGAAGCGATGGTGATGATGATGGTGATGATCTCCTCCAATTCCCCGTCCCGGCAGGATGCCAGAACGGAGTTTCTGGTTCCGAATCGCGGAATCTGGTGGTGGCGGCGTAGCGGAACTCTTTCTGGAAAAACGTCGAACCCCCCTTGGTTTTTAGGTCAAGAGGCAACTTATAGGCGAAGAGGGAGGCCGAGGGGGTAGCGGAGGCGGCCACACCACCCCCAGGCGCGACCTGGCCTGGCCCGCGCGGCCAGGTGGTGTGGGCCCCTCGTGGCCCTACTCCGTCTCGTCTTTTGGCTCCGTGAGTCTTCTGGTGAAATAGGAGTTTTGGCATATTTTCCGGGATTTTTCCTGATAGTTGATTTTCTGCACAAAAACTAGACACCAAGGTAATTCTGCTGAAAACAATGTCAGTCCATGTTAGTTGTATCCAAATGACACAAGTTTAGAGGAAAAACAATAGCAAAAGTGTTCGAGAAAGCAGATACATTTTGGATGTATCAGTACTGTATTACTATTGGAGTACTGGTTGTACAACTCAAGTATAAAAAGACATATACTCTGTATTACTGGAATACTAGTTGAAATGTACTACTACTACTAGGACTCTATATCTGGACAACCTTTAACCACAAGAAATGGAGAAGAGAAACGAGTCTGCCATGCCGAGAAAGAAAGATCTAGAAGAGACAAGTAGATAGAATAAAATGCAGATGGTGTTGAAGAAATGCTTGTAGTCCTCGTTCTCTCCCCCACAACATTGTACACTTTGCGCCAGACCCTAGGTTTCTTCGTCTCTCTCTAGGTGTAGACCTTCTCCATTTCCAAAAAAAGGCTTAGACCTTCTTACCACTCACGCGGGTCGGATCTGTTTGTCTGGTACAATACTGTATAGGGTATTAAGTGCCTGATTTACTCTCACCTGTCAACTTTCAGCAGCCTTTGTTCAAAAAAACTCAATGCTGCATAAAAATTCAGGACTGTGGGCACTACATCGGTGAGCCGAGCTTCTAGGGAACCACTCCAATGCTGGGCGCGTCAGCGGATTCCACCAAGAGCTAGCCGACGATGGACAAGGACGAGCTAGCACCGATAACTATTCTATGCCCCCATGACGGCTGCCTCACATGGTCGCCTTCCACGATCTCAACGACCACAAGGCCGCATGCCCGTATAGCCCGTGCGGCTACACAGAGGTCGGCTGGATGTTCACCGCCTCGTCGGTCGAGCTCCTTTTGCACCTCAACAGCGTCCACAAGGTACACGTGCATAGGCTATCATACGGCCAACCCATGGAGTGGATAGTAATGATGTTGTTACCGTCCTTTCCGCCATCCATGGTGATCATCTATTGTGATGATGCTACCGTGTTCAGCCTCATCATCGGTGAGCTCGGCCAGGCCGCCGCCGTTTCCTCGGGTGGCCTTGTGCTCGTGGCCCCGGTACAGGGTAAAGCTGTGCGCGACTGGCCCGCAGTCGTCGACGGACTTCTTGACGGACACCCTTAATGGGGTCATTGAGCAGACGAGTTGCGCGTCGCCCGACAGTGTTGGCCTCAAAGATCTGACGCTCCTCATGGTGCCGCTGCGGTACATTACCGCGGCTAATGGACAGTGCGGGACGATCAAGGTCTTGTGTTTCTGTGTTTGCATCGACATGATGAATTGATCTTACAACCCGGCTATTCTAGCATGCACGCTAGGTAGCGTGCATGTCTAGGCCATTTAGTCTTACTTAGTTTCATGCTTTAAGATTAGTTTTCCAAGTTTTATTAAATTTCATCTTGTTTCATAACTTTGAGTCCAATTGGTATGTGAAAAAATATGTTGAACTAGTGCACGCAACCTAGCGTGCACTGTAGAATCCACTTTCTGATTGATCTTAATCTTCTACTAAGTGGCCCTAATGCGATGGTAATGATGTATTACTAGTTAATTTAGTTGTAGAAAAGTACCATTTGTTTAGTTAATGTAGTAGTAGTTGGAGGCAGTGTCTCTTTTGGCACTAGGAACTAGGAAGGGTGTATTTTGGCTGTAAACTGTCTTTGTTGCTAATGTTTGTATTTTGGATTTTAAGTGTTTTCTGAAATTGTACAACTACTACTCCACGTGCCTATTGCTAGGGGGACTCGGATCAACATGCTCTCTGTATCTACCACCCAATATTCATCTGATGGACAAAAGTGATCCAAAGCAACGTAGAAAACAAAACATCTCACACTTACACCCCAGTTTTCAACTATGTTTAATGTTTTAGAAACTAGACAATAAAACATTTTGTTAGTCATTAATAGTTCAAATACATGCATATATTTATTAAAAAAATAAAGACATTATTTTAATAAATTTGCATAAATTAATTTTCATACTTTTGTCCGTACACTATATATAATAGTGGTAAGATAAGAAAAGAAAGACTATCAATAGTATCTTCTCGATGCTAAAATGAAAATGAAGATCCAACGTCTCACAATGTTGGGATTCGAGTCTTGATCCAACGGTCAATATTCAAAGTTATTCATACACTATACAATGCTAAGAAAAATATGAGAAACATGTGTTTTGACACCTCTGAATACAAAAAAATGCTCTGGCTTCTTCACAATGTGTATTGGCCTACGGTGCATGAACATTCCTGGTTTTGACCCAAAGAGACAAGGTCATGACCATATCAACATTGTGTATTGGCGTACGGCTGATCTCTCGAGAAGGAGCCAAACTAGAAAGTTTTCCTTTTAGGGTCCTTTGTGCTAAATGTATAGACCTCGATGTAATAATTTACCTTTTTTAGGTCGTCCTTGATGTAAAATGTACTCCCACCGACCGTGTAAAATGTTAACCTAAAAGTAAATGGTGAAATTTAAACGAATTTAAGATTAGTTGTCAACAAGTATGAACATTCTTGGATTTCAAGCCGAACGACCAAGGTCAAGGCCATATCAACATCATAATTTATGCTGATGATCCCATGTTAGAGAATTTGCATGGCAACAGATCTGGCCATGTTTTGAAAACAATCGAAAAGGAAGTAGTATTAAGAGTTTGGCTCAGATCAGGTGATCTCTCGAGAATGAGCCGAACCAGATTTTTTCTTTTAGGGTCCTTTATGCTAAATGTATATGGACCTTGATGTAATTTTTACTTTTTTGAGGTCCCTGATGTAAAATGTACTCCGATCGACCGTGTAAAGTTCTAACTTAAAAGTAAGTGTTGAAATTTAAACAAATTTAAGCTTAGTTGTCAACGAGTATTAACCATTCTTGTATTTCCAGACGAACGACCAAGGTCAGGGCCATATCTGCATCATATTTTATGTTGATGATACCATGTCCAAGAATTTGCATGCCGATAAATTTGGCCATATTTTGAAAACAATCAAAGATGAAGTAGTATGAAGAGAATGGCTCGATCAACTACTCTCTAGAGAAGGAGCTGAACCCGACTATTTTCCTTGCTTAATATTATGGTCCTTTGTGCTAAATGTATGGACCTCGATGTAATTTCCCCCTTTTGTTAGGTCTAAAAGTGTAAGTGGTGAAATTAGATGATTTTAAGCTTACTTGTCAATAAGTATGAGCATTCTTGGATTTCAAGCCGAATGACCAAGGTCAAGGCCATATCAATATTATACTTTGTGATGATGATCCCATGTTAGAGAATTTGCATTGTAACAAAGTTGGCTATGTTTTGAAAACAATCGAAGAGGAAGTAGTATTAAGAGTTTGGCTTAGATCAGCTGATCTCTGAAGAATGAGCCAAACCATATTTTTTTCTTTTAGGGTCCTTTATGCTAAATGTATATGGACCTCACTGTAATTTTTGCTTTTTTGAGGTCCGTGATGTAAAATGTACTTCGACCGACCATGTAAAGTTCTAACCTAAAAGTATTGTGGTGAAATTTAAATGAATTTAAGCTTAGTTTTCAACGAGTATGAAGCATTCTTGTATTTCAAGACGAAACCACCAAGGTCAAGGCCATATCTACATCATACTTTATGTTGATGATCCCATATCCAAGAATTTGCATGCCGACAAATTTGGCCATATTTTGAACACAATCGAAGATGAAGTAGTATGAAGAGAAGTATGGCTCGATCATCTACTCTCTCGAGAAGGAGTCGAACCCGACTATTTTCCTTGCTTAATTTTAGAGTCCTTTGTGCTCAATGTATGGACCTCGATGTAATTTCCCCCCTTTTAGGTCTAAAAGTGTAAGTGGTGAAATTTAGACAATTTTAAGCTTACTTATCAACGAGTATGAACATTCTTGGATTTCAAGCCAAACGACCAAGGTCAAGGCCATATCAACATCATACTTGATATGATGATGACGATCCCATGTTAGAGAATTTGCATGGCAATAGATCTGGCCATGTTTTGAAAACAATCAAAGATGAAGTAGTATCAAGAGTTTGGCACATATTAGCTGATCTCTCGAGAAGGAGCCAAACTAGAAAATTTTCCTTTTAGGGTCCTTTATGCTAAATGTATGGACCTCGCTGTAATTTTTTATTTTTTGAGGTCCCTGATGTAAAATGTACTCCGATCGACCGTGTAAAGTTCTAACCTAAAAGTAAGTGGTGAAATTTAAGCAAATTTAAGCTTAGTTGTCAACGAGTATGAAGCATTCTTGTATTTCAAGACGAACGACCAATGCCAAGGCCATATCTACACCATACTTTATGCTGATGATCCCATATCCAAGAATTTGCATGCCGACAAATTTGGCCATATTTTGATAACAATGTGTGGCTCGATCAGCTACTCTCTCGAGAAGGAGCCGAACCCGACTGTTTTGCTTGCTTAATTTTAGGGTCCTTTGTGCTAAATGTATGGACCTCGATGTAATTTTTCCCCTTTTTAGGTTCTTGTTGTAAAATGTACTCCCACCGATCATGTAAAATTCTAACCTAAAAGTAAGTGGTGAAATTTAAACGAATTTCATCTTATAGCTGGCAACGAGTATGAACATCCTTGGATTTCAAGCCGAACGACCAAAAGATCAAGGCCATATCTGTACATCAGACTTTATGCTGACGATCCCATATCCAAGAATTTGCATGCCGACAAATTTGGCCATATATTGAAAACAATCGTAGATGAAGTAGTATGAAGAGTGTGGCTCGATCAGCTACTCTCTTGAGAAGTAGCCGAACACAACTATTTTCTTTGCTCAATTTTAGGGTCATTTGTGCTAAATGTGTGGACCTCAATGTAATTTTCCCTTTTTTTAGGTCCTTAATGTAGAATGTACTCCCACCGACTGTGTAAAATGCTAACCTAAAAGTAAGTGGTGAATTTGAACGAATTTAAGCATAGTTGTCAATGAGTATGAAAAAATCTTGGATTTCAAGGCGAACGACCACAAGGTCAAGGCCATATCTCTACATCATACTTTATGCTGATGATCCCATATACAAGAATTTGCATGCCGACAAATTTGACCATATTTTGAAAACAGTCGAAGATGAAGTAGTATGAAGGGTGTGGCTCGATCAGCTACTCTCTCGAGAAGTAGCCGAACCCGACTATTTTCTTTGCTCAATTTTAGGGTCATTTGTGCTAAATGTGTGGACCTCGATGTAATTTTCCCTTTTTTAGGTCCTTGATGTAGAATGTACTCCCACCGACCGTGTAAAATGCTAACCTAAAAGCAAGTGGTGAATTTCAATGAATTTAAGCATAGTTATCAACGAGTATGAAAAAATCCTGGATTCAAAGCGAATGACCACAAGGTCAAGGCCATATCTCTACATCACACTTTATGCCGATGATCCCATATCCAAGAAGTTGCATGTTGATAAATTTGGCCATATTTTAAAAATAATCGAAGATGAAGTAGTATGAAGTGTGTGGCTCGGTCAGCCACTCTCTCGAGAAGTAGTCAAACCCGACGGTTTTCTTTGCTCAATTTTAGGGTCATTTGTGCTAAATGTGTGGACCTCGATGTAATTTTCCCTTTTTAGTTCCTTGATGTAGAATATACTCCCACCGACCGTGTAAAATGCTAACCTAAAAGTAAGTGGTGAATTTCAATGAATTTAAGCATAGTTGTCAACGAGTATGAAAAAATCTTGGATTTCAAGGTGAACGACCATAAGGTTAAGGCCATATCTCTACATCAGACTTTATGCTGGTGATCCCATATCCAAGAATTTGCATGCCAACAAATTTGGCCATATTTTGAAAACAATCAAAGATGAAGTAGTATGAAGAGTGTGGCTCGATCAGCTACTCTCTCGAGAAGGAGCCAAACTCGACTGTTTTCTTTGCTCAATTTTAGGGTCCTTTGTGCTAAATGTGTGGACCTTGATGTAATTTTCTGTTTTAGGTCCCTTTTTAGGTCCTTGATGTGTTAAAAAAATAATGATTGAGAAGAGACTATGAGCACAGAGGAGGCAGCGAGAGAGCTGCGAAGAGGAAAATTTGAAGGCGGTGTGATGTCAAAGCAAAGCTGGGATGGGTTCCTGACATGTGAGTAGAGTAAATTTCAGGACCACAATATATATGCACTTAAAACAAAATGTGTTTTCTCTATCCTTCACTCCCCCATCACCACCCCCACACCTCGGCCAGCTGATCTCTCCCTCGTCCACAATGTGGCGCTGCGCACGCGCGTTGAACGACAACCTGCCTTATGTCAGCGGCTCCGTGTCTTTGTCTGGCGTGTTCGTTAGCTGCGTTGGTGGGAACCATTTTGGTCCTTACAATAGAGTAGCAATTCAAACTTTCCCAGTTTCGAAATTTTCACTTCCTTCACAAACGTCCGGGGGAAGGATATTCAATATGAGTAGATTGTCATTCGCAGTACTACTAGTACTACATGGTACAATGAGTAGTACCAAAAGAAACTTTTTTTTGATGACTAGTACCAGAAGAAACTTCATACAACCATTAACATAATAGCACGAGTTTACATATATAGGACTCGCTGCTGAACTAGTGCAGGTCCGGCGCCTCCTAGCACCTAGTCCGCGCCGCCAGCGACAGCTCGTGACATCGACACCAATGATAGCTCCAGCGACAGAGCCGGCTCCTGACTCATCGGCACCTCCAGATAAGGCGGTGGCACCTCCTGATCCATTGGCGGCACCGCTAGAAAACAAGGCTGTTGGGGATATACTTTCCGGGTATCCTCACAGTTCCTCACTGACCAGGGTGGCCCACTTCAGGTTAGAGCTTTGCTTCACGGGCAGCCTAGTCAGGGAGAAGAGACAGAGTTCTGTCTGGCTACGGGAAGGCCCAGAAGCCTTACCGACTTAGGCCCATAGTGTTACTTGTAGTTCAAGATGTACTATGTAACCGACTCTTAGTCGTAGCCAGATAGATCTCTCCTGTAAACCCTAGGCCATATATCTATATAAGCCGTCCTAGGGAGAGCCTTTAGGGCACCCTCAATAGTCTACAATCTCAACTCACACAGGTGAACCCTTGTAACCCATATTCCAGCTCTGCCGTATTACTGGATTGCTAGCAGGAGTAGGATCTTTCCAAAGCCGGCAGATTCGAACCTAGGTAAACTTGTGTGCTCACCGTCCCGGAATATCGTTTGTCTCACACCCCTCTCTTCCGTACGCCTCGAGGACCCCGTCATGGCGTACTTGTCCTCAATCCGACGATAGTTGGCGCCCACTGTGAGGCAAGTGAGCTTCGGATCGACGTTCTGAGTGGAATCTGCAAGAATCGGAATCGGCGAGACTATCGCCGTCGGTCGCATCCTCTATTCCAGCGGCGTCCCTCTCATTGTTCTCGACGAGACTTGGATTCCGACTAGGGAGGCCGTGACTGCCTACACAATCATGCCTTTTGGCGAGACCGATGTTTACATCGGTTTCGCTGAACCTGCCCCACCCACCCCAGCGGTGATGATAGAGGCAGAAGAATCTGCTGGGTCCCCTTTGTCCGCGGAGGCGGCAGAGTTCCGGATCTCAGAAAACCCTAATCCCACCCAGCCCGCACCAATTGCGGAGATAGTGGAGAAATCCGAGCCTGAAGAAGACCTAGAGGCCCAAGTCGAATCTGGAGTGGATCTCCTTGGAGAGACCGAATGCCAGATCGACCCTCCCGCTGAAGTCGAAATCCAGGAGGAGCATAGCAATTACACTGATTCCGGCTCTGATGACGCCGGGATAGACAGGCCTTTCCTAAGGTACACGCTGCGACATATGATAATACAAAATTCAAGCGCAGATGCAATTCTCGAGGCCATCAAAAGTTTCGACAAAGCTGATCACGAAAGCCACAGGTACCTCAGGAGGAACGCAACACACTTTGTCGGATACGTGGGATCTGGATCCGGCTCTGCCGATGCTAGAGACAACACCGACTCCGTGCTGGAGACAATTGGAACAAATGCTGACGTACCCGCATCCTGGGATGAATTGATGACGTCGGCAGATTTTCGAAAGTTCTCCACGGAATATGAAGAGGAGTATAACTCCAAAGCTGCAGAGGAAGGAGAAGCCATGGATGGAGGATCCGGGGAACACTCTCCCAAAGCGCAGGATGACATGGAAGTCGGAGATAATCCCGAAGTCCAAATGTCCGAAAGTACCGATCAGAGCTTGACTCCAGGAAACGGACCCAAAGCCGTGTTTGCTACCGGCGCTACCAAGAGGGCAAAGAAGAAGAGCAAGAAGAACAAGACCCCGGCAAAAGACCCTCTGACAGAGGAGGTGATTGCCGAGGAATATGAGGAAGACTCGGATGGAGCACTTATCCCAAAAGAGCCGAAAAAAGAAGAATCGGTGGACGGACACGTGATCACTGAAGGTGCACGTAAACTCATCGATGCTGCATTAACCACACCTATCCCTACAGCTGCAGAACTTACTGCTAAAGAGCTGGACAAAAGGGCCCAAGCCCTAGAAGCGTGTCGTCAACAACTCCTAGATGAAGCCAAAAACATCGAGGGGGAAAAGAAACGCATGGCAACTAAGGATTACATGTCTCGGTTGCATCAGAAGACACGAAAACATTACACATGTGACGGTAAATTTCCGGAAGTGAACAGGGTCCTCTTTGAAGGAGATCCAGGGATGCCTCGTCTTGACAGCAAAGGAGATCTGGTGTACCCAACACCCGTACAGAACACTGTCGCAGCTCGAGATATCCTGTCAAATAACCCAGGCCCAGAACAGGTTCGGTTGGGCATCAAGCTACTCACCAAGGGTCTGGAGCAACAGATGGCTGCGAAATACGGAAGTGGAAAACTGGTCTCCAAATCCGACCAATGTCACACGGACTCAGCCTGGAATGATATAAGGCCCCTGCGTGTTCCGGAACAGCATCACCGTTCCGACCGACGGGAAGACAACTACTCCAGAACCGGATCATCAGGACAACACCACAGATCTGCGCGTGACTGGAGCAATGTCGCTCCAGCGGCCGAGCAAGAGGCCATTGCTGCACTGTATCCGAGAAATCCTCCCTGACGAGAGTCGAACGATCGAAGGGGAGAAGATAAAGAGAAATGTCGGGAGGAGGATCGTCAAAAAATGCCACCTCCTAGACATACAAGCCATCCAGCTGAGCCTCATCGTAGTGGGAACACCGGACGAAGGAACGACGGAAACCATGCCGGAACAAGCCGGCAGGGGGCTCGTCGTAGTGAAGACCCTCCTCGGAACCGGAATAATGACGCTCCAGACGGAGGCCGGTGAACAGCCGAAAATAATCCAGCTGCCCCACCCTCTCCACCAAGTAGTCATCACAACGGCTCTCAAGGGGGACAAGGAGGACGACGTGGCAGAGGAGGTGGTGGCAGAAGCCGAAGTCCGGCTCAAAGGCACCGCAGCCACAGCCGACATTCGGGAAGATCTCTATCCCTGAACGACGCAAGGCACAAGATCAATTCCAACATAGAGGCGCGGCGCTACAAAAACGATGATATATACATGGGCCCAAAGTGCTTTGGACCACGCATCAGAGCTACAAAATTCCTGGAAGGATTTGCTATCTCAAGACATATCCAAGCCTACGACGGCATTGCTCGGCCATATACCTGGCTATAGGATTTTTTCCAAGCTTGCTGCATCGCCAAAGGCGGAAACAGCCTGGTTGCAACCCGATATCTCCCACTTATGTTGCGGAAGACGGCACGATCATGGCTTAATGAACTTCCGGAGAACACCATCCACAACTGGTATGACATACAAAGTGCATTCTTTCGGAATTTCGAAGGCACATACCGAAGGCCCTGTACAGTCGGAGACCTACAGCGTTGCACCCAGAAAGCCGGAGAAACTTGCCGGGATTACCTCGGATGATGGATCGACACCAAGAACTCTTGTGAAGGAGTAAATGATCAAACTGCGATTGAAGCTTTCATCGCAGGTCTCCCAATTGGTCTATTGCGCCATCGCTTGAAGTGTGACAAAGTCACTGATTTGGGAGAGATGATAGAAACAGCGAGCAAGTATGCAGATGCTGACGACGATGCAGAGGGATTACTCAATGCCCTAGCCGTGCCACAGTTGGCAAAACAACCAAAGCAACAAGCTCAGAAGCGCAAAAATACCTCGGAAGAAAAACCCAACACAGAAATAGTAGTGGTCACTGCTAGTTTTGGGTCTGGAGGACGAGGAGGACATGGCGGAGGCCGCGGGCGTGGCCGTGGGACTTCAAGAGTCTAAGGCAGAGGAGACCAGCAACTAGGCAAAACCTACTCTTGGGCCGACATTGCCAATAACCCATGTGTGCATCACTTAGACACCAATGGGGGCTCGTCCCACACCAACGCCGAATGTCGTTTCAATGACGACATCAAAAGAGATGACACCATGGGCTACAAAGCTAAGCGGAAGAAGGGAAAGAAGAATCCTGAAAGGAAAAAGAGACCAAGGAAGATTCCGACATGGAGGAAGCTGATGCTTCAAATCCCAAGCCGGAAGGGAAGAAAAAATTTCCGACCAAGAAAGACACGTATGTCACCTTCCTCGGATCTCAACTAGCAAAGGTTAAGAAAGCAGTTCTACATGAGCTCAATGCCACAGTTTCGACTGTCCCCCAATTGTTGGACTGGTCGAAAGTGGCAATCACATTTGACCGCGCTGATCATCCGCCTAAGTTGCACAGGCGAGGAAAATATGCCTTAATCGTCAATCCACTTATTGACGGTTATGGTTTCTCCAAGACCCTCATGGACGGCGGTAGCAGTATCAATATTCTCTATGTCAAAACGCTACGCCGGATGAAGATCTCGGAGACCCAGCTGAACCATAGCTCTATGATTTTTCACGGAGTTGTCCTAGGAAGACAAGCTAATTCCCTAGGGGAGATTACTTCGGATGTTACCTTTGGAACTCCAAAGAATTATCAGGCGGAGGCACTTTCCTTCGAAGTGGTCCCGTTCAAGAGCGCATACCACGCAATATTCGGACGTCCGGCTTACTGGGCCTTTATGGCTCGTCTGTGTTACATTTACAATATGATGAAAATTTCAGGTCCCAATGGCGTAATCACTATCAGGGGAGACCCGAAGAAAGCGCGAGAGTGCGAGGATGGAAATGCCGCCTTTGCTGAAGCCGTGCTGCACGCCCAGGAGTACCAGGAGATCAAGAAGAGCATAGATCCGCCCGAGATGCCCGCAATGAAGAAGGAGGTGACAAAGTCAAATCCGGAGTTCAAGGCATCAGAAGAGATGAAGAAGACGCCGTTGAAGGATGATGACCCCTCCGAGGTGACCCAGATATGCATGGGCCTAGGTAGCGCATAGGAAAGCACGCTCGTCAAGTTCCTCCAAGGAAATCAAGATATCTTCGCATGGCAGCCATCTGACATGACCGGAGTACCTAGGGAACTTCCCGAGCACTCTTTAAATGTAAACCCGAACACTAAACCCGTCAAACAGTCCTTACGACGTTTTAGCGATGAAAAGCGTAAGGCAATAGCTAAGGAACTAGCACGACTCGAGTTAGCCGGATTCATAGAAGAGGTCATCCACACTGAGTGGTCGGCCAATCCTGTAATGGTCCCTAAAAAGGAAACTACTGATTTAAGGATGTGTGTTGATTATACTGCCTTGAACAAGGCTTGTCCAAAAGATCCGTTCGCTCTGCCTAGAATTGATCAAGTTATCGATTCTACGGCAGGCTCGAAACTCCTTTGTTTTCTCGACGCATGTTCCGGTTATCACCATATCCGGATGAAGGAATCTGACAAAGTCAAAACTTCATTCATAACCCCCTTCAGAACCTTCTGTTTTGTTACAATGCCCTTTGGGCTAAAGAACGCAGGAGCTACGTACCAGCGCACGATGCAGCGTTGCCTCCACGACCAACTCGGATGCAATGTACATGCATACGTGGATGATATTGCGGTGATATCCAAAAACAAGGAAACACTGATATTGCGGTGCTCGCCAATCTACGAAAATACAACATCATTCTTAACTCAAAGAAATGTTTCTTTGAAATACCAGCCGAAAAATTGTTAGGTTTCATCGTGTCTCAAAGAGGCATAGAGGTGAATCGGGACAAAATCAAGGCTATACTCAATATTTCTAGGCCAACACGCCTGAAGGACGTACAAAGACTAACTGGTTGCATCGCTGCGGTCAGTCAATTTGTAAGCCGGCTTGGTGAACGAGCCGCACCATTAGACAAACTCCTAAAAAAGACCAAGGATTTCGTTTCGACCAAAGCTGGAGCTGCACTACAAGACCTGAAGAAAGTACTCTCATTTGCTCCTATCCTTGCTGCTCCAGAACCACAGGAACCGATGTTGCTTTATCTTGCTGCGACAAAGAAGGTCGTTAGTATTGTCATGGTGGTGGAGAGACCGGAGGAAAATCAGAAACACCTGGTGCAGCGTCCGACGTATTTTGTCAGCGAGGTCCTGACAGAATCCAAATAGCGGTATCTGCACTATCAAAATTTGGCTTACGATGTTTTTCTAGCATCTCGTAAGCTACGACATTATTTTCAGGAGCATTCAATTACCATGGTGAGCACAACTCCCATGAGAGATATAATCAACAACAGTGACGCCACAGGATGCGTCGTTAAATGGGGTAGAGAGCTTTCAGCTTTTGATATTGATTATAAACCTCGGACAGCAATCAAATCCCAAATCCTTGCTGACTTTGTCGCTGATTGGACAGAGACAAAGGAGAATATGACCCTCCTTGAGTTGGAATATTGGACCCTCTAATTTGATGGGTCTAAGGCTCGAGGGGGCTCGGGGGCTGGCGTGGTGCTCAAATCACCCCAAGGAGATAAATTTCTATACATGTTGCAGATCCACTTCACAGCGACAAATAATATTGCCGAGTATGAAGCACTGCTGCATGGAATCCAGATTGCTAAGGATATTGGATCCGGCGTTTGATGTGTTATAGAGATTCGGATCTTGTTGCTCAACAAGTGTCGGATATTTGTAATGCAAATAAACACATGGCAGCTTATAAAGCTAACGTGGATGATTTATCTAAATCGTTCGAAGGGTTTGAGGTTCAACACATCCCTCGAGCAGAAAATGAGGAAGCAGATGCACTATCTCGGATAGGCTCTGCGTGGAAAGAGGTCCCGATGGCGCTTTTTTAGAACACCTCAAAGTTCCCTCAATAAAGGGAGTAGATGAGGAATATCCGACCAAATCCGACTCACCTCTGATCACAGTTCTGGCTGTAATTCCCAGCTAGACTCAACCCTACTTTGATTATTTGGTAGATGGAAAATTCCCCGAAGACGAGGTTCTGAGCCGGCAGATTATCCGACGAGCTAAAGCCTACACTGTAGTTAAAGGTGAGCTCTATAAGCGGAGTGTTTCTGGGGTTTTTCAGCGCTGCGTATCTCCGGAAGGAGTGGAAATCCTAAGAGAAATCCACGGAGGCGAGTGTGGTCACCATGCTGCAGCCAAATCTTTAGTGCCAAAAGCTTTTAGACACGGATTTTTCGGCCTTACAACTCAGGCAGATACCAAACGATTAGTCAAGACATGCAAAGGCTGCCAAAAGTACGCCAAACAAGCTCATGTTCCGGCTGATCAGCTGCGAACAATACCTATAACATACCGTTTAAACGAGCTCCAAGTGGATTTACTCACCTCTTAGTGATGGTGGATAAGTTCACCAAATGGATCGAGGCTAAACCTGTCACTAGTTGTGATGGAGCAACAGCCAAATGATTTGTCGAGGATGTCATAATCTGGTATGGTTATCCGCATAGCATTATCACGGACAACGGGAGTAACTTCTCTATGGGAGAATTGGCTGAATTCTGCAACGAGCAGAATATCCGGCTTGACATTGTGTCAGTCGCACATCCACAGGCTAACGGACAAGTCGAAAGAGCAAATGGTTTAATCCTACAAGACCTAAAACCTAGACTCGAAGCACCACTACGACGTGCTGCGGGGGCTTGGGCAGAGGAATTACCTTCTGTACTATGGAGTTTACGGACAACTCCGAACAGGTCAACTGAATATACACCTTTCTTCTTGGTCTATGGTGCAGAAGAAGTTCTTCCTAGTGATTTAATTCATACTTCTCCTAGGATGGTCGTGTATATTGAAGAGGATGCCGATATTTCTCGACAAAATGATCTCGACTTAGTCGAAGAAGTTTGCGTCATTGCTAAAATGAGATCAACAGCCTATCAGCAAAAGTTACGCAAGTATCATAGCCAGAGAGTCAGAAACAGATCTTTCAATAAAGGCGATTTTGTTCTCCGGCTTGTGCAACAGAGAAAGCACAAACTTTCCCCAGTATGGGAAGGGCCCTTTTTAGTTAGTCGAGTATTGCACAATGGTTCGTACTACTTAACTGACATGAGGCCAGTCAAAGAAAGACCTGCTACTAAGAAGAGAAAGAGAGTAGGAGGCAGTACAAATCTGGATGTGTTAGACAGACCGTGGAATATTGCTCAGCTACGTGCCTTTTATTCTTAGTGTATCCTTCTTTGTAAACATATATATGTACATGTTCTGTGAGAAATAAAAGTCTAGGTTGCCTCAAGTTTTTTCTGAGAAGTTTTTACCATCTAATTTCCTAATGATCATGTCTTAGTCGATAATCCAAGAATACTTGAAAGTACTTTATGCTCATGTTTGTTCTGGTTTAGATTTCTGATTCTAAAAATGCTACCTTCGGGTATAACCTTAAAGTTTCTAGTCTATACTTTGGTTATTTGTCTGATTGCCAGATGCGGGCATTTTCCGAGTAGTGAATTGTTGGTACTGGAAGCTGGCTTTGTTTCCGAGTTTAAACTGGTTTAGCAATTGAGCTCCGTTGCTCGGCAAAGTTTTCGTGCAGAAGGTTTAGTCTGCTCACGAAAGGGACGAGGCGGAAAGCCTGATAAACGATAAGTATAGGCGAAAAAATACAAGTGCTTATGTAAACACTTCAGGCACACAAAAATTTAAAGCCAAAAGTGCTGAATAGATCAAAAGCTTAGCACTAGCAAAATTATAGTACTACATATTTACAGACCCATCATGTTTTTCAGAATAATAAAAAAAATTCTGGCAATCTACGATGCAGGAGGAGAGGAAGGAGCTGCCGGCTTGCTGGATACATCGCCTTGATATCGTTCCGAGATGTCCATTTCCGATATGGTGTGGTCATCGTTGGAAACTTCTGCTGATTCTTCTGGAGGCAAAGGCAGAGTGTCCACGCGGGTGAAGAAGGGAGTGTCGTAGCTGGTCAAGTCAGCTACATGACACCCATATCCGGCACTAGAGTCCATGATTGCCTTGATGTCTTGCTCCTATCCGTATTCATCCACGGTAGAGTACCCTCTGGTCACTTGCCAGATCTCCATGCTTCCATGGTGGCTCATGACCATGGTGAGAGTGTTCTGTGCTGCAGACCGCGCGTAGGACATGTTCCAGTCCTGGACAAGTCGCGGCATCTCCTTCGCCTTGTCCCGCACCTGAAAATCCGACATGCTGCATGCCCGGAATCTTGAGAGCTTCGCCAATATCCTCAAGGGATTGGCGGAAGTCATAAAGCAGGTCACCGACTTGAGTAAGTCGGTGGATGCGGGCCTCGGCGGAGGTGGAATCTGTCAAGTTCATAGGACCTATACACAAAACCGTTAAGAAAATCCGACATTGAAAGAAGTCGAAGAAAATAGACAAGTCAAGTAGATGGAACATACCGAAAATGACGTCGTCAATTTTGGTATTCTCTTCCCGAAGACTCTGGAGTTCGGCCTGGAGCACTTCGGAAAGGTCCTTCTCTCTACACAGCTCATTATTGAGGTCTGAGATTTTCTGTTCTTGAGCAGCAATCTTACGATCACGCTCGTCAGTATCCATGGGGGAGGACTCGAGAACTTGAGCTATGCTCTTCTCATGATCCGCCTTGAGCTTATCCAGCTCTTGGCGAAGCTCCTTGTTCTCCACCACCAAGGTTTTGAGGTTCTCGGCCTCTTTAATCAGAGCGCAGGACTGTTTTACCAGCACTGTAAGTCAAAAAGAACAACAGTTCAGCAAAAATTCGACTATGAAAACATGAAAGACAAGGTTTGAGTCTTGGAATGATTACCTTTGGCTTCATCCTTGGCAACTTAAGTTCAGCATTCTTAAGTCGGAGAGCTTTGATCTCTCTCCGCTTGTTGCAGACATTTTTCAACAAATCCTGGTTATAGGAATATACTTTCTGTAAGTCAGAATACCCAAAGTCAGAAGTCTACTAAAGACTCGGGCTAATATTTTTACTAATATCAGCACGAGCCTTGGGGGCTACACTAGTTCATTCTTTGGCATCCTAAGGAAGCATAAACCCAGATTATATATCCTACTTCATGCTTGGGGGCTAGAGGATATGATATGAAATAAAGGAAAAAACAGGAGTTAGAATTCCGACTTACATATGGTTCGCGAGTAAGTTGATCCAAACTCGCATTCATCTCTACAGCAACCTTCTCAGCGAGAGTCAAAGGAGTCACTGGAGCAATTGGAAGCTCACTGGACCTGATCCTCTCGTTGCAAAGACGCACTTTTTCAAGAAGGTCAGAGTGCTTGATGTCCTCTACCTCTTGTGCTTCTTCTTCGGCAGATAAATTTCTTGTCTCCAGGCACTGCCTGGCCAGCTGTTGGATCTCTTCTGCAGATTTCCGGGATAGGCCAAATTTGCCAAGTCCCGGATTGCTGAGAAGGTTTTCTGCAAAGGTTTCTGTCGAGGGATCATTACCCGAAGAGGGTTCACTCTTATCTATACCTGACTCACTCATGGTGACGTCAGTTTGTGATTCAAGGATCCTAGGCTCCGTTGAAGGAGCCGGATCTTCTATGACAGCCGGAGATGGAGTGATCACCGGCGTTGCGGAAGGTTGAGGGGCAGGAGTCGGAGGAGCCATGGCAGGAGAAGCTATGGTAAGCTTCGTCTGTCGCAGGGTCTTTGAAGAAGTTCCCTTCCCCTTGCCCTTGATGAGCTGTTTAGCTCTGAGAATGTAATAGAGTCAAAAAAATTACATCTCGGAAGAAAATTCGAGTAAAGTACAAAGGCGAAAGTTGTGCGGAAAGTTACCTCTTCACAACAGGCACCTCCTTTGTGCCAACAGCCACTGTTGGAGCCCTGCGCTTCCTGGGCACAATTTCCGGCATTGGGACCAGTTCTGCCTCTTGAGAAAACTCTGGAGGATATCCTTTGAGTGGAGCAAATTCCGACTTGGGGAGGTCAGCAAGCTGAAAAGAGGAAAACATATCAGCATTGCAATATAACCTGAAAGAATGAAACACCTAAAAAGTTCTACTGTTAGAAGCTTACCGGCACTACGGGGTTTTCCGTTGTATGCATATCCAGAGAAACCTCCGGGATCTTCCTCTCGATCCGCTCCCTTATCAGCCATTTGATCTGGCTTATGTAACCTTGCGAGGTATAGGCTCTGGGCTGATGCGGAGGGAATCTTTTTTGGACGACGTGATGGAGTGCATCAGTCGGTCTCCGTGGTACGGAAGGGGTTGGATCCGGTGTGATTCCCAACATTGGACCAAGTCGGATCCCTTCAGCCCTTTGTGTTTAACCAGATATTCGATCCGCCTCTTAGCGAGGATCAGATCGCCACTAAGAGCCGGAGGGGCCTCATCCGAAGACGGTTGGGCCGTGGCAGCTCCATCGATGAAAGCCGGCAAAGCAGTGGCTTTGCCGGAAGCCGGAATATCCTTGTGATAAAAGAAGGTGGCTGTCCATTGTTTGACCGAGTCACTGGCAAGAATCTTAGGATATGCGCTCTCACGTCTAAGTGAAAAGCTAATTGTACCGGTAATATACTGATTACCGGCAGTGATAGAATTCCTTCGGACATGGAAGTAGTACCGGAATAAGGTCAGACTCGGCCTAATGCCGAGAAATCCCTCACACAAAGCCTCATAGGCGCTCATATCTAGGAGAGAGTTGGGAGGAAGATGGTGGAGTTGAACACTATAATGGTCTATCACCTTGGAAAAGACTTCCGAGGGAGGAAACGACAAACCTCTGTCGAGGTGGGTGCCGAAGTGGACCCGCTCGCCGGTGCGCGGGTTGGGGACGGTCTCCCCGATGCTGCTCCGCCAGTCGCCGGTGCAGAGGAGCCCTTCTGTCTCCACGCCATGGAGCTTCTCGTCATCGAGTACGCAGGGGATCCAGACCCCGTGGAAGCTTTCCTTTTCTGCCGCCGCCTCTGCCGTTGCTGCCACCGCCAAACTGGAAGATGAAGATGAAGCCATTTCTTCGGTGCGCCGGTGACCTAAGATGGGCGGCGCTGGGAGTTTTTGGGGGGAAGTAGAGGAGCTCTGTGCGTGGGGGAGATTTGGAGGAGAAGAAACGGCAAAGGAACAGGTGAAGACAGGAGGAGGAGAATCCTCACCCCTTATATCCACCTAACCGCGCCAAGATTCGTGCAAATGGTACAGTGTAACCGCCACGCGTCGCGGAAGGAACTGGGAAGGACCCATGCAATGATTACGTCGCCTCGATCTCCGCGTACGCATTGAAACGTCGCCTCGGTTCCGTGAACTGCGGACCCACCAACGGTCATGCTGACAGGATGTCTGTCAGATGACGTGACTTGACCATGACTAGTGTCAGGTGGTGTTAGAGACCAAGTTCTGGCTTAGTTTCAAATCAAGCTGGAAAATCCGAGGAACCTGTTGATAGGTCCGACTTATTTTTAAGACCCGGATCGTATTTTTTATTGTGAAGTTTCAGGAACCCTTCAAAATTTTGCAAGCCGAAGATCAAGCTAGACGATGATGAATCCGACTTTGGATCTTGGAGACTTCCGGGGGCTATGTAACTACCTCAGTGAATTACGCTCTTAGTTGCATGCCTGGATGAGCGAAAGTGGTTAAAATAGTACGGTGGGACCCAGGGGCCACTCACAGGTAGACCTTTCGGCCGTCCTAACCACTTTTAGAACATCGGGACAAGAACGAGCGGCGTAATCGGCAGGCGAAGGGATCAACTACATACACAAGTGAGTATGTATGCAAGCCACCATACAACTGTTCACAGAGTCATTCCATCTAAAAGAAATAGAAATATTGCAACGCCATACGGCAAGATCCAAATAGCCTAGATAGAGATAATAGTTTAGGATAGCTCCTCATACATCGAACATCAGAGTATCAGGCGGAAGCGGAAAACAAGATCTGAGTACGGATAAGAAGCAAATCGGCATAAGATGCCACATAAATAAACACATCCCGTCCACAGATCTCACGGATCCCCGTTCCCGGAATCTCTAAACCGAGTGATCGTTGCCAATATCATCTGTCTCCTCCACCCAGTATCCATCTTGCGAATACACATGTTCATCTGAATCAAACAATTTGTCGTGTGAGACCCTAGGGGTACTCAGCAAGTCTTTATGCCTCTAAAGGGGACATATACCTAGGGTGACGCAATTGCAGCAAAAGATAATAACTAACAAGCCTAGAGATACTCGCTAACCATCCGCCTAACCAAAGATAGACAGATGTCCGTTAATTAGTAACAACAGTTATAATGGCATAATTATCAGATCCATCCTCCTTCTCGCTTACCAACGAGAAAGCAGACGAACAACCCATCCGTTGGCAGTTTTATTAACCATTCCATGAGTATTGCACTATTTACTAGTCAGGTATTTAGTCAGATTAAAAGCGGTACTTTAGTTATACTTGTCTATGATCAAGAAACTGTGCTCCAAGTCGTCCATAACCGCGGACACGCCTTTCAGAAAGATTTACCCTGCAGGGGTGCACAAATAGCAACACACACTCGATCAACCTCGGAAAAACCAACTCAAAACCCAACGAGGCATTCACGAAAAAGCGATCACAGGATTCAGAAATATTTCAGGGGGCCACACCATTAAGCTACCCGCAACGAAGCTAGCTGACTCTGAGAAGGACTCAAGGTTTGTGTGGACGGTGGTAAACGACGGGGAACCCGAAAGTGTGACTGGGCTTGTCGATACAGCGAAAACGTGTCATGATCCAAAACAGTACAGGTGCTCCACGCACAATCGTAATTAAATAGTAAACATGGCATAAGTACAGGATAGTAATAAAACCCCAAACTAATTGTGGCCCCAAGAAATAGAAATGAATCAAGATCTGGCTCATGGGGGTCCATAAGGCCTCCCATATGTGGATAGTGCGAATAGTCAAGGAACAGGAATCAAGTACTCGGGGTCCTACGGGACACAAGTGAGCATGAAAAACCAAATAGCAGATATTGCTCACCGGTGCCTCTTTCATTAGTTATCCCATTACTACTCAGGTTAAGTTGTTTAGGTTCCTCGTTATTCATCAGACACTCACATACCCTACACATGCTGTTCTACGACTCGCATGGCTCAAACAACTCCTGTAGTAATGGCTCATGGGATGGAGGAACAAGCTTCGGTGGGGTTTAAAAGTAAAGGCTATGCAGTACTTGGGATTCAATTTAATGCAATCGCGACTCAATGATGCAAGAATAAGATAGAGGCAATAGGTACTATATGTATGCAAGCATGTGGTACTGCTTGCCTGGTAGCTCAGTTGAAGCGAGAGATGGATCTGGGTAGAACTCCTGTGATTCCTGATAATTCTCCTGTTGGGCGTCTATTCGAAAAAGAACCAAACAAACAAGGGCCAACATAAATAAAGTGCACAAGCATATGAATAAATGCGACTAGCAAACAAGCATGCCATGATGAATGATGCACAATTTACATGGCAATAAAGTAGCATGGCATGGGTGAGGTGTGGGGACAAGAATAGTTCATTTTAGTATTTATTTGGTCAAGTTTTATTGCCATAAACAGTTCTGATTTTTAATATTGACATGATGCATGCTTCAATTCAGAACAAGGAATGCATAGATAGAACGGGCTCGTCGTGCTGATCGATTTAGACATATTATTTGTCGAATTTGGAGTTGTAGAATTAAAGTTATTGATTTATTAAGAAAAAGGCATTTTATTGTAATTTTAAATATCTCGAAAATTTAAGTGCTCGAATAATATTTTGAAAAGCATATTTGAATTCTCACATTTTTCTGATTCCTAAACATATATCATATGTATTATTTGGAATTATAATTTAAAAGTTATTTAAAAACAGATTTAAATTCATATTAACAATTTTCTGAAATTCATTAAATAAAACAGAAAGACACCGAGGCTTTTTATACACAGAGGGAGTTAGCCCAGGTCACTGACGGGTGGGGCCGGCGATGACTGGGCCCAGCTGGAAACATTGCGCAGCTGCGGGTTTTTCTCACCGCAGCAGAAGCTAGCCGCAGCCACTGCTCGGTGGACCCGGCGCTCGCGCGGGACCACGCGTCAGCGAGAGGGGGTGGGATGGCCGCGCGGCGCGGAGGGGACCGCGGGTTGAGGACCTGGAAGCTGAGGTGCCTTTTTGCAAAAACAAAGAGTGGCTGCCTGGTGGGACCTGGGGTACCGTGGATTGAGGCAAAAAGGTTGTGGGAGGTATGTGCAAAGTAGCCAACACTATTGTTGTTCTTCTCTATGTTACTGTCGACCGGTCCGTGCATGACAGCGGATAGAGCACGGCGCGGGGGATCGAACCGGTGACCTGGGGCACGCGTGTGGAGGCGGTAGCCACTGCGGCTAGGGGGGTTGGTGTTGTGCTTCTACTGCGCGGCCAGGTGTAGTATCTGCAGCGCATCGTTGGGGTGGCGAACGCGAGCGCGGTGCACCGAGAGCGTTCAACGGATCGCGCGGTGTGACCAGGAAGCAGATCGTCCAACGGAGGTGTCGAGGAGGGACGGGCGCTCACCGGGAGTGGGTCGGTGGTGGCGGAACGGCTTGGGATGCAGGGGATCGTCGGCGAAGCACACGTCCAGCAATTAGGGTTTGCTCCTCGGCGTCGTGGATCTGTGGCAGGTCTAGGGCTTCTCCTCCTCGCTGCTGTTCACGGGGCAACGTAGAAGGTAGCCCTGGTCCTCCCCGACAACCACGGCGCCACGCCTGCCTCCTCGATCTGCAGGTGGAAGCCGAAGCCAAGAGTGGCGGTCGGAGTTGGAGAAGTAGTGGAGCAGGGGTAGCTGGGGAGGAGAGGGTCGGCGCAGAGGCCAGGGGAGAGGTACTGGGACACGGTAGAGGCATCAGGGGGAGGATAAGAAGGAGGGCGAGGGAGAGGTGCCGTGGGGCTCGGGTTGGGGGAAAAGGTGGCTCGTCCACCTTTTCTTCTTTCTCCCTCACGTTCTAGGCATGGCTCGGCCAGGGCATGGGAGGGTAGCCAGGGACTGCACGGTGGGGCCAAGGAGGGGGCTGGACCGGGTGATGGGCCTGGCTGGCAGAGAGAAAGAGAGAGAGAAGGGAGAGGCTCGGGTTAGCTAGGGCGTGCTCGGCATGGAGCTAGGGTTGGGGCTTGGTTAGGTTAGGGGTGGTTAGGGTTTGAGAGGGGTAGCTAGGGCTAGGTTTGTGGGTAGCCGAAGCTAGAAGATTAGGGGTGGTAGCTTGGCATGGGGTGGATTAGGCTAGGGTTTTTAGAGTGAGAGGGATTTAGGGGGAGAGACTAGGGTTTAAGGTTTGATGGATATGACCACACATGGTCATGTAAGGATGGGTGATGGTTGATGGGAAACAAAAGTCAAGGTGGTGAGGCTTGTGGTGCACACATGGTGGTGGTGGAAGAGAGATAAAGGTGGGCTCCACAAAAGATTAAGAATCACTTGGGATGAAAACAAAAGACAAAGTCCACTTTAAAAACAAAGACAAAACCCAAAGGAGAAGAGGTGGTGGAGATTTGCATGGCCCATGCATGGGCATTAAATGCTAGGTTTTATCTTGTGAAAACAAAATAAATAATCATGGCATTTATACATATACATTCCAAAATATGGAGTAAGGCCAAGCTAAAAGAATTTAAAAGAAGGTTCCAAGTGGAGTAGATGGACATGATCATATTTGAATGTAATTGGGACTTGCTAGTGTGTATATTCCACTAGATGTTTAATAGTCTCAAAAATATTCCAACATGAGGATACATTCATAATAATCCAAATGGTATCTAGAAAAAGGGGTAACACTCATAATGCATGCAAAGGTGGCTCCACATGACAATAATGTGGAAACAACAGGATGCTATTGTGAAGGCATGTGGAAAGTAGAAGTGGATCCATTCCATCCCACATGAGCTAGATTAAATGCCAAAGGGAAATGCAAAAACTAATGGATAATTAGGATGGTGGAATTATAAGGTGGTGACAAAGAAAAGGTGATGGAGTTGAATAAAAGATATGCCCCCAACTCAACTTGGGCATCAAGCATTTATCAAGAATCAAATACAATTACTAATGCATATGAGAGAAGAACCAAATGAAAAGGGTTTTAT
Organism: Avena eriantha; assembly: GCA_910589775.1. Classification (NCBI taxonomy): domain Eukaryota; kingdom Viridiplantae; phylum Streptophyta; class Magnoliopsida; order Poales; family Poaceae; genus Avena; species Avena eriantha. The sequence continues at coordinate 447,795,024 of OU342744.1, forward strand.
ATGATGCGTAGATGCAAGGTGGCATGATGACATGAGCATGATATAATTATGATGCAACAATTATATGTAGGAAGTAGCAATTATATTACTAGACCATGTAGCATTACATATGTTAGACAGATGGGATGCTACAACTCTCCCCCACTAAACAGGAATCTCGCCCCGAGATTCTAAGAAGAAGAACAAGACACGAAGAGGGTAGGATACTTGGTACGGAGCTCATCCTCGCGTTCCCAAGTGGCTTCATCAACGGAATGGTGCGACCACTGCACCTTGCAGAACTTGATGGACTTGTTGCGAGTCCTTCTTTCTGCGACTTCTAGAATTTTTATGGGGTGTTCTTGATAAGACAGATCTTCTTGGAGATTGATGAGTTCATGGTCCACAGTCCTGCCGGGATCCTTGAAGCACTTCTTGAGTTGAGAGATATGGAAAACATCATGGACCTTGAGTTTTTCAGGGAGCTCAAGAGCATAAGCAACTTCTCCTCTTCTTCCACGAATTTTGAAAGGATCGATGTATCTAGGAGCCAGCTTTCCTTTGATACCAAAGCGGTGCGTGCCTCTCATGGGAGTGACACGAAGGTAAACGAGATCACCAGGGACATACTCCATGTCCGTGTGCTTTCTGTCATAATTGCTCTTCTAGCGACTTTGAGCAATCTTAAGGTTTTCAAGAATGATGTGAACCTTCTCCTCTGCTTGAGTTACAATGTCGGGGCCAAACAATGTTCTTTCTCCTGTGCCCGACCAACCAATCGGAGTTCTGCATTTGCGACCATAGAGAACCTCAAATGGTGCCATCTTTAGCCTCTTCTGGAAGCTGTTGTTGTAAGAGAATTCAGCATAAGGAAGGCATTCTTCCCACTTCATGCCGAAACAGATAACGCAAGCACGGAGCATATCTTCCAGAATCTGATTGATCCTTTCAACTTGTCCTTGCGACTGAGGATGGTAAGCTGTGCTGAAGTTCAATTTTGTTCCCAAAGCATTTTGGAAACTTCCCCAGAACTTGGAAGTGAAGATGCTTCCACGATCTGAACTGATCTCAAGAGGAACCCCATACAGAGAGACAATTCTGTTGATATAGAGCTCAGCCAACTGAATTGCAGAAATTGTTTCCTTGACGGGAAAGAAGTGAGCCACTTTAGAAAGCCTGTCTATGACAACAAAGATTACATTGTTGCCCTTCTGCGACCTTGGAAAACCAGTTATGAAGTCCATCTCTACTTTCTCCCATTTCCATTTCGGAGGCTTCAATGGTTGTAGAAGACCGGAAGGTTTCTGATGAACAGCTTTAACTCTGCAGCAGACATCACACTCCGAGACATACTTGGCACAATATCATTTCAACCCAGGCCACCAATACTGTGTTTTCAAGTCCACGTACATCTTAGTGCTGCCAGGGTGGATAGAAAGAACAGAATCATGCGCCTCCTTAAGAACTTTCTCTCTCAATCCCGGGTAGTTCGGAACAAACATCCGGTGTTCAAAGAAAAGAGCGCCTTGGTCGTCGACATGGAAGGACTCATACTTCTGAAGCTGGATGTTGGAGATGATGTTTTTAGTGTAAGGATCACTAAGTTGAATGGAGCGAACTTTTTATTCCAAGAGAGGAGTTGCCAGAAGGTTCAGAAGATACCCTTGATCCACAATTTCAAGGTTGAGCTTGCGGAATTCCTCACACAAGAGAGGTTGTTGTTCCTCCACCATGAGGTTGTTGACATAAGCTTTTCGGCTGAGAGCGTCGGCCATGACATTAGCTTTGCCCGGAGTGTAGTTGATGGTCAAATCGAAATCATTAATTGCTTCAATCCACCTCCTCTGACGAAGGTTGAGATCAGGCTGTGTGAAGATATACTTCAGACTCTTGTGATCAGAAAAGATCTCACAACGGTTGCCAAGCAAGTAGTGCCTCCATACTTTCAAAGCAAAGACAACTGCTGCGAGTTCGACGTCATGTGTAGGATAGTTGATCTCATGCGTCTTCAACTATCGAGAGGCATAAGCAACAACTTGTTTTTCTTGCATAAGGACCGCACCCAATCCTTGCAATGAGGCGTTACAGAATATCTGGAAAGGCTTTGATGTATCTGGAGGAATCAAGACTAGTGTGGAAGTGAGCTTCTCTTTGAGTGATTCAAAGCTTGCTTGACATGCAGGAGACCAAACGTATTTCTTGCCTTTCTTGAGGAGATCGGTAAGAGGCTTCGCAATGTTCGAGAAGTTCTGAACGAAGCGACGACAGTAACTAGCCAAACCTAGGAAACTCCGGAATTCTTTGACATTTATGGGTGGAAGCCAGTCAACAATTGTCTTAATAGTTTCTGGGTTGACGGCAATGCCCTTGGCAGAGATGACGTGACCAAGATAGGTGACTTGAGGCAGCGAGAACTCACACTTGGAGAACTTTGCATACAGGCGGTTCTCACGAAGCTTGTTTAGGACACACCGAAGGTGTTCTTCATGTTCTTCCTTTGACTTAGAATAGACTAGGATGTCATCCAGATAGACCACAACGAACTTATCAAGATACTCCATGAAAACCGAGTTCATAAGCCTCGAGAAAGTGGCAGGTGCATTGGTGAGACCGAAAGACATGACCGTGTACTCGTACAGGCCATAGCAGGTGGTGAAAGCTATTTTAGGAACATCTTCCTTGCGAATCTTGATTTGATGATATCCAATTCTCAAATCAAGCTTAGAGAATACCACAGCTCCAGCTAGCTGATCGAAGAGATCATTAATCCGTGGAAGGGGATATTTATTCTTGATGGTTTTAGCATTGAGTGCCCGATAGTCAACACAAAGTCTATCAGTATTGTCTCGCTTCTTCACAAAGATGGTTGGGCTACCCCAAGAATAAGTACTGTGGTGAATGAAACCCAACTTCTCTTGTTCATCAAGCTGACGTTTGAGTTCAGCCAATTCAGCAGGACCCATTTTATAAGGCCGCTTGGAGATAGGAGCGGTACCAGGTTCAAGCTCAATCACAAACTCGACCTCTCGGTTAGGAGGCATACCCGGTAACTCTTCAGGAAAAACATCTGGGAACTCATAGACCACCGGAACACCCTGAATAGCTTCAATAGCATCATCATTAAGAGCCGCCAAAGAGAAAAGTTGAATTGTAGGAGTCAGACTTGGAGAATAGACTATATGGCCTTCAGGAATTTTTAGAGAAACCGAGCGTTTAGCACAATCAATCACAACTGCATTTGCTGTTAACCAATCCATGCCCAAGATAACTTCAATGTCAGAGTTTCCCAGAATAATTAAGGACGCCGAGAATGAAGAGCCACCAATCTCAATTTGATTGCCATGGCTGATATGAGCAGCCCTCATGTTTGACCCAGGAGATTGTACCACCAGACGATGCAATAAGGGAACCATAGCCAGATCATGCTCATGCGCAAACTTGTGAGAAACAAAAGAATGCGAAGCACCAGAATCAAACAAAACTCGTGCAGGGACTGAGTTAACAGGAAGCATACCCATCACAACTCCAGGTGCATGCTCAGCTTGAGCGACGTTGACACAGTTGGCACGAGCAACCGTAGACCCGGGCTTGGTGTTGATGTTGAGAGCCCGCGGTGGAGGTGCACGAACCAAAGAAGAACTTGCCGCAGGTCTTGGAGGTGGTGGTGGAAGAGCTTTGTTGTTCATTGGACAATTCAGTGCTGATGCCCAGTGTTTCCACAAGTGTAGCAAGCACCAGGTGGATGTGGAGCAGCGTAGCCAGGGACTCCGCCAGGCGCTCTAGGGTAGTTGTGGTTGTAGCCCCTAGGAGCCGCGGTGAAGGAGTTTGGTGGCCTTGCCGCGTAGCTTGACGGTCTTGGTGGAGCCGGGAGCGACGGTGGGGTGTTAGGAACCCAGACACGGTGCTTAGAAGGAGCTATCATAGCTGAAGAGCTTGCTGCATCGCGGCTGTGTTTCTTTGACTCCTCAAACACTTGCCTACTTGCTTCTTCCTGCAGAGCTGTATGTTGGAGTTCCAGAAAAGACCCCGGCCTTGCATGAGTGATTGCATATTTGATTGATGCATTGAGCCCTTGCCTGAACCTCTTTTGCTTCTTCTTGTCATCAGAGATCTCATCGCCACCATACCGAGAAATGTTCATGAAGTTTCTGATATAGGTATTGACATTGTCATTGCCCTACTTGAGGTTTAGAAACACTTCCTTCATCCTTTCCATGACAATTTCTGACAGATATTGCTCTTTGAAAGCCGCAGTGAATTGCTTCCAAGTAGGCTGAAAACCAGAGTGGTCTTCCTTGAGGTAATTTTCCCACCACAGAGCTGCATCTCCCTTCAGAAGGTGAGTGGCACATTTTACCCATTCTTGCTCAGGAACATCCGCAGTCATCAGCAACCTTGACATTTCACGCAGCCAATCATCCGCATCAAGTGGCTGATTAGACACCTCAAATTGGCGTGGGTTGAATTTTAGAAAACTCTTGATCTCTCCTCGCTTGGGAGGTGGAGGTAGCGGAACAAACTCATTCCTCCTGACACTTTCTTCGAAGCGATGCTGGTTCTGCTGCATTGTTCCCAAGGCATTTGCAATACTTGCCAACGCAGCCCCCAGTTCAGGTGGTATGTCCTCCTCAGAACGGCGTGGTGGTGCCATCCTGTGATTGATATAAAACACAAGTCAGTACTATAATGGAGAATAATAATAATCCAAAATAGTACCAAAATGGAATTAACCAAGATTAAAGGATACAATTCACTAAGGTGATATTTAAATATCAACAAAGTTCAAGGCACCTAGAAGATATTAAGCATATCGCACACGACTGAACAAGGAGTGTGGTACACAAGTTAACAAAGAAAAAATTTCCGCAAATGCGCAAAACCACTTAACGAATCAAGATTAGTAACTCTACCAATTCAATATACAAGAGCGAATGATAAGAGTAGTGGTATGGTCGCGACTCCATCCCGCACTCAAATCATTACTCCGCACATGAATCAGTAAAACACATATCCCAACACCTTCTTCTTAAGATGAACCTAAAGATTAGTAACTACGGAAACGAACACCCCAAACAAGATAACGTCGGATAGCAAAGAGTAAGAAAGATCGCACCGGTATACAACGAATCAGATCGATCGCGTCGGTTTACAAAGGCCTTTCAGTATGGAATGTACCAATAGTTGATAACCAAAAGGCAGATAGAGATAACAAGTTGGATGCAACAGATAGACAAGGAATACACACACACACACCAACCCTGAACACGTGAATCCTAGTTTGAATTTTAGAAGAGGATTGAAAACGTTACACTTCCTTACCAGAAAAAGGGGGGTGGGTGGGTAAGAAGAAAAATGGAAGCAGTCCTATTCTCACGTTTTGTTTTTCCCTAGTATACATAGCTACCAAAAATATTTGCTAGACTGACAACTACCATTTGGCTGAGACCCTAAAGGGCGAGATGGCTCTGATACCAATTGTAACTACCTCGGTGAATTACGCTCTTAGTTGCATGCCTGGATGAGCGAAAGTGGTTAAAATAGTACGGTGGGTCTAGGGGCCACTCACAGGTAGACCTTTCGGCCGTCCTAACCACTTTCAGAACATTGGGACAAGAACGAGCGGCATAATCGGCAGGCGAAGGGATCAACTACATACACAAGTGAGTATGTTTGCAAGCCACCATACAACTGTTCACAGAGTCATTCCATCTAAAAGAAACAGAAATATTGCAACGCCATACGGCAAGATCCAAATATCCTAGATAGAGATAATAGTTTAGGATAGCTCCTCATACATCGAACATCAGAGTATCAGGCGGAAGCGGAAAACAAGATCCGAGTACGGATAAGAAGCAAATCGGCATAAGATGCCACATAAATAAACACATCCCGCCCACAGATCTCACGGATCCCTGTTCCCGGAATCTCTAAACCGAGTGATCGTTGCCAACATCATCCATCTCCTCCACCCAGTATCCATCTTGCGAATACACCTGTTCATCTGAATCAAACAATTTATCGTGTGAGACCCTAGGGGTACTCAGCAAGTCTTTATGCCTCTAAAGGGGACGCAATTGCAGCAAAAGATAATAACTAACAAGCCTAGAGATACTCGCTAACCATCCGCCTAACCAAAGATAGACGGATGTCCGTTAATTAGTAACAACAGTTATAATGGCATAATTAACAGATCCATCCTCCTTCTCGCTTACCAACGAGAAAGCGGACGAACAACCCATCCGTTGGCAGTTTTATTAACCATTCCATGAGTATTGCACTATTTACTAGTCAGGTATTTAGTCAGATTAAAAGAGTACTTTAGTTATACTTGTCTATGATCGAGAAACTGTGCTCCAAGTCGTCCATAACCGCGGACACGGCTTTCAGAAAGATTTACCCTGCAGGGGTGCACAAATAGCAACACACACTCGATCAACCTCGGAAAAACCAACTCAAAACCCAACGAGGCATTCACGACAAAGCGATCACAGGATTCAGAAATATTTCAGGGGGCCACACCATTAAGCTACCCGTAACGAAGCTAGCTGACTCTGAGACGGACTCAAGGTTTGTGTGGACGGTGGTAAACGACGGGGAACCCGAAAGTGTGACTGGGCTTGTCGATACAGCGAAAACGTGTCACGATCCAAAACAGTACAGGTGCTCCACGCACAATCGTAATTAAACAGTAAACATGGCATAAGTATAGGATAGTAATAAAACCCCAAACTAATTGTGGCCCCAAGAAATAGAAATGAATCAAGCTCTGGCTCAGGGGGGTCCATAAGGCCTCCTGGATGTGGATAGTGCGAATAGTCAAGGAACAGGAATCAAGTACTCGGGGTCCTGCGGGACACAAGTGAGCATGAAAAACCAAATAGCAGATATTGCTCACCGGTGCCTCTTTCATTAGTTATCCCATTACTACTCAGGTTAAGTTGTTTAGGTTCCTCGTTATTCATCAGACACTCACATACCCTACACATGTTGTTCTGTGACTCGCATGGCTCAAACAACTCCTATAGTAATGGCTCATGGGATGGAGGAACAAGCTTCGGTGGGGTTTAAAAGTAAAGGCAATGCAGTACTTGGGATTCAATTTAATGCAATCGCGACTCAATGATGCAAGAATAAGATAGAGGCAATAGGTACTATATGTATGCAAGCATGTGGTAGTGCTTGCCTGGTAGCTCAGTTGAAGCGAGAGATGGATCTGGGTAGAACTCCTATGATTCCTGATAATTCTCCTGTTGGGCGTCTATTCGAAAAAGAACCAAACAAACAAGGGCCAACATAAATAAAGTGCACAAGCATATGAATAAATGCGACAAGCAAACAAGCATGCCATGATGAATGATGCACAATTGACATGGCAATAAAGTAGCATGGCATGGGTGAGGTGTGGGGACAAGAATAGTTCATTTTAGTATTTATTTGGTCAAGTTTTATTGCCATAAACAGTTCTGATTTTTAATACTGACATGATGCATGCTTCAATTCAGAACAAGGAATGCATAGATAGAACGGGCTCGTCGCGCTGATTGGTTTAGACATATTATTTGTCGAATTTGGAGTTGTAGAATTAAAGTTATTGATTTATTAAGAAAAAGACATTTTATTGTAATTTTAAATATCTCGAAAATTTAAACTGCTCGAATAATATTTTGAAAAGCATATTTGAATTCCTCACATTTTTCTGATTCCTAAACATATATCATATGTATTATTTGGAATTATAATTTAAAAGTTATTCAAAAACAGATTTAAATTCATATTAAACATTTCTGGAAATTCATTAAATAAACAGAAAGACACCGAGGCTTTTTATACACAGAGGGAGTTAGCCCAGGTCACTGACGGGTGGGGCCGGCGATGACTAGGCCCAGCTGGAAACGTTGCGCAGCTGCGGGTTTTTCTCACCGCAGCAGAAGCTAGCCACAGCCATTGCTCGGTGGACCCGGCGCTCGCGCGGGACCATACGTCAGCGAGAGGGGGTGGGCTGGCCGCGCGGCGCGGAGGGCACCGCGGGTTGAGGACCTGGAAGCTGTGGTGCCGTTTTGCAAAAACAAAGAGTGGTTGCCTGGTGGGACCTAGGGTACCGCGGGTTGAGGCAAAAAGGTTGTGGGGGGTATGTGCAAAGTAGCCAACACTATTGTTGTTCTTCTCTACGTTACTGTTGACCGGTCCGTGCTTGACAGCGGATAGAGCGCGGCGCATGGGATCGAATCGGTGACCTGGGGCACGCGCGTGGAGGCGGTAGCCACTGCGGCTAGGGGGGTTGGTGCTGTGCTTCTACTGCGCGGCCAAGTGTAGTATCTGCAGCGCATCGTTGGGGTGGCGAACGCGAGCGCGGTGCACCGAGAGCGTTCGACGGATCACGCGGCGTGACCAGGAAGCAGATCGGCCAACGGAGGTGTCTAGGAGGGACAGGCGCTCACCGGGAGTGGGTCGGTGGTGGCGGAACGGCTTGGGACACAGGGGATCGTCGGCGAAGCAGACGGCCGGTGATTAGGGTTTGCTCGTCGGCGTTGCAGATCTGCGGCAGGTCTGGGGCTTCTCCTCCTCGCTGCTGTTCATGGGGCAACATAGAAGGTAGCCATGGTCCTCCCCGACAACCACGGCGCCACGCCTGCCTCCTCGATCTGCAGGTGGAAGCCGAAGCCGAGAGTGGCGGTCGGAGTTGGAGAAGTAGTGGAGCAGGGGTAGCTGGGGAGGAGAGGGTCAACGCAGAGGCCAGGGGAGAGGTACTGGGACACGGCAGAGGTGTCAGGGGGAGGATAAGAAGGAGGGCAAGGGAGAGGTGTCGTGGGGCTCGGGTTGGGGGAAAAGGTGGCTCGGCCACCTTTTCTTCTTTCTCCCTCACGTGTTGGGCATGGCTCAGCCAGGGCATGGGAGGGTAGCCAGGGACTGCACGGTGGGGCCAAGGAGGGGGCTAGACCGGGTGAGGGGCCTGGCTAGTAGAGAGAAAGAGAGAGAGAAGGGAGAGGCTCGGGTTAGCTAGGGCGTGCTCGGCATGGAGCTAGGGTTGGGGCTTGGTTAGGTTAGGGGTGGTTAGGGTTTGAGAGGGGTAGCTAGGGCCAGGTTTATGGGTAGCCGAAGCTAGAAGATTAGGGGTGGTAGCTTGGCATGGGGTGGATTAGGCTAGGGTTTTTAGAGAGAGAGGGATTTAGAGGGAGAGACTAGGGTTTAGGGTTTGATGGATATGACCACACATGGTCATGTAAGGATGGGTGATGGTTGATGGGAAACAAAAGTCAAGGTGGTGAGGCTTGTGGTGCACACATGGTGGTGGTGGAAGAGAGATAAAGGTGGGCTCCACAAAAGATTAAGATCACTTGGGATGAAAACAAAAGACAAAATCCACTTTAAAAACAAAGACAAAACCCAAAGGAGAAGAGGTGGTGGAGATTTGCATGGCCCATGCATGGGCATTAAATGCTAGGTTTTATCTTGTGAAAAAAAAATAATCATGGCATTTATACATATACATTCCAAAATATGGAGTAAGGCCAAGCTAAAAGAATTTAAAAGAAGGTTCCAAGTGGAGTAGATGGAGATGATCATATTTGAATGTAATTGGGACTTGCTAGTGTGTATATTCCACTAGATGTTTAATAGTCTCAAAAATATTCCAACATGAGCATACATTCATAATAATCCATATGGTAGCTAGAAAAAGGGGTACCACTCATAATGCATGCAAAGGTGGCTCCACATGACAATAATGTGGAAACAACAGGATGCTATTGTGAAGGCATGTGGAAAGTAGAAGTGGATCCATTCCATCCCACATGAGCTAGATTAAATGCCAAAGGGAAATGCAAAAACTAATGGATAATTAGGATGGTGGAATTATAAGGTGGTTACAAAGAAAAGGTGATGGAGTTGAATAAAAGATATGCCCCCAACTCAACTTGGGCATCAAGCATTTATCAAGAATCAAATACAATTACTAATGCATATGAGAGAAGAACCAAATGAAAAGGGTTTTATATGATGCTCAAATGCAAGGTGGCATGATGACATGAGCATGATATAATTATGATGCAACAATTATATGTAGGAAGTAGCAATTATATTACTAGACCATGTAGCATTACATATGTTAGACAGATGGGATGCTATAGGCTACTGTTGGGGATATACCTTCCGGGTATCCTCACAGTTCCTCACTGACCAGGGTGGCCCACATTTGGTTAGAGCTTTGCTTCACGGGCGGCCTAGTCAGGGAGAAGAGACGGATTTCTGTCCGGCTACGGGAAGGCCCAGAAGACTTACCGACTTAGGCCCATAGTGTTACTTGTAGTTCAAGATGTACTCTGTAACCGACTCTTAGTCGTAGCCAGATAGATCTCTTATGTAAACCCTAGGCCGGATATTTATATAAGCCGTCCTAGGGAGAGCCTTTAGGGCACCCTCAATAGTCCACAATCTCAACTCACACAGGCGAACCCTTGTAACCCATATTCTGGCTCTGCCGTATTACTGGATTGCTAGCAGGAGTAGGATCCGTCCAAAGCCGGCGGATTCGAACCTGGGTAAACTTGTGTGCTCACCGTCCTGGAATACCATACATCTCACACCCCTCTCTTCCGCATGCCTCGAGGACCCCCTCATGGCATAATTGTCCTCAATCCGACGACAAAGGCGGCACCTCCGGAGCCATCGGCAGCTCCGGGAGAACACTATGGATGAAGTTGTCGTTGTTTGGGAACTGGTTCCAGTAGTTGGTGAAAATGTTGGAGCCAGTGAACACCACCATCTCGCAGCCATAGTGGAAGGCCTAGCCGTAGAGGAGACGAGCATTCGTGAAGTTGACAAACTTGACCTTCAACGTCCCGTTCGAATTGTCGTACATCTGGTACTTGCGGTCACCATACCCAGCGTCGAGGAAGGCGCATGCTAGTTGTCACTTTGTTCTCCACGGGGAGAAAGCCCAAATGCATAGGGCATTGTCCTCCTATGCGGCGATGTCGGGGTCTTTGCGCTCCGGTACGGTGGGCGGCAGCCAGAAGGTGGCCATGGATGACAGACGAGGATGGAGATGGTTGCTGGAAGCGGGGGATTAGAGATGGTTCGGTGCGGGGAAGGGGAGAGATTAAATAGGAAGGAGGTGATCCAAGATTAATGTGGCAGATTACCGAAGCGAGGGGACAATCAATGTCACTGATGAAGCCGATGCATGTGGCAAATATCGATGAAGATGACTAGGGTAAGCGATTGGACGAAATAGTGACTCTACTTCCTGCACTCGATAGCCCAGTCATAATTTTATGGTGCGTCCAAGGCGACCGTGACCTCCCCAATTGGTAGGCCCTACGTGGATGACTGAGTTGATGGGTGAAAACAAATTGATAATGATAAAGTGGTATGAAATGTGATTTAAAAAATGTTAAGTTGTTATTAACTAATATTATTGTTAGAGAAAAAATGCATACATTAAGTCTATTAGTAATAACTATCTACCCATATTGAGAATACATCCTACTGTGCTATGAAATTTTTGGGGTGGTGAAATGATGGTTCTAGAACATGTTGGAGTTTACTCTAGGTACTATTCAACACGAATCCAGCAACTCTTAACCATTGGATCTAACAACCCAACGGTCAGGATTGGTGCTATGGATCCAATTCAAAACTTCTCCATTATAGTAGTAGAGAAAAGTACCACCACCGGGTAGAATGGAAAAAAGAAGATCCAACGGCTAGCATTGTTGGGATTCACGAGTCTTGATCCAACGGTCAATACTCAAAGTGATTCGTACATTATATAGTGGTAAGATAAGATAACAAAGACTATCAATAGCATGTTCTAGATGATGGAATGGATTAGAGGATCCAATAACTAGCAGCAATGTTGGGATTCGCTTGTCATGAATCAGCGGTCAATATTCAAAGTTGTTCGCACACTATATATAAAAAATAATGGTAAGATAAGAAAAGAAAGACTATCAATAGTATCTTCTCGATGCTAAAATGGAAATGAAGATCCAACATCTGACAATGTTGGGATTCACATCGTGATTCAACGGTCAATATTCAAAGTTATTCGTACACTATATAATGCTAAGAGAAAATGAGAAACATGTGTTTTGACACCTTTGAGTAAAAAAATGCTATGGCTTCTTCACAATGTGTATTGGCCTACGGTGTATGTACATTCTTGGCTTTGACCCAAACAGCCAAGGTCATGACCATATTGACATCATATCTCTACTACTATAATGGAGCAGTTTTATTTTAAATTGGATCCATAGCACCAATCCTGACCGTTGGGCTGTTAGATCGAATGGTTCAGAGCACCTGGATTCGTGTTGAATAGTACCTATGGCAAACTCCACCATGTTTTAGAACCATCATGTCACCACCCCCAAAATTTCATAGCATAGTAGGTTGTATTCTCAATATGTGTAGATATATTATTAATAGACTTAATGTATCCATTTTTCTCTAACAAGACTATTGGTTAATAACAACTTAATGTTTGTTAAATCACATTTCATACAGTATATACATGTGTGGCACGCACCTTTTATTAGTAATGGTAAGATAAGAAAAGAAAGACTATCAATAGTATCTTCTCGATGCTAAAATGGAAGTAATGAAGATCGAATGTCTGACAATGTTGGGATTTACGTCTTGATCCAACGGTCAATATTAAAAGTTAATCGTACACTATATATTGCTAAGAAAAAACATGTGTTTTGACACCTTTGAATACAAAAAATGCTCTCGCTGCTTCACAATGTGTATTGGCCTACGGTGTAGGAACATTCCTGGTTTCCACCCGAATAGCCAAGGTCATGACCATATTGACATCATATATAGTTTATGATACAGTACCTGCATATGATAGATTCTTGCATTTTCTTCAATAAGATCTGCTGAAAGTGAGAAGTGCGTTGTTTTCTTTTGTTTAGCAAGTACTAGTCTTACCATTACCACCATCTTAACACTATATGGTGTACAAAAAACTTTGAATATTAATTGTTGGATCAAGACTCATGAATCCCAACATTTCCCATCGTTGGATCTTCTTTTCCATTCTAGCATCCAGAAGATTCTATTGATAATCTTCATCACAATGAAATACTATGCACAAACCTCAAAACACACTTCTCCATCATTCTAGAATCTTCCCTCTGTTTCTATATGAAGGAAATATGCCCTGAGAGGCAATAATAGAGTTGTTATTATATATTCCTTGTATATGATAGATGTTTATTTTGCATGCTATAATTGTATTGATAGGAAACATCAATACATGTGTGTTTAAAAAACAAAAGGGTTCCAAGTTATGCCTCTCTTATAGACTAGCTCCTTGATTAACAAGATGATCAAATTTTCCTGATCATGGACATTGGATGTTGTTAATAACGAGGTCACAACATTGGTGCAATGATGTGATGAACATTCATCCGAAGTATAGCATTACGATCAAAGTCATTATGGTTATATTTCTATAACATCATACGAAGTAATCTTAGTCCTTAGACCATGAGATCATGTTAATTTGCTAACACCGGAAGAGTGTCTTGATAACATCAAACGTCACACCATAACAGGTTGACTATAAAGGTGGTTCAGTGCTATGAAGGTCTTAAGTTGAGGCTCATGGATCAAGAGTAGATTTTTTCAATCCTGATGACGGATAGATATACTCTGGGCCCTCTCGGTGATATCACATTAAGATAGCTTGCAAGCAAGTGATGTGATCACTAGAATGTTATATCATGGGAACGAGAAAAGAGTGCATGTTGATAACAAGATCAAACTAGGTATTTGGATACCGATGATCGAATCTCAGACATGTATTATATCATGAGATAAAGGGATTAAGTTACTAGCATTAAAGGTTCTCACGATCACATAAGTCATTGTTGAATGTGCAGGAGTCAGTATGGATCTCCAGTCCCGCTTCTGGTTTTTGATCTGAGAGGAGTCTCAATCATGTCTGCATTATTCACGAACCGTAGGGTGACACATTTAAGGTTTGCCGAACACCATTTAGGAGCACATATGTTTTATACGAAAGGATTGCAAAGCGCACGAATTGTTTCGATAGAAACCAGAATTGTTTCGGGTGAAATTGCAGAAAGTGGTTCTGCATGTGATATTGAAATTTTGCAAGGGGTTTTATGTGAATGTTTGTTAATTAAAGTAATTAACAAAATTCTGAATAAAATAAATAAAAGATTTTTATTAATTGAGAGTTGCATTAAATTTGGTGGAAATTTAATGCATGTGAGTGGAATTTTGGGTGGAGTCAAAATTGATGTGAGTGGAGCTTCCACCACATGAATGAGGAAGAGGTTGGGGCACCCTCCTTGGCCGCCAGCCATGGTAGGGGAGGAGCCCCCCTATCCTATAAAAGGCCCCCCTCTCCTCCCTCACGAAGCACACCTCCTCGTGAAGGATCTCTCTCCCCCTCTAGATATTCCCCCATGGTCTCGGATTAGCGAGATACATGTTCCCGGTGCCCTTGCGTCTGGAAGGAGTTGCTACTTTCACTGATTCGCTGGAGCGAGGAGGTGGAGGTTGTCCGGTGGCTTGAACGTGTGTGCGAGGACGGATGTGCTGCTGATTTGCGGCGCTCGGACTTCCACACGATCTTGAGATCGGCAAGCGTACGACTACATCATCTACGAGTTTCAACTCGTTAACAAAACTCTGTTGTCTTCGAGGGTAAGTTCTCCATGGATATATATCCACCCGTTGCTCTGTATCTAGTAGATATATCTTGGCGTATAGTTCTCTTCGTAGGAAATTTTTGTTTTCTATGCTGCGAACCCAACAGTGGTATCAGAGCCTGATCTATGCGTAGGTGCTTTGCACGGGTAGTACACATATGTTTATATGTGGGCGATGATGATCATGTTATTGCATCTTCTATGTATTTTGGATATTGGTGGCATAGTGGGATGAAGCGGCCCGGACCAACCTTACATGTCATCGTACATGAGACCGGTTCCACGACTAACATGCAACTAGTTTTGCATAAGGGGCTAGCGGGTGTCTGTCTCTCCTACTATAGTCAATATCTGATTTACAATGAGTTGCTAATAACTTGGTTATCCTCGTTGTGGTTCATGTTCGTAGGTAAGACCGGTTCTATCTCCGAAAGCCCTAAGCCACGTAAAACTTGCAATTGATAAATTAGAGGCGTCTAGTTTAGATCATTGCTGGGCTAGTGTCTTGATATGGTATTGTTGTAAGTAGATGTATGATAGATACTCTTAGAACACACTTAACGTGTAAGTTCCATAGACCTCGGCCTTACACACAAAGGAATGATAGAGATCATACCACGATGCAAATGATAGAGATCAAATGCATGGACCATATCATCTCACTTTACACATTAGATGTGTGCATCTTATATTTCTAGTTTGGCGCTTTTGGTATCATTGTAAGATGACCCCACATTTAGATATCAAGATAAAATGTGTTCTTCCTTAAGTATGCACCGTTCTATGGATCGTGTTTCGAGACATCACGTGATGATCGGGTGTTCTCGACTCTACGCTTTCATACAACGGGTGTAAGACAGTTTTACACACGTGAATACTAAGGTTCTTACTTCGCAAGCCTAGCATGTACAGACATGGCCTCGGAACACGGACTGAAAGGTTAAGCATGAGTCATATAGTTGATATGATGCCCATATAGATGCTCGCCTTTGAAGCTACACCGACTCACGTGCTGATCGGACTTGGTGTAGTGGATTTGGTTCATGTAATCACCAAAAGGACACGAGGGATGTCGTTTTTGAGTGGGAGTTCATTAGTAATTTGGATTAGTTTAACTCAATCTATCATAAACTTAGTCTAAATATACTTTACAAATTCTGTTGTAGATGGCACCACCTGCTTTTAATTTCAATGTGTTCATGGAGAAAGAGAAGCTTGCTGCGAATGGTAGCAACTTCACCAACTGGGTTATGAATTTGAGGATTCTCCTCACTGCTGCACAAAAGCAATATGTGCTAGAGGCGCCGCTAGGCCCCCCACCAGCTCCTGATGCCCCTAACGAGGAAAATAATGTCTATATAACTCGTTAGGAGGACCACAACTTAGTTCATTGCGGCATACTGTATGGGCTAGAGCCAGAACTATGAAAGCGTTTTGAAAATGGCAATGCCTTTGATACCATGGGAGAATTGAAAATGATTTTCGATACCCATGCTGTTGTAGAGAGTTATAATGCTTCTGAAAAATTCTTTAGCTGCATGATGGAGGAGAACAGCTCCGTTAGTGAGCACATACTCAAAATGTCTGGGTACGCTGATAAGATTGTGTCCTTGGGAATAACGATTCCCATTGACTTAGGCATACATCGTGTTCTCCAATCTCTGCCACGTAGCTACAAGAGCTTCGTGATGAACTATAACATGCAGGGCATGAAGAAGTCTCTTCCCGAGCTTCTGTCAATGCTTAAGACTGCAGAAGTGGAGATTATGAAAGAACATCAAGTGTTGATGATCAGTAAGACCAACGGTTTCAAGAAGGACAAGAAAAGCAAGCAGAAGGGAAAGAACATCGAATAGTTTGACACTCTGTACAGGTGGTACACTTTCACCACAAGATTCGATACATCTGTCAGGGATAACCTTGAATCATCATACTTAGTATGCAGATAATCAAACATAACCTTTCCTTTACACACTCTAGTATAAGCACCTCTCCTATGAGTATGGCCTCCCAACCATGACCATCTGTCATCTTGGGCACTGCATAGGTGGACAACATTGAGAGGTAGCCTCAGCTCAAACCTCTCCCGCGAGGGAACTAATACTAATGCATATAAACTTCCGGCTAAGCCTTACCCAATTCAGGTATTGTGGTTGTACGGTAAAATTGGAATGGTACCGCATCCGAATCCAACCATCAGTTTTTGGCAAAAGGGCTAAGGCTCATGCCTCAACATTTTCATCATCATAAACCATTTGTGTTCTCAACACATGTCAATACATCTCAATAGAATGACTCATCATTCCAAGGTTTTCACAATTCACTTTCACCAAGTGTTCCCATCTAAAGTGACTCAAGTTTTGATTTAGCTCTAAGCTACTAAGTTAAGAGTGTTCACTAAGGTGGGATGCTAATCTCAATCTCATGCCATAGAATGACATCTAAGGTTATCTAGATAGGTCAAGTATTATACTTTTATGCTACCTTCAAACAAGTAAGGGACTTTGGTAAAGTAACGAAAGTAAAAGCTTGAAAGTAAAACTTGGAGTAGGTACTAGTCAAAGTGGTAGAACCAAAGCATGCCTAATCCATCTTCCTTAGGTTATCTAGCTTAATTCTAGCTTGCTAGCAATAGATTGCATTGTTAATGATGGCTTGCTAGTATAATACTTGCAAGTGTTAGCTTGCCTTGGGTAGTGCAGTGGTTGAAGTTTTCTTCCTCCTTCTCTTGGTAGAACTCCTCCTTCTCGAAAGCTTGGTCGGTACTATCGTCTATAAATACATACGGTATACACAATCACCAAACAATGCTTAACTAGGCTACTTAGCATTCTAAGGTACACATTTGATGATCTATTATCATCACAAGGTTTTATTAACTAGCTTCATTCTTTTTATTTGAGAAAAGTAATTTCTACTCATTGAAATTAACTAAGATTTAATATTCTCCAATTAAAATATGGGATCATGTGGACTTATGTCATCACCACATATTCTAACATATGGGAATGTGATTTAAAGGTTGCATCACATTTAAATAAGTTTAAGTTTAATATTTAATGATTTAAAGTGACTATAAATGCCTATATAGCATTATTTTCGTACTAGTCCAAAGTCACTGCATATAAACCTTAATATTATTACATATTCAGATAGGTATGGTTAAATGTGATTTTTCAGAGTTGGAATCAACTCAAAATCTATTATGGTTGATTTTATAAAAATGTTTGAATATGCAAAAGCTTCAGTCTTGTTATTTTTACTAGGCAAGATCTCTAACTCTAAAAGAATTAAATCCAACGGGCTTGGATAGATCTTTTCAGAGGCTTTCCAACAAAATTGGAATAACTCAATTTGGTTCAGTAAATCTTCCTGAATTGATTTCTGAACTAAGGGAGAGAATTTAGTTCAAACCTAAATAGAAAAATCTAGATTTGAAATACTGGGTCAGCACGAGAAAGGAAATGGGCCGGCCCAGTGACGCTCAGTGGCGCAGAGGGCGGCTGACAGGTTGGTCCTGCTTGTCAGCGAGACTTAAAAACCGAAAAGGTATCTAGCGATCTGGGCCACACGATTAGAACCTAGATCAACTGTCCACAGTCGTCGTCGACGATGGACTCGTCGCCGGCGAGACCGACCCAAATCAGATGGTGGGGGTCTAATGGGGATGTACCAGGGCTCCAGCTAGTGCGGCAAGGCGGGCGATCGAACTGGACGGCGACGGCGGACTCAGGCGAGGTCACGGCAGGGGCTGCAGTGGACGGAATCGACGTCAGCGTCTCCTCCTCTGCAGCGGGCTCCTCCGGTGCAATTCCGGCGAACTACGGCTCGAGCGGCTCCGGCGAGAGGTGGGGAAGGATCAGTGGTGAGAGGGGAACATCGTAACCTTGGATTAGAGTTTTGGGATGTTACATTTCACAACTCACGCCTGCCGGAACACCACAACGTAATGGTGTGTCGGAACATCGTAATTGTACTTTATTGGATATGGTTCGATCT
This sequence comes from Avena eriantha, assembly GCA_910589775.1. NCBI lineage: Eukaryota > Viridiplantae > Streptophyta > Magnoliopsida > Poales > Poaceae > Avena > Avena eriantha. Next base: position 447,813,692 of record OU342744.1, read on the forward strand.
ATGATGTCTCTGACGGACTTGCCACTGTCATTATGGGGTTATGCACTGGAAACCGCTGCATTCACTTTAAATCGGGCACCATCTAAATCCGTTGAAACGACACCGTATGAATTATGGTTTGGAAACAAACCTAAGCTGTCATTTCTTAAATTTTGGGGATGCGATGTTTATGTGAAGAAACTTCAGCCAGATAAACTCGAACCCTAAGCGGAAAAATGCGTCTTCATAGGATACCCTAAGGAAACGGTGGGGTATACCTTCTATCACAGATCCGAAGGCATGGTTTTTGTTGCCAAGAATGGATCCTTTCTTGAGAAGGAGTTTCTCATGAAAGGTGTGAGTAGTCGAAAGGTAGAACTCAAAGAGGTTATTGAACCTTCTCTTCATGAATTGGCGAGTGGCGCAGCACCGGAAGTTGTTTCAGAGTTGACTTCACCTAATGAAGAGAGAGCTAATGATAATGATCATGAAACTCCGAAAGAGGACACTACCGAACCTCGCAGGTCAAGCAGGACACGTGCAGCTCCTGAACTGTACGGCAATCCTGTTATGAATTTCATGATTGATGAAATAGATGACCCTGTGACGTATGAAGAAGCGATGATGAGCCCTGATTCCAACAAATGGCTAGAAGCCATGAAATCCGAGATGGAATCCATGTACGAAAACCAGGTTTGGACCTTGGTGGACTTACCTCACGATCGAAAGGCCATTGAGAATAAATGGATTTTCAAAAGAAAAAACTGATGCTGATGGTAATGTGACCATCTATAAAGCTCGACTTGTCACAAAGGGGTTACAATAAATTCAAGGAGTTGACTACAATGAGACATTCTCTCCCGTAGCAATGCTAAAGTCGGTTAGGATTATGTTAGCAACTGCTGCATGTTTCGATTATGGAATATGGCAGATGGATGTCAAAACTGCGTTCCTCAATGGTAATATTGAAGAAGAGTTGCATATGATACAATCTAAGGGTTTTTTCGATCCTAAGGATGCTGATAAGGTATGCAAGCTTCAGCGATCCATCTATGGATTAAAGCAAGCATCCCGGAGTTGGAATCTCCGCTTTGATGAGGTGATCAAAGATTTTGGATTTGTCCAAACTTATGGAGAGGCTTAGATTTACAAGAAAGTGAGTGGGAGAAATGTGGCATTTCTGATATTATATGTGGATGACATATTATTGATTGGAAATTATATAGATCTTTTAAACAGTGTTAAAAGTTATCTAAATAGCAAATTTTCGATGAAGGACCTTGGTGAAGCTTCATATATATTAGGCATTAAAATATATAGAGATAGATCAAGCCGCCTAATTGGGCTATCGAGAGTACATACCTTGATAAGATATTAAAGAAGTTTAATATGGATGGAAGTAAGAAGGGGTTCTTACCTATGTTGCAAGGCAAGACATTGAGTAAGACTCAAAAGTACGGCTACGGCGGAAGAAAGCGAGATAATGGATAAGATCCCCTATGCCTCAGCCATAGGCTCTATAATGTACGCCATGCTATGTACAAGACTGGATGTGGCACATGCTATTAGTTTGACTAGTAGGTACCAATCTGATCTAGATCCGGAAGAATATCCTTAATTACTTAAGAAGAACTAAGGATATGTTTCTTGTATACGGAGGTGAAGAGAGCTAGTCGGTAAGTGTTATGTGATGCTAGCTTTGACACCGATCCGAGTGACTCTAAGTCTCAATCCGGATATGTATTTCTCTTGAACGGAGCAACAGTTAGTTGGAGGAGTTCAAAACAACCTGTGGTGGCTGGATCCACGATGGAGGCGGAATATGTTGCTGCTTCAGAAGCGACACAAGAAGCGGTTTGGATGAAGGAGTTCATAACGGAACTAGGTGTGGTTCCTAGTGCATTGGACGCAATGGTGATCTATTGTGACAACAATGGAGCCATAGCCAACGCCAAGGAACCAAGGTCTCACAAGAATTCCAAGCATATTAAGCGTCGGTTTCACTCCATCCGCGAGCATGTCAAGGATGGAGATATAAAGATTTTTAAAGTACACACGGACCAAAATATAGCAGATCCATTGACTAAAGTTCTCCCTAGGGCAAAACATGATCAACACCAGAACTCCATGGGTGTTAGATTTATCCCTATGTAAACTAGATTATTGTCTCTAGTGCAAGTGGGAGACTGAAGGAAATATGCCCTGAGAGGCAATAATAAAGTTTCTATTATATATTCCTTGTATATGATAGATGTTTATTTTGCATGCTATAATTGTATTGATAGGAAACGTCAATACATGTGTGTTTAATAAACAAAAAGGGTTCCTAGTTATGCCTCTCTTATAGACTAGCTCGTTGATTAACAAGATGATCAAAGTTTCCTGATCCTGGACATTGGATGTTGTTAATAACGAGGTCACAGCATTTGTGAAATGATGTGAAGAATATTCATCCGAAGTATAGCATTACGATCAAAGTCATTATGTTTATATTGCTATAACATCATACTATGTAATCTTAGTCCTTAGACCATTAGATCATGTTAATTGCTAACACCGGAAGAGTATCTTGATAACATCAAACGTCACACCGTAACAGGGTGACTATAAAGGTGGGTTCAGTGCTACGAAGGTGTTATGTTGAGGCTCATGGATCAAGAGTGGAATTTGTTAATCCTGATGACAGATAGATATACTCTGGGCCCTCTTGGTGATATCACATTAAGATAGCTTGCAAGCAAGTGATGTGATCACTACAATGTTATATCACTGGAACAAGAAAATAGTGCATGTAGATTACGAGATCAAACTAGGTATTTGGATACCGATGATCGAATCTTAGACATGTATTATATCATGAGACAAAGGGATTAAGTTACTAGCGTTAAAGGTTCTCACGATCACAAAAGTCATCGTTGAATGTGCAGGAGTCAGTATGGATCTCCAGGTCCCGCTTCTGATTATTGATCTGAGAGGAGTCTCAATCATGTGTGCATTATTTGTGAACCATAGGGTGACACACTTAAGGGTTGTCGGATACCATTTAGGAGCACATATGTTTCAGATGAAAGGATTGCAAAGCGCAGGAATTGTTTTGATAGAAACCGGAATTGTTTCGGGTGAAATTGCCGAAAGTGGTTCTGCATGTGATATTGAAATGTTGCAAGGGGTTTTATGTGAATGTTTGTTAATTAAAGTAATTAACAAAATTCTGAATAAAATAAATAAAAGAGTTCTATTAATTGAGAGTTGCATTAAATTTTGTGGAAATTTAATGCATGTGAGTGGAATTTTGGGTGGAGTCAAAATTGATGTGAGTGGAGCTTCCACCACATGAATGAGGAAGAGGTGGGCGCACCCTCCTTCGCTACCGTGCATGGTAGGGGAGGAGCCCCCCCTCTCCTATAAAAGGCCTCCCTCTCCTCCCTCACAAAGCAGACCTCCTCGTGAATGATCTCTCTCCCCCTTTAGATATTCCCCCATGGTCTCAGATTAGCGAGATACTTTCCCGGTGGCCTTACGTCTGGAAGGAGTTGCTGCTTCCGCTGATTCGCTGGAGCGAGGAGGTGGAGGTTGTTCGGTGTCTTGAATATGTGTGTGAGGACGAATGCGCTGCTGATTTGCGGCTCTCGGACTTCCACACGATCTTGAGATTGGCAAGCGTACGACTACATCATCCACGAGTTACAACTCGTTAACAAAACTCTATTGTCTTCGAGGGTAAGTTCTCCACAGATGTATATCCACCTGTTGATCTGTATCTAGTAGATGGATCTTGGCGTATAGTTCTCTTCGTAAGAATTTTTTTGTTTTCTATGTTGTGAACCCAACACTATAGACCATGTTACCAAAATTTTCAAGCATTTGATTTTAGTGTCCTTTGTGCTAAATGTATCGACTTGGATGTTTTTTTTTTAGGTCCTTGGTGTAACATGTACACATCCACTTACCGTGTTAATTAATTGAATAATCTCGCTCCCTCGGGACATACCTTAGTAAAAAAAGTACCACCACCCGGTTTTAGTAAAAAGTGGGGACCATGTTTTCTTACAATTCCCTAGTCTTGGCATATTTCAAGATTCCCTAGCAAACTATGCCCAATTAAATAACTTTATGTCGGTTTAAAGAAATTAGGTCAAACTTGAACTACAAGTAAGCACGGTAGATTCCTCTTGAATTTTCCTAACACCGTCTGAAGGGACCCACGATGTCTATATATCAAGACTTAAGTTCCGGGACGGAGTACTAAACACTAGTAGTTACACGCATCCAAGGCTCAAGGCCTAATTTTTTGAAAATTCAAACTATGAAAAGTTTGACCAAGTTTGTAGAAAAATATATTAATATTTACAATATGAAATACATACCCTTTGATACATCATGAAACATATATTCACATGGTATCTACTAATATCATACATTAGTTCTTGATTTTTTTTTAGAATTTTGGTCAAACTTTTCGTAGCTTGACTTATAAAAAAAGCCTTAGGCACTACTTGGAATAAAGGAAAATCATAGGATTTTTGGAGGATACGATTCCTATAGAAAAATTCCTATGGGTTTGTTTGGGACAAAGGAATAGGAATCTAAGAATCCTTTGAAATTCCTATGGTATAGGCTATTTTATAGGAATTTTCTAGGAAAAATAACATGAGGTCTAACCTCATGTTTCATCTCATTGTGTCTACAATTCATGCGGTTTTCCTGTGTGACATCCAAACAACACCCTAATTTTTTTTTTGTGATATTGATTCCTGTAGGAATTGAGCATACATGATATTATCTTAATTCCTGCGTTTTTTCTATTCCTATGTTTTGCATAACTACATTCCAAACAGGGCCTTAATCTTTGGGACGGAGGTACTAGTGAGATGAGGGAAAAAACTTAAGAGCAAGAGGAGCTCAGAGAATAAAAGGGAGGCAGGGCGGGAGGGCAGCATGAGAGGGCACTTGAAGGCGATGCGATGTCAGAGCAGAATTATGATGGGTTTCTGACATGAGGTACTATAGCCTTTACAACATACACACTCTAGTAAATTCCAAGACTTATGTGCACTCAAAACAATTTATTTTTTCGCTCTAAGTCGCCGCCTTACCATCCATCTCAGCACTCCCTCGTCCACAGCGCTGCACATGTGTGTCTTGGTACAGCGCCTCAGCCGTGTCTCCGGCGTGTGCGTTGGTGTACATAGGAAGGAACCGGTCATTAGCGGCAAAAATTAGTAGAATTCAAACTTTCGAAATTTTCTCTTCCTTTCCAAGCATCAGGAATGAAGGTTATTCAAAGGATGACCATATCGACATCATATCTCTATCTCTACTATCACTAGTAAGTTGCACGTGCCTTGCACGTAAGACTCAGATAGTAGATGTATGACATATCATCACTATATAAAATTATAATTGGTAAAGCACAATAAATTATAAATTTGATCAACATCTATAAAGTATGGGTATATATTTTACTTTGTATGTCATGTAGAAGTCAAAGATAATTAGCTACCTAACACATGAAATTTTTGATAACATGGTCTAGAGAAAAAAAGGAGAAGATTCTAGTATGATGCAGAAGTGTGTTTTAAGGCTTGTGCATAGCATTCATTATGCCTAAGACTACCAATAGAATCTTCTAGATACTAGAATGAAAAATAAGATCCAATGGCTAGAAATGTTGGGATTCGCGAATCTTGATCCAACAGTCAACATTCAAACTTATTTGTATACTATATAGTGGTAAGATAAGATAATGGAGTAGTTTTCAGTTGGATCCTTAGCACCAATACTAATTGTTGGGCTGTTAGATCCAATGGTTCAGAGCACCTGGATTCATGTTGAATAGTACCAAGAGAAAACTCCACCATGTTCTAGGACCATCATGTCACCACCCCCAAAATATCATAGCATAGTAGGCTGTATTCTCTCTACTACTACAATGGAGCAGTTTTGAATTGGATCCATAGCACCAATCCTGACCGTTGGTTTGTTAGATCCAATGGTTGAAAGCAGCTAGACTCGTGTTGAATAGTACCTAGAGAAAACTCCAACATGTTCTAGAACCATCATTTCACCACCCCCAAAATTTCATAGCACAGTAGGATGTATTCTCAATATGGGTAGATAGTTATTACTAATAGACTTAATGTACGCATTTTTTTCTCTAACAAGAATATTGGTTAATAACAACTTAACGTTTGTTAAATCACATTTCATACACTCATACTTTAGAAACGTGACTCAAATTCATAGATATTTCAAGCTTTACCTATTACAATGTTTTATACTAATGACATGTCATGCTTCTGTATATTATGTGAGTTTCATGTGCAAGGCACGTGCAACTTACTGGTACTACTACGAAGAGCATGGCTCAGCTCCATGATGGAGGAGCAGGACCCGACTACTAATTTTTAATTGCTTGATTGTAGGGTCCTTTGTGTTAAAGGTATGGACTTTGATGCAATTTTCACCTTTTTAATGTCCTTGGTGTAACATGTACACATGCACTAGCTATGTTAATTATTGAAGCATCTCAGTCATTCGGGACATACCCCAGTCAAAAAAAAAGTTCCACCACCCGATTTTCAGAAAACGCGGACATGTTTTGTTACAATTCCCTAGTCTTAGGATGTTTCAAGCTTTCCTATATATTAGCTAACTACATACATGCACTGAAACAACTTTATGTTCATTTAAAGAAAGTAGGTCAAATTTGAACTACAAGTAAGCGCGATAGATTTTATCTTGAATTTGCAAGAGATCCAACAATTAGCAATTTTGGAATCTGTCAATCTATATCCGATGATCGATGTTCAAAGATATCCGTGTTATATATCTTATTAGTAAGTTGCATATGCATTGCACGTGAGAATCAAATAGTAGAAGTATATGCCATATCATTTTTTCTCTACTACTATAAAGGAGCAGTTTTGAATTGGATCCATAGTACCAATCCTGACGATTGGGCTGTTAGATCCAATGGTTCAGAGCAGGTGGATTCGTGTTGAGTACTACCTAGAGCAAACTACACCATGTTCTAGAACCATCATGTCACCCCCCCAAATTGCATAGCATAGTAGGTTGTATTCTCAATATGTGTAGATAGTTATTATTAATAGACTTAATGTATGCATTTTTTCTCAAACAAGACTATTGGTTTATAACAACTTCATGTTTGTTAATCACATTTCATAAAGTATATACATGTGTGGCACGTACCTTTTACTAGTTTATATAAAATTATAATAGGTGAAGCCCAAAAATAATTATAATTTCGAGCTACGTCCATAAACTACGATTGGATCTTAATTCTATCCATTCTAGCATCTAGAAGATACTATTGATAGTCTTTAGCACACTAAAAGATATGCACAAACCTCAAAACACACTTCTCAATAATTCTAGAATGTTGTTCGTCATTTCTCTAGAGCATGGCGAGTACTATTAGGTAGCTAATAGGTTGATTACTACTACATGATACAAAGTATAAGAACCAAATATACAACATATATTCTATGGACGTGGCTCAAAATTATAATTATTTTTTGAGCTTTACCTATTATTATAGTTTTTTAGTAGTCATGTTTATCAGATTTGGGCGAGCTGGCTTGAGGATTGACGTGGTACTACTACGAAGAGCATGGGTCAACTCTGTGATGGAGGAGCAGGACCCGACTACTAATTTTCATTGCTTGATTGTAGGGTCCTTTGTGTTAAATGTATGGACTTGGATGAAATTTTCACTTTTTAAGGTCCTTGGTGTAACATGTACACATGCATTAGGTGTGTTAATTATTGAAGCATCTCACTCCTTTGGGACATACCCTAGTCAAAAAAATAAAGTGCCACCACCCAATTTTTAGAAAACGCGGACAACTTTTGTTACAATTCCCTAGTCTTAGGACGTTTCAAGCTTTCCTATATATTAGCTAACTATGCCCATGCGCTCAAATAACTTTGTCGATTCAAAGAAAGTAGGTCAAATTTGAACTACAAGTAAGCGAGATAGATTCTTTCTTGAATTTGCAAGAGATCTAACAATTAGCAATGTTGGAATCTGTCAATCTATATCCGCGTGAGAATCAAATAGTAGAAGTATATGCCATAATATTTTTTCTCTACTACTATAAAGGAGTAGTTTTGAATTGGATACATAGTACCAATCCTGACCGTTGGGCTGTTAGATCCAATGGTTTAGAGCAGGTGGGTTCGTGTTGAGTAGTACCTAGAGCAAACTCCATCATGTTCTAGAACCATCATGTCACCCCCCCCCCCCCCAAATTTCATAGCATAGTAGGATGTATTCTCAATATGTGTAGATAGTTATTATTATTAGACTTAATGTATGCATTTTTCTCAAACAAGACTATTGGTTTATAACAACTTAATGTTTGTTAATCACATTTCATACAGTATATACATGTGTGGCATGTGCCTTTTACTAGTTTATATAAAATTATAATAGGTGAAGCCAAAAAATAATTATAATTTCGAGCTACGTCCATAAAGTACCATTGGATCTTAATTCTATTCATTCTAGCATCTAGAATATACTATTAATAGTCTTTAGCATACTGAAAGATATGCACAAACCTCAAAACACACTTCGCAATAATTCTAGAATGTTCTTCGTCATTTCTCTAGATCATGACGAGTACTACTAGGTAGCTAATAGGTTGATTACTACTACATGATACAAAGTATAAGAACCAAATATACAACGGATATTCTATGAACGTGGCTCAAAAATATAATTATTTTTGAGCTTCACCTATTATTATAGTTTTTTAGTAGTCCTAATTATCAGAGTTGGGCATGTGGGTACAAATCCTTCGCGTGCTAGAAAAGCGATTCTACGATGCACGCTATCTAGCAGGGAGGGGAGGAATGTGGGTTCACGTCCTTTCCTGAACCATAGTCTACGTGACGAGACGGTACAATACAGAGCCAGGATGTGACATCTTGCTAGTCTAGCACTCTAGCTATAACTCCAGCAGGCATCCTCGATCCACCGCAGAAGACCGATGAGGGAACACGCAAAATTAACACCCCTCGTTCAAAGAGCCTCCCATCTTCCCCATCTCCGGCGATCCCCATTCGCTAACGCTGGCTAGCCACATTTTGGATCCTCTCCGCACTTCCTAAATTTCCTAGCCATTTCTCCCCCGCTGAATCGGTTCTTGCAGGCCTCCATCACTCTCCTCCAAGAAACCCCAACAATCATATTTGAATCCGCCCTCACCCCCAGTCCATCCAGATGCAATGGCGGATTCGATGCACAACATTCGATATGGTGACTGGAGCAAGGTCAGTGACAACGCCTTCAGAGAAATCGCTATGTGTATGGACACTACCAGCACTGTCTGGCTGGCCGCATGCTCCAAGGAATTGCACCGCCAAGTCGTTGGCGGAAAAGGTAGCAGATGCCCCAATGTCGGCTGCGGGACATTGGTTGCCTTCCATGACTTCCTCAACCATAAGATGGCGTGCCCGCACGGCCCGTGCAACTGCACTGAGCCTGGCTACGAGTTTGCCGCCCCGCCCACAGCGCTACTCGCTCACCTCGAAAAAGCCCACTCAATTGAAGTGCAGAGTTTCCACTATGACGAGGAACACAAGTACATCTCTCAGCCTTTGCAGGCACCTAGCTCATGGAGAGTAGAGACCGTGGTATCCGGGGACGATGGTATATTGTTCGCCGTGCGATTTGACATGCTTGACTATGGCCTCACCGTATCCGTCTAGTGCGTCAGGTTGGCGGGGTGCTTGTTTCCGCGGTACCTGGTGGAGTTGCACTTTTATAAACCTTCAGTGATTGGAGAGAACCTGGAGGAGTTTGCCGAAGATAGCCTGTTTTTCGAGCCGAAGAGCAGCGTGTCGCCAGCCTCCATCAGGATTACTGAAGATTGCCTTAATTTCCTGATTAAGAAACATGATAGGTTCACATTGGATTACTCATTTTGCATCCACAATGTGGGAGATGGCAAATATGACCATCATGATTCTGATGATGATCTGCCGTTCAAGTTTGTTTAGATCAAACGCTGGAGATGATCTAGCATTTCCTTTGAAATATGGCTCTGTATTTTTTCTTGGGAGTGCCTAGATCTCAGGCGCCCGAGAACTTCTTATATGTATATTTAGCATGTTGCAATTTAGTCCGCCAATTCTTACTTCATTTAGAAATCTCAGGTTCATCACTCAGTCGCTGTCGCCACCGCGCTCATCAAGACTAGAGAACATCGGATCTAGGGACGATGGTATGGTGTTTGTTGTGCTATTTGACATGCTCGAGTGGGGCGACATCATCGTATTCGTCGTGTGCATCAGGCCGAATGGATGCTCGTCGCCCTTGTACAATGTGCAGTTCACCGTCTATCACCCGTCACCAGAGGCTAGGTTTTGGGAGGGTGCAGTGCCTGTCGCCAAAAGGAAAAGCATTCCATGGTGGTGTACCTTCAAACTTCTCAGACCCAGGGCTTGTATTACTCAATATGCATCCATCGCCAGGGAGAATTCCAAATTGACCATTCTACTACCTCAGATTTTTTTATCCCACTTTCACTATATACCATGGACGTACGTGTACTAGAGGTTGGATTTTGGATGCAGAGTAGTACTAGTATAGCACTAGTTCTTGTACATCGGACTATTTTGTACGTACTACTATATACGGGTACTAGTAATACTCCCTCCATCCAGAAATAACTGACTTAGGTTTGCCTAGATTCAAATGTATCTAGACATATTTTTAGTGTATAGAAACATTCAAATCTAGACAAACCCAAGTCAGTTATTTATGAAAAGAGGGAGTACTTGTTTAGGCCAAAGACATGAGATGGTCTTGTTTTGCCTTTATTCTATCGTCACTATTACTGAAATATTTTGTTTAACTAATAGTGATGTACTGTTACTTGTTTAGATCAAGTGCAGCAGTTTGTCTTGCTTTTCTTTTGAAAGTTAGCATTGTCACAATTATCTAGATGAGTCTTGGGCATTTTGGGTTGCATATGGGGGTCACATAGGAATTGTCACTTGATTGTCAGTTTTGCTTGCTCCAATGATCGAGTCTGTTTTTTGAGCTGGAACAAGAATTGATTATCTCTGTACTGCTATTGAATTTCAAGCAGGAAAGCTACTGAATCTCTCAAATGTTCTGTCGTTGCTATTACTAAAACATTTTGTGGAACTGATATTGATGTACTATACTTGTTTAAATCAAGGGCAGTAGATAGTCTTGCTTTTCTTTTGAAACATGGCCTTGTTACAATCTAGATGAGACTTGGGCATTTTGGATTCCATATGGGGGTCACACAAGCATTGATCGTCAGTTTATCATGCTCCATCGTGTGCGTCAGGTTGGACGCATGCTCGCCGCCCTTGTACAATGTGCTGATCACTGCCTATTACCCGACAATAGAGCTAGGGTTTTGGACCCGTACAATCTGCAGTTCCTCCACGCCTGGGAGCTAGGAGGTGTTGGGCATCATCCGCAGGAATAAACATTCCTTTATGTTCTGCAGTGAACCATCTCATATTACCGGCCTGCATTACTCAATATGCATCAATCGCGGGGGAGAATCCTATGATCGAGCATATTCGAAGAACAGGACAAACCAATCGTGCGACAAGGTTTTTTGAGATGGAATAAGAACTTATTATCTCTGTACTGCTATTGAATTTCAAGCAGGAAAGCTACTGAATCTCTCAAATGTTCTTGCTAAAACATTTTGTGGAACTAATACTGATGTACTGGTATTTGTTTAAATCAAGGGAAGTAGATAGTCTTGCTTTTCTTTTGAAACATGGCCGTGTCACAACCTCGATGAGACTTGGGCATTTTGGGTTGCATACAGGGGTCAAACATGCATTGATGTGAGAAGAAGGTACACAAAGTAGACTTGATCGTTAGTTTTGCTTGCTCCAATAGTCGAGTGTGTTCGGTGAAAAGGACAAACTAATCACGCGACAAGGTTTTTAGAGCTGAAACAAAACGGGTTCTCTCTGTACTGCTATTGTATTTCATTGTTTGTATTGCTAAATTGGTCACTTTTGAAATGCTGCTGAATTGGTCAAGTGCTCCTGAATATGAACTTCGAATCTATTGATAATTTTTTTACCTTATTCTGTACTGCTGAATTTTGACATGAATAGTTGCCAAAAAGAATTATCGCTTTTCCCTCCCTCTCTGAGGTCTTTGCTTCAAATCTGGCCGAGCACATCACAATGCAATTTTTATTAACTAGGAGAAGAAATCTAGTAGGAGTAGCTCATTCGGCCCCTCTTTAGCCCAGAACATTTTTATTTGGTCTTTTTGGGGTCAAGGGACTACTGACCACAACCCAGTGAAATTTGAGAAAGGAGCCCATGGAGCATAGCCGAGAACATATTAATTCGGCCTTTTAGGGGTCAGGGTACTGTTGAGCACAACCCACTAAAATTTGAGAATGAAGCCCATGGAGCATAGCCTACGGAGTATAACCCATGTAGAGCAGCCTATGTAGAATAGCCAAACTCTTTTTAAGTCAACCTTTTGGGCATTGCCCCCCACCTCTCAAAATAAGAAAACTCTGCCTACCCATATTTTAAAAAAAATACTCCATTATGTGGCATTTTATAAATTGAGATGCCAGGAGTGCTACCCTTTTATATTTTAAACGAGATAAACATAGACACACGAAATATTTTTAAGAAGACTAATACATAAATAGTAGTACTAATAAAAGTTTAATGATATTTATTTTATAAATATCTTTGTTGTAGTGGCAACACACTCAGTTTACGTTTATTTTATTTGAAGGTCTTTTGTTCGAATTGTATCTTGGATTTATATTTTTTTTTCTTCTAGCAATATCGTATTACGGAGAGGCTGACATCACGGACCCACCAGCATGCAGCGTCCTGGAGTTTGTTTTGAGGGTGGGTTCGAAACAAAAGTTTAAATACTTATACAGAGAGGCTCGCATCGGGGACCCACCAGATAGAACATACAAGGCTGCATCAGGGACCCACAAGCCAGAACATGCCAGAGAGGCTGACATAAGGGCCCAACAGTAAGACCATACATGGCTGCCACGGTGAAAACAGCGGACGCGGCCAAAAAAAAGTCCATCATACACATGTTGCACTTTCAGAGAAGCTAACATGTCGGAGCTAGCAGACCCAAGCATAGCCCATGAAATTGGCCTATTAGCCCCAAGCATAGCCCAATACCTTCTAATTCGGCGTTTCTGTGGTCTTGTGGCCACCGACCATATCCCATTCAATTTAGGAGTGAGCCCATGGAATATAAGCCATGAAGAATAGGACATTTGCCCCGAGTTAGCCCAGAATCTTTTTTAATTCGGCCTTTATGAGCATTTTTTGTACTTTGAGGCTGACATCTGGGACCCGAAAAAATAGTCCAACAAACACGTTTCTTTCAAATAGAGGCTGTCAGCTGGGACCCAGCATAGACACGTTTCTTGCACAGAGGTGGTTGACATCTGGGACCCAGCAAGTTGCCAAGGTCAAAACAGCGGACATGGCCAAACAAAAGTACATCATACGCACGTTTCATTTACAGAGAGGCTGATTTGTGGGACCTATTAGCATGATCGTATATAGATGCTGCATCGAGCAATGTAGCCAGTTCAAAACAGGGAGGCACGAGCGAGAAAAAAGTTCAGCATGTACATGTTTCTTTTAATGAGAGGACGAAATGGGGGACCCAGCAGCGTGAGCAAATGGTATATTCGTCGAGCGACGCTATCTAGTTCGGAACATGGTAGCGCTAGAGAAGAAAAAAGTTCCATCATACCCACAATTTTTCTAATGTGATACTAACGTAAGGGACCCACCAGCCAGAATAAACGGCTGATGCAGCGAGCAAAGCTATCAAGTTCGGAGCACGAAGCCGCTACAGAGGGTAAAAAATCCATCATACACACGTTTCTTTTAATGAGAAGATGACATGCGGGGCCCAACATAGTGGTTAAACGGTAGATGCATCGAACAACGCTATCAAGTTCGGAACAGGGTAGCACGAGCGAAGGAAAAAATCCATCATACACACGTTTCTTCTAATGAGAGGATGACATGTGGGTCTCAGGAGGTTAGTTAAATGGTAGGTGTGTCGAGCAGGGTTATCAACTCGGAACGGGGTAGCGCCAGCGAAGGAAAAAATTCCATCATACACATGTTTCTTCTAATGAGAGGACGACATGTGGGTCCCAGGAGGTTGCTTAGACGGTAGATGCATCGAGCAACACTATCAACTTCGGAACAGGGTAGCGCGAGTGAAGGAAAAAAATTCCATCATACACACGATCCTTGTAATGAGAGGCTGACATGTGGGACCTAGCAGCCTGACTAAACGGCAGATGCCTCGAGCAACGTTATCGAGTTCAAATCAGGGAGGCGTGACCGAAAAGTATGGTCCACAAGAGACACTGACATCCAGGACCCACACACATCAAAAGACTTCAGCGAGTCAACATCGCGCGAGGAAACGAAAATCTTGCTTCTGCCACGCGCTGGCCGAGCTTCCTCCATGTTTTTAGCAGATCCGTCGTAGTAGAGGGCCGCGAAGCCGGAAAAAGAAGTTTTCCATCAGCCACGGCCGAGCTGAGAATTTCGTCGCGGAAGACGCGCCTTCTACGACGACCCTCGGGCCAAGTCATTGCAGAAGGAAGCTTTTCTTGTAGTGTGTAACTGCGTTTCTTCTAGATAGATCTTGGGCAGTTAGGGCGTTCCAACATAGGAAATTTTTTGTTTTCTTCTACAGAACCCTTCAGTTACTTGACTAAAAATGAAGTTTAACACAGAGAAATATGTCTATTTTCACAGCCATCAACTTCCCCAAAGCTCAAACCTTGATCATCCTCGAGCAAGAAAACAACAAAACCATAAAGAACTTAACGTTTAAATTGAAACAACGAGAGTACTAATTCACTTTCGGTTGGTATTCATATGCATCCAACACTTCTTCCATTTGAAAAGCTCATCAAGGTTAGAGAGTTTCCAAGAATACTATACGAGCTTTATTAACTCAAAACAATCGAAGTTGAGTTTAATATAAGTATGAATAACTGAAAGTGTAACAATCAATCCAATTCCTCTAGTTAACTCTCAGCCTACCGAGGAACACTAGAATATTTTATAATAGCAGAATTAAGTAAGAGAGATCATATCCTAAGTAGCATAATAGTGAAGTGTCTTATTGACACCCACATCAGTAAATCAAGACTATCAAAACACTACTATTCCAATCATTTTCTTTCAAGAAAAATCATAGAGTAGTAACAAGACCATGCCAAATACTAGTTTGTGGAGATCTTTATTTTTCAAGGGTAATTCTCAACAAGGATCATTGAGTGATTCTTTTAATAATGGTTTGCACATCCTTCAAGAGTACCAATACTTTTGTCCATTATGGTGACAAGTGTGTGGAGGGGATGGCCCCGGGTAGGGTCAAGCTAAGGTATAAAGAAAAGGTTGACTAGGATACAAGTTGACTTATCTGTGTCGGCCGAGTAAAGGCCGAGTCACCCAAGCCATACTAACCGGCAATACTCGGCCGACATATCTTATATGCCGGTACAATATATATGTTGTTTCCTCTATGTAGGTACCTTCCTTAACGAGTCATCTAGGATATGTACGACACTGGGTTGGCGTGCACCAGAAGGGTGTGAGCCGTTCTCAGCGTCAACGCTTCTCTTTCTCTCGGAATTCCTGGAGGAGGTAAACGTTAAGTCAAGTGTGCCCCTAAAACCCAAAGCAAGGTCAGATCGCAGGATTCCTGGAGGGGACAGTGTCAAAACCGCCAACGGTCTGAGAGGATGGGCATGTCAAGTCCCATCCAGGGACTGCATGATGGAAACAGGATATGGCCTAAGCAACAACTTCTATACCATAATATGCTAGGAATATACCTTGCCACGTCAGCCCTAGATGTAACCTGGCCACCCCTTTATAAGGTGCGTCAGGTCCTCCAAGGAGAGGGTCGATTCATTTGTGTACTAGCGTGTAGTAGTGAGAGAGGTAGAAGCTCTATCTTCATCGTCTTCCTCTCTATACAGCTCAAGGAGCAATGATACTAGTCCTTTGATCATATTATAAGATCTAGATGCAGGAGTAGAGGTGTTATATCACTAGGAGAGCCTCGAACCTGGGTATATCGTGTCTTTGTGTGTGTTCTTCATGTGCTGTATCTATCGCACTATCCCTCCCTGGGTTCCACTAGTGTCTGTCCGACCCCATCTTTAGCCATCACATGGCATCTGCCATGACACTACCATGATAGTTGGCACCCACCATGGGGCTAGTAGTGGTGCTATTTGGTGTGTTCATCCGGACGGGAAACTTCATCTCATGTGGCGAGCACATCGTCTCTGGTTTGGTCCAGCGATTTGGCTCGCTGGACTTCATCAATGACAACATGGGCAACTTCAGCAACCGCCCCTTCCCGTGCACCGGCAAGTTCGTCAGCTTTGGCTCGCACAAGGTCTACGTTGCGGTCGACATTTCCCGCAGGTTCCCGTAGCGGGTCATCATAGTTGTGGATCCTCCTCTCTGTGTGGCTCGCGCTCAGCATATCGATCGCCCCGCCAGCTGCACTAAGGTGATGATGGTTGCGCCTAGAGGGGCTACCGCCAAAGAGCCAGCCGAAGAAGGGGAGGTAACTACCAGAGCTGCTAGGTCTAGGTTTCCTCCACTAGAGAGGCCCGAGAATATCCTTATGCAGGCCATAGAGAAGTTGACTACACATGTAGCTCCTATCGTAGATCCATCTTAGGCACAGGCTGAGTTGGAGGAGACCCGGCAGAAGGTGCTCGAGGGAGCTAAGCAAGTTGCTCAGGCTTAGCAGGTGTTGAACATCACCCTACGTGAGTAAAGAAAGGCTCATAAGTTTAACACAAGTCTAACTCATTTAGATGGTGTAGGGAATAGGGGCAAGAACCTCATCACTAAGATAGATAAAGAGTGTGGAGCCAAGTCTGTTGTTTCAGGTAACCCATTATCCATAGGTGTGCCAAAGTATAGTACTCCAACCAAGAACCTCAGAGCCACAAATGCGGAAGAGGCCGAGATATCCGCTTTATCCGGCGAGGCCTAGCGTAGGCAACAGGACAAAGTCAATGAGCTGGTCCGCATTGCGAATCAGCAGAATGAGGACTGCTCAAGACAAACCCGGTGAGGGTAGGTGGCTCCCACGTCGTTCATTTGGCTTGGGGTGCTCCTGCAAAATCAGCCAGAGTAGCATCACCACCTGGCGTAGTTCCTAGAAGACAAGGAAGTGTGACTTCCGGTAGAAAGAATAAGCAAATGGTGGCCTATGACCCAAATGTGGATAGGAAAGGCAAAGCAGTACAAGTTAATGCTGGGCAAGCAAGTGTTGGATGTGAAAATGGTGGCCTAGGAAATCCCGGACAAGGCAATGTGACTTAGGGGAATGCTAGATGCGGCAATGCTGGCCAGGTTAACCCGAACCATCAAGGCCATCACTCAGTTGGAGGGGGTCAGCAGCAGGTGCAGAACCAACCTCGGCAGAAGCAAAGTGTAGGACCAATTGTGCAGCACCAACAAGCTCACCCAACACAGAACAGATACAATGATGGTTATTCGTCCATGGCTAATGTCAGGTTTCCAAGGCCGGATCATCATATGATGATGAATTCATTAGGCTCTCGGCTGTGAAACAGGAACTTACAGCCGGATGATGCAAGATTGAAGCTGGAAAGGATCTATATGTCAGAGATGATGGAAAGACAAGGTCCTCCGGGTCCAACATGTTTTATACCTCGGATTCTGAGGGAACCAGCGGTGCTAAATTTTCAGCTGGCAATAGGAACAAAGACATATAACAGTAGCACCAAGCCGCGGGATTGGTTCATAGATTATGCCAATGTTGTGCACATTGCATAGGGGAACCTCAGATGGGCAGTGAGATATGTCTCACAAATATTGGAGGGGCCAGCCAGAGTATGGTTGAATAATCTACCGCTAGGGAGTATCAACTGTTGGTTAGATTTTGAGGAAGTGTTTGTCAGCAACTTCACCAGTACGTACAAGAGGACAAAGAGACCTCAGTAGCTGGCGATGTGAAAGTAGAGGCCGAATGAGACTGACCGAGAGTTTTTAACCCGGTGGTATACCTTGCGTAACTCATGTGAGGGGATAATCGAGTCACATGCCATAGCATGGTTTGTGCAAGGTTGCAGGCATGCAAGTGTGTTGTGGCAAAGGTTGCAGAGAGATATGCCAACTACATTGGCTGAGACAATCAAGATAGTAGATTCGTATGCATTTGGTGACCTGACCCAGCCCTTACTTATGTCAGCGGAGCCGAATCAGGAGTATTACTCCCGAGATGAGGCCAGGTCATCCCAAAGAAATGATTTTCGAGGTAAAAGGAGAGAAGAAAGGCCGGATTATCGGTACGGTTCAAATCAGGTGGCAGCAGTGAGTTAGGATCAGCCTAGCACAGGAAATAGTCAGCGCCAGAAGGGCACTGGTCAGCAATGGACACAAAAGACTAATGAAAAGAAAACCTGGACCAATGAGCAGAAGAAACAATGGCAAAAGAGGCCGAAGTACACGTATGAGTGTATGTTGGATCATCTATGTAAGTTTCACACACCCAATTCGAGTAAACCAGCGAATCACATGACGAGGCAGTGCGCGTGGATGCAACATGCTGGACAGGGTAAAACAGGTCTACCCCAGGCACCTTGCCCACCACAGGTCACATGAGGAAATGCTCAGACATTGGTTTTACCACCACCACCACCGAGGTATGAGAACCAGGAGAGAAGAGAAGTTCATCAAGTTGGAAACGAAAATCAAGGGGACTATGGAAATGTTAGTCATGGAGGTTGAAATGAGTACAGAGAGCACCATCAGAGTTACGTCATCTTTACGATGCAAGAAACAGACATACAGAGTTAGCTAAAGGCGTCAAATGGAAGTGAATGCAGTTATGCCGGCAGTGCCGAAATTTATGTACTGGTCTAACCAGGAAATCACTTGGAGCATAAAGGATCACGCCAAGCCCATGCCGAGTCCAGGGGCTTATGACTTGGTACTTGACCCGGCCTTCGTTGGGTCGAATATGAATATCAAATTCTCCAAGGTGCTCATAGATGGTGGCAGCAGTATTAATATAGTGTACAAGGATATAATGCACAAGCTAGGCATAACTGAGAACATGCTTTGGCCGACTAAAACCACTTTCCATGGCATTGTGCCAGGTTTGTCATGTGAGCCAATCAGGAAAGTCAGGATAGATGTTTTATTTGGCACAAGGGAGAATTGCCGGACGGAGAACTTGCAGTTTGAGGTTGCGGATCTCTCAAGTTGTTATCATGCTTTGCTTGGCAGGCCGACACTGTCAAAGTTTATGGCCAGTACACACATAGGTTACCTAAAGATGATGTTGTCAGGGCAAAATGGGGTCATAACTATTGCGGGTGATTTCAGGCGATCCATGCAGTGTGCCTCGGCCGGATCTACTCTGGTCGAGTCATTGGTGATATCCCAAGAGAAGAAGAGGATCCACGATGTAGTGGCACTGGCTCAGTCGGCTCAGCTAAATATGTCAGCGCTGACTAACCCGCATGGAAACTTATCTTTCCAGGCGACCAAGGACACAAACAAAATCCAAGTTGATGAGCAGTTCTCGGAGGGCACCGTCACAATTGGTGCGGTCCTGACCGATAAATAGGAAAGCGAGCTCGTCAACTTCCTCCATGAGAATCGAGATATTTTTGTGTGGTCCACTTAGGACATGCAAGGTGTTCTGAGGGAGCTGGCTGAGTACTTTTTGCATGTCAGGCCAGATGCAAGGCCGATGAAGAAACCTCTCTGCCGCTTCGTCAAACATAGGAGAAAAGTGATTGGTGATGAGATAGCTCGGATGCTCGTAGCCGGTTTATTATGGAAGTTCTGCATCTTGATTGGCTATCTAATTCGGTTCTAGTTTAAAAGAAGAAGGATGATCTGAATGTTGCTATGGTGTGGAGAATGTGTATTGACTACACAAATTTGAACAAGGCTTGTCCAAAGGACCCTTTTCCTTCACCTAGAATTGATCAAGTTATTGATTCGACTGCTGGTTATGAACTCTTATCATTTGTAGACACGTATTCTGGTTTCCACCAGATACCGTTAAACCTGATCAATCAATTAAAAAGAGCCTTTATTACCCCGTATGGGGATTATACCTATCGCACCATGCCCTTTTGGTTTACGTAATGCAGGTGCCACATATCAAATGTGCATGCAAAAATGTTTGCATGACCAAATTGGTAAAAATATGCAAGTATATGTTGATTATGTGGTAATCAAAACCAAAGAGAATCATACTCTCCTAGATGATATGAGGAAAACACTCGCAAACTTGAGAAGTTTCTGAATGAAATTAAACCCGGAAAAATGTACCTTTGGTGTGTCGGCTGGAAAATTACTCGGATTCCTCGTATCAAGCCAAGGTATCGAGGCTAACCTGACCAAGATCAACATCATTGAGCGAATGGAACTACCGAAGTGTCTTAACGATGTCCAAAAATTCACGGGTGGCTTGGCATTGTTGAGTCGCTTCGTTAGCCGGCTGGGGGAAAAGGCACTACCTCTGTATCAATTGATGAAAAAGTTGGATAAGTTTGTTTGGACACCACAGGCCGATAGTGCATTTCATGAGCTTAAAAATATGTTAGCTTATGCACCAGTGTTAGCCTCACCACTATCCAAAGATCCAATGTTTCTCTACATAGCAGTGACGAACTGATTCGTAAGTGTCGTGGTAGTGATGGAGCATGAAGAACAGGATAGGTCGGTGTAGAGACTAGTATATTACCTAAGTGAAGTGATTTTAGCATCAAAACAATATTACCCAGAATATCAGAAAATGACGTATGGCGTCTATATGGCGGCCAAAAAGCTCAAACATTATTTCGAGGAACATCCTATCTGAGTGATATGTGAAGCTCCTATATAGGAGATAATGGGTAACAAAGATGCTAGTGGTTGGGTTGCCAAATAGGCTATTGAGTTAGTACCATATGCCCCGCAATATGATAGGAGAGGTGCTATTAATTCTTAGGCATTGGCCGACTTTTCTGTCGATCGGGCTAAAATGCAGTATGAACCACCACTGCCTGACTCCAACTTTTGGAGAATGCATTTTGACGGCTCAAAGATGAAAACCAGGTTAGGTGCCAGGATAGTCCTCACCTTGCCTAAGAAGGATCAGTGGAGATATTCCTGCAAATTCATTTTGCAGCATCAAACAATGTAGCTGAGTATGAGGAACATGTGTATGGGCTCAAGGTAGCAAAATAAATTGGTATTTTTCGGATTTAGTGCTTTGGTGATTCAAACCTTGTGGTACAACAGGTTTTAGGTCATTGGGACGCACTTGAGCTAACATGGCCTCATATAGATTTCATGTTGAGAAAATCAGTGTTGTACCTCGCGCTGAGAATGCAGCAGCTGATGTGTTATCAAAGTTAGGCTCATACAGACAGTCAATCCCATCGGGTATAGCTCTCGAACACCTCTAGAAACCATCCATCAAACCATCGCCAGAATCCGAGTCAATCTTTATCCTAGCCAATCCGGAGTCAGAGGTTGTCCCTATGGATATAGATTGGGGGAGTATTTCGAGTAACCCGGGGACTGCTTTGGCAAACCCGGGGACTGTCTTCCAGAACCCGGGGACTGCACAGCTAAACCCGACAGAGATTATGTCAGTGGATCCAATGGAAGTTGATGAAGCTGTTTTCCCAGCCTATGTTGTACCAGCTTGGGCGCAACCGATTTTGTCTTTTCTAAGAGATGGAAATTTGCCAAGTGATGAGGTATTAGCCAGACAAGTGCAGAGAAGGGTGAAAACATATACCATTATAAATGGCGAGAGAAGTGTGACTAATGTTCTTCAACAATGTGTTGACCCGGTAGAGGGGCAGGAAATTCTCCGGGAAATCCATCAGGGCAAATGTGGGCATCATGCCTCATTCAGATCCCTAGTTGCCAAAGCATTCCAGCACGGATTTTACTAGCCAAGTGCCTTACAAGAAGCTTAATACTTAGTGAGAAAGTGTAATGGGTGCCAGAGGTATTCGAGTAAGATCCATGTGCCTCCGCACTCAAAACAATACATATCACTTGGACATTTGCAGTGTGGTGTTGGGAGACGGTAGGGCCGTTTAAGCCGGAACGTGGCAACATGACCCATATCTTGGTCATGGTTGATAAATTCACCAAATGGATTGAGGTCAAACCAATAATAAAGTGTGATGGTCCTATAGCCGTGTCATTCCTCAAAGATATAATCTTGAGATATGGATACCCAAACAGCATAATAACATATAATGGCACAAATTTTGCTGAAGGAGCATTTGCCCGATTCTGTAGTGAAACGAGAATAAGACTCGATGTTGCATCAGTCTCTCATCCCTAATCAAACGGGCAAGTTGAAAGATCCAATGGACTGGTGTTGTCTGGGATAAAACCTCGGCTCATGGAGCCGCTGCAATGATCAGCCGGATGTTGGATTGATGAAATCCGAGCAGTACTATGGAGTCTATGGACAACTCTGAATCGTTCAACTAGCTATACGCCATTTTTCCTCATATATGGAGCAAAGGCTGTATTATGATCCGACATAGTGCATGATTCGCCAAGGATCACTCAGTATACTGATACCGAGGTAAAGGAAGCCTAGAAAAATGATGTGGATTTACTCGAAGAGGCACGAAAATTGGCATTGTCCAGGTCTACAATATATTAGAAAAATCTCCAACGCTATCATAGCCGGAAAATAAACCCTCGAGTATTTCGAGAAGGGGATATGGAGCTTTGGCTAGTGCAACGCACTGCTGGAATGCACAAATTATCACCTTCATGGGAAGGGCCATTTATCATGAGAAAAGCACTTCACAATGATGCATATTATCTGATAGATGCTCAAGCACAGGAGAAGAACAAGGCAGACATGTCAGGAGAAGAGTTAAAGAGGCTATGGAATGTAGCACTACTTCGTCCATTTTACACTTAGGAGAATTGTATGTACCTCGAATTCTCATATGTTAGTTTGTATGTCGGCAATGAGCTTATGAATGAAATCTCGACACCTCGAGCAGTTACTCGGGGACTGCCTTAGTAGTAATTTTCATTTTCTGTACTTCCATTTTTATGTCGGCTAGCTTAAGTTTCTTACCCCTTAGGCAGGGTTAGTCATGTGTCGGCATCAAATGCCCACTCTTCGACTTGCTGATGTCCGAAACCCGACTTCATGGCAAGCAAGAGCAAAATCTAGAGACTATTGTGCACACGAAAAATACTAAGGAAAGAAAAATAAGCGAGTCGACATTTTTTTCTAGACTAACCCCTGTATTTAATTTCTTTTTTCTTATGTCGAATAACTCTGAGCTAATTCTCGTGGTTTTTGAGTATTGTTAATTTAATTTTCTGATCCTGTGGCTCATAAGTCGAACGCCAAAAAATTGTAGACATGAGCCAGATCATAAGATTGACTGAACAAAAAAATAAACTCGGGGACTCCGCCCAAAGGAATTCGACATAAAAATTTAGTAGTAGCAAAGCAACTTAAACTGTACAATACATTTGCACCCGACATACCGGGGATTTAACCAAATTTAAAGTTTTTTACGCCTAAGGGGTTGCAGGAGCCAAATCAGGGGCATCAGCAGATGGAGGATGAATCTCGTCTCCCGAAGTGTGAGCCTCGGTTTCATCTTTGCCATCCGGGTTTTCTTCATCACCTTCGGAGTTTTCTTCTACTTCATCATCGACGTTGTCAAGATAACTCGGCCCCTCATTCCAGGCATGAACCTGGGCATACTGAATAAGCTCATTGGATCGGGCTTGGCGCTTCTTGATGAATTCTAGGTCAGTGGTCCATTTGGAACCTGTGTGCATGGTTTGGATAATATCTAAATTGATACTCTCATACCATGAGAGCACAAAGGTTAGAGCACTATCAGCGCCGACTTGAGCAGCCAACTGACGCCACAGACTCACCCGCTCTCCACACTCCATCAGTCTCTCGACCTATTTCTTGACATGTTTTGGAGAAGACTCTTGCGGCCAGACTACCTTGAAAACCCATATGTCAGCATCAAGAAGGTCAACCCCGAAAGATTTCATTGGCCCAAGGCTGGCCGAGAGACCAACCAAGCTATCGCCAACATCATGATCTTCCGGGTTCGGATCAGCCTCGGATCTTTTGCCCGGAACTGACGAATAGCACTAGCGGCAAGAGGTTTGGATTTGGGGAAGTTGCCTAAGGAATAAGCAAAAAATAACAAGTTAGGAAAAGCAATGAGAATATAAGGGAAGGCCAGAGAGAGACTCACGGGTCACGACACTGCTCATTCGAGCGAGCTTAGTCAACCAAGTCCCAGTTTTCTTCTTGAGTTTTTCGAACTCAGTAGAAACTGAGTCAAACTTGATCTCGACTTCTTTGAGTAACTCTTTTTCCTTTTCGATCTGGGTGGTGAGTCGGATTTTCTCCTCAAAAAATTCCTGGTCGATTTCTCAAGCTCAGCCTTCTGGAGTTTCTTCAATTCATCATTCTTGGCAAGAAGCCGAGAGATTTCATTGTCTCTCTCCTTCAGCTGAGTTTGGTGCTCTCCAGCTTGTTCGAGAAAATGACTCATCAGTTTGGGCATAGATATGCAATCCTGATGAATCTCTCCAAGATATTTTGTCCCAGCTGGGCCGAGGTAAAAATTATAGTGCAAGTCAAAAGGGGTAAGTACAAAGTGAAGTGCAAGAAACAAGGTACCTTCCAAGTCAGCAAGGCGCTTTTGCAGCTCCTAGTTCTTGGCCTCAACCCTGGCTGGCAAAACCGAATCAAGGGTTAACTCGGCAGATATAAAATAAAAATAGTATTAGGGCAGTAACGCAAGGGAATACCCTTATTCTCCAGATCAAGTAACAACTTATTGTGCTTGGTGGAGAGTCCTCGATGCTCAAAAAGGAGTTTCTGAAACTTAGCGGTGCACCTATTAGTATTAGAATCCTCAAATTCATAGCCCAGTTGGTGAAGTTGCTACCATTCGTAGCAAGCTTCTCTTTCTCCATGACCACATTGAAATTAAAAGCAGGTGGTGCCATCTACAACAGAATTTGTGATGTATATTTAGACTAAGTTTATGATAGATTGAGTTCAAATAATCCAAATTACTAATGAACTCCCACTCAAAAACGACATCCCTCGTGTCCTTTTGGTGATTACATGAACCAAATCCACTACACCAAGTCCGATCATCACGTGAGTCGGTGTAGCTTCAAAGGCGAGCATCTATATGGGCATCATATCAACTATATGACTCATGCTTAACCTTTCGGTCCGTATTCTGAGGCCATGTCTGTACATGCTAGGCTCGCCAAGTAAGAACCTTAGTATTTGCGTGTGTAAAACTGTCTTACACCCGTTGTATGAAAGCGTAGAGTCGAGAACACCCGATCATCACGTGATGCCTCAAAACACGATCCACAAAACAGTGCATACTTAAGGCAGAACACATTTTTATCTTGATATCTAAATGAGGGATCATCTTATAATGCTACCAAAAGCGCCAAACTAGCAATATAAGATGCTAACATCTAATGTGTGAAGTGAGATGATATGGTCCATGCATTTGATCTCTATCATTTGCATCGTGGTATGATCTCTATCATTCCTTTGTGTGTAAGGCCAAGGTCTATGGAACTTACACATTAAGTGAGTTGTAAGAGTATCTATCATACATCTACTTACAACAATACCATATCAAGACACTAGCCCAACAACGATCTAAACTAGACGCCTCTAATTTATCAGTTGCAAGTTTTACATGGCTTAGGGCTTTCGGAGATAGAACCGGTCTTACCTACGAACATGAACCACAATGAGGATAACCAAGTTATTAGCAACTCGTTGTAAATCAGATATTGACTATAGTAGGAGAGACAGACACCCGCTAGCCACTTATGCAAAACTAGTTGCATGTCATTCGTGGAACCGGTGTCATGTACGATGACATGTAAGGTTGGTCCGGGCCGCTTCATCCCACTATGCCACCAATATCCAAAGTACATAGAAGAGTCAATAACATGATCATCATCGCCCACATATAAACATATGTGTACTACCCGTGCAAAGCACCTACGCATAAATCAGGCTCTGATACCACTGTTGGGTCCGCAGCATAGAAAACAAATTTTTTCCTACGATGAGAACTATACACCAAGATCTATATACTAGATACAGAGCAACGGGTGGACATACATCCATGGAGAACTTACCCTCGAAGACAACGAGTTTTGTTAACGAGTAGGAACTCATGGTTGATGTAGTCGTACGCTTGCTGATCTGAAGATCGTGTGGAAGTCCGAGCGCCGCAAATCAGCAGCGCATCCGTCCTCGCACACACGTCCAAGCCACCGGACAACCTCCACCTCCTCGCTCCAGCGAATCAGCGGAAGCAGCAACTCCTTCCAGACGCAAGGCCACCAGGAACATGTATCTCGCTAATCCGAGACCATGGAGAATATCTAGAGGGGAGAGAGATCCTTCACGAGGAGGTGTGGTTTGTGAGAGGGGAGAGGGGGGCTTTATATAGGAGGGAGGGAGACCCCTCCCCTCCCATAGTCGGTGCATGAGGGGGGGGGGACTCCTCCCCTCCTTCATTCATGTGGTGAACCTCCACTCACATAAACATGGCCGCCACCCCCAAATCCCACTCACATGTATTTAATATCCACCAAATTAAATGCAACTTTCAATTAATAAAACTCTTTTATTTATTTTATTCAGAATTTTGTTAATTACTTTAATTAACAAACATTCACATAAAACCCCTTGCAACATTTCAATATCACATGCAGAACAACTTTCTGCAATTTCACCCGAAACAATTATGGTTTCTATCGAAACAATTCATGTTTCTATCGAAACATTTCCTGCACTTTGCAAACCTTTTGTCTGGAACATATGTGCTCCTAAATGGTGTCCGGCAACTCTTAAGTGTGTCACCCTAAGGTTCACGAATAATGTAGACATGATTGAGACTCCTCTCAGTTTAATAATCAGAATAGGGACCTGGAGATCCATACTGACTACTGCACATTCAACGATGACTTCTGTGATGTGAGAACCTTTAGCGCTAGCAATTTAATCCCTTTGTCTCATGATATAATACATGTCCGAGATTCGATTATCGGTATCCAAAATACCTAGTTTGATCTCATTACCGACATGCACTCTTTTCTCGTTCCCGTGATATAACATTCTAGTGATCACATCACTTGCTTGCAAGCTATCTTAATGTGATATCACCGAGAGGGCCTAGAGTATATCTATCCGTCATTGGGATTGAAAAATTCCACTCTTGATCCATGAGCCTCAACATAACACCTTCATAGCATTGAACCCACCTTTATAGTCACCTTGTTACGGTGTGACGTTTGATGTTATCAAGATACTCTTCCGGTGTTAGCAATTAACATGATCTCATGGTCTAAGGACTAAGACTACTTCGTATGATGTTATAGCAATATAAACATAATGACTTGATCATAATGCTATACTTCGGATGAATGTTCATCACATCATTTCACAAATGATGTGATCTTGTTATTAACAACATCCAATGTCCATGATCGTGAAACCTTGATCATCTTGTTAATCAACAAGCTAGTCTATAAGAGAGGCATGACTAGGAACCCTTTTTGTTTATTAAACACACATGTATTGACGTTTCCTATCAATACAATTATAGCATGCAAAATAAACATCTATCATATACAAGGAATACATAATAACAACTTTATTATTGCCTCTCAAGGCATATTTCCTTCAACTGGATATTCGATTCTACTTAAGATTCTAGTCAGGAAAACTTAACCCAAATCTAGGTGGCTGGATATTCAATTCTACTCAAGATTTGAGTCAAGTAAACTTAACCCGAATCTAGCTGGCTAGATATTCGATTCTACTCAAGATTCGAGTCAAGTAAACTTAACCCGAATCTAGGTGGCTGGTTATTCGATTCTACTCAAGATTACAGTCAAGAAAACTTAACCTGAATCTAGGTGGCTGGATATTCGATTCTACTCAAGATTCGAGCCGAGTAAACTTGACCCAAATCTAGGTGGCTAGATATTTGATTCTAATGGGTATTTCAACTAAGTTATGATAACTCAACCCATTACCTCGGATGAACTAAGATTCACAATTAAATTAAGTAGTGTTGGTCTAAGAGCATCCGGCGGAGTAATATCTTACTCCCCTGAGGCTCGGGGACTAGGGGTTATATGTATATCTATTGCAAGTATGAAAAGTATAGCCGAGGTATTTATCTCCATCATCCTGTCAGCTTTAGCAAGAGCCGCTCGGGTAGTATACATCCTCTCAACAATTTCGGCCGGGCTAACCTTCTGCTCCTTTGGGTTTCTAGACAGCACTACGCCATAATCAGTGTTGTTCCAATCTATGGCATAATGGGTGAGGGAACCAAGGCTTTGACCGCTCAAAGTTTGGGTTAGGTCCAAACCTTTCCCTACCGAAGTTTTCTTGGCGGTGGCCATAGCCGCGTAGGGCTAACATGAAGCGATAGTTGTTTGTCCCGAGCCAAACAAGAGGTAGCACTGGGTTTCTTCAGCATTTTGGCAACTGGCGGTTGCTTGGGTACAACCGCAGTTTTCTTCTACGTTACCTTGGTTCCTGCAGCTGGTTTCTTCGATTTAGTAGTTGGGTTCACCTGCTGCTGTGATGTTGTTAGCTATGGTTGAGATTGTGAAGTTGGCTAGAGCTAAGGCTGCTGGCTCTGGCGAGGTGGTTGTTGTTGCTGAGTCTGGGCTGACTCGGATGATGGTTGTGTTAGTTGCTGCTATTGGGTCCAAACTGGCTCTAGAGGCTGCTGCTGTGCTTGGTAAACTTGAGAATGGTCAGACACCTAAACCATACCTCAACCAAACCCATGCTAGCAAACATGACAACCGAACTTAAACTGAACCCATTTGATATTTAAGCCACCCCAACCAAAACAAAACCTGCTCGTTTTCTCACCGAGACTCAACTAAACCAATACTTCAACCGTGGGTTGAAACCATTTAGAAAAGTGGGTTCGGAACTAATGGATCAAATGGGTTCACATAATGAAGCAATGAGCACATAAAGATCCAGGAATGGATCAAGCGCTGCGGTGAGAGCATGCACAATGCCTGCCAGAAGTCAGACTGTTGCACCTTGCAGGTACGTGACAGGACGACCACACTAGACGATGACTTGTGCTTCACGATGGCAATGGATGGGGATTTGCGTGTCGGAGGTGCCAGTGCCGAGGATGATGTTCTACGTCAGCGTTGTCGGTGTGCAGGTCGACTAGGAGAGCTCTAGCAACTCATCTGCGGCCACCGCCGCCATGCCCCACGTCTTGCCGACAGCCACCGGCAGCTCTCCATTTTGCCTGCACTGCGCAGGTCGACGAGGAGAGCTCTAGCAGCTCGCCAGTGTAAGATCTCACCATAATAAGGTAAGATCCCTGTGATTGCAATGCTAGTCCCTGGATCGAAATGCTAGCACCCACAGTTTAAGATGAAGTACACAGAAACAAAGGTCATTATTACATCGCATATCCAGGAATATAATGGTTCTTACAACTCACTTAGCCCAAGGCTAAGACACAAGTTCACATTACACAGCATAATAATAATAGAGTCTTTAGTATTCATGTGCCACAGGCAAGCATGTCGAGTGTAGACCCGCAACCCTACTCATCATCAGAGTATCCTGCAACATAATAAGTTATAGCCACAAGGGTCAATACATTTGGAATTGTATTGGAAAGGGATACCATAGATACTTAGTATAATCCAACAACTACATGAATATATGGCTAGGTGGGGTTATGGCTGGCTTTGCAAAAAGCTAGTTTAACTTATAGTTTTTGAAGAGTAAGCTTTCTCATTCAAACTCTAAGGTACCAATGATAGACATCACTGAACCACTACCCATGTTCACCCACAAGTTTTAACTTAGAGAAATTTGGATGAGGAGATTATTGAACTACTTCACTGTCTTGAGGCTCAGAAGTTGTCCATAACCGGGGACACGGCTAAGTACTTAGTTTTACCCTCTCGAGAGGTGGTGCACTTTCCCCACAAGACTCGACATGCATCGAGACAAGACCTTTCAGAAACAATCCCTCAGACCACCACGGACGCGTTCCATCCTACCACATCTACCACCTTCTGTCTGTCTAGCTGAGTTCTTGCAACTTAATTGGTTAAGGCAGAGCCCATATGCCATGTGGCTGCACTGGAAGCTTCATGACAAGAATGTCTCCAATCTCTTTGTTCCTGGGCGGCCATCCACAAGTGTGATACACCAGCTGACCATAGACATGGACCCTGAGTAACCACTCAACATAATCCAAGCAAGTCCCATTCCACCCAGGTGTTTTATTAACATTAGTTGTTTTCTTAGTCAAACAAAATAATATCTTTCCATACTATCTTGATATGTATTTTCCACCCACGAATTCTAATAGCATGGCTAAGCACTCTAGCATACGAATTCTTTCAACTAGGAAGTACTACCATGATATAATCTATAGGGTAGCATAGCATAGTATAGTGACACATAAATAATCCTATCATGCTAAGATCTACCAAAATAACACTAATGCAATAGTGAAAATAATAGGACATGAGATGAAATATCACTTGCCTTGGTAGCTAGGGGAATAGGTACAATCCTCACAGCAACAAACTTCACAATCCACACAACCTACACAAGATCAATACAACAACAATAATTCAATCAATAAAACATTACAAAAAAATGAATGCATGCAAAATGCAATGATATGATCACAACTCTATAACTTACAGAGTCTACAGTACAGAGGGTAAATTACCTCATCTAAATGCATAATAAATACCCCAAAACAATTTAGAGAACAATTTTTATGAGCAAAATACTCCTAAAAAGGTTCTGCCTATAATTCCAATTTTTCAGAGGCAAAAGTGTGAAACATGGCCTCCACAATAAAGGTCTTATTTTTATGAATCCATAGACACCAAATTTGTATTTTTTTGAATTGTGGAACAAAAGTTATGGATTTTCTAAGTTTAATACAAAATCTGTCTAATTTCTATTTAAACAGATAATCCTAGGCGACGTGGCGCAACCTGATTGGCCCGTACCGGTTCGGTTGGATCGACCGCTGCAGACTGTTAGATCTTAAGTGACAAACGGACGGATCTGATCATCCCATACCGCTTCGGTCGCGATCTAATCCTAACCGCTGACGATAAATCTAACGGCTCCTAGGGCCTGGCCGAAAACGGGCGGCGCTGACTAGCTGTGCGCGGCGGCGGAGCGTCGGCGGACAGCGTTCCGGTGGTTCTACAGGGGCAGGGAGTCCGTGGACACGTACCAGAGGTCGAGGAGGTCGTGGCGGTATCGATGGAGGTCACAGTGGCGTGGGGGTGCTCTGGTTCAGTCACGATCCCTCGCCGGAGTTGCGTCGACGGCGGAGCTCACGGCTCTGTGTTGGAGATGACGGCCTGGGGCTCGGACAAGCAAGCAATGGGGTCAGTGAGACGCGCCCGAATCAACACGATCTAGCAGAGGCCAAAAGGGGGCAGCGGAAACCCTACCTTCACCGGAACAAGCGATGGACGGCGGCGGCAGAGGGAGTTCGCCGGAGTAGACCGTGCCGTTGACCTGGAGCAAAACAAGGCACATGGCCGGGGTTAAAACACGCGCCAGGACCCGGCAATCAAGACAGGGCAGAGAGAAGGGCGCGGCGTGGCCGGAGCTCAAAGGAATCGTCGCCAGAGTAACTTCGGACGGCGGTGGTTTGAGCTGGTAATTGGGGAGCCTGGGGGCTCTCCAGGGGCTGTGGTTGGGGGAAACTGACGAGGAGGGGAAGGGGGTTAAGTAGAGGTGGCTGTGATGGCGATTTAATCGCGGTAACGCTTGAATTCGGCCGGACTTGGAAATGGCAGAGGAGGTGGAGGGGCGTCGGCCGTTCGTTTAGGAGACGATGAGGTGGCGTTGACGTGGCACGGGGCCCAGTGGTAAGTGAGTGGGGGTGGGTTGAGGGGGTGTGCGGAAAAACAGAGGGGGAGAGGGAGTCCGGGTGGGCTGCTGGGCCGGATTGGGCCAAAGGCCAAAAGCTGCTGCTGTTTAAAAAAAAATTCCCTCCTTTCTTTTCTTTTTGAATTTCTTTTCTAGTTTTGTTTGAATTTAGCAAAAGTGCTCCAAAAGTCTCAAAATTTCACCAAATTTTTGGAGGACAAATCTAATGCAAAGTAGTACATGCCATGATGATTTCAATGCAATGATGATGATTTTCAGATGAAAAATTTGGGATGTTACAGCCAGCCTCATCAGGGGTAACACCCCTTGCCGGACGTTGGCACCAGCAGCACTTTGCCGGCAAGGTCCAGCTCGCTCCATTCTTCCCCACGCCACCGACAAGGTCCTGCTCAAGGCTCCGTGCTCCACGGCCAGTGAGAGCAGCTCTAGGCTCGAAACTTTCTCTAAAGTTCTCAACGCCGAGCTTGCTATCATGCTGCTCAATGCGCTCACCGTTGGTTCCTTCTCTGCTCTGCTGGCTTGCTCTGCTCGTCGATGGTGCCCTGTTGGACCTCTGCTTCTGCAAAGAACCATCAATCTCAATCAAGGCGACATATAGGAGCTCCGTCCCTCGCCTTTGCCTCTTCGCCGCCATCTGCTGCTCCCTTCGCTGCGCCGCTGCTATCATTGTTAGTTCCTAAAGCAAACTGCAAAAATTGAATCAAACTACAATTTGAATCACTACTGCTGTCATATGTCATCGTTCAATTTGAGTCACTGTCACTTGTCCAATTTTGTTCAAAAAAGTGCAGTTCATTTTCAGAATTTCCCTAGCTAGAACAATTTGAATTTGAATAATCTTAAATTTGAATCACCGTTAGTTGTTCAATTTGGTTCAACTATGTATGACACACATGTGTCAGACAACTAACAAGTTAGCAATTTAGAGTAGGGCCTCAATTAATTGATTCAATCTGACTGACCTGAGCAACTCATGTATCATATGGAGCAAGATACATTTTTCTCTTTGCCTGACAGCAGACTTACACGTACGTATGAAGATGACAAGCTATACAAGATGCAAAAATAGTATCACTTGATCTCACTAGCTATACTAGGTGCAGAAACTGGGACCTCACGAGCCTTCAAACTTTAATGCAACAATACTAATACTAATACTAATGCCACATACCTATCCAGTAGATCTTGGTGAACTCTGTATATTTCTAAATCTGATACAATCAACTGAGGCAATGAGTGCAGTTTGTTTTAGCTGCATCGCTTTGCACGTCACCGTCGATTCTTCTCCTCACCGCACAGACCTCTTCCACCACCGCCACCTGCCTTGCCCTTGTGCTGCAATTGCTCTGGCTGCTAGGAGCGATCGAGGAGGAGAAGACCCTGAAGTTGACTTGGGAGGAAAGCGGTGGTGGCTACAGTCGCGGGGAGGGGGTGGAAAGGGGATGGCGAGCCACGAGCGGTGGCAGCTTCAGTCACCGGGAAGGGGAGGGGGTGGGGCGGGGATGGTGAGATGAGAGTGGTGGCAGCGGTCGTGGATAAAGACGATGATGGCTTGAGCGACAAAGACGAATCACTCACATGAACCGGTTTGGAACCACTGCTTCAGCCTATTAGGAACCAAAACCATTGGAACCCATACCCAACTGCACCAAAACACTTATGAGGATAAACCAAACCAAACCGAACTGTTATCTAAAAAGGCCAATTAGCACCCAAACCAAAAAATCCCATATGCAAAACCTAACCAAAGAAACCTGGTTAAAGTAAAACTAATCTCAGATTTAGTGCTTGGGGTGGAACTGGCTCCAGGATTACCGGAGCTTCAGCTGAAACTATCTCGGCGCCCGTGTTACTGGCATCAGAATCTCCATCTATATATCAAGGATGGTGGTGTTTTCCCTCTGGTCTGGCATAGCCTTGTCAATTGGGGCACCACCTCCCCCTCCAACCTCGGCCTCACCCACTGGCTAGGAAATATTTGTATCTGGTGCTAGGGGTGTGTTAGCCCGAATCGGGCTATGAAATCGAGTATCTTCTAGAGGAGGAGATGGTGGCGTAACAATTGGAGAAGTCATGCTGGAGCCACTTTGGGGAATATCCAAAGCAGGCCTGGAGTTGGATATGATGACTATCATGGAAATGGCCACAGCAGTCGTTGCAGTAGGCAGCGATTGTTAGAATCGGGGGCGAGAGCTGGCGGCCATCTGCGGCGCGAGATGGGGGCGGATGCACATGGGTTTACCTAGGTTCGGGCCCCCGAAGAGTAAAGACCTACTCCAGCTAGATTAGATTGATGGAGAGCAAGTTACAGGGGTGGCAAGCTCGGCGTCTAAGCAGCGAGTCACTCGAAGGGGTGTATGATGGAACGTAAGTCCTTAGATTACCCTAGGGAGGTTTATATAGGAGGCACCTTGCTAGGATTTACAGTTTACAACCGAACAAGGTATGGATTCGGAGGCGTTGACCTAATCCGACTGGGCTTCGAGTACGCTTCTGAGCCTCTAGTCTCCAATCGCTAGGCCTTTCCTCAATCGCCTTCCAGTCGCTGTCCTGCAAGCCCATTCGCTAAACCTTTGACTCAGCCGGAACATCTTGCTGGGCATACCCCATTTGGCATATCCCCATCAGTAGTCCCTGAGGCCATCGTTGATTCAAACGCAGGTGTTCATTTAGTAGTTAGAGTAGGCGAGTCCAATTTGGACGCCCAGTCGAATCGCCGATGGGCTCTGCCGAAACCAAGGAAATTCTCCATTGGGCTTCCAATCGCTGCTTTGGCGAATATAATCGCTACCAGGTCGCTGCCCCGCCGACTAGACAGGGCACAGTTGCAGGCGAGTCGAGTGAAGGAGTTGGACCGTCAACTTGGTCAAACTATCTGTTGGGTAGTCCAACGGTAATTTCGGCGCAATTACCGCGGGTAACGGCTACCCCGAGATTGGCGGGTAGCACTCCTTTATAAGGGGAGTGACAGATCAGTCTTGTAGATCCTTCCTCGCATTCTTCATCCTCGCGCATCCATTCCTTCTGTCTTCCCTTGATCCAAACTCTCAAGACGAAGCGATCCGGCTTTCTTCCTGATGGCGCCTTTGAAAGGTTCATGGGGAAAATCCAAATGCACCATGCCGCAGCTTAGGTCCTTTGAGGACGCCGAGGTCCTCTGGAAGGGGAATTGGCGGATCCCCGTGTCTTCCGAGATCGAGCCGAAGCCGCGTGCTGGCGAGTTCATCTACTTCCCAAGCCATTTGGAGAGGGGCTTGGGGTTCCCTACTTCGTTGTTCTTCCGGCTGTTCTGCGCATATTATGCGATCAAGCCGTCGGATCTCGGCCCGCATAGCATCGAACAGCTGGCGATCTTTGTCGCCTTCTGCGAATGCTACCTCGGTTGCAGGCCGTACTTCCCGCTATGGCTGGAGGTGTTCCACGGCCACATCAGGCACGAAGGGTCTGGCGGTCCAATCTTGGCGGCCGGAGGCGTCACCTTTCAGCTGAAGCCAAAGGTCAATTTTGTCAAGCTCATGCTACCGAAGAAGGCCGCGAGCAAATGGAAGAAGAGCTGGTTCTACGTGATGGAGTCCACGCCCTCCGGCGAAGTGGCATTGCCAGAATTCATCGCGGAGAGAAGCGAGCCCCGTCGGCTGGCAATGGGCAGGCTCCCTAATGATCAAAGGATGGTCGTCGCGGAAATGATGGACTAGATCCAGAAGTGAAGGACCACGGGCTATCCTCGATCAACCTGTACAACTACTGGCTCGGGCGGCGCCTGGTTCCATTGGCGGCCTGGCCGCACTGGATATACGAGTACAGTGGGAAGACAATCCTTCCCGGACTAGCAAGGAGTCGTGGGACACTAAAGACTATAAGGCTGCCTTGAAGAATATTATCGACGCGGAATTTACAACCACGTCGGCCGGGCTCGCCTCGTACGTGCCTATGAAGAACGAAGCTCCCACGGTAAGTCTTTTTCTCTGAATTTATCTTCAATCATGATTCCCACGGTGCAATTTGCAGCCGCATCTTTTGAAACTTGTTCGTGTCCACTCTCAGTTGTTCCAGGTTCTGGAAGGCTGGCTCCCCCCACTCAACGAAGAGGTCCCCCAAGAGTTCGAGGAGGGTGCCGAAGGAGAATCCTCTGAGGAGGAGATGGAGGTTCCTCCCCCAGCACCCGTGGCCCGCAAGACTCGCATGCAGAAGCAACGCGAGTTCGAGGTGAGCCGTAGTCTTGAAGAGCGTGAAGAAGACGACGAGATCTTGCAAGAGTACAGTTCTCGGCGAATAGCCATGCCGGCAAAGCCCGCACATAAATCGAACTCGCCAGCGAAGAAGCTGGCGTCACCGTCCAGGTTGGCGGTGGCGTTCGAGTCGGATGACGAATCCGACGACGATGCGGCCAAGACCTCACGCAAGATCCCGGAGGGTGCGATTCCGATGATGGGATCGGAGGCTGAGGACACCGAAGCGGCGGTGGAAGTTCCACTTGTGGTGATCATGCCAACAACTTTGGTGGCGCCAGAGCAGGAGGTAGCTAAAGCTGTGGCGTCAAAGTCGCCGCGACCTTCAGGGACGACTGCGTCTTCTGAGCCGGAGATTCCAGCGATCGTGGCTTCATCATCGAAGAGGCCCGCAGTGTTTTGGGCTTCGGATGTCTTCGAGAAAGGCCTCACGCGCAAGCTAGGCCTGGAGCTAGATAAGCCCACCCACATCAGCACAGGGTTGCGTGTTCTT
The DNA here is from genome assembly GCA_910589775.1 of Avena eriantha. Taxonomy (NCBI): domain Eukaryota; kingdom Viridiplantae; phylum Streptophyta; class Magnoliopsida; order Poales; family Poaceae; genus Avena; species Avena eriantha. The sequence goes on from OU342744.1 coordinate 447,850,491, forward strand.
CCAGTCGCCAAGTGTCGGGGGGATGACCTACCGATACCCCAACCAGACAAGAATCATGGTAGTCGGATCGTGTCCGGCTGGCTGAGCGCAGCCGGACAGGAGCAAGTCGAGACGGCTACCTCACAGTAACCGGAATGGCGAGGAGCAGCAAGGCATGGGACAGGCTACATCAGTGTAGCCGGATCCAATAAAAGGACAGCGCGACGTGCTACACAGTGCACGGTACGCCCTAGTACGATGACAAGACTCGCAACTACCCAGCCATACCGAAGACTTTGCGGGGTGACGCGGGAACAGTGGCCAGACGCTGACGACAGGCTCGCACGACATTCACTGTACCCACGACGACCTTACCGCTTGTACCCTGATAGGATGTGAGTGTGCCGAGTACTGTAGAAGACCAGCCGGCTGGGACCTGCCTATGGGGCCCGCCAGCCGGACTGGCCAGTAAGACTATTGCCTCTCTGCCTATATAAGTAGAGGCAAGGTTCTAGTAGAGGGGGTTGGTCTCAGTGCATTTAAGATAGTACCTAGAGAATACTGCTCGAGGAGCGATTGTAGCCCATATACCACTCATAGTCAGATCGGCAGGAGTAGGAGCTTTACCTCATCACGAGGGCTCCAAACCTGGGTACTTCCTGTGTCCAGCTACACTTGCTTGTATCTAGTCCCGCCTGCGGACGCCGTCGATAGCTTCCCTGCTATTCCCCACACCTCTATCTAACCTGCTTAGGTACTACCATTACCAATACAACGATAGTTGGCGCCCACCGTGGGGAAAGATGGCTTCGACCGGAGTCACGTTCCGCATGGGACCCCGCACTTCAGCCGGTGAGCGCGTGGCCTCCGGCCTAGTGCTCACGCTCGGCAAATTCGATTGCATCATCGACAACGCTTCCTGCTTCGCCGGAACCTCGTTTCCGGCAAACGGTTCAATCCTGCTTTTCAGCAACCTCCCCGTCTATGTTGCCATTGTGCCAGAGCATTTCCTTAGGGAGATCATTTCTGTCGCAGAGCTACCGCACCTGGGCAGCAGCGCCTCCGTCGCCCCTCGCAGCGTCGAGGTAATGATGGCCGGCTCCAGCTCTCACCCCCACCAGCCGTGGGAGCGAGGCATGGACGAGGGCGGAACTTCTGCGCCGCCACAGTCCCGAAACCCGGTGGAGGAGGCCATCGACCGGCTCCTCACGCCGGTTATCCTCCGGGATAACACGGAGGAGGTGGAGGCCAACTTCGCCATGGAGAGACAGCTTATCCTCCAGGAAGCCATGGAGCTGGCTGTGACCCGCAAGCAGATCGAGATCACCCAGCACGAGTACGACCACGCACATGGCTTCCCTCCGCCTACCGCAGAGCCGAGCCAGCACGGGCAAGTGCGACGCCGGGACGGCAAGCTAGGCGGTAGGATGGAGAAGGATGGCGAGCCGGATCCCGCACCCACTCTCATTCGGCCCACCTACAACACGCCCATCAAGAACCTGTGTGCGGTGCGAGCCGCAACAGACGAACTGCCCAACCTGGAGGGCGAGGAGCGAGCCCGCCAGCACGCTCAGGTGCAGGAGCTCCTCCGGATCGCGGACGAGCAGGCTGATGCCAACCGGCAGATGCAGGAGGATCCCAGCTGCTCCAAGGGGAGCAATCCGCCAGCCAACAGCAAGGGTGCGCCCCGTGACACCCAGCAGGCGTCCTCTCCTTCGTGATTATCCACACCCACTCCTTCAAGTTGTGGTAGCGGGGATCATGGCGGGACAGCCGGGTCAGGTCCAGCCGGCCGGAGTAGAAGCACATCTTGTGCGCCCGCTGCTGTAGGGCATCATCAGCCTGGACATCCAGCTGAGGGTGATGTCCAGGCCAGTCAAGCCAGCAGTGACGAGGACGCGCATGCGCTGCAGCATCGCATCCAAATCCGCCTTCTCGTCGTAGATCTTCAGATCCCACTGCTGCTGGCTAGATTCCATGTCCTGGAAAGCCGGCAGGTTGATCCGGTCCTCGGTGGTGAGGTTGCGGACATAGAAGTACGACTGTTTCCATAGTCGCACCGTGTCCTGCAGCCGGAACTTGGGGTAGCCGGTCTACATGCGGGAGTAGATGGAGGCGCCGCCGCACGTCACCAGCGGCCCCTTGGTGAACTGGACCTGTGGCCGGACTCGGAAGAGCCGGCAGAAGAGCCCGAGATCCGGTTGGATCCCAAGATAGCTCTCGTAGAAGGCCACAAAGTGCGCCAGCGTCCCGATGGCATTGGCACCTAGGTGGTGGACGCGAAGGTCGAAGAAAGCAAGAAAAGTGAGGAAGAAAGGATGCACCGGCAGTGCGAAGCCGCGGGCAAGATGCGAGAGAAAAATCACCCGCTCCCCCTCCGCCGAGTGCGGTGATTCCTCTCCCTCCGGCGCCAGCCACACCTCCACCTCTGTGTCCTGCGGCAGCACGCGGGTGGCGCGGTACTTCTGGATGTGCTCCTCTGTCATAGAGGAGCCGCACCAGGCTCCGCGTTTGGCAGCCATCTTGGGCTCATGGGGAGGCACTCTGGTTGGAGAGTAGCAGTGGCCCGTACCGCCGACGACGCTAAACTGCTGGCGCGGCGAACTACAGTAGCAACAGCAGCAGCGAGCGGGGCGACACGAGGACGGCAAGGGCGTAGGAGAAGAATGTGGAAGCAGGGAACAGAGGGACGAACCACTCTCCCCGGGCGGCCCTTTAAAGACCCGGAAGCGGAACCGTCCGTGGTGCCACGTGGCGCCCGCCCAGACGCAACCCGCTCCCCACACCACGCAGGATCCTTTGCGCGGGCACGAGACGCGCAGACTATCAGAGTAGAAACCGAAGAGGCAGACGGCAGTTCTCGAGGCGACGCGTGACGTGACGTTATGCTGCCCGCCGTAGTGTAATGATGGCACGTGCGCGCGTGGCCGGCGTCAGCACTGATGTCACGCGTAGCGCAACCGCTAGGCGTAGCCGGCTAGAAAATTCAAAATGAAATAGGAGCGTGCGCACATTTCACCTAAGGGCGAAATCTACACGTGCTCGGGGGCTAGTGTCAGGGGGATGACCTCCGGATACCCCAACCAGACAAGAATCACGGCAGTCGGATCGTGTCCGGCTGGCTGAGCGCAGCCGGACAGGAGCAAGTCGAGCCAGCTACCTCACAATAACCGGAATGGCGAGGAGCAGCAAGGCATGAGACTGGCTACATCAACGTAGCTGGATCCAATCAAGAGGACAGAGCGACGTGCTGCATAGTGCATGGTACGCCCTGGTACGATGACAAGACTCGCAACTACCCGGCCATACCAAAGACTTTGCGGGGTGATGCGGGAACAGTGGCCAGACGCTGATGACAGGCTCGCACAGCGTTCACTGTACCCAGACAACCTTACCGCCTGTACCCTGATGGGATGTGAGTGTACTGAGTACTGTAGATGAACAGCTGGCTGGGACCCGCCTGTGGGGCCCGCCTGTCGGACTGGCCAGTAAGACCGTTGCCTCTCTTCCTATATAAGGAGAGGCAAGGTTCTAGTAGAGGGGGTTGGTCTCAGTGCATTTAAGACAATAGCTAGAGAATACTGCTCGAGGAGCGATTGTAGGCCATATACCACTCATAGTTAGATCGGCAGGAGTAGGAGCTTTACCTCATCACGAGGGCTCTGAACCTGGGTACTTCCTGTGTCCAGCTACACTTGCTTTTATCCAATCCTGCATGCGGACGCCGTCGATAGCTTCCCTGCTAGTCCCCACACCTCTATCTAACCTGCTTAGGTACTACTGTCCCCAATACAACGACACCAAGTAGGTCTCGGGTTTCCTTTCGAATTCTTGGACGACTTTTTGTATGATTTCTTTGCTGAATTTGGAGGTTTTTGTAGGTCCGCCACTAAGAAGATAGGTCACCCTTCGGTAGCTAAAATTCTGTCGACCATCACCACGGGGGAAGGCGATCTCCCCAGGAAGAGGAAGCCGATTGCGGAGGCTGCGCCTGCTAAAGACGCGAAGAAGCAGAAGGGTGAGCCCGACGAGGCCACAACAAAAGATAGCACCAGAGGGAGTGATGCTACCACCGGCGGCGAGGAGGTGGCAGCCACTCAATCGGAGCCAGCTGAGGGGGCTCCAATGGCAGTACCGCTGGCTCCAGCAACCAGTGCCCCGATGAGGGCGTCCGCGTCATTCCCGTGCTTCATGGCGAGGGGTTTTCTGTTCGTGGCAGAAACCCAATCTCTGCAGATGCCGGAGATTGTCGATGAGGACGTCGGACCTCGTCGCGGGCGTACCTCCTTTATGGTCCCTTCGACAGACGCCAGAGAACTTCACAATATGCTTGGTGCTGCCATTCAGGTACGTCCAGTCCCCGAGTGTCTAGTCGCTGAATTTCAGCGGCTAGGCACTGAGTTTCTTCTAGTCACCAGTCCCCGAGTGTCTAGGCGCTGAATATTTCAGCGGCTGGACACTGAATTTGTGTTTTTGCAGTTGCTAATTTTTTGTTCTGCTTGTAGGGCTTGCAGAGGGAGTCGGCTGATCGGCATGCCGCAAAAGAGCGTCTGGAGCATGATCTGCGCGTGGCGCAGGAGGCAAACGGGCGACTCCAGGAGACCGCCGGTGCCTACATGTTTTACTTGGCGATTGCAAGCTGCTGATGTTGACAGAATGCTGACTGTTGTTTCTGTTCCATTCAGATGGTCTTCCAGACGCCATTGCCAAAGCCCGAGAAGGGTATGTTCCAGCTACCGAGCTAGACATGGCGAATGGGCATATCGACTCGGTGGTGAAGGAACTGGAGGAGGCGAAAGCAGCTGTGATATCTTTTGAGGATAGGGCAAAGGCCGTAGTAGCCGCGGCTGTGGAGGAGCGGAAGGCTGCGGACTCCATCATCCTTGGGCTATAGAGCGATCTTGCTGCCTTGGAGAAGCACGTCACCGAGCACTGCCGGAAGCTTCATTGCTCTTCTTTTTGACATGTGCGGTGAGTCCCCGAGTGGGTGAATTCATGGTGGCACTAACGTCTGACGTTGCAGCTGTGATAGGTCAAAGCGATCCGGTGGTGCAAACCTTCAACGCTTCGCAGTATGTGACCGCGGTGGTGAACGTGGCCACCGCCTCGGTGTTGTGCATCCAAGCGGTTCTCCAATGAATGTCCCCCACCGAGGTTATACTTGGGGGACTGACTAAAGTATCGCGCTACCTGGAGGAGGTACCCGGTGTCGTAGAATGGATGATGCGTCGGCTTTCAGGCGCGGGGCCACCACGGCGTTGAGCCTGGGGTCGCGCACTTCCTTGACGACTTCGACCTCGACGACGTCACCAGCGACTACCCTTCGGTGACTAGCGCGGTGGAGATATTGGAGGTGTTGAGGCTGACCGCCAAGGATGTCCCCTTTGCTGATCGGGTCCTGGCGATGGGGGACCTGATGTCGTACTAGGAGACGATGGTGGCGTCGGGCGACCCCGAGCCGGAACATCGCGGCCTGAAGTCGGAGCAACCCTTCCGGTCGGCACTGTCGAAGTTGCTGACGACCTACCCGACGAACCCATGGCAGCCATTCATCCGTGTCAAGAGTGGTGGCGATGCTTCTTCATCAGGGCCTGCAAAATAGATAGCTTCTCCGGGCAATTTGTAAGATATGCCAAGTGGCGACTTTTGTAATATGAACAATATTTGTGTAAAGGAGTAAGAGGAGTCAATCGACTCGCAATGCAAGTTTAATTGTGTAGTGTGTTTAACTTTTGTTTGACCGAGTCCCCGAGTGCATCCGCCCTTTAATGGGGTATTACTTGTTTGTGTACATATGTGTTTGCTTTGGATTTTTGTGTTGGTTGTTCCTCGTGACTCCGAAGGGGCGAGTCCCTGAGTGTGAGTGGGGGTTTTTTTAGGCGAGTCCCCGAGCGTGTGCCTATTACGGGTTGTTGGTGCATTGTTTGTAACGCGTCTCTCCCCCTGGCTCAGAGAGCTAGTCGCGTGGTGAGTCCAAGGCAGCTCTCTTACTTGGTGTGTTCCCGAGCCACGTGAGGGTTTCTGTTTGTGAAGTCCCCATGCGTGGTACTTAACCATTCGAGTCACTTTGCTCGAGGATGGGGAGGACAGGTCGCTGTGGGAAGCGTATGTCGGTCTTCTTGGCACGGTGGGCCAGTCGAGCAGGGTGACTCCGATGGTGGATCCGGTTTGGCGTGTTCGTGGACGACACAAAGCCCAAATATCTTTGGTGTCGGTCGCTCGACCAAGGGTTTACTTCTGTAGGTAGTGTATTGCTTAATGTATGAGTGCGAGTGGCACAAGAGTATGGCGAGTGGACACAATTTGTGCGATCCGAATGAATTTCATTATATATCATCTGGGTACAAGTTTGAGTTTTATGTATAGAACTTTCGGAGAAGGTTTACATTCCATGGCCTCCCGGCCTCAAGCTGGCCATCGCCTCGTATGTCGACGAGGTAATAGGCGTCGTTGCCGAGGACGCGTCGTATGGCGAATGGCCCCTCCCATAGAAGGGAGATCTTGTGCATGCCTTTCTTGTCCTGGGCCAATCGTAGGACCAAGTTGCCCTCCTGGAAGGTGCGGGTCTGGACTTGGCGGCTATGGTAGTGGCGGAGCCCCTGCTGGTAGATGGCGGTGGGGGAGCGAGCTAGGTCGCGTGCCTCGTCGAGCTAGTCGATGCTGTCTTGGCGGGCGGTCTTGTTTGTCGCCTCGACGTAGTTGGCGACTCGAGGTGAATCGTGCTCCAGGTCGGTCGGCATCCCGGCTTTGGCACCATATACCATAAAGAAGGGCGTGAACCCCGTGGAGCAGTTGACGGAGGTGCGAATCCCCCATATTACGGAGGGGAGCTCTTCAACCCAGCATCCTGGGGTTCGCTCGAGGGGCACTTGGAGTCCTTGCTTGAGTCCGTGGAGGACGCTCTGATTGGCGCGTTCTGCTTGGCCATTTGACTCTGGGTGGGCGACTGAGGCGAGGTCGAGTCGTATGCTATGCTCTTCGCAGAATTCTGCCATGGCGCCCTTGGCGAAGTTGGTGCCAATGTCCGTTACGATGCTGTACGGGTAGCCGTACCGGTAGATGAGCTCGCGGAGGAACTTGGTGGCCGTCTTGCCATCACACTTTTTGATCAGCTTGGCTTCGACCCATTTGGTGAATTTGTCGACCGCGACCAGGAGGTGGGTTAAGCCAGATGGGGACTTCTTGAATAGGCCGACCATGTCCATGCCCCATACGGCGAATGGCCAGGTGATGGGGATGGTCTTGAGTGCTGAACCAAGGAGCTGCGTCTGGTTGGCGTACTTCTAGCACCCGACGCATCGTTGGACGATATCGGTGGCGTCGGCGTGTGCGGTGAGCCAGTAGAAACCATGCCGCATGGCCTTGGCAACCAACGACTTGGCGCCAGCGTGATGGCCGCAGTCGCCGGCGTGGATGTCTTGGAGGATCTTGCGTCCTTCTTCTGGCTATACGCAGCGCTGGAACACGCCGGTCACGCTGTGTTTCTGGAGCTCGTCATTGATGATGACGAAGGACTTGCATCGGCGCAAGATCATTCGCGCTTTCGTCTCATTGCTTGGGAGGATCTTGTGCTCGAGGTAGGCGACATATGGTGTCGTCCAGTCGCTGGGCTCCATGATCATGGCGACGAGGGCCGGCTCAGGTTGTAGTGGTATCCCGACGTCGATCTCCTTCGGCGGGGAGACCGAAGGCTTGTGGATGATGTCGAGGAAGACGCATGCGGGTGGCGTTTGCCGAGCCGACCCAATGCGGGAGAGGGCGTCTGCTTCCTAGTTCTTTCACATGTCGATCCACTCGACTGATTAACCGTCGAAGTGTCCTCCCAGTTGGTCTACCGCTTGGCGGTATGCTATCATTGTCGAGGAGACGGTGTTGCAGGTCCCGGTGACTTGGCCGGCGACTAGATCAGAGTCGCCCTAGCACCGTAAGCGGTTGATGTTCATCTCCTTGGCAGCCCCCATGCCATGAAGGAGGGCCTCGTACTCTGCCATGTTGTTGGTGCAGGGCTTGAAGTTGAGGTGGAGCCTGTAGCGGAGCTTGTCTCCCTTGGGGGAAGTCAGTATGACCCTGGCCCCGGCACCGTCGGTGTTCTTGGACCCGTCGAAGTGGAGCGACCAGTAGTGGAGGTATGGGAGCTTGTCCAGCTGCTATGCTTCTTCCTAGTCTGCGAGGAAATTAGCCAGGGCTTGCGACTTGATCGCTTTGCGGGGCTCGTACTCGATGTTGTGGACGCCGATTTCGACGGCCCACTTGGCAAATCGCCCAGTTGCCTCGCGACTGTGTATAATGTCCTATAGTGGCACGGAGGAGACGATCGTGATTGGGTGTTCCTGAAAGTAGTGTGGGAGTCGTCGTTGAGCTCGAAATACCGCGTATACTAGTTTCTGGTACTACAGGGAACGATGTCTTGAGTCCGTCAGGACTTTGTTGATGTAGTATACGGGGCGCTGCACGGGGCGCTCCTTGCCCTCCTCTAGCCGTTCGATGACCATCACGGCGCTAACGACTCGAGTGGAGGCCGCCACATAGACGAGCATTAGCTCTTTTTCGATTGGGGCGGCGAGGAGTGGAGCCGCGAGTAGCACTTCTTTGAGTGCGTTGTCCGCCTCCACGTCCCATTGGAACGTGGGGTTCTTTTGCATTAGGCAGTAGAGTGGCATCGCCTTCTCACCAAGCCGAGGAATGAAGCGACTAAGAGCCGCGACTCGTCCGGCCAACTTCTGGACGTCACGCAGGCACTCGGGTTTTCCGAGTCGCGTGATGGTGTTGATATTGGTGGGGTTGGCCTCGATGCCTCGTTTGGAGACCATGTACTCCAGGAGCTGTCCGGTGGGGACGCCGAAGGTGCATTTCCCTGGGTTGAGCTTGATGTTTTACCTCCGCATGTTTGTGAAGGTTTTGGCTAGGTCGGCGAGCAGGTCGTCCTGGCGGGTGGACTTTACCACCACATCGTCGATGTAGACGTGTATGTTGCGGCCAATTTGGCTCGCGAGGCACTCCTGCATGCACCTTTGGTAGGTTGCGCCGGTGTTCTTGAGGCCAAATGTCATGGCCGTGTAGCAGAAGGCGTCGAATGGCGTGATGAACGCTGTCTTCTCCTCATCCTCGACTGCCATTTTGATCTGGTTGTAGCCAGAATATGCGTCGAGGAAGCATACCGACTCCGATCCCGCAGTTGAGTCGATGATCTGATCGATGCGCGGTAGGACGAACTCCTCCTTCGGGTAGGCACTATTGAGGTTGGTGTAATCGATACACATTCTCCACGTGTTGTTCTTTTTTAGTACCAGGACTAAGTTTGCCAGCCACTTGGAGTATTTGATCGGCCGAATGAAGCCTGCGGCTAGCAGGTGCTGTACTTCTTCGGTGATTGCTCGGTGGCGCTCTTCATTGAAGGGCCGCAGCGATTGCTTTACTGGTCGTACTTTGGGGTCGGTGTTGAGTTTGTGCTCAGCGAGTTCCCTCGAGACACCGGGCATGTCAGATGGTTTCCATGCGAAGATGTCACGATTCTCACGAAGGAACCCAATGAGCGCGCTTTCCTATGCGGGGCTCATGTGTGCCGCAATGGTGACCGTCTGGCTGGAATCGCCTGGGACAAGCTCGATAGTGCGGGTGTGTGTGGTTGCCTCGAACGTGGAGCTCGCGGAGGTTGGTTTATTCAGGATGGTGGGGTCGTCCTTGTTATTGTTGCTCACGTATTTCGCGAGTTCCTCCACGTGGTCCGTTTCCACGGCGATGACAACGTCGGCAAACTCAGCACCTTTGTCTTTGCATTCCACGGCCATATCGGGGTCGCCGTGGACGGTGATGATGCCGCTTGGCCCTGGAAGCTTCATCATGTTATAGGCGTTGTGGGGGCCGCCATGAATTTGGCGAACGTTTGGCGTGACAGGACGCAGTGGTAGGGGCTACGGAAGTTCATCAGTTCGAACTCGATCCGCTCGGTGCGGTAGTTTGCTAGTGTGCCGAAGGTGACTGGCAGAGTTACTTTTCCGAACGGGTACGCCTTCCGACTGGGGACGATGTCGTGGAAGGTTGCCAGGGTCAGCTTGATTGCTGATTCTAGGAGCTGGAGCCTCTTGAATGTGTCCAGGTACATGATATTGATGGAGCTCCCGCTATCCATCAGTTTCTTGGGCAGCCAGTAGTCGGCCACTTTGGGCCTGACCACCAGGGCGACTCGTCCTGGGTAATCGATCTTTGGTGTGTGGTCCTAGCGACTCCAGATGATGCTTTGCTCAGACTAGTTGAGGAAACGGGGAATATGGACCTGCTTCACCGCATTGACGGCGACTACACGGGCGAGCACCTTCCTCTCGCGCTTGGTGCCGAGCCAGGTGAAAGTGTGGAGTGATCCGACGGCGTTGCCGAAGCCGCTGGCGTTTCTGTTATCCTGTGGCGGGTTGTTGTTGGGGTCGTCCCGTGCCTACCTTGCTTTTTCGATCTCCTTGAGGGAGTGGCAGTCATCGGTAGTGTGGGTGGCAGGCTTTCCCTGACTACTGTGGTAGACGCAGGGTTGGTTGAGCACGGCGGCGGAGTCGAATTTTGGCCTTGCCACGTTGTTGGCGCGGTACTTTCCGCTGTCGCGGTAGTTTCCCCCGTCGTGGCGGAAGTTCTTCGGGTCGCGTTGACCGTAGCCAGCATTGGCGACGAAGTCGACTCGCCCATCACCAAGGCGCTTGCCGGTGATGCAAGTGTTGCTGTAGCGCATGTCGCGTTGTCGCCCGTTGTCGTGGGCATTGATGCGGCGTCTTCCTCCTGACTCGTCATTAGAGTCCTGGTTGGGGTCCTCTTCCGCGTAGCGCTTGGCGATCTCGAGGAGGTCGGGGATGTTGTCGAGCATCCACTAGACCCTCTTGATCTTGGCGACCAGGGGGTCATACCGGCACGCATTCTTGAAGCAGTGTATCGCCATGTCCGGGTGGATGCCGGAGGTGTTGATCCATAGCTCCTGCCACCTTTGGATCCAGTGGCGGGTCGACTCGCGTTGTCCCTGGATGCATCGTTCCAGGTCCTCGATGGTGGTGGCGCGGGTGTAGGAGCGCTCAAAGTGCCTCACGAAGGTGTCCCGCATCTCCTCCCATGAGTCAATGTTGTCGGCAGGGAGGGAGTTGATCCATTGCCGGGTCGCACCCTCCATCATCAGGGGGATGTAGCGAGCGGCTAGCAGGTTGGTGTGGCCAGCAATTCCCATCGCCATGAGGTATGTGTCCAGCCAGACCACTGGATCATACGTTGGATCGTACTTTTCGATCTCCTTGGGCGCCTTGAAGTTGGCAGGGTACTTCTCGCATCGTATCATAGGTCTGAAGCACTAGGGACTAACTCGGCTGAGCGAGCCCCTGGGTTCGGGGTCGCCGCGGTTGGTGAGGGTGTGCCTCAAGTCGTTGGGCTGGCGCGCCCGCCAAGCCTAGTTGTTGACTATGTGCGTTCGAGCATCGATGGGTTGCCCGTTGGCGGCGACCATGTTGTTCACCAGTCGTGTCTCGTTGGTGGAGAGCGCGGGGTTGGCGGCCCGTGGCTGGTTCGACAGGGGCTGCGGTGGTGGGCAGGTCATGGCGTTGGCGACGGTTGGGTGACCGCTTGAGGCTGCCCTGCTTGCCGAGGAGAGAGAATACATCCGCCCCCGTGGGTCGACTCCCGCGGCTTGCTGCTCGATGGCCCTGGCGAGTAGGGCCTTGGCATACTGGATCTGCAGCGTGCCTTCTCCCTGGACGTCGAGGTTGGTGACTGCGGTGTCGGTCGCGACGACATTGTCCATCGGGGTAGAGTACAGTGCGAGTCCGTTGGCGACGCGGGCCTATGGCGAGATTATGATCCGCGGCTGGTCCAGCAGGGGCGCGTTACCAATGGGTGGTGGCGGGGCCCCAGTCGCTGGTGCGCCGAGTGGTTGTCGATTTCTGCCACTTGGTGGCGCGTTCTCGCAGTAGTCGCGCTCAGCCACGCGTGCAGGGTCGCTCTCGTCGTTAAAGTTTATGATGTGGCCCTGGACGTTGGAGTTCCGGCGGGTCCTGATACGGCGCTGGTGGTAGAGCGACAGCTCCTGCGCCGTTGCCCGCTCGAGGCGGAATTTCTCGCGCTCGGCTAGCTCCTTGCCCTGTGCCTCCTCCAGTCACAGGCGGGCTTCCTCCACCTCCGTGGCCGTCGTGGTTGGAGGGATTGGTGTGGAGAATCGATTTCGCGGGGCGACCATGCTGCTCGCCATGTAGAATGCGTTGAAGCGATTGGATCTGGCGCGGAAGTACTCGGGGGACTCCGAGCCGGAGTCGGAATCGAAGATCCCAATTTCTCATTTATTTTGGACTTGTCATTTTGCTGAAAACTGCTGGGACTTTATTTGCCCACAAAGACACAGGGGTTTACCAGTGTTTGAGGCCATTGAAGATATTAAGGAGAAATTGCATTTACCCTTCCCTATGGAAATCATCATCCTAGCTCCTTGGGGCATTTGGATTATCAGAAATAATAAGATCTTCAATAATCAAAGACCAAGTTTCAACAATTGGAAGACAATTTATAAGGAAGAGCTAAGATGGATTAGCTTTAGAATCAAGAGGGACCTTGCTGAAAACTTTAAAGCTTGGCTTCAATCTCAGACTTAGTTTTTTTTCCTTTATTAGTTAGGCCTCTGTAATTATCCTTGTACTCTACTTATATTTTAATATAAAAATTACAGTGGGCTTTTGCTCACTGTTCATCCTCAAAAAAAAAGGAGTCCTCGAAGTCCTCAAGGTTGGAGACCCGCATGATGGAGTCCTCTCGTGATGCTCAGGTGATGGATCCGTTGACCGAGGCAGGGGTTGCGGAGTCGGCGTCGTCGTGTAGGTCCGCGTCGTCCATGGCGGTGTTGGTCTCGGTCGCGTTGTTGGTGGCCGAGTCATACTCGAAGGCGAGGCTCCTAATGGATCGGACCTGCTCCTCCGAGAGAAAACCGCGGCGTGGTGGTGATCCACCGACGATCACCGTCGCCGCCGGGTCGACTGCGCCGGTGAAGCCGACGAACTGGTTGATGGAGCCAACCGGCATTATCGTGTTGTGGGTGATCGAGCGTGACGCCCGGATGTAGCTACTGGGTAGGATCTGTAAGATCCCGCCGATGGCGATCATGCGGCCGTTTGCGATTGGTCGGTCGATCGGCGAGCAGGGTCTCGCCGTAGAACTCAGGCCAGTCTGGCTAGGCTCCACGGTGGGCGCTACTGTCGTGGTAATGTCCAAAGCAGTCGCTGCAGTAGGCAGTGATTGATAGAATTTGGGGCGAGAGTTGGCGGCCATCTGCAGTGCGATATGGGGGCAGATGCACATGGGTTTACCCAGGTTTGGCCCCCCAGAGGGTAAAGACCTACTCCTACTAGATTAGATTGATGGAGGGCGAGTTACAGGGGTGGCGAGCTCGGCGTCTAAGCAGCGAGTCGCCCGAAGGGGTGTATGATGGAACGTAAGTCCTCATAGTACTCTAGGGAGGTTTATATAGGAGGCACCTCGCTAGGGTTTACAGTTTACAATTGAACAAGGTATGGATTCAGAGGCGTTGACCTAATCCGACTGGGCTTCGAGTACACTTCTGGGCCTCCAGTCTCCAATCGCCAGGCCTTTCCTCAGTCGCCTTCCAGTCGCCGTCCTGCAGGCCCATTCGCAAAACCTTTGACTCAGCCGGAACGTCCTGCTGGGCATACCCCATTTGGCATATCCCCATCAATGAGGCAAAAAGAGTAAGATAAGAATGAGAGAAACAAGAAATACAGAATGAGAGAAACAATAAATATAAGGATAACCCGGAAGAGAAAGCTTACCCGGAACTAACATGTGGTGCTTTTTTCTTCCGAGGTTTCTTGAATCCGCTCTTTTTCCTCTTAGTGCACTTAGGTGCCTCGGGCTGAAGGGTAGAGGACGAGGTGCATTTCTTGCCGCACCTTTACCTCCCACAACAACGGGAGGCACCTCATGCACCTGACCAGCCGGGTAAGATGGTGTAAAGTGACGCGGGTAGGTGAATGATATTGGCATTGGATCAAGTACCTCTAGAATGTGACATTCGTCCTCATCATCATCACCATCATCATCCGGCCATTCCCTTAATGGTTCTAAGACATGAGTCTTACCATGGGATCGGCTGAATCTGGCATCAGGAATGGGCATAAAATCCTCGGATTCCGGTTCTTCAAAATCCGAGGTATCGCGGTCCTTAACCCGAGGGAGGGATTCACAGTATCTCCGATGGTTTCCCGGAGAAATTTCTCCATATGGAAACAAAGAAAGGTCAAATGAACTAATCTACCGACATAACGGGTATGACGGCAAAGATGACTCGGTTTTTACCTGGGGTGCTAGGTTCTCTTGGCTGAAGGGTGCTTTGCTCTAGGCCCACGCCTCGGTCATGTCGGTATTAAAGATAGACTTGACACATTTACAGACTTGAGCCTTGTTTAGCTCAAAAGTGGAGGTGTGGTTCGGGTCAAAGCGACCACTCATGTGACACATCTTGTGGCTACGGCGCTAGAGGGGCAAACCCGACTGGTGATGAATCTAGCCATCAGATCACCACCGGATAACCCGATAGCCTTCAACTCAACAATATACAAGTTAACCTCATTCATAAATGGGTTCTTGTTCCTCGGGTCAAAATCCCAGTTGGTCTTGGAGGGAACACCAATAGAGAAGGCAGAGAGCCGAATCATATTTGTGTCGGTATCGTTCTTCACATAGAAGAACGATCTTAGCCATTTCTTGCACGAGTCAAGGCTTTGGATTCGGGGGAAAATAGATTTCTTCTAGGGTGTAATAGAAGCGGCCCTGCACTAGGTCAGAGGTTTCTCGCCAGGGGGAACAACCAAAGATTGACATTTGACGGAAGTTGAAAGTACTTCGCCTAGAGGTTTATGCAAATCCAGAGGCCAAGGTATCTCTCGCAACAAGAGATGAAGGCAGAAAGAGAAGCAATGGCATTAGTTGAAATATGGTGGGTTGGAGACTGAAGGTTTCAAGGATTTCCTTGGTAAAATTGCTCATAGTAAGACCAAGTCCTCTAGCAAAGTGAGAAACAAAGAGTACATACTCACCATCCTCTACTTGATGATTTTACTTATCATCGGGGATGCAGCAAGTTACTTCTGGCAGAATTCGCCATGTCCACTGGAGCCAATCAATTTCTTCCCGCGTGACGTTGGAGCTTTCGCAAGAACCACACTCGGAGGCGGTTTCTTCTTCTTGCTCAGCGGCAACAGGATCTTGGGGATCCATCTCCTCAGGGTCGTTGTCCTCCGATGCAGTACTTGCTTCGGAGGAGAGAGGCAAGGATAGGCATGGTCCCGTAGCGGCGGCGTGTAGCTGCGCTTGAGAAGCGGGGCAGCAGCACAAGAGGCGCAGAGGGGCAGCACGGTCGTGTGTTGATGGATGTAGTAGCAGCGGCGGCGCGAGGAGGAAGAAGGAGCACAAGTTGGGGAAAGTGAGCAAGGGTTTCCCCCGCTCCCCAATTTAACTGCATGACGCATCGTGGGTAGATGGATTTGTTGCACCCACGAGGCCCACGGTATGTGCGTGTATATCACGGGATAGTTGGTGAAAACGTGTCACAAGCACGGTTACGGTGCGGGGATGTGTAACTTCATCTTGCGGCAGTAGCGGTAATCGAGGGGCCATGAGGTGAAGTGATGTGTGTCAGTGATAACTACCACAGCGTGGCAATGAATAATGTCTAGACCCAAAAAATGAGGCAACACAAGGATTGCTTGACACGTAGTATGAGATAAGGAATACGAAAGAAATCAAATGGTTAAGGAAGGTAAGTTGGAAAATTGACTTGGCCAGCGAGATATATCTCGGTTTAAGCCAGGCAAGGTCAATTTGGATTGTCAGCCAGCAATTGGTGTAGCCAAGTTAAAATCAGTATTGGCCGACATATAAATATGTCGGGAATATGGAGAAGATGTGAGTAAGATGAACCTGCTGTGGCCTTTTGAGCTAAAGCTGCTAAGACCGCAACAGCTTCTAGGACTAATGTTGGGGGATGACCCTAGGTAGGGTCAAGGTAAGGTATAAAGACAAAGTTGACTGGGATACAGGTTGACTTATCTGTGTCGACCGAGTAACGGCCGAGTAACCCAAGCCGGACTAACCCGGCAAGACCCAGCTGACATATCTTATATGTCAGCACAATATATATGATGTTTCCTCTATGCAGGTACCTTCCTGACCGAGTCATCTAGGATAGGGGCGACACAGGGGTTGGCATGCACTAGAAGGCTATGAGCAGGCCTCAGAGTGAGCGCTTCTCTCTCTCCCAGAATTCCTGGAGGACATAAGTGCAAAGTCAAGTGTGCCCCTAAAACCCAAAGCAAGGCCAGGTCGCAGGATTCCTGGAGGGGACAGTGTCAGAACACCAACGATCTGAGAGGATGGGCAGGTCAAGTCCCATCGAGGGACCCCACAATGGGAAGAGGATCACAGACGAACCACTCACATGAACCGGTTTGGAACCACGGTTTCAGCCTATTAGGAACCAAAACCATTGGAACCCATACTCAACTGCACCAAACCACTTGTGAGGACAAACCAAACCAAATCGAACTATTATCTAAAACGGCCCATTAGCACCCAAACCAAAAAATCCCATATGCAAAACCGAACCAAAAAACCTGGTTAAAGTAAAACCAATCTCAGATTTAGTGCTTGGGATGGAACTGGCTCCAGGATTACCGGAGCAACGGCTAAAACTATCTCGGCGCCTGTGTTGCTGGCATCAAAATCTCCCATCTCTCTATCAAGGATGGTGGTGTTTTCCCTCTGTTCTGGCATAGCCTTGTCAGTTGGGGACCACCTCCCCCTCTAACCTCGGCCTCACCCTCTGGCCAGGAAATATTTGTATCTGGTGATGGGGGTGTGTTAGCCCGAATCGGGCTATGACCTCGAGTATCTTCTGGTGGAGGAGATGGTGGCGTAACAATTGGAGAAGTCATGCTAGAACCACTTTGGGGTATATCCAAAGAAGGCCTACAGTTAGATATGATAAGGCAAAAAGAGTCAGATAAGAAAGAGAGAAACAAGAAATACAGAATGAGAGAAACAATAAATATAAGGATAACCCAGAAGAGAAAGCTTACCCAGAACTAACAGGTGGTGCTTTTTTCTTCCGAGGTTTCTCGAATCCCCTCTTTTTCCTCTTAGTGGACTTAGGTGTCTCGGGCTGCAGGGTAGAGGACGAGGTGCGTTTCTTTGCCGCACCTTTACCTCCCACAACAACGGGAGGCACCTCATGCACCTGACCAGTCGGGTTAGCTGGTGTAAAGTGAGACGGGTAGGTGAATGATATTGGCATTGGATCAAGTACCTCTAGAATGTGACATTCGTCCTCATCATCACCATCATCATCCGACCATTCCCTTAATGGTTCTAAGACATGAGTCTTACCATGGGATCAGCCGAAGCCGGCATCAGGAATGGGCATAAAATCCTCGGATTCCGGTTCTTCAAAATCCGAGGTATCGTGGTCCTTAACCCACGGGAGGGATTCACTGTATCCTCGATGGTTTTCCATAGAAATTTCTGCACATGGAAACAAAGAAAGGTCAAATGAACTAATCTACCGACATAACGGGTATGACGGCAAAGATGACTCAGTTTTTACCTGGGGTGCTAGGTTCTCTCGGCTGAAGGATGCTTTGCTCTAGGCCCACGCCTCGGTCATGTCGGTATTAAAGATAGACTTGACATGTTTACAGACTTGAGCCTTGTTTAGCTCAAAAGTGGAGGTGCAGTTCGGGTCAAAGCAACCACTCATGTGACACATCTTGTTGCTATGGCGCTAGAGGGGCAAACCTGGCTGCTGATGAACGTGGCCATCAAATCATCACCAGATAACCCGACAGCCTTCAACTGAACAATATACAAGTTAACCTCATTAATAAATTGGTTCTTGTTCCTCGGGTCAAAATCCTAGCTGGTCTTGGAGGGAACACAAACAGAGAAGGCAGGGAGCCAAATCATATTTGTGTTGGTATCGTTCTTCACATAGAAGAACGATCTTAGCAATTTCTTGCACGAGTCAAGGCCTTGGATCCGGGGGAAATAGATTTCTTCTGGGGTGTAATAGAAGCGGGCCTGCACTAGGTCAGAGGTTTCTCGCTAGGGGGAACACCAAAGAGATAGACTGACATTGGACCAAAGTTGAAAGTACTTCGCCTAGAGGTTTACGCAAGGACAGAGGCCGAGGTATCTCTCGCAACAAGAGATGAAGTTAGAAAGAGAAGCAATGGCATTAGCTGGAAGATGGTAGGGTTGCATACTGAAGGTTTCAAGGAATTCCTTGGTAAAATCGCTCATGGGAAGACCAGATCCTCTAGCAAAGTGAGCAACATACTCACCATCCTCTACTTGATGATTTTACTCGTCATCGGGAATGCAGAAAGTTACTTCCGGTGGAATTCGTCGGGTCCGCCGGAGCCAATCAATTTCATTCCGTGTGACGTTGGAGCTTTCCCATGAACCACACTCGAAGGCGATTTCTTCTTCTTGCTCAGCGGCAACAGGATCTTGGGGATCCATCTCCTTGGGGTCGTTATCCTCCGATGCAGTACTTGCTTCGAAGGAGAGAGGCAAGGACAAGCGTGGTCCCGTAGCGGCGGCGCGGAGCTGTGCTTGAGCAGGGCAGCGGCACAAGAGGCGCAAAGGGGCGGCGCGGTCGTGTGTGGATGGATGCAGCAGCGGTGGCGGTGCGATGAGGAAGAAGGAGCAGGATTGGGGGAAAGTGAGCAAGGGTTTCCCGCGCTCTCCAATTTAACTGCATGACGCATCATGGGTAGTTGGATTTGTTGCACCCATGAGGCCCACGGTATGTGTGTGTATATCGCGGGATATTTGGAGATAATGTGTCACAGGCACGGTTACGGTGTGGGGATGTGTAACTTCATCTTGCGGCCGTAGCGGTAATCGAGGGGCCATGCGGTGAAGTGATGTGTGGCAGTGATAACTACCACGGCGTGGCAATGAATAATTTCTAGACCCAAAAAATGAGGCAACACAATGATTGCTTGACACATTGTATGAGATAAGGAATACGAAAGGAATCAAATGGTTAAGGAAGATAAGTCGGAAAATTGACTTGGCCAGTGAGATATATCTCGGTTTAAGCCAGGCAAGGTCAATTTAGATTGTGAGTCACCAATTGGTGTAGTCAAGTTAAAATCGGTATTGCCCGACATATAAATATGTCGGGAATATGGAGAAAATGTGAGTAAGATGAACCTGCTATGGCCTTTTTAGCTAAAGCTCCTAAGACCGCAACAGCTTCCGGGACTAATGTTAGGGGATGACCCTAGGTAGGGTCAAGCTAAGGTATAAAGACAAAGTTGACTGGGATACAGGTTGAGTTATTTGTGTCGGCCGAGTAACGGCCGAGTCACCCAGGCCGGACTAACCCGGCAAGACCCAGCTGACATATCTTATATGTCAGCACAATATATATGATGTTTCCTCTATGCAGGTACCTTCCTGACCGAGTCATCTAGGATAGGGCAACACAGGGGTTGGCATGCACCAGAAGGCTATGAGCCGGCCTCAGAGTCACCGCTTCTCTCTCTCCTAGAATTCCTGGAGGACATAAGTGCTAAGTCAAGCATGCCCCTAAAACCCGAAGCAAGGCCAGGTCGCAGGATTCCTGGAGGGGACAGTGTCAGAACACCAACATCTGAGAGGATGGGCAGATCAAGTCCCATCGAGGGACCCCACGATGGGAAGAGGATGTGGCCTAACCAACAACTTCTGAACCAGAATATGCTGGGAATATACCTTGCCACATCATCCCTAGATGTAACCAGGCCATCCCTTGCATTAGGGCCTCCAAAGAGAGGGTCAATTCATTTGCGTACTATCGTGTAGTAGTGAGAGAGGCATAAGCTCTATCTACATCTTATTCCTCTCGATACAGCTCAAGGAGCAATGGTACTAGTAATTTGATCATATTATAAGATCTAGATGTAGGAGTAGAGGTTTTATCTCACTAGGAGAGCCTCAAACCTGGGTATATCATGTATCTATGTGTGTCCTTCGTGTGCGGTATCCACCGCACTCCCTCCCCGGATTCCACTAGCGTCCATCCGGCCCCATCTTTAGCCATCCCATGGCATTTGTCGTGACACCACCACGACAAAGGGCCACCCATGTCATCAACACATAGACGAAATCAGGAGTTCTAACAAAGATTGTTCGTAGGCTAGCGGAGTTGTTGGCATCCAAGGGTGTGCATCAAAAACATACAGAATTTTTAAATAGTATCACATTTTTATCCGAAAGGTTATCTTTCACATGAATCACAATTACCACTAGATTACATTTCAATAAAACAACTCCTTTGAAGAGTGTCGTCAAGTCTATCAAAACATCTATGGGGTTAAGTATCTTCAAATGTATACTCTTAAGACAATTACTCATCAAACAGTCATAATTTATACACTTTTTCTTATTGTAATTGTTTGGTAACGTTACTTCCAAGGAAAGACTCTATTAACTACAAGAACTAGAGCAAAAGCTTCCAGAACTAACTACTCATGCAAATAAAAAGCTTTACTCTAACTATTTTGAATTACTCCCACTAGCATAGCATCTTAGAAAATCAACTAACTAAGATGATCAATTCAAACTTCTAAAATGGGAGACATAGGACATACCTATCGTGAGTGACTTCATATTTATCTTCCTTATGGGGATGTGTTCCTTCAAAACTTAAGTCAAAATCACTCTCATAATAGTATTGAAGCAAAGAGGCAATAGGCAAATCAACTTTCGTGAAAAGGGATAAAAGGAAAAATCTTTTTTATTTTTTAGGGGATTAAAGAATAGGAAAGCTTGCGACCAAGCAAGAAACTAAGAAATGAAAAATAGATTAACAAAAAACAAAAACAAAAAAAAACAAAAGATGCTGGAACAAACCAACACGAGTGTTTCAAAGCTCACAAGGAGCTGAAGTACAACCTCATCATTACACAAATATAAATGTCGGGGGACACATCTCCAAGCTCAGGCTTTTGCAAGCCCTTTTGTTGCTCATTGTGGTGGTGGTGGATGATCTCCCAAGTTCCATTGTCCGCTCCAATTGGTGAAATGGGTTGAGAGGTTGGCGGTAGCATCTCCAAGATTGATGGAGAGGTTGCTCATGTTCTGAATGCTTCCTTTGAGAGAGTAGATATCATCATAGGTGGTATATTAGTTTGGTGGTTGCACATCTTGTTTTGGTCCTTCTTGTTCTACTTCTTCATCTCCTCCTTCTTCATCCATGGGTTCTTCTTATTGGGGTAGTCTTGCTTCAACCTGAGGGTCAAAACTCAAACGTCCATCCTCGATAGAGAACAAACCATTAGGAAGAGGAGCTAGGATCAAGTGATCCGCTCTAGGTATATCAACAAAGTATCTACCATTGGATTTAGAAATCATACCACAAGCTCTTAGAGTAGCAAAACCGAGACGGCGGTTGATGGCCTACAAGTGCAAGGGTCCATCAAAGCATGTTTTCACGGAAGTATTAATTCTAGTTTTTATATCAATCCTAATAAGGAGCCTAGGTAAGTGTTTTTATGTGGCGTTTCTGTCGCACTCAAGGTGTCACCTATATTGAGTGAATTGATTGCAAATGTCGATGGTGGAAGGTGGGTGAGTGAATAATAGAGGTAACTTGCATAAAGGAAAAAAGCGAGAACTAAACAACATAAAAGTAAAGACGAGAAAGGTATTTGAGGTTTCTATAGATGAGAAGTTAGGCATAGAGAGAAATGGTTCATGGTAATAGTGAAAGTGCCAGATAAATAAGATGGAATAAGTGATTGTGATATTTCTTATTTATAAGTGAGTAGGCAAGCAACCCAAATTACCGAATGGAAGTCCTCATGGCTAATTATTCCCAATCTCAATGATCCATCTGTTTGTTACCACGACAATGGTCAGCACATTAATTAAGGTCTTCTGACCAGATCAAGGCTTTAGTCGTGATGGTTCCTTATTGTCCTCCAGTAGTACTAGCTCCTCATTGATATCAGTCGTGTCACTCAAGGGTAGCTGATTTGCTAGCATACAAGTTCATACCTATGAGATCTCTAGATCATGTTCCCTGGGCCCTTAAATTGGATAACAAGCATTAGGCGAACATAGATATTCATTCTCACAATTTAATAAACACTACAACAGTCACAAATGGGTGGAATTAAAGAAGGCACAACACATCTCACCAATCCCCTATATCTCCCACATCTATGGGGATTTACTCAAAAATGAGAGGAAGATAAATCAAAGGCATAATTGTATTGCAAATGGAAATCATCTCAAATTTATCATAACAAGCCACAATATCGGTTGATGATCAAATCAAATACAGACCAAGGTAGATCAAAGTATCAACCCCTAATCTTACAAGTGCCAATCTCTCTCTCTAAGTACCAATGAGGATGATGGTGGAGTGAATGGTTTAGAGGCTAGAGATCGTCGAAGAATGAGACGGTGTTCTTCTCCTTCTCCAGATCTGATCTCTCCCCTTCTAGATGAGTTTGCAATGGATGTGTTCTGTTTTTCATCGTCCCCTCATCATGAAAGTTGCTTGTATTGATATAACAGAGCTCTTGGCGGGCAGTACAGACGGATAGTACGGGCGCACCCCGACCATACTATTGGTCGTTACGCACTCTAAATGCCTCCAATGAAAGAGGCTCCAATTGGGGATTTGCTTCTTTAGGTGTAATTAGGCGATAAATGCTATTACATCTTCCAAAAATGTTCATTGCATGAAAACCATCACAAGAAACCAAGGATCCTCTAGTTGTGATGTTAACATTAGTAAAAAGGGTAAACTTCAGTAAAATCCGGCAATAAAAGAGGAAAAACAATGATAAAAAGTGTTGAAATTTGGAGCTATCAACTTCCCCAAGCTTAGTTGTTACTCGCGCTTAAGTGACAAAGCTATAATGAGTAATAGACAAAAATTGAATCAAGAGGAAAGACTCACAAGTTCGAGGTTGTATCATATTCCATTGTCTCAAATCCTACAACCTTAAAAATTAGCATAATACATCTGAACAATTGCACTTAAGTTCGCTTCCTAACTGCAAGTAACTTGCTAGCTAATAGTTCTTAAACTCAAAAGAGACTGTCAAAAATTTGGCAAGGCTTGCGAATCAATTCTTTTCAGTGCCCCTCTTTTATGAGAGTAAAAATATTTTTAAGCGAGGACGCTTTCAGTCAAAATTAAGGGTGCACGAGTGATGCATGTAAAATGCATACATGAAATTTGTAGTTTGTTAACATGTTTATCCACATGTTTGAATCATGTATAATGTTATATCCATGTTTTACATTGATTTTTGGGGATTTACCAATGATCCCCTTTATTTTGGTTATAACCCGGCAGGGCAAAAAAACATATTTTCAATGTTTTTGATGTTCAGGACCTATACGGGGTCAAATTGACCTGAGATTTTGGGGATGTCAATATTTGTCCACGAGAAGCATCTGGAACACAAGAAACTCACCTAGAGGGCCAAGAGGCCCAAAAGATACTAGGTGGCACGCCCAGCCCAGGTGGGCATGCCACCTACCCTCTTTTCCTCCTCGGTCGTCCGATCGCCTTGATTCTTTCGCCCATGGAGTTCTCTTGACCTAAAAATCCCTATATAAGGATCCTCGGGGAGTCCTCGAGAGGGAGCACACCAGAGAGGAAAACACCACCAAACAGAGTCAAATCTAGCAAAGATTGGATGGGGGAACTCTATCGGAGCCGCCTCCGGGGGGATCTCCACCCTCTCCAACATCTCCAGCACCATCACCATGATGAAGAGGGAGTAGTACACCCCCTGAACTTTGGGTTTATGGTGGTAACTTGATCTAATCTCTCCATGTATGATCATTGTTGAAGTCCATATGATGTGACTTGCATGAGTATGGATCTATCTATGTAATTCCTATGGTGGATGTGTTATGGGATAGTACTTGTTATTCATTTACCGTTGTCTTGGATCTTGTATGGTTTGTCATACTTTGGGAATATTCTATGATGCATGTAATGGTTTAGATCTATACATAATTCCTTGTTTATCAATATCATGAGGTGATTAACACCACCAAGTGGGGGTAGATGAGAGACATGTGATAATACTCACAACATATCACAACATATGAATCATTGTAGTAGTGTTTAGAATATTTTCCATTAAGAAGTATGATGTATGAAGGTAATGGGTGGCCGAGTGACGAGGGTTTAACTCATCAATGCCCATTGTTATGGACTTGGGTTTTGGAGAAGGAGGGAGCGCTGGAGACATCTATCGGCTAGCAAACAAGCACACAGGGGACAAAGAATTTACCCAGATTCAGGCCTCGTAGAGGTCCCTACTCCTGCTTGTCTGCTCGTGGAATTCTCGAAGGAGTCGAAAGTTACAATGGTGCGCAGATGCAATCTAACGAGGGTTGTGGAAACTAGGGTTGCGTGTGTCCTCCTCGCTGCCCCCTCCTAGCCTTTATATAGATAGGCTAGGTCTCAGGTAGCAAGTCGAGTTGGTTACAAGTTAGGGTTTTCCCCTTCAAACTTTCTATCTTTAGCTTCTTCTTGCTCTTCAAGCAATTGAGAGTCCGCAGGATACTCGAGTCCTTTCATCCGGACCTTGGCGACACCATGGGCATGTACGTATTTGGACCATATATACCAAGCTCGGGTACCTGTAGGGTATACCCATGTCAGTAGCCCCCGAGTGTCCAGTCGAATTGCTGATTCGACTGGGGACTTTTTGAAGTCTTCGAGTGCCTGAACGAGTACATTTTCGACTGCTTTTATTTATGTCATAGGTATTTTTGATATACGTGCCTGATATAACCGAAGTACCGGTATCAGTTAACCACCTTAGGGTGAAACAACGCAATCTACTCGAACTCGAGTCAATGGACTCGAATCCGGAAAAGTGCTGGCGTAATTCGACTCAGGCCGCGGAGGTCTTACAGCAGTCGAATTCCAGTTGTATGGGTGTGAGCACTTGACGCGTCCGTCAAGACGTGTTCATCGTGCCTGTAGGCACGGATATGTTTCTGGTAGTGCGCAGCTAAATGCGTTGTCAGGCCTTATTCAGGTCTTACCTTCACGCCGTAAGCACGGCATCCGAATTTTATCATCGCGGAGACGATTCGGGTGACCCAGGAGACGTAGTCTCTTTGTAGGGAAAATTATGAGGCGGTGTCGCCATGAGCTGCGAGTGTGGATGTTATCAACACATATTTTTTGTGCAAATAATCATAGGGTGCGCGACCAGCGCTCCCTATGGGAGTAGCCCCCGAGTGCCTGGTTGAGTCGAAGACTCAGGCGGGGACTAAAGAACTTTTGCGACTGCTGTCGTCTTTTGCTTGCTTGATTCAGTCGAAGACTCAGGTAGGGACTAAAACACTTTTGCGACTACTATCGTCTTTTGCTTGCTTGTTTCAGTCGAAATTGTTTCTGGCGCTCCCTATGGGAGTAACCCATGTCCGTAATCGAACCGTGTTTCGAGTGGTTGGGTTTGATTGTGATTGTCCTCATTCCTGCAACAAGAAAAGAAAAATCGTAGGGTGCGCGGCCAGCGCTCCCTATGGGAGTAGCCCCCGAGTGCTTGGTGGAGTCGAAGACTCCAGCAAGGACTAAGGTAGTCGAATTTTTCCACTGCATAGCTTTGATGACGTCAGTGTTGACGCTTGTATGACCTCAGTTGCCCCCGTGAGCGAGTTTGACGGGACGTGACGAGCGGTAGGTCCCACTTCCTGACTTTGATTTGTCTGGGCGTGCGTAATCTTATTTTTAACTGCGCCTCCTCAATTTCCGCGCGTAATGGGAGCAGTGGAGGGATGGTTCATGTTTCCCCTTCTCCACGTGCCCAACGCGATGCGTGCCACGCATCCAATAGGGTTTTTGTGAGCCGTTGGATTGCATCTCCTAGGGGTTAAGTAGCGGCTCTAAGGCGGTAATTTTCCATCTGCGCTATTTCTTCCTCGCTGCCATCGCCAATGCTGCTGCTCTTCTGCTTTTCCCTGTGCTCATCTCCTCCATAGCGTTGGACCACCTCCGCTCGTTTCCAAGCTACTTTCTACGCTCTCATTGCCGCCGCGCAATGGGGAAGAAGAAAGGAGGCGATGCCGCTGATTCCAGGGCCACCGTCGCCGCGACAAAGAAGAAGGGTGGCTCCGCTGCTGCGGGCACTAGCACCGCCGCCGGCAGGAAGAAGAAGGTCGCGGGCACCTGCGTGACAAATGGTGCATGGCGCCCCTCCATCATCAAGGCGTCGGATCTCCGTCTTCTTCGCCAAGACGGAGTTATCTCTGCAGCAGTCGTCGATGCACGCGTCCCCAGCGGTGAGACCATTCCTGCTCCTCCCGCTGGTTTTCGAGTGATGTTTCTCGCATTCGTCATTCGCGGTCTCTCCTTGCCTCTCCACCCCTTTCGTAGGGGTCTTCTTTGTTTCTATGGGCTCCAGCTCCATCAGTTGTCCCCAAATTCTATCCTCCACATCACCTGCTTCATCACTCTTTGTGAGTGCTGGCTCAGAATCGAGCCACACTTTGGTCTTTTCAAGCGCTTGTTTAAATTGAAGCGGCAGTCCGCATCTGGCTCTTTAGTTTACGACGTAGGTGGTTGCGGAATCCATGTCTACCCATCCGCCACCTATTTCGACATCAAGCTCACCAAGTCCGTCCAGGGATGAAGGGACAAATGGTTCTATGTCCACGATCAGAAGGCCAAAGATGAGCACTTTGGACTTGCGCCCTTTGATCCCGCAACTCCCTGCAAGCAGATGCATTCTTGGAAGAACGTAGTTATGCCTGGCGAACTTGTGGAGACAGACATGCTATATCAACGCGTCTGCGACCTCGAGAGTCACATAGGCGCAGAAGAGGGAGGCTGCGCCCTTATCAGAACTTGGCTGCTCCGTCGCGTCCAGCCTCTCTAAGCCAGAGTCCATCCCATGTTTCAATGGGGTGGCGCTGATGATGCCACTCGCGTGTCTGCCGATGGCATGTCTGCGAGTGAGGTGGATAAGAGGGTTCGATTGGTCACGAAGTACACTGGCAAGGATGTGCTTCCGAGTGAGCCAGTCGTTCCTCCTTTTGATGCTTCAAATCCCCCTCCTGAGGTACAGTTGTGCTACGCAGTAGCTTATTTTCGCGATTGCTTTTCCGTTGCTTACTTGTTCTTTTTGCTAATCTTCGCTGTCTGTATGCAGGATTGGGCGGTGTCGCCTTGTATGCCTCCTCTCCCTGAGGGGATTATTCCTGGTGAAGCTTTGGAAGAGGACGAGTCTGAATCGACTGTCCCTTCTGATGTGGAAGAGGAAGCCCCCGAGTCCGAGAGCCCGGATACTCGCAAGCGTTCGTGCAGCGAGGATTCCGACGCGTCGACTCCGTCGACTCAAGAAGGCACGGCTGTTGGCGCAGAGTCGCCAATTCCAGCTGTTCCCATGAGGGATCTGGCACCGTCTTCTCGCAAGAAGATGCGATTGCCCAAGGAGTCTTCGTCGGAGTCGGCGGAGGCCACGTTTGATCTTGACAAGTTTGACTGGTAAGTTTGCGAGTTCATTCATTCTTTTCTGTTTTGTTCTTGTTGGCTTTGCCTTGGAGTTTGCCCTTTCTCAATGTGGATTTGGTCTTGTAGTCAAGAGGCGTCGTCATCTTCTGGCGACGTTGAGTTTTTGAAGGAATCTGGAGTCGCGACCTCAAGGGCCAAGGTAGAGGTCGAGCGCGCTCCTTCCCCTCCGGCGGCGGCCCACTCCGGGCACAATTATTCGAGTTCTCCTCACGTAGGGGAGCATCGAATGGTTACTCGGATGACGGTACAGCAAACTTCTTCAGAGTCGCTGGAGGACCATGTAAGTATATATTTCCTTCTTTTTAGTGTGGCGGTCGACGTTCTCTGTTGCCGTCTCTGATTCCTTGTTTGTGTGATAGCTCCTTGTAAAGGAGGCCGCGCAAGTGGCGGAGCAGATGATGGCAATGGGCCGCCAGCATGCGATGCTGGAGACGCGTCACCGCGTAGTCAAAAGTGAGTGTTCTACACTTATTCTTTTTCGTCCTCTCCTTTTTTGGTATAGTCGACTGATAGTCAACTTTTGATTGCCGTGTAGCTGAGCATAACGCTTTACTGTGCAATGTTGCCACCTTGGAGAAGACGTTAGCCGTAGCTGTGAAGGGGCGCGACGAGGCAATCGCAGCTCGTGACGAGGCACAAAAGCGGGAAGAGGATCTGCGTGTCACCTTTGCGGCCAGGGAAAAGTTGTTCGAAGAGCAACTGTTCTCAGTCGCCAAGGCCCTCTCAGGTACCTTCGTTGGTAGATATTTTATTATTGTCCTTCTCTGCATCTAGAGTTTTTGCCGGTGGCGCTAAAGGTTTGATCCATGTGTGGGTTTGCTGTGTAGATGCCGGCAATTTGAGCTTTGACCTGCAGGCCCTTCGTCGTGATGACGCGCTGGCAGGCGCGGTGTCTGCAGTCGAGGACCATAGCGCCGCCGTCCAAGATACATTGTCCAAGGCCAAGGTCACCCTTAGTCGCCTCTGGGAGGAGTTGATGCCGAAGGCAGAGCTGGTCGATAATATGGACGAGCTGGTGGAGTCACTCGCCGGGGGTGTGCCTGCCACCTACAAGAACTCCCTCTGTGCGGCTGGCGCGACCATGTCACTCGCCATGGTGCAAGCCCACGGAGTCGAGATAGATCCCTCTATGGTGTCGAAGGCGATGCATGTTGGCGCAGACGGTCAGCAGGTAGTCTTTGCTCCTTTCGCGACTACTTGTGCCAAATATGGCCATTCCTTGATAAATACCGTTGCCAAGTATTCGGAGGAGCTCCAACGTGATAAGAAGGTGGGGAAAGCTTTGACCTCAGGGGCCGGCGAAAAGTCAGTGGTGTCTGATACTGCCACGGACTTGATGAAGCCCCCGAAGCCGTCGAAGTCGAAGAAGCCAGTTGCTCCGTAGTTTAGTTTTTGTAATAGTGGATGAATTGTCCTTTTGATCTAAGAACATGCCTGCTGGCGAGTGTGTTTGTGAATACTTATGCTTATCTTGAATGCATATGTTCCCCTTGCCTTTGTGTTAATTTGGTTGCCTTATTTGCCTCTGTCTTGACTTGTGGTAGGGTACATCAAGTGATCCCATGGGGGGAACCCAGGACTCGCCGTCTCTTGATGAGATAGTGGCACTACCGCGCTCCAGGGTAGAGGAGATGTCTTTGCTTTCGCGACTTCGTGACCGCGTGAAGCAGTTGGAGCGTGAGTTGCCCCTGATCCGCGGTAACGCAGATGTGTGGAAGTCGAAGGCGGAAAAAGCTGCCGCTCGCGAGCAATATCTGCTTGGCGAGGTGACGCAGCTGGGCGACCAGTTTAAGTGTTAGTTTGCTCATTCTCATCTTTTCCTTTGTAGTTAGTCGCAGTGGTACGTTGTACTCATGCTATTGATGCTGCTTCGTGTAGTTGTTAGCGCGCGCCATCCGCAGGAGGAGAAGGATAGAATTGCCATTCGCCTGTATGATCTCACCCAGGAGCAACTGCAAGAGAGTGGATACTTCTGGGTAGATCATGATCGTGCGACGGCCTTGGCGACCCTGCAGGATCGCGCTTCGCGAGTGCTTCTCTTCCTGAAGAAGTCGAAGTCGTGTTTGAAGAACATTTATCGGGTGATGTTCCCGCTGGATGACGCTCCATCAATCCTGCTGGCTCTCCTTGTCAAATTTCAAGATATGTCCGCGGTTCGCGAGTGCTTGAGGCAGCAGTTGGTGGCTGGTGCCAAGGCTGCCCTCTCAATGGTGCGATTGCACATGCCTGACATGGATGTTGCCGCCATTGCCTCTGGGCCGCCAGCAGGATCTGCCTGGAATATAGTACCGCATTATTAGGCGGTGGACCGTCCAGCCGAGGATATTGTTGACTTCTTCGAGGAACAAACCAACGTTCTTCTGTTGTAGTAGTAGCCAAATTTGTATCCTGCACAGAAGTGTATTTGTGTTGTAAAGTTCGTATATATGTTGTAGATAACTTATTGTTGAATGTGTATAAACAGCTTTGTTAGCGTGAGGTGCGTTGCACTATGCGAGTCCTTTTCGTTAGCCTGGCCATCTTTTTTCTTGGTCCCTTGTCAACCTGCCAGGTGCGTTGCAGCTGGGTTGAGTTTTGTGTTAAGGGGTTCGAGTGATGTGTCAGCTACTCAGGATATCGCGTTTTGGTTCGAAGAACAGATGTATGTAGGGTGGCACAGCCCCCGAGTATAAAAATTGACAAAGTAAAGGAGAACACGCAGTTTTGGGGCACTTAACTTTTATTTATTCGAAGAACAGTGCGAGGTACGATGTGCGGCTGAGTAGCCTTATTTGCAATGTAAAAGTAAAACAACTAGGGGTAGAAGCGTCGCAGTTGTGCGACGTTCCAAGGGTTGGAGTATGCGACTCCTGTCTCTAAATCTTTAAGGCGATAGGCGCCACCTGGGATTACTTCTGTAATCACGTACGGTCCTTCCCAGGGGGACTCAAGCTTGAGATGCCCCTGTTGCTTCAGTCGCAGGACCAGGTCACCTTCAACGAAGGATCTGGGGCGAAGCCTTCTACTGTGGTAGTTGCGCAGGTTCTGCTGGTAGATCGTTGATCTTTCCGTGGCGATTTCCCTTGCCTCGTCAAGGAGGTCGACGGAATCTTCGAGTGTGAGGGATGACTCTTGTTCGCTGTAAGCGACCACACGCGGCGCCTTGTACCGCACCTCAGCTGGTAGCACTGCCTCTGCTCCGTGCACCATAAAAATGGCGTGTAGCCCGTGGCACTGTTTGGAGTTGTACGTAGGCTCCAGAGTACAAATTGCAGTTCGTCCGGCCAGCAACCGGCAACTTGTTCGAGTGGTCGAAGGAGTCGCTTCTTGATGCCGCTGTAGATGAGCCCGTTTGCCTTTTCCACCTGACCGTTGGTCTGCGGATGTGCTACTGAGGCGTAGCTAATGTTGATCCCTAGGTTCTCGCAGAATTCTTGGAACTCCTTGGATGTGAAGTTCGTCCCGTTGTCGGTGATAATGCTGTGCGGCACGCTGAAGCGGTAGACGATGGACTCAAAGAATTTGACTGCGCTGTGCGCGGATTGGTTGGTTACTAGCATGGCCTCAATCCACTTTGTGAATTTATCGACTGTGACCAAGAGGTAGACGTAGCCTCCTCGCGAGGACCTTGGAAGCTTGCCAACCATGTCGAGTCCCCATTGCACGAAGGGCCAGGCCAGTGGAATAGGTCGTAGCTCTACGCCTGGTGCATGTGGCTTGTCCGCGAATCGCTGGCAAGCATTGCATTTTTGGACTATGTCCTTGGCATCGCACATGGCCATGGGCCAGTAAAATCCAGCTCGTAGAGCTTTGGCGACGAGGGCGCGACTGCCGGCGTGGTGCCCGCAGGTCCCTTCATGGATGTCGAGGAGAACTGCTCTTCCATCGGCCATGGAGACGCATCGTTGTAGCACTCTTGTGATGCTGCGTTTATACAGTTTGCCGTTGATAACGGCGAATGCCTTGGAGCGCCGCGCGATGTGCCGTGCATCTGTCGGGTCGTCCGGTAGGCGCTTGCTGAGGAGGTACGTAATGTACGGCTGCGTCCAAGATTGCTCGATCATCATGACGCTCATTGGTCCCTCGAGTCCTGTGTCCAGCTCCAAGTTATCGAGAGCCATTGGCTCATTTGGTGGCGTAACCCCCGAGTCCGTTGATGCGCTTGTTTTCTTCTCTGCGGCCTTTGGCTTGATGGAGCACTCGCATATGCGCTCGAGAAATACCCCAGGTGGTATGGGGGCGCAGGTAGAGCCTATGTTGGCGAGTGCGTCCGCCTCTTCGTTACTTTCGCGACCTACGTGTCGCAGCTCGCAACCATCGAAGTCTCCTTCGAGTGTATCGTAGA
Organism: Avena eriantha; assembly: GCA_910589775.1. Lineage (NCBI taxonomy): Eukaryota > Viridiplantae > Streptophyta > Magnoliopsida > Poales > Poaceae > Avena > Avena eriantha. The sequence continues at coordinate 447,882,365 of OU342744.1, forward strand.
GGTCGCGGTACGCGATCATGTTGTCGTTCAGTGCGTCGCACTCATGCATTGTTTGGTTGACAACCAACTTGGAGTCACCATATATGATGAGCCTCTTGGCTCCGCAGGCTTTTGCCATCCTCATCCCATGCAACAGGGCCTCGTATTGAGCCTCGTTGTTTGAGGCTATGAACTCCATTCGTAGGATATACTTCAGCTTGTCCCCTTGAGGTGATGTCAGTATGACACCTGCGCCTGCTTCATCTTTTCGCTTGGACCCATCGAAGTGCATTGTCCAGAGGTAGGACATATCTGGCTTGTCCGGGAGTTGGTTTTCCATCCAATGCACGAGGAAGTCAGGGAGGACTTGCGACTTGATTGCGTCGCGCTTTGCGTATGTGATGTCTCGTGGAGACAGTTCTATTCCCCAAAGCACGACTTGCCCCGTGGCGTCGGGGTTATTGAGGATATGTCCCAACAGGGCGTCGCTGACTACCACGATTGGGTGTTCCTGGAAGTAGTGGCGTAGTCACCGGGCGGTCATGAAGACGCCGTACGCCAGCTTCTGGTAGTGCGGGTATCGCTGTTTTGTTGGCGTGAGGACCTCGCTGAGGTAGTATACCAGGCGTTGTACGCCATGGACCTTGTTTTCCTCAGCTCGCTCGACGACGAGCACTGTGCTGACCACCTGGTTGGTGGCGGAGATGTACAGCAACAGTGGTTCCCTTTCTCATGGAGTCACCAGTACTGGCAAAGTGGATAGCAGGCGCTTGAGATCTTCGAAAGCTTCTTGCGCTTCATTAGTCCACTCGAATTTGTCAGCTTTGCGGAGGAGCTTGTAGAAGGGCAATGTCTTTTGACCCATTCGACTGATAAATCGACTGAGGGCCGCGATTTGTCCAGCCAGTTGCTGGACGCCTCTTATGTTCTTTGGCTTCTCCATGGCCAGTATGGCTTTTATCTTCTTCAGGTTGGACTCGATTCCCCTCACGGAGATGAGCTATCCGAGTAGCTGCCCAGATGGTACGCCGAAGGTGCATTTGTCTGGATTGAGCTTGATCCGGTAGCGATCGAGGTTGGCGAAGGTTTCGCGCAATTCGTCGATTAGAGAGGCTTCCTCCTTGCTCTTGATTACTATGTCGTCGACATAGACTTGGATGTTGCGACCCAGTTGCTCCTTGAGGCAAGCCTGCATGCACCGCTGGTAGGTGGCTCCCGCGTTTTTAGCCCGAAGGGCATTGTGTTGTAGCAGAACACACCAAAGGGCGTTGTAAACGTTGTTTTCTCCTGGTCTTCCTCCTTCATTCGAATTTGATTATAGCCTGAGTAGGCGTCGAGGAAGCAGAGGCGCTCGCATCCAGCGGTGGAGTCGATGATCTGGTCGATCCGTGGCAGCAGGAAGTGATCTTTTGGGCAGTGCTTGTTTAAAGAAGTGAAGTCCACGCACATCCATAGGATGTCCGTGTCCTTTTTTGGTACCAGCACCGTATTGGCGAGCCAAGTGCTTTCCTTGATCTCGCGTATGAACTTGGCCTCGAGGAGTCTGTTGATCTCCAATCCGACTGCCTGCGCTCGTGGCTCAAATAGTCGCCTGATTGTTTGCTTGACTGGCCTTGCGTCGAGGTTGACGTTGAGTGCGTGCTCGGCGAATTCCCTGGGAACTCCTGGCATGTCCACAGGACACTAGGCAAAAATTTCCCAGTGCTCACGGAGGAATTCGATGAGCACGAGTTCCTATGCGGGACTCAAGTTGTTTGCGATGAGGGCCGTCTTGGCGGGATCCGATGGATGGACCTGCACTTTCTTTGTGTGCACTGTTGAGTCTAAGGAGAGGTCAGGTGAGCTTGGCCTACTCAGCGGAGGCAGACTGTTGTATGTCGTCTCTTTCAGTCTTGCGAGTTCCTCCTGCATGCCGAAGGACTGGGAGATTCTGTTGAATTCCCTGTCACGACTGTCAGATCGCTCAAAGCTCCCATTGATCGTTATGACGCCATTGGGACTGGCATTTTCATCTGCAGGTAGGCGTAGTGTGGTACTGCCATGAACCTAGCGAACGCGATGCGCCCGAGGATGCAGTGGTATTGTGAGGGCCAGTCAACGACCTCAAAGTCGATGCGTTCGCAACGGAAGTTCTTCGGCGTGCCGAAGATGACGTCGAGGTTGATTTTGCCCAGGGGGTACACGCCTTTTCTTGGGACGATGCCGTGGAACGTTGTGTCCGATGCCTCCAGGCAGGTTAGAGGGATCCTCATTGCTCGCAAGGTACTTGCGAATATGAGGTTGATGCCGCTTCCGCCATCCATGAAGACGCGACTCATGTCGAAACCTCCAATTTGCGCCTCGAGTACGAAGCGGCAATGACCTGGACGAGGTATCTGAGGCGGGTGGTCGCGTTTGTCGAAGGTGATGCATGACTCGCTGCCACTGAGGTACTCAGTGGTGGATGGTGGCGAGTGCATGGCCAAGTTGACTTGGCGAGTGATGGCCTTCTGCACCCTGTTGGAGGGGCGCCCCTTTTGGATCATCATGGTACCCATGGCCCATGGGTACGGTTCGCCCCCGTGGTGCTGGTCCGGTGCGGCTCCATTTGGGGGTGGCCCAGGTGGTGGTGGCGGTGCGCCGTGTGCCACGGCACCTAAAGCGGCTCCGTAGCCTCTTTCGACTGCATTACGGTTCATCCGAACCAATCCCTCGTGCAGCTTGAGGAACTCGCAGCAGTCTTTGAGGAGGTGGCTGGACTTTCTCCTACCGTCATGCTTGTCGATGTAGAAGTGTACCGTGCATGGCCCGGACAGTTTGTCATCGATGGAGGTCGCGGGTGCCTCATCGTGAGTGCGACGTTGCCACACTTGCGTGGTTTTCCTGGAGTCGCGGTATCCGCCGCTACGGTATCCGCTGTTGCGGTTATCGTCGCGTCTATCGGCGTAGCCGGCCGCGACCATGTTGACGTCGTCACGGTCATCGTAGATGCGCATGCGACGTTTGCCTCGGCGGTCGCGTCTGCGTTCGAGTTCTGCCACCTCGTCGGAGTGAGCACGATTCTTTACCGAATCTTCTCCATCGGCCCACCGATTAGCGATCTCCATCAGGTGGTCGATGGTCTGGGGCTTTGAGCGGCCTAGCTCCTCCCTGAGTTCCATGCGGCGAACACCACCGTTGAATGCATCAATCGCGCGGTCTTCCGAGATGTTCTCCACGGAGTTCTTGATGATGGACCACCTCTGGATATAGGAGCGCAGTGATTCGCCAAATCTTTGCTGGCAGCATCTCAGCTCTTCGATTGATGCGGGCTGCTTGTATGTGCCCTTAAAGTTGAGTACAAAGCTGTAAACCAGCTCATCCCAGCTGTGAATGGATCCGCATGGGAGGTTATTGAGCCATGCTTGGGCGGCGCCCTACAGCTGTAGCTATAATCATTGCATGGCAGTACTTCGACTACCTCCGTGTAGTCTGACGGAGGAGATGTGGTCTTCCAGCCAGATCTTGGGGTCCTGCAGACCGTCAAATTTCGGGTTCTCTGATGGGAGTTTGTATCATTTAGGCATTCGCTTCTGCCTAATGGATCTGCTGAAGCATCGGGCGCCGCAGAGCTCCCCATCTTCTTCTTCCGTGTCAGTCGACCGAGCACGTCGTTCCCTTGATTTGTCGATCTTACGCTGCGTGAGGTCGTCGTGCGCATCGTAGTCGCGATCGTGTCGCTGTGAGCGGCGGCGTTGAGACAGGTCGTGACTGTCATCGCTGGATGAGGGCGAGGAGTAGCGCTTTGCCCTTTTTTGGGTCTGGTACTGGCTCATTGTCGAGGGCGGCCTCGATTAGCCCCAAACCCGCGATCGTAGATCGGTGCATGGCAGTTCGGTGATCTCCAGCTGGGGGCTGGTTATTGAGGAGGTACATGGTGGCTGCCGTCACCGCAGCCTGCGGCATCCTAGGAACCACGTTGCCTCTCGTGTCGACCGTCATAGAGCCGAAGTCGAGGACTTTCGCGGCCTCTATGCGCTCTTGTTCGGTGAGGTGAGCCATCCGCGACTGCCTCTTCTTGGCGAGGTATTCGTTGCCTCTTGAGGAGGATCCTCGGTAGGAGGAGAGCCCAGCATGACGAAGGCTTGATTCGTCCTCTGCCTTTTTACGCGCCTCAAGTTGCGCGATTGCTTGTTTTTGGCGCTTGAATTCTTCTTTTAGAAGCCAGTGATAGCCCATCAGCAGTTCCTGCGGGGACCCAAAAGGTAGAGGTGCGCCCCGTAGGGCTTCGCGGTAGCGATCCTACTCTTGCTCGTTGAGCTTGATTACGACGCGTTCGTTGGTTTGCTCATTGATCATGCTGGGAGGTTCGACTGCTCCTCCGTTGCCACCGTTACCGCCGTTGCCACCGTTCCCACCGTTGGGTGGATCGGTGCCGTTACCCGTGTTACCACCATTGCCGCGATTGGTGGAGGTGTCGCCTGCATGGATGACGGCACACATGAAGTGATTGGGGAAGCTGTTGCTTCCACAACTTTCCGATCCGGAACCGTAGGTTCCATCTTCAGTGGCTAGATCGCTCAGATCGGAGTCACGACTGCTATCACTGACCGTGTTCTCGACTGTCGCCGGACCGTTGAGCTCGCCGAGGGTGCCGATCAATGGAGGGAACCATGATGTCGGGGCAATCGCCGGTGCTGTCGGTTGATCAGGCATGCGAAGCGTGCCCATCTGACCAACTTGGAAGCGGAAGCTCCCAATCGCCAGGCTGATTCCGTCGCCCACGGACTCGAAAGCCGGGCGGGTGGCCGGCGTGTGGACGGTGAAGTCGAAAGCGCTGAAGAGCTGGCGAATCTCCGTTGTGGCGGAGTTGTAGATCGCAGTTGATGGGGCCGAAGAAGCCGCAACATCAGCACTCCCAATTCCCACAGACGGCGCCAATTGACGAGGGTTTAACTCATCAATGCCCATTGTTATCGACTTGGGTTTTGGAGAAGGAGTGAGCGCTGGAGACATCTATCGGCTAGCAAACAAGCACACAAGGGACAAAGGATTTACCCAGGTTCAGGCCTCGTAGAGGTCCCTACTCCTGCTTGTCTGCTCGTGGAATTATCGAAGGAGTCGAAAGTTACAATGGTGCGCAGATGCAATCTGGCGAGGGTTGTGGAAACTAGGGTTGCGTGTGTCCTCCTCGCCGCCCCCTCCTAGCCTTTATATAGATAGGCTAGGTCTCAGGTAGCAGGTCGAGTCGGTTACAAGTTAGGGTTTTCCCCTTCAAACTTTCTATCTTTAGCTTCTTCTTGCTCTTCAAGCAATCGAGAGCCCGCAGGTTACTCGAGTCCTTTCATCCGGACCTTGGCGACACTGTGGGCCTGTACGTATTTGGACCGTATATACCAAGCTCGAGTACCTGTAGGGTATACCCATGTCACCGAGTGACATCAGCATATGTATTGAGTGACAACAATGCATCCCAACATCCTTTATCTAGGTGTAAAAAGGGAGAAGTATGATGTGTGGTTTGACTCAAACCAAATATTAGCCTTATTGCAAGGGTGACTGATGACCCACAAGTATAGGGGGTGTATCGCAGTATTTTCGAGGGAAGTGAAACCCAATTTATTGATTCGACACAAGGGAAGCCAAAGAATATTTATAAGCCTTAACAACTGAGTTGTCAATTCAGCTGCACCTGGAAACAATCTTGCTCATAGTAGTTTATCAGTAGCAACAGTTTGTAGTAGGAATAGTAAAGTAACAGCAGAAGTAAAGCAAAGACAGTAGTAACAAAAGCAGTAAATAGTGGGATTCGAGTGCGGTAGGCATAGGGATGGATGGACGGGCGTTGCATGGACAAGACAATTCACATAGCAAACAGAACATAGGGCAATTGCAGATAAATAAGATAAAGCATCCAAGTACTAGACAATCCTAGGCATGTGTTCCATATATAGTCATACGTGCTCGCAATGAGAACTTGCACAACATCTTTTGTCCTGCCAGCCCGTTTGCAGCGGGGCCTCTAGGGAACTACTGGCAATTAAGGTGCTCCTTTTAATAGAGCACCGGAGCAAAGCATAAACACTCCGTGAACACATGTGATCCTCACATCAAAGCCTTTCCCTTCCGGTTATCCCGATTTCTGTCACTTCGGGGCCATAGGTTCCGGACAACAATGTGTGTAAACAACTTGAAGATAAGACCAAGAACAATACTATCATAATGAATCAGTAATAAGTTCAGATCTGAAATCATGGCACTCGGGCCCTAGTGACAAGCAGTAAGCACAACAAGTCGCAACAAAGTCATAAAGCACTAATAAAAGATACTAGGCACCATGCCCTAACAATTTGATGCCATTACATGAACGATCTCATCCAAGCCCTACCATCCCCATAGCCTACAACGGGGGATTACTCACTCATAGATGGGGGAAACATGGATGGTCGATGGAGAACGATGGTGATGATGATGGCGATGATCTCCTCCAATTCCCCATCTCGGTAGGGTGCTAGAACGAAGTTTCTGGTGCTGTTTCATGGAATCTGGTGGTGGCGGCGGAGCGGAACTCCTTCTGGAAAAACGTCGAACCCCCCGAAGTTTTTAGGTCAGAAGGCTCCTTAACTACGAAGAGAGAGGCCGAGGGGGTGCCTGGGGGGCCCACACCACCCCCTGGCGTGGCCTGGCCTGGCCCGCGCCACCAGGTGGTGTGGCCACACCCTGGCTCTTCTTCGTCTCGTATTCTGGCTCCTGGAGTCTTCGTGTGAAATAGGATTTTTGGCATATTTTCCGTGATTTTTCCTGATAGTTGGTTTTCTGCACAAAAAGTAGACACCAAGGAAATTCTGCTAAAAACAGCGTTAGTTCGCATTAGTTGTATCCAAATCACAGAAGTATAGAGGAGAAACAATAGCAAAAGTGTTCGGGGAAGTAGATACGTTTTGGACGTATCAACTCCCCCAAGCTTAGCTTATTTCTTGTCCTCAAGCAATTCAGCTGAAAACTAAGTGCGATAAAAGAACTTTCACGAACACATTTGCTTCATATGATGTAAATATTCTCAGCAAATTGATCAACTACTTGGACAATTCATAATAAAGAGTATGCAACCAAGTCTACTTAATAGTCTTTACAATCTATGAAGAGATTCCAACTCAAGAATAATAAGTAGCATGAAGCACGAACATAAGCAACATTACAATGCTCATAAAAAGGTATGATAGAGTGGTATCTCGCTTGCCTTTTATTATGAATGTCAAGGCACCTCTGAAGTTCAAGTGATGACTATAAGTAAAGATATCAAAGATACAAGCATCAAAGTCATAACACAAATAGTCAAGTAATGGAACAAACACAAAGAATGACAACTATGCTCTCAAGAAGGTGCTCAAAGAATATGTGGAGACTCAACAAGTAGAAGATAAAGGTTTTGAATAATTTGAAAGGCTTCCAAATGCTGAAAGTATGGTACACGTTAGCTTTGAGCTCTCATTGCCCCTATCATAAGCATCTTTAAATGGTTAAGGTTAAAGTGACACAACTAAGAGGATATGCTTGACAAGTTATAAATCGAAGTCTCATGCCCCTTACTTACGAAGACCGATCCTCATGCTACTCAACTTCAGTCACAAGTAAGCTCTTGTCATTGTAAGTATATACGTATCATAGAGAACTGCCAACAGGGTACCCCTTGCACATGACACGGGAGCTATCCCATAATCAAAATACAAGGCAAGCAGACAATGAGCATCTCGGCGATCTTTTTATTTACTATGTGCATAGATTTTTATTGAGGATGCTTCATAGAATGCTCATTATGGTTATGCTGCAAGTTTCCACCATGATTAGGCATGGCTTAGGCTAGCGGCCCAGGCGTTTCTCTAACATACATACAAACTCCATGATCTTACAAGTTCCACTTTTATTTCACACCGCCGGGATCCATAAGCAAAAGAACGTGATATCAACTAGGTACAAAGTACCTATGAAGCGTTGAAAGCGGTCCCCATGATACATGGTTCTGCTAACTTCAACTCATATAGCGCAAGCATATGCACAACAAAGAAGGACACAATGGTTTAGGTTTATTAAGTGCAAGAAAATAAAGTGTGCCATCAAGTTCGTGAGAGCTTTACTAACTAACGTTCTCATAACAAGCAAACATTTTATTCGGAAGAAAACAAGGCATATTGAATATGCACGGAAGTAGCAAATGATGCTAATGGGTAGGTATGATGGACACTTTGGAAATATTTGGTTTAGGGAGTTGGGAATTTGAGTAAAACATACTCAGTGAAAGTGAAGGCTAGCAATAGTAAGGGAGCGACAAACGAGAGAGCAATAGCTGTCATTATCATGCTTGCAACAAAACAGGAATACTCATGGCATGAAAGTGATTCAAGATCCTCAAGGCAAAATAATTCATCGAGGCTTAACTGTCTATTACAGTCATGTGCATGCATGAGCATGTGCCAAGTCAATCAAATGAAAACATTCAAAGGAGGATACCACGGTGTCATACCAATTTATGAATAGAGTAATGCAAGCAAACATTCATAAGACATGCTACAAACTATTAGCGAGCTGGAGGTAATCATACGAAAGCAATAACTACTAAGCATCCAAAGATAACATACACCCTACTTGAACGGACTAAGCAAGCCCACAGTGATGAGTATATGTACAAAAATGAAAACAAATAGAGTTCATTACCAGCCTCTACCACGCCTCAAGTTGTCATTGATCCTCATTATTGCTCTTCACTTGTGTGGCTTGAATAATAATATGAAACCAATATCCACTGAGGACTGCCGAACCCTGAAGCAAACTCGCAAGAACCAAAGAAGAACGTCAAATATTTTTGGTGTTTTTGATTTTTAAACAAGAACCGAAAGAGAAAAACAAGCAAAGCAAAATCTTTTTGGGTTTTTCGAATAGTACAAACAAAGCAAAAAGGCAAAAGAAAACCAAGGCAAAAAGAAGAAGCAAACCAAAGAGAAACAACAAAAATATTTTTGGTCTTTTTGTGATTTTAGAAAGCAAAAACAAAGAAGAACGAAAACTAAAAGGAGAACGAAAACAGGAATATACAAAGTACCGACGCAACATGATATGGAGATGAGTGCGGTGTCGGCGTACCTCTCCCCAAGCTTAGGCCTTTGGCCTAAGTGGGTATCAATCCCAAGCTGGCTAGGATGAAGTGTCCCCGTGGTACGAGAAGAGGTCCCCTCGTCCTGGTGCGAGCTCGAGTACGTCCCTCCGTAATGCGGGGAGTAATCATAGGAGGGCACATCCTCCTGGTGCTGCTCATGGAAACCCAGCAAGCGAAGCTGCTCGTCCACCTCCTCCTTGGAGCACGACCACGGTCTCCTATGAACACTAAACAAATCAGGCTGTGGCAAAAGGATCTCCCTTTCATCCCCGTCAGTGAAAAGCATCCTATATACTAGATTGTTCAAATCAGAGGTAGCAGTGACAAAGTGATGAGTTTTCATGGCAACAAGGTCAAGCCTCTGTGGTGCCAGCATAGCATCATCGGGATCCACTAAAAGACCCAATGCACTGACTATGCGCGATGCAATGATGCCCCCATAGATAGGCCCCCTAGCAGCTAGGCGGCGAGCAATAAGCGAGCCAAGATTGTACCGAGTATCATTGTTGAGCGCAGCAGCAAGGAAAGCTAAGTGATAGTTGGAGATATTACTAGTGTTCTCCCTACCCAATACACTAGTGGCAAGATAGTATGTAAAGTATCTAAGAGCAGGGAGTTGGATATTTCTCATCTTTCCGTGTTGCGCCACGTGGTCATCATCATTGGTCACCCCTCGGTAAAGCTCCAACAAATCAGCGGGTCGCCCTTGAATTTTCTTCACGGTCCCTGTCATACGCACACCTACAATACTGCAAAATCTCTCCAAAGGCATGGTGAAGGGCAGATCATAGATTTTAAAAGAGACAGTAGATTGATAGGGTGTGTTAGTAAACGCGAAGCTCTCAACAAAAGTTTTGGTGAGCATAGCGTATTGTGCACTCTCATCTTGCATATAAGAGGTCAAACTAACCCTCTCAATCAGTAGCAAGAAATCATCAAGAATACCTACAGCTTGCAAGAAAGTAAAACAAGGAAAAGAGGATGGGTGAGCATCCCCATCATCCCTTTCACTGCCAATACGGGTTGCAATGAGGTCTTCATTGTATGATGGCCTAGCTTGAGAGGCTGTTCTTGAGGGCCTCGACCTCCTAGGTGCATCACTCTCATATATCTCTCCAAAAGTATGGTTGTTCATGCTTGGTATTCTGAAATTTAAACACCTATTAAACAAGTGATTGCAAAGTAAATATAATGAAGGATTCTACTCATAGGAACTTGCAAGAGGCCTAAACATGCATCAAAACTATATCTCTAAGCATCAAACAAGCTTACAAGCTCTCATAACCAGTCACCTACAGCAGCAAAATACTCAACATATAATCCACTAAACACAAATATACTTGGACAAGGGGAGGAGTCACATACCAGGGAACAAATGCTCCAAATTTCAGCAAGAAAGATGGGCTAAGCAAGGAGATCGAAAAAATCGAAAGCAAGCACCGAAAGAACGCGATTTTGAGCTATGAACTGGAGCTTACTCGGGAGAGAGAAGAAAGTGGCAGGTGAGAGAGGTAGTGGGGGGCCAGGGGTGGCCCACACCAGGGCATGGCGCCACCCAAGGCTGGCCGCACCACCATGTGGTGTGCTTGCCTGGTGGCCCCCCTGGTACCTACCAGGTACTCCTCTGCCCCTTTTTCACGTAAAAATTTAATATGAATTTTCTGGAATTTTTCAAGACACTTTATTTTTGGGCATTTTTTAGAAATAGAAGAATGATTTTTCTGACAGACAGATTTTTTTCTTTTGGAAACATGATGCAAAGACAAAACAAGGCTAGAACTATAGAAGTTCTAGCATGCAAGCAACTAACAACACAAAGAAAACCAAACGAAAACAAAAACTAAAATGCAAAAGATAGAAATAAACGGAGATAATCATAATGAAAACATTGTTTTGTTCAATGGAATCCTTTTGTTAGCAAGGTTGATCAAGTCTTGCTACCAAAACAATTGCATATGAGACAAAACTTTGTACTCCACTAATGATTATGTTACCTTAACCTTGATAGCACTGGTTCCAATCATAATAGTTTCAAATTTTTCTCTTGGTATGGGACAATATATTTCTCCAACTTGAATGCCTTCAACATGTTCAATTGAATTCAAACCATAAGTCCTTTCAATATTCTTGGGGAAATAGACAGTATATTCCTTGTCGTTAACATTGAAGGTCACCTTTCCTTGATTACAATTAATAACAGCTCCTGCAGTATTAAGAAAAGGTCTCCCAAGAATAATAGACATATTATCATCTTCAGGCATTTCAAGCACAACAAAATCAGTTAATATCAAGCAATTGTGAGCCACCTGAATAGGTACATCCTCACATATACCCATAGGAATAGTGGTAGATTTATCAGCCATTTGCAAAGATATATTAGTTGGTATCAATTTTTCAAGCTGAAGCCTCTTATAGAGAGAGAAAGGCATAACACTCACTCCAGCTCCTAAATCACACAAAGCAGTTCTAACATAATTGTTCTTAATAGAGCAAGGGATAGTTGGAATCCCTGGGTCTCCGAGTTTCTTAGGAACCTTACCATTGAAGGAATAATTAGCAAGCAAAGTAGAAATTTCTTCATTAGGGACCTTCCTTTTATTCGAGACAATGTCCTTCATATACTTTGAGTAAGGAGGCAATTTAATAGCATCAGTCAAAGGAATTTGCAAGAATAAAGGCTTCATCCACTCACAAAACTTATTATAGTGTTCATCTTCCTTTGACTTGTGTTTCTTATCAGGGAAAGGCATAGGTTTTTGGACCCAAGGTTCTCTTTCACTACCATGTTTCTTAGCAATAAAATCCTATTTATTGTATTTAGTATTCTTAGTGTGGTTTTCAGGTTCTTCTTCAACTTTTTCTTCATTAGAAACTTCATTTTCTTCATTACCACTTTCAGTTTCAGCATCAGAGATAGATATACTATTAGGATCTATAGCAGGTTCAGAGGGTTTTACAACAGTTTTATGTTTCTATTTCCTTTTCTTACGAGTAGAACCACCATTTTCAGCTTGTTGAGAATCCTGCTCAATTCTTTTGGGATGCCCCTCAGGATATAGAGGATCCTGGGTAGCAGCTCCACTTCTAGTTCTAATTTCATAAGCATGTTTTTCTTTAGCAACATTAACTAGCAAGTCGTTTGGCACTTTAACGAGTTGATCTATTTGAGTTTGAACCATTTGAAAGTGTTCAACAATCATTTTAACATCATTAGAGGTTCTTTCTACTATATCTTTCAACTCAACAATAGCTCTAGTGTTTTCCATTAGATGATTTTGCACCCTTTTATTAAAGTTATCTTGCTTAACAATAAAGATATCAAATTATTCTAAGCATTGATCAGGAGGTTTAGAGTAAGGGATATCACCTTCATCAAAGTGTTGGAGAGAGTGTACCTCAATAGTGGATGAGTAGGGAATAGGTTTACATAATTCTTCTATAGGAGGTAAATTCTTGACATCTACAGCTTTAATTCCCTTCTCCTTAAGACTTTCTTAGCTTCCTTCATCACTTCATCATTTAATTCAATAACTCCTCTCTTCTTTGATGTTGGAATAGGCACAGGAATAGATGGTTCAGGTACAATTACTTCAGGTATAGCTTGTTTAGGAGGAGTCCAATCTTCATAATTCTTTCTTATTTTAGCAATTAATTACTCGGCTTCCTTAGGAGTCCTATTCCTGAAAACACAATCAGCACCACTATCTAGGTATGTCCTAGATTCCTCGGTTAGTCCATTGTAAAATATATCAAGAAGCTCATTCTTAGGTAATGGACTTCTAGCCTGTGCATGAATCAAAGCACAAAACCTTGCCCAAGTTCAGGCAATACCTCTTTTTCTCCCTGTTTAAAATCAAAAAGTTCCTGCAAAATACCATGTCTAGCATTTGGAGGAAAATATTTCTGTAGGAAAGTACTAATCAAGCACTCAAGGCTATCAATAGATCCAGGAGGTAAATTACTAAACCAAGTTTTAGCTTCTCCTTTCAGTGAAAAAGGAAAAATCTTAGCAACAAAGTAAGTACGCATCTTAATATCATCAGAAAACAAGCCACTCATGGTAGAAAGTTCATTCATATGTGCTACCCTACTTTCATTCTTAGTCCCACAAAAACGTTCTCTCTCGATAATAGCTATGTAAGATAGATCGAGAGAGAAATCATAATCTTCATCTGTAATGTTTATGGGAGAAGCAGCAAACTTAGCAGCAGGATATAATTTCGGTCTAATAGTACGCCTCTCAAGGAGACTCTTAGCAGCGCTCCTATCATGGGTGTTCTTACATTCTTTAATAAACTCATCGGTCATCTCAACATAACCATCTTCAATATCATAACTCTCACTAGACTCAGGTGAGCTAATAGGTGTGGTAGTGTCTTCATTAGGAGTTTCGGTATTTCCAGCTATAGTTCTAGCAATCATAGCATCTACGAAAGGACCTAATGAACCACTCTTATCAAGCACAGTCGAAGCAGCATCATAAGCATCAGAAGTTTCAGATTCAGCAGTAGAGCAGTGTGTGTAGCATGTTTATGTGGTGGTGTAAGGAACTTACTCAAAACAGACGGTGAATCAAGAGCAGCAGAGGTGTTTAGAACTGTACCTCTTCTTGTAGTGGATGGTAAAATAGGAACTTTGCCATCACGAGATTTACCCATGATGGATGGATAGCAGCGAACAATATAGAATCCAAGTGAACTTGATAAATAAAGCTATGGTCCCCGGCAACGGCGCCAGAAAATAGTATTGATGACCCACAAGTATAGGGGGTGTATCGCAGTATTTTCGAGGGAAGTGAAACCCAATTTATTGATTCGACACAAGGGGAGCCAAAGAATATTTATAAGCCTTAACAACTGAGTTGTCAATTCAGCTGCACCTGGAAACAATCTTGCTCACAGCAGTTTAACACTAGCAACAGTTTGTAGTAGGAATAGTAAAGTAAACAGCAGAAGTAAAGCAAAGACAGTAGTAACAAAAGAAGTAAACAGTGGGATTCGAGTGTGGTAGGCATAGGGATGGATGGCCGGGCGTTGCATGGACAAGACAATTCACATAGCAAACAGAACATAGGGCAATTGCAGATAAATAAGATAAAGCATCCAAGTACTAGATAATCCTAGGCATGTGTTCCATATATAGTCATACGTGCTCGCAATGAGAACTTGCACAACATCTTTTGTCCTGCCAGCCCGTTTGCAGCGGGGCCTCTAGGGAACTACTGGCAATTAAGGTGCTCCTTTTAATAGAGCACCGGAGCAAAGCATTAACACTCCATGAACACATGTGATCCTCACATCAAAGCCTTTCCCTTCCGGTTATCCCGATTTCTGTCACTTCGGGGCCATAGGTTCCGGACAACAATGTGTGTAAACAACTTTCAGATAAGACCAAGAACAATACTATCATAATGAATCAATAATAAGTTCAGATCTGAAATCATGGCACTCGGGCCCTAGTGACAAGCATTAAGCACAACAAGTCGCAACAAAGTCATAAAGCACTAATAAAAGATACTAGGCACCATGCCCTAACAATCTGATGCCATTACATGAACGATCTCATCCAATCCCTACCATGCCCATAGCCTACAGCGGGGGATTACTCACTCATAGATGGGGGAAACATGGATGGTCGATGGAGAAGCGATGGTGATGATGATGGTGATGATCTCCTCCAATTCCCCGTCCCGGCAGGGTGCCAGAACGGAGTTTCTGGTGCTGTTTCGTGGAATCTGGTGGTGGCGGCGGAGCGGAACTCCTTTTGGAAAAACGTCGAACCCCCCGAAGTTTTTAGGTCAGAAGGCTCCTTATAGGCGAAGAGAGAGGCCGAGGGGGTTCCTAGGGGTCCCACACCACCCCCTGGCGTGGCCTGGCCTGGCCCGCACCACCAGGTGGTGTGGCCACCCCTGGCTCTTCTCCGTCTTGTATTCTGGCTCCTAGAGTCTTCGGGTGAAATAAGATTTTTGGCATATTTTCCGGGATTTTTCCTGGTAGTTGGTTTTCTGCACAAAAAGTAGACACCAAGGAAATTCTGCTGAAAACAGCGTTAGTTCGCATTAGTTGTATCCAAATCACACAAGTATAGAGGAGAAACAATAGCAAAAGTGTTCGGGAAAGTAGATACGTTTTGGACGTATCAGTGACCTAGCAACACAAAGGAGTACTTCTTTCACCTATGTGTTTTACGACATGTAGCCACCATAAAAAGTACGATTAAAACATTGGAATTGTGTGTACCTTCACTATCTAAAACATGATAATCACCATAGATGGAGAAGAGAGGATTAAGTGAACATGTGAACCCATGTCCATTGTTCCCATAATAGAAAACCCTTGTCTTGTCCTCTTGCATTGAAGAGGATTGGGACACTTTTATATTCTTGTTTTGTTACATTAAATTTGCATCTATTAAATCAACTATATTGTTCCTTAACTTGTTTAGTGCATAATCAACTAAAACTTGTGACACTTTAGTTGTAAAGAATAGATAGCTTTTCCTTCTTGCTCCTACGGATCGATACCCTACTTCCACTTGATAGGTACTACGGTGATCCCCTGCACTTGTGGGTTATCAACAAGTAGATGTAAAAAACGATAAACTTAGAGCTTTTCATTAACACCCACTTCGATAATCGCTGCCATCAAACACCCCATCTCTTCCTTGTTTTTCAATAACTCTAGTTTCTTCATTTTAG
This sequence comes from Avena eriantha, assembly GCA_910589775.1. Classification (NCBI taxonomy): domain Eukaryota; kingdom Viridiplantae; phylum Streptophyta; class Magnoliopsida; order Poales; family Poaceae; genus Avena; species Avena eriantha. Next base: position 447,898,150 of record OU342744.1, read on the forward strand.
GTGGTGAGGTCATACCAATGCTCTCATAAGTATTGAATATTTTCAGCTCATATCTAAACAGTAGTTCTCTTTTTTTACTCGAGTACTTGGCCCATGGAACTAAAATTTTGCCCATCTCAGCAATGTTGTCAATGTCTAACCAAGTTGTAACTAAAATCCGAGATGAACTCAAGATCGTTCATATGCCATAGGAGTTGTTAGTTCCATGAAGTTTGGGTACTCTCATAATTCTTCTCATGAAGTATCTCTTTTCAGCTAATCAAAAACAGGTTTGGCATCTCCCTCAACCACCATAAAAAGTTTGTTCCATCAAACAATTCTTTTCAGAAGGTATTATCAAGTCAAATGATTAAGATGCGGGGTTGAGTCCTGCTAACATTAAGCCCTTAAGATAAAAACATGGCACCAAAGTTGTTAATAGACATTTTCTCTTGTTCTCAAAAGTTTGGAAATTAATCCAAAGGTTTGTTTTTCTAACTTATAGTAATTTTCAAAAGTCTAAACCCAAGTAGTGACATTAACCTTTGAGATAAAGTCCTAAAAGATAACGAGCTAAGCATGGAGTAGAACTCAAGCGCAACCAAATAGACACAAAATGTTCATGAATAAACTTACAGGAAGAGGGAAAATAGGAATGTGGTACCTCCTCTTGCTTTCTCACCTCCCACTTGGGTCAACTCCTCGCGTTCTTCTCCATAGCTAAATTACTAGAAGTGAATAAACTACAGAAAAATCAACAAGAGCTGAGAGAACTTTGCACAAATCAAGATAAAAGCTAGTCTAATATTTTTGAATTTTCTTTTATCAATGCAAACTAAAATTAAACATGCACTAGAATGAAAACAAAATAAATCAAAAGAAAAATGAAAAATCTGAATGTAAAAGGTGGGGAGCAGTTCAACCTCCCCAAGCTTTGGCTCTTGGCCTATCTAGAATCAAAAGTTGCCGCCATCACCTCGTAGTGGCTGCTGGCATGGGAAGTTTGGATAGCAGCTTGGAAAGTCGGCCATGAAGGAGGTGAAGTCTTGGGTGAGGTTGACTATGTTGGCGTTCACATCATGCAATGTATTTTATACGTTGTCTTTGTGAGGCACCACCTGATCAAAATCCTCCTCGGGACATAGTTGAATCCCAACCGAGGTGGAGGTATAACTTGTCGCTAGTGCTAAGGGAAAGGTTGTTGGTGATGATGTTACTAACTATAGTTATCCCATCCAACTGCGCTCCAGTCCTCTCCACATTGCTCCTGCTACTGTTGGCCAGCGGCTGCGTCCTCCCAGTTGGGATGACCTTCCGGCGGTGCAATCCTCCCTGACGAGATCAATGCCTGCTGGAATTCCTCCTCATTGAGGACCCAATTTTGTTTACCTGGCAAACCAAAAGCTTGGACAAAAGGAAGCAAAACTTGGTGGAGATCACCATTAGGCTCAAAATAAAGTTGATAAGCATGGAGGGAGCAATGGGGTATATAGGACCCCATGAATTTGGTGCTAGCCATGTGAATGCCATCCAGAATCTTACTGCCAGCCACAGCTCTTTCCTGGGGCATGACAAACTCACTTGTGTAGACGATATGTATGATCAAGACACCACAATGGATGTCACCCGAGGAAGCCGACCTTTGGCAGCAGAAGTGCTGGATGAGCAAAGCATCCAAGTTTACCTTGTGCTCTATCTCAGGATGCAGAGACATATAAATTACACTTATCTCGGGGCCTGCCATTGCCCCGACATCTCCCTTCCCAAAAAATAGAATTCACCAAGAAGGTGGCGAAGTAACATATAGTGGGATTCTGGATGGATGCATTCTTTTTGCAAAAATAATCGGTGTTCATGTGGGCAGGAATAGGTTCCCAAGCATGCATTGCCTCCATGTGGACATTATCATCAATATCAAGCTCCCCCTCATAGGAGAACCCGGAACAATCACTAAATTGATGGGAAGAGAGGCTATGGGGTTGCCCATTGAACACAAAACTTAGAGTGCAATTACGCTCCTGGGCCTCAAGGTCATCGTGGAATGATGACAGGAACTCGTACGCAGCGAGCTGGTAGGTGTTAGTGGAGAGGTAGGAGAAAGGGACTATGCTAGCTTGCACATTAATCTATTCAAAGTCCTCCAATAGACCGTGGTGGGAGAGAAACTCACGGCTTCCCCACCTAGTGGGTAAAACCTTGCGTTGGCTGTGGTGACCTAGTATACCACTGCATGTTGTAGTATACTATAGACGTGGACATAACACTAACGGAACACCATTCTACAAATGTTACATCCTCATAGTGGTACAATAGAAACAATGCGGATCCACAAATATACTTTATCATTATTACAATCAGAAAGTACACGACAACTTTGAGATCCTCCTAAGTACATAGAGGAATCCCAATGACTCAAATCTAAACTATAATAACATGAGAACAAGAAGCAAACTAAACCTTACTATAATACGGGATTACTAGATAGAGGTTGGAGATCTATACTACTAGACCTATTTAACTATATCTGACATATGTATGCTTCAGACTCTTCGGCCTCCATTCCATAGATGCTTTCAGAGTTGTTTCCTTCGATGCTTACGGATAAATCTAGCTCCTCATAATGAAATTTTTTTTGGTATTCAGCTATATAGCGCGTTCCACCTTCTTAGTCGACAATGTCTTCAGAATCTAGCAAGGGTTAAGAAGGTACTGTTGAGTACGAGCGTACTCAGCAAGTTCACTAAAAAGGAGTGTTTGATGCACTAGCTACAACCACAGACCAAAGGTCATAGGTTATGCAAGTTTTTGTAAACATTTCTTCAAAGGTTGCTTTTATTCTAAAAAAAACTATGTCCATCAGTCTTCACGAGTTGATTAGAACTTCATGGAGTTCCTTTCCTGCAGCGTTCGTAGCTCCTTCCCGGAATAGGGAGTAATATGTCACACTTTTATACACTCTACAGAGGTGCATTGCTTTACCCATAAGAGATTCTTACCCATGTTGCACATCCGAGCGTACCTTCATGTTCACACTTCCTTTGGTATGAGGCCCAGTATAAGAACCCAAGCCAACCAATGTCCCTCTCCTCGAGCCCCATATACCAGTTGGAGTGCACGCTAAACCCAGGATAAATCTAGTTTCCAATTGCGGCCTGAAACACACAACCCTCATAGACACTAGATGTCGTGGGATGTTGAGGGATCCCACCCTGCTGTCAATCCTTTCTGAGAATTACAGCCACTGCCCAGTCATCCATTGGCATATGAGAGGGAGAAGATCTAGCTGAGTTCCCTAGAGCCATAGTAGATATTATGGCTAACGCGGATTATACGGCGCAAGAATCACTGGCGACATTGGTTGTTAAGTCCTAGATGATATATTCCCGTACAATGTGGTTTCCATTGCCGGCCTTAAATAGATTAACTGATCACCCTGGACTAGTAACCATTAGTTCATATTTACTCATGAAAATAGTGTTTTCTAACCGTTTTGAAATGCAGGTGCTGACACAATAGTTTGCAAATACTTGATAGAAAATAATCAAAGGACATGAGCAAGTGTGAACTTACCTTGATATAGCGAAGTATTATAGTCGAATGCTTCGACTTGACCCTAGACCTCTGGTTCTACAAAATACCATCATTGCCCGGTAAGGACAATGTTTAAAGAAGAAATATGTTGTTATGCATAAGTAATTAGATGCATGTTGTAAAACCCCAAGTAATTCCCTAATAGTACAAGTTAGTTGGATTTAGATGATTTGTTTAAGATTTGATTTATCTTCCAGTTTACTTCATGAAGATTGTAGTTGCAGGGATTCTAAGATAAACATATAAGATATGAAATGTAGAGAACAATCATAATACAATTCTAAGGTTAAGTGGTTTCATGTAAATATTATGAAACGCATGAGTTAAGTTGTTATGTTATAAAAGGAATAGCATAATATTTATTTTGAAGTGGCAAAAAGAATAACATTTGAAGAAAATATTATTTATGTTAAGTTAATCAACTCAGAAGGTTAATAGGACTAAATTTATGGTCTTTGATAAGGTTCAGATGAACTTGGGTTATTAAATTCTTAGTTTATGGTGTATTAGACCAATGTTAACTATAAAAATATAATTGGACTTAAGATATAACATTTATGGCATTATCAACCATTAGGGTTTTTCCCAAGCATATTTAAAGATGAAAGCTTATAAATATGAGGCTTAGTCATAAAGACTTAAATCTAGCATGTTTAATATTCATAGATTATATTATAAGATTTGTTTATGGGAAATAGGTAAATTTATTATATAGTTTATTTTGTTAATACCAATTTTAGGAGCAACATAAAATATGGATATATATGCAAATTGAGATCACTCACTTCCAATATAAGTTAATGGTTTGCAAAATGAACTGGTACATCTTTGACTTATAGTTAGTTAAAGTTTCTAAAGGATTATTATATACATATATTTATGGTTTTAAGTGTAATATTTAGACTTAATCCTTATTTGGTGTTCCACCCGATTTATTAAGCAATAAACATTTTTTGGAGAAAAGATTAATCTTTTTACAAAGTAATAATTCTAGATAACTTCGATGAAGTTATAAGGAAATTATTTTTGGTTTATAAAAATAAAAGAAATACATTTTAAGAAAATACTTTTTGTAAAATTAAACACACATTTATTTTTTATAAAACTTAAGACAACTTGCAAATTTATATTTAATATTTTATAAGTTAATATATTTCTTTTAGGACTCAAAAGTGATTTTTAACCATTTTTAGGATTTTTCTTTGATTTACTAAATTTATTTAGAGATTTGATGATGTTTATATTTATTTGGTTTTTATTTAACTTAAACAAGTAAGGTTATATTTTTCTTAGGTAGCTATTATTTTTATGAGCACATGGATATTTTATTTGTATTTTTAGGATTTAGATTTATTTTTCTAGAGCTTAATGAGTTCGTGGGCTATTTTGGTCTTTCCCTAAAAGAATTTGGATTCCTATTCTTTAAAACCTGGGCGTGGCCCACTAGGCTGGCCCAGCCCGACCCGGCCCAACTGGGGGGTCTCACCCAGCCTAGTACCCCCCCCCCACTCATTCTTCCTCTCTCATTTTCTCGCGACGCGCTCCTCTTCGAGGCGATCTGATGCTGCCGCCGCCACCGCGCTCATTCCTAGCCGCTCCTGACCACCTCGACCACCACCGAGGTGCTGGAAAATGCGGACGACGATGCAGCACCACCTATCCAGTTCGATTCATTCCTCGCGCCTCCTGCTGGTCGTGTTGTCATCACCCTAGCGGCTAGGGTTTGGACCCCGTCGTGGGTTCGGCGCCCTTCTGACACTGCCTGGGTGCCTGTGGTGTCACCTCCTCCTCTGTGGTTGCTCTTGACGTGGCTCGGTGTGGGTTCCAGTGCCCCTCTAGGGTGCTCCCCATGCCGCCGTACACTTCACCATCACCGGCCTCTACTTCCTCTTCAATTTCTTAGCGAGGACCTTGAGTAAGTTTATTCCTTCCTCTCCCTGGCTCTATGTTTCCCCTCCTCCATTCTATGTGACTACTGAACTAAATCCCTAATTAGGGTTCATCCCTGTAATTGTGGTTAACAGAGACCCTTGGATTCATTTCCTATGAAACACCCTTTACTGGTAGCTTATGGATGATGTGTTGATGTGTGTTGGTCGGATGCTATGATGTTAGTTTAATTGGAGTTTATATTATAATCATGCAATCAATGGATTTTCTCCTAAATTGGTTACAGTAGAAATGCTTAGATTCCACCATGTGTTTAAATTCAATTCAGTGAGCTCTTTGTGTATCCAGATGAATTGATACTTGGGTGATAATGTACCGAAGCTTGCTTCAGTGAGTAGTTTCTGGAATTTACTATATCTGCATGTTGGCTTAAATGACTCACTCCTAAATAGGATGAGTGTAAAGAGTGACTATGGATTTGGATCTAAAGATGATTCCAGGTAGTATTCCTAGGTAAATGATTTGTTTTCTTGTGTGGGATCTGGTACTAGTGATACCTCCTGTAAGGTATAGTTGATTGATTTACTACTTCGGTGATGTTCGCATTATGAAATTGCTTGTAGGTGTTCCCTTGACCTATAAATATGTCAGGGGTCTATTCATAATGATTCCTAATATATTTTTAAGAACATGATTTATTTGTTTCCCGGAGAAGATGTGATTGAAATTGTTGTGAACCACTATTGTGGTGCCTCCATGCTAGAGTGTGCACAATAGTGGGTTCCAATAGCATAATTTGCTGCACCTTTGGATGGCTGAGAGTTGTGCTACTTAGTAATTGAACAGTGACTTTATTTGAAATGATTCCTGGTAACCATCACTAGGAAAATGATTTAGCTTATTTAAGGTTTTATAAAACTGATGCTTTGCTCTGTTGGCTATGTCCTGTATGCAATACTTGTGGCTTCTGTAGATGATTTAGCTGTTGTGGTACCTCTTTGGAGGATGCATAGTGGCCAGATCAAGTACATGATCTGTTGCATGTTTGCTTGACCAATATTTGGTTTAACTCTTACCAATGATGCAGGTCTGAGGCTTTACTTTTGTTGCACATGATCATATATTATTGTTGCCCTTTAGTTTGCCTTGCAACTAATTTGGCTAATGTCTAACCACGGTCAACAAGATAGTGGTCATGTGATTCCTAGATGTTTTTAGCTAGGAAAAGGATTATGTGGTGTTGTTCTCTTGTGCTGTGTAAATCCACTAATGATATGCCACTATGATGCCTCCTTTAGGATGGAACACAGTGGTCTCCACTACTGGATCTGCTAGACTTGCCAAGTAGGGTGTGGGAAAATGATATCATCCAGTTTGGATAATCTAGATGCACAACCTTAATATGTGATCTTGGTCAATGATGCATAAGGTTGAGACTGTTGTTGGATAAGAACAAATACTTTATGTTGCCTAAATATCTCTGTGATGAACTTTGCATACCACTTTATGCAGATCTGAGGATATCCCTTCACCATAATTATTTTCCCAAAAGATCTAGTAAGAACATATGCTAAGGAATTAATTTGGTGATCACCTTGTGGTTGCTGAGTAGACAGATGTGCTTGATGAGAAGGTTGTGGATGGTCTGGTAACTCCTCCAGATCAGCTATTGCTTGATCTTGTGGCTTTATCCACCTTCTACTCCTGGTCTAGCTCTAGCCACAACTCATTTATTTTGGTTATCTTCCTCCTCCTTGAAATGATACTGCTTCACTAGTACTACTGAGTAACCCTGGTGGTGTTCTTTGTGTTCTTGAGATAGAACACCCTGGTTCAGTGGACTAGTGTAGCAAATACTGCTTTGATGTGCATGGCTATGGTTTTAACTCTCCCTCTCTCTCCCTGTTGTTGACAACACAACACATGCATTTAGTTGTGTGAGTTGCTTCACTATGGCATTTTCCTTTGGATCAGATCAAGTGAAATGTATTTACTGCCCTTGCCTTTTACTATTGTCTGCTCTGGTGAAACTTGCCCCTTTTACTTGCCTTATGATGTTGTACTGAAGCCCTTTTAATTTTAAAAGAACAGATTCTACACTTTGGTGAAATTTACCCCTGTTATATTCTAATTGCCCAATGATGCAATTTAAACGGTGCTTTTCACTATTCATGGCTGAGAGCAATGTATCTAACATTAACCCCTTTACTTTCTTTTGTTTACTTATGTGTTCACATGTACAAGATCATGCATTGGAGATTAAGAAGTCTATACTAGGAATTAGATAGCAACTAGTTTAGTTTCCTTTATTTAGTTTCTTTTGTAAACTTTTATTTATTCACTTTGTAAAGAATCTTTGTAATATCATTATTTTACTCAACAGAGTTTTCTATTCATTGAGAATTGTTCCTGTAAGGTTATTGTTTGATATACTTTTGTATTTGTATAATTGACATTGAATAAAGGAAAGAAATAACAAGTATTTTCTTATTTGAGTTATTCTCTTTTGTATTATTTTCAATTTTCTTTATTGTTTTATAAATATTAAATATTCAAACAATATTAACTAAATCTTTTTTGGAAAACAATAAAATACTAATTGCTTCTTATTTTCAAATATTTTCCAAATGATTCAAATTTAAACCTATACTCAAATTGTTCTCCCAAAAGACTTTAAATTCCTAGAGATCATGTCAAAGTTTATAGCAATCACTATAAAGTAGTGAAAGAAACTCTGATCTCCCCAGGGTTTTGTTTGGCGAAAAATTTACCCCAGTTTTTAGATGCATGCATGGAGATGCACAAAATCCTAAATCTACCCTTCGTTTAGTCCTAAATGTTGGTATGTTACATTGGCTCACCCTCTCATAGTCCTTTTTCATGGCAGCTCTCAAGTTGTCCGCCTCCGAATGCCTCTTCTTCAAACCAGGCGGCCTGGTGGAGCCCGAGGCCCCTGTCGTTCCCGAGCCCTTGCCCGAGCGGAAAATCCTCCCAATGTTATGCATTGTGCTGCGCAATTTCAAAGAAAACCATAGGCATCATGTTTCTATGATACAAACAAACGATTACATGCAGAAATTACAAATCCTAACGTTAGGAATCAAAAATAATCTCAAAATATGATGAACTCATCTAAATAGTCAATGTGAGGAATTCAACCATGGATTTCAGAAAATAAAGCATGGTTCAGATGAGAAACTTACCGATGTGAAGATTCCCCCACTCAAAAACACAAAATCAATGAAGAATCAAAGGTTCTAGGGGATTAGGGTTTGGGTGGAGAGAGAAAGAGAATGAAAGAATGAGGGAGGGAGAAGAAAGGGGATAGTTGTGAGCCAGCCGTCGTCGGCCTTTACCTAGCGATGTAGTCGGTACACGGGGTGGTACAGACGTGTCCCGCCCATACTGGTGGTCGTCACCGTTGGGAAAAGATTAGGGTTCCGGGATCAAACCTGGTGGTCTGGTACGGGCGCATCCTGGTCGTACCAGTGCTCGTTATCGCGGTAGTGAGTTTTGAAGAAAATCGTCGAAGTTCAGTATGGGCGGGAGGTACGGGTACCTTCGACCGACTGGTGCTTGTTATGAGTACTTAATAAAATAAACGGGTGCGACTAATTTTTGTTTGTTGGTATGGGAATGTGGTATGGGTACCTCTGGTCTTACTACTGCTTGTTATGCAACCTGAACCATGTTTAATTCTTCCTTTCGCCTTTCTTTGACTTTTCTTTAAACTTCACTAAAATATAAATTCTCTGCAAGTCTATAAGCTTGAACAAATTTATTAAGACACACAAAAATAAAATAAAACAAAATATAACTTTTAATTATTAAGAATGGGTTGGCTCCCATTAAGCATTTTATTAAGGAGAGTTAGCTTATCAACCAACCTCTATGTCATTAGCATTAACCTCAAGCTGCCCTTCATTGATGGATTTCACCGCTTAGATATGCTTAGGTGGTGGAACATATTTGCCAGTATGCTCCTGTTTTTTTGGAAAATAATGAACAATATGTTTGAAAACAACTTACCGCTAGAACAATCGACCTTAGCTCCAACAGTACTAAGAAAAGGTCTTCCGAGGATGATTGAAAGTTTGTCATCTTCTGGAACATCTAGTATAATAAAATCAATGGGCATAACATGTTGGTAAATTCTAAGTAAAACATATTCGATCATATCGACAGGTTGTTTAGTTGTCTTATCAGCCATTTGCAAAGTAATTGAAGTGGGAGAATACTCTCCAAGGTTCTACTTCTTAAACAAGGAATAAGGCATGACACTAACACCTGCCCCTAAATCACAAACAACATTAATGATATTAGTTTAACCAATTGCGCAAGAGATAGTTGGTATACTTGGGCCCCCAAGCTTAGTAGGTGATGGCTTAAAGTTGATGTAGAGCTCGTTGGGAACCCCAAGAGGAAGGTATGATGAGCACAACAGCAAGTTTCCCTCAGTTATGAACCAAGGTTTAATTGAACCAGTAGGAGCAAGGAAACACCCCAAAGGTGTTGCTAGCTGAGCCTTGGCAGGGCGCACTACCGGTGCTAGTAGCAGCGTGGAGACCTGCACAACAAAACCACAGAACTTTGTCCCCAACTTGCGATGAGGTTGTCAATCTCACCGGTTTTGCTAAAAACAAAGGATTAAACATATCGAATGGAAGGAAGTAATAGTTTGCAGAAAGTAAACACAAAGCAGTAAACAGTTTGTAGGTTGTATGTAAACAAAAAGGACCAGGATCCATAGTTCACTAGAGGTGGCTCTCCTTAAGATAAATAACATGCTGGGTGAACAAATTATGGCGGGGCAATTGACAAACATCGAGAAAGCAATACATGCATATACTAATCATCTTGACTCCTTTGAAACTTGATTGGGCATTACAACATTATACATAGACCGCCATCCAACTGCATCTATGACTAATAATCCACCTTCAGGTTATCATCCGACCCTCCTCCAGTATTAAGTTGCAAGCAATAGATTATTGCTTTACGAATTGCATGTAAATTAAACAATACGATTGTTCTATGAACAAAGGATTGTTGTTTTCTCCCTAGTAGCAACAGCACATCTAGTACCTTAGAGATTTCTGTCACTTCCCCAGATTACCAGAGGCATGCACCCACTATCGAGCATGAATACTAACTCTTGGAGTTGCTAGCATCTACTTGGCCAAGATAGCTACTAACAACGGAAAGCATGCAAGATCACAAATAACAAAGACATGATAGAATCAATAATCAATATGAAATAGCATCTCAATATCCATCGGATCCCCGCAAACACAACATGCAGAATTACAAATAGATGATCTTGATCATGAACGGAGCTCAAAAGATCTAGACATGAAAGCACAAAGGAGGAGAACCAGCCATCTAGCTACTACATGGACTCGTAGTCCAAAGATGAACTACTCACGCATCACACTGGAGGCTTGCATGATGACGAAGAAGGCCTCCAGGGTGAATTCCCCTCTCCGGCAGGGTGCCGGGAAGAGCTTCTGATCCCTCCCGATCTAGGGACAGAGACGATGGTGGCTACAGACTCTTTTGTGGATTTTTGATCGGGTACTTAGGGTTTTCGTCCCGAGGGCAATATATAGGCGGAAGGAGAGGCTGAGGGGGTGCTGGGGTCGGCCAGACCACCCCCTAGCGCGGGCCTGGCCTGGCCGCACGGCCAGTGGTGTGGCCGTCCCCCAGCCCTTCTCCGTCTCGTATTCTGGCATCAGATGTCTTCCGAAAAAATAGGCACTTTGGATTTTGTCCCGTCCAATTCCGAGAATATTCATTTTCTGACTTTCCTAGAAACAAAAATAGCAGAAAACAGGCAACTAGCACTATGGCTCTTGTTAATAGGTTAGTCCAAGAAATCATATGAAAAGTACTCCAAAGTATGGACAAAACACAAGAAAGTAGATAAAACCAAGCATGGAACATCAAAAATTATAGATACATTTGAAATGTATCAACATCCCCAAGCTTAACTCCTGCTCGTCCTCGAGTAGGTAAGTGATAAAAAGAAAGAATAATTTTTGAGGTGACATGCACCATCAAAAACTTGATCAAAGTATTTGTAAAACATTCAAAGCTGGGATCATAGTACTTCAATCATAACATGAAAGACAAAGTTCTAGCAATAAGACAAAGAAACTATGCAACATGAAAAGGCACAAACAAAAGATTCATGAATAACAATGCTTTGCATGACGTTTGTTTGTTTCACATAAAGAAAACATAGCATAATAGTATTCAGCTTGTCCCTCATAGAGTAGCAAATATAAATGCATAGGACACCTTCAAAGTTCATAAGAATGACTAGATACAAATAATTTAAAACAAGCAATATCAAGTTATGCATCAATCAACTAGTCTTGGGACAATGCACATAGAACTAAGAATGGCCACTATGCTCTCAAAGTAAGTGCATAAAGGTAGAAGGTGGAGACTCAATATAATGGTGGAAGATAGGCCTTCATAGAAGGAAGTAGGGATTCAAGTCTCATAAAGAGCTTCCAAAAATTATGGTACTTATAGCTTCCAGCTCTCATTGCCCCTATCATAAGCATCTTGAAGGTGATTAAGGTTAAAGTGACACGACTAAGAGGATATGCTTGACAAGTTATAAACCGAAATCTCATGCCCCTTACTCACGAAGACCGAACCTCATGCTACACAACTTTAGTCACAAGTAAGCTCTTGTCATTGTAAGTACATATGTATCATAAAGAACCACCAACGGGGTACCCCTTGCACATGATATAGGAGCTATCCCATAATCAAAATGACAAGGCAAGCAGACAATGAGCATGTCAGCGATCTTTTTATTTGCTATTTGCATAGGTTTTTATTGAGGATGCTTCATAAAGTGCTCATTATGGTGATGCTGCAAGTTTCCACCATGATTATGCATGGCTTAGGCTAGCGGCCCATGCACTTCTCTAACACACATACAAACTCCATGATCTTACAAGTTCCACTTTTATTTCACACCGCCGGGATCCATAAGCAAAAGAACATGATATCAACGGGGTACAAAGTACAAGTGCGATGTTGAAAGCGTTCCTCATGATACATGGTTCTGCTAATATCAACTTATAAAGTGCAAGAATATATGCAACAAAGAAGGACCCAATGGTTCAAGTTTATTAGATGCAAAAAAGTAAAGTGTGCCATCAAGTTCGTGAGAGCTTTAACCACTAGTTTTCTCATAACAAGTTTAATTTGGAAGATAAACAAAAGCATGAATATACTTGGAAAAGAATATGCTAAATGGTAGGTATGGTGGACTCTTTGGAATAACTTGGTTTAGGGAGTTGGATGCATGAGTGGAACTCATACTTGGTTGTGGAGGCTAGCAAAAGACTGGGAGCGACAAACTAAGAGAGCAATAATGGCCATAATCATGCAGAGCGACAAAACATCATTGATCAAAGCATAAAGTGATACTACAAGTTGAAAACTAAAGGATCATAAAGGCTATGGTGACTTGAGATAGTCATAACATGGTGTTAGCATGTGCCAAGTCAACCCAAATAAAGCATCAAAGGAGAATACCACTATACTATGTTTTAATATGCTAAAACAACGCATGATTCATCCAAGGCACATTAAGCAATCTCAATTGTTTATGACAATTCATGCTACAGCAAAGAATACTAAGCCTAAAGCCAAAACAATATCAAGCATGGCATGACAAAGCATATGCCACAGTCAAAAACAAGCTCTTTTTACCACATAAGCATGAGCTTTCCTACTCTTTTCCAAACCAAACTATTTGAAAACCAATGTATGAAAGAGGGGGTCCAACCAATTTATTCAGAAAACTAAGCAAACAAAGCAAATGAAAAACCAAAACGAAAATGAAAAAGAAGACGCTCCAAGAACAACACAACTGTGCATGAAACAATAAAAATGAAGCGTTTGGAAGAAACCTGAGATTTTTATTGATGAAGAGGCGGATGCCTTGGGCATCCCCAAGCTTTGACGCTTGTACTTCTTGGATATTTCTTGGGGTGACAAGCGTGGCATCCCCAAGCTTGATCTTTAGTCCGTCCTTCATCTCATTACTCATTCCTTCCATACACCTGAAATTTTTCCTTCATACAAAACTTCACACAATCTTTATTAGCAACATTAGTGCACTCAAGATAAATAAGTCTTAAGGTTCAGTTCTAACACCAATAAAACTTCCATTAAAACACTAGATACTGTATCACTTCCCTCAAAAATCTCAATTCCCCAAAAGAACTCAAAAAGGAACCAACAAGAAGCAAATGCAGAAAATGGCAGAAATCTGTCAAAACAGACCAGCGGGTAAAGACGAATTTTTTCGAAGACCTTCCGTTGCTCAAATAAAAAAGTGTTGAACTAATGAAAGTTAGATAACAACCTGGGGAAGAAGCACAAAACTTCACGCCTCAAAAGGACGTACAGAGATTGTACACAAATTTTTACGGTGAAGCACAACAATCCATTTCGGGACAGCAACTTTCCCAATCATTACTTCTCTCTCATTAGAGGTTACTCTTGGCACAAAAAGCAAATAAAAAGGATAAGGAGCGGTTATTACTGAAGTAATAACTTCCAAGACTCATCTAAAACTTTTGGGTTATCTCCCAATAAGTACTTTTCTTTAACGCCTTTAAGTTAGGCATAAGAAGCAAGAAAGAATCAAGTGTTCTCAAATGAAGAAGCATTAAAACCAAATTTCTTGCCCTTACCTCTCTTACTTTTATTCTTAACCTTGGGGAAAATATGTTTGTTTGGTGAAGAAGAAAGGTGCATGGTCCCCTTTCCTACATCTATTATTGCTCCAAGGAGTTCTAATAGGGACCTTCCAATTGTAATTTGTCTTTTTCCTACACATTCAATAACAAGATAATTAGTAGAAATCATTTTCCCTAGGATCTTTGTAAACACTCCTTCAGCTATTCCAATAGGTAATATGGTAGCATTATTAGCAAGAGATATTTATTTTCCTCCTTCAGTAAGCCCCCAAATATTCGAAGATTCATAAATATCTTTGGGCATAAGAAGAAATTCAGACATGATATCACGGCGGGCTTGAAAAGTTTCAGTATTTATATCAATCTTTACTCTGGGGAGCCACTTTGATGGTTCAGAATTTATTGGAACATAATTATGATCCTCCCTAAGCGTATTATAGCAATCTTTTAAGCTAGTAGTGCTAGTATCAAGAGTGTTCAATCTAGCAAATATTCTTGCGAAAGAAATATCAGTTTGGCTAGGCAAGTTGTAAGTAAGGATCAATTTATTTATAGAATTAATAGCATCATCCTCATTACATTGGAGGAAATCTCCTCCCACAACAGCATCTAAAGCATATCTATATCAAAGAGCAATTCCAAGGTAAAAACTTCTAAGGAACAAGCTTTGAGTCATTTTAGGGTCAGTTTTTTCATGTAGATCAGAGATTCTAGACCAAGCTTCCTTGAAGATCTCCTCAGTTCCTTATTTAAAAGTGAAAATCATTTCCTCACGTGACATAGTGATTGGAGCAAGGCTAGAAATAATGGCAACTTAAAATAGGAACTAATTTTTTTGTGTTTTCAAAAAAGAAAGCAAACTAGTAAAACTATTTTTTGTGTTTTTGATAAAGAAACAAGCAAACAAAGCAAAAAAAAACTAAGCAAAACAAAAATAACAAAGTAAAGAGATTGGTTATGAGGGACTCCCCTTGTGAAGATGTCCTTGAATCCCCGGCAACGGCGCTAGAAAAATGCTTGTGCGGTGTTGACATGGGAGTTTCTTCTTCTTCGTTCCCCGGCAACAGCGCCATAAAAATGCTTGATGGCTCAGTAACTTGATGTAGAGCTCATTGGGAACCCCAAGAGGAAGGTATGATGAGCACAGCAACAAGTTTCCCTCAGTTATGAAACCAAGGTTTATTCAAACCAGTAGGAGCAAGGAAACACCCCAAAGATGTTACTAGCTGAGCTTTGGCAGGGCGCACTACCGGTGCTAGTAGCAATGTGGAGACCTGCACAACACAACCACAGAACTTTGTCCCCAACTTGCGATGTGGTTGTCAATCTCACTGTGTTTTGCGGTAAACAAAGGATTAAACGTATCGAATGGAAAGAAGTAAAAGTTTGTAGAAAGTAAACACAAAGAAGTAAATAGTTGTAGATTGTATGTAAAGAAAAGGACTGGGATCCATAGTTCACTAGAGGTGGCTCTCCTTAAGATAGATAACATGCTAGGGGAACAAATTACAGCGGTGCAATTGACAAACACCGAGAAAGCAATACATGCATATTCTAATCATCTTGACTCCTTTGAGACTTGATTGGGCATTACAACATTATACATAGACCGCCATCCAACTACATCTATGACTAATAATCCACCTTCAGGTTATCATCCGACCCTCCTCCAGTATTAAGTTGCAAGCAACAGATTATTGCTTTACGAATTGCGTGTAAAGTAAACAATACGATTATTCTATGACAAAAGAATTGTTGTTTTCTCCCCAGTAGCAACAACACATCTAGTACCTTACAGATTTCTATCACTTCCCCAGATTACCAGAGGCATGAACCCACTATCGAGCATGAATACTAACTCTTGGAGTTGCTAGCATCTACTTGGCCAAGATAGCTACTAACAAGGAAAGCATGGAAGATCACAAATAACAAAGACATGATAGAATCAATAATCAAATAGCATCTCAATATCCATCGGATCCCCGCAAACATAACATGCAGAATTACAAATAGATGATCTTGATCATGAACGGAGCTCACAAGATCTAGACATGAAAGCACAAAGGAGGAGAACCAGCCATCTAGCTACTACATGGACCCGTAGTCCAGAGATGAACTGCTCACGCATCACACCGAAGGCTTGCATGATGATGAAGAAGGCCTCTAGGGTGAATTCCCCTCTCCGGCAGGGTGCCGGGAAGAGCTTCAGATCCCTCTTGATCTAGGGACAGAGACGACGGCGGCTACAGACTCTTTCATGGATTTTTGATCGAGGGGGTGTTGGGGTCGGCCAGACCACCCCCTGGCATGGGCCAGGCCTGGCCACATGACCAGGTGGTGTGGCTGGCCCCAGCCCTTCTTTGTCTCGTATTCTGGCATCAGATGTCTTCTAGAAAAACAGGCACTTTGGCTTTTGTCCCATCCAATTCCGAGAATATTCATTTTCTGACTTTCCTGGAACCAAAAACAGCAGAAAACATGCAGTTGGCACTGCGGCTCTTGTTAATAGGTTAGTCCAAGAAATCATATGAAAAGTACTCCAAAGTATGGACAAAACACAAGAAAGTAGATAAAACCAAGCATGGAACATCAAAAATTATAGATACATTTGCAATGTATCAGCACGCAGCTTATCACCAAAGCTTGTCATTACTGCTATAGTCTTAGTTACCTTCTTTTTTTATATTAATAATATCTCATATAAACTTTTTATAAGTAATAACTTGAATAGCATCAGTTAAAGGAAGTTCTAAACGAAGCCTCCCTAGAGCTTCTACAAAAGTATCATAAATGGCTTTATCCAGTTCATATTGAACTCGATTATGATAAGGAATTTTCTTTTAGTGGGTATTACCTTCTCCTTTACCTTTTCTACTGTTTCAACATCCTTTTTAGTTTTCTTATTTTCTGATGTTTTTTGCTTATCTACACGTTCTTCACATGAGGTGATAACTTGCTGTTCTTGTTCCTTTCTGAGATCGGCCTCTCCTCTTGAGTCGATTGTCTCAGCATCTGAATCATATTGTTTATGTCCATCTCTTGCTTCTTCTTCTCTATTTTTAGAAGTCTCAAGTTCTCTTTTTTGAGCTTCATAACAATATCATCTTGAGGATCTACTAGGTCCTCTTCTTCTCGACTCATCTCTTGAGTCTCTCTTGCCTTGTGGGCTTGTTGTTCTTGATACCAAGGTGGCCCTTGGGGTTTCTGCGTCTCTGTACCACGTCTAGTGACAATATTAGTAGAAACAATATTAAAATTACCTTGGTTTAAAATCAGAGTTTGAGTTTCGATTATTTGATCGCATTGTGTTTTAACCATACTCAAGTATCTATCCAAATGCTTCGTGGTATGTCCTAAATCATCAAAGGCTTCAATTAACTCTTTTATATTCTTTTCTTGAGTCATTCCACGTTTATAATATTTCTCATGGAACTGTTTTTGTTGGTATCTAAACTTTTGCATTACAAGATTTATTTCATCTTCCACTACATAATCTTGAAGAATGTCTACTTTATTTTCTTCAATAAGTTCCGAAGCTATTCCTTTTTCTTCCATGGACTTTTTAACTGCAGGCATAAGATCTTGGGGTATGTGAAACATACCTTTTCGCGGTTTAACATCCTCAATAGGATTGTATTGTTCATCATTGAAGGATCTTACCTCAAAAATCTTTACACATTCTAGCAACGTCAAGTAGCAAATAGCTCCCCCGCAGATAATTTAATCATTTATTTTGTATCATCATTAAGCCCATTATAAAAATATTGAATAATTAAATGCACATGGAAACCATGATTTAGGACTTTCATAATCATTCCATAAAATCTATTCCATGCTTCATAAAAGTTTTCTCCAACTGTTTGAAGAAAGTTTGTAATGCTATGTTTAATCTGCATGATTTTAGTAAATGAGCAATATTTATGCATAAACTCTTGGATGAAATCTTACTAGCTTTTTATAGTGTGATTGGGTAATGATTGTAACCAAGTAAAAGCACTATCTTTCAGAGACCATCAAAAAAATTTAAGGTGCACAAACTCTATTGGTAAACTTGCTAGTTTAAGTGTAGCACAAAGGTCATAAACCTTCGGCAACTGATCACTAGGATATTCCTCGTATTTTCCTACGAAAGCAATTTCTTTCATCATATAAATTAGTTTAGGATATATTTCAAATTCCCGGCCTTCAAGTTCAGGACAAAGAATAGGCATTTTTCTTAAGTGCCTAGATGGATTCCCATATTCTCCCAATGGTAGCTCGGGCTCTTCAGCCCCCTGGGTGATGGTTAAGTCTGCCATCAAAGGAATCAAATTGTTCATGTCTATAGTACGTGAGTTAGAAAATCTTTCAATAAATTCTAGGCGTCTTTTAGTTAGAATATGGTCAATATATGGAGGAAAATAAGCTTTCCAGATCGAGTGGTACCTCTGTCTTCAACAGAGATCATGAATGGTGTCAATAATCACTTATGTAAAAAAAACAACACTTAGCGGTTAGTTCTCCGGCAACGGCGCCAGAAAATAGCTAGATGGCATGCAAGTGCACAGGTTCATCAGAGCATGTTTTCATGGAAGTATTAATTCCAGTTTTTATATTGATCCCAATAAGGAGCCTAGGTAAGTGTTTTTTATGTGGCGTTTCTGTCGCCCTCAAGGTGTCACCTATCTTGAGTGAATTGACTGCAATTGTTGAAGGTGGAAGGTGGGTGAGTGAATAATATAGGTAACTTGCGTAAAGGAAAAAAGCGAGAATTAAATAACATAAAAGTAAAGACGAGAAAGGTGTTTGAGGTTTCTATAGATGAGAAGTTAGGCACAAAGAGAAACGGTTCATGGTAATAGTGAAAGTGCTAGATGAATGAGATGGAATAAGTGATTGTGATATTTCTTATTTATAAGTGAGTAGGCAAGCAACCCATATACCGAATGGAAGTCCTCAGGGCCAATTATTCCCAATCTCAATGATCCATCTGTCTGTTACCACGAAAATGGTCAGCACATTAATTAAGGTCTTCCGACCGGATCAAGGCTTTAGTCTTGATGGTTCCTTGTTGTCCTCGAGTAGTACTAGCTCCTCATTGATATCGGTCGTGTCACTCGGGGTAACCGATTCGCTAGCATACAAGTTCATACCTATGAGATCTCTAGATCATGTTACCTAGGCCCTTAAATTGGATAACAAGCATTAGGTGAACATAGATATTCATTCTCACAATTTAATAAACACTACAACAATGAAAAATGGATGGAATTAAAGAAGGCACAACACATCTCACCAATCCCCTACATCTCCCACGCCTATGGGGATTTACTCAGACATGAGAGGAAGATAAATCAAAGGCAGAATTGTATTGCAAATGGAAATCATCTCAAAGTTATCGTAGCAAGCCACAATACCGATTGAAGATCGAATCAAATACAAACCAAGGTAGATCAAAGTATCAAACCATAATATTACAAGTTCCAAATATCTCTCTCTCTCTCTCTCTCTCTTAGTACAAATGGGGATGATGGTGGAGTGAATTGTTTAGAGGATAGAGATTGTTGAAGAATGAGACGGTGTTCTTCTCCTTCTCCAGATCTGATCTCTCCCCTTCTGGTTGAGTTTGTGGCAGATGTGTTCTGTTTTTTGTCGTCCCCCTTCACAAAAGTTGCTTGTATTGATATAATGGAGATGGCGGTGGGAAATATGGGCAGAGGGTACGGGCACACCCCGACCGTACCAGTGGTCATTATGCGCTCTGAATGCCTCCAATGAAATAGGCTACAATTGGGGATTTGCTTCTTTAGGTGTAATTAGCCCATAAATGCTATTAGATCTTCCAAAGATGTTCATTGCCTGAAAACCATCACAAGAAACCAAGTATTCGCTAGTTGTGATGTTAACATTAGTAAAAAGGGTAAACTTCATTGAAATCCGGCAATAAACAAGAGGAAAACCTATGATAAAAAGTGTTGAAATTTGGAGCTATCAGCCGTCTCCTGCCAACGGTTCGATATTACATAGGTTGACTTGAAGTGCACGTGTAAGAACGGTGACAACTCCTTCTCCACATACAGGACCACGAGATTGAAGAGCTTGATTATTAAGATAAAACAATAGAAAGGCGCCCAAATTTGGCGTTGATGTCTAGGTTCCTGCGATCAACAACAGGGTTATTGTAGTACTTGTAGCAGCAACTACTTATTACAAAGTTTGTCCCATGGAAGCTTTGCAAATGGAAACAACACAACCCCGTAGCCACATTGTCAATGCGGCCACGTTCACACCCAAAACGGTATTTGGAAATAGTCTACTCTATAGGTTACTAGGATGGCAATGAATTGAAGAATTGAATGAAATGAGAGAGGATTTCTAGGTTTGTGTCTCACTAGTACAAGAATAATGAGCTAAACAAGAACAAAGTAAACTAAAACTGAAAGTAAACAAAAATGGGTTGTACTTGTAGAATTGAATGAAATGAGAGAGGGTTTCTAGGTTTGGGTCTCACTAGTACTAGATGGGCGAATGTATGTGTGATCCATTGTCTACAAGAGATTCCTTGGACAAATAAACATTCCCCACTTGATTACTGGGCTGTCACACTATGTGTACTATGCATGATTCTCACATGGCACTCACAAGGCAAATGTATACTTCTGGACCAAGGGATCTCATGAACTCATCTTTGACTCATGTAATTGAATACTTGGATCACAAACACATTCTAACTTAGCACACTAGATCAAACCTCAAACTAGAACCTAATCAATCAATCACACATGGATGAATAGAAATGCAAATAGTAATTCATGGAGATCATCATGTTCAATCTTACAAATACAAAATCTAAAACAAGGGAGAGATAGGTGGATACGTTGTTGGGGATGATGACGATGAATGGTGCACACGATGACAATGGGGGTATCTCCTTCTCCTTCTCTTGCTTGGATCTTATGGAGGTGTTGGAACATATTTTGATCTTGGAGGTGTGCGGCATCTACATAGAGGCGGCGGAACGGCAGGGCTCCGTCCCTAAGGCGTGGATGGATTATGATGGAGGTGGCTAGGGTTCCCCTCCTTAAATAGGCATTCTGGAGGTTGGTTTTGTGAACCGGCAGAGCTCGGGGTCGATTATGCCTATTGGGCCTTCACAAATGTTGTTTCATTTGACAAAAATAAGTCTTTGGAGGGTGATATGACCATACGGTACGGGCAAGCTCCACCTTAAACCCTCAGATGTCTGAAGTGTTTTGGCCGCCATTTCTTCATACGTACTTTGGTTGAGGTGTTCTTTGACTCGTTGGATTCATGTGGATGAGGGCTACACCACCATGGTATTGGATAAGCAATATGAGATGATGGAAAAATATGACTTTTCGACATCTCATATGGCTAAGTTTGGCGCATGTAACTTCTCCATGTTGAATCTTCTTGGCTCCTTTTATCCATGATTGTCCCTAACACCTACACACAAGTCAAAGACAAGGAAAAAGTAATAAAATCCTACTAAAACTACTAGTTGTGCAAAGTCCATATGAAAATGAATGAGAACTAGCAAACATGCATAATGGTCATAGTTGTAGCTAGATGTAGCGTGTGATGAGTGGCAATATGAATAATTTGTATGCTTAAATATGCATCATATTTTCACTCATAAACATCCCCAAGCTAAACGTTGCTCGTCCTCGAGAAAGAGAGTTCATATAAATTAATGTTATCATCTAGCTTATCATATAAGATCGATGCCTTGTATCCTTATTTTCCCTATAAGCTCAAAGTAAAATAGAACATATTCGTACAAGGCAACACAATATCAGTTATGTCAATCCATAAAAGATCAATTACAACTTCAATGATCCATGACAAGTAAATCTAGCTTGAAATAAAACTCGTGATCCTCCTACTGTGCCTTTTATATTTCGTAAGGTAAAAGCTTAGAAATTAAGAGTGAGAGATCATGTCATAAGAATCATAGCATTGGAGTGTTTCATTAGAACACACACATCAATAGATCAAGACTATCAAACACTACTATTCCATTCACTATCTTTCAAGAAAATTCATGTGGTAGTAACGAGACCATGCCAAAGACTATTTTGTGTGAATCTTTAATTTATTTCAAAGATAGTTTCCAATAAGGATCATTGAATGATCTTTTAAGCAATAGTGTTCACAACCTTCAAGAGTACCAATATGTTTGCCCATTACGATAATAGGTGTTACCCATGTCGTCAACTCATAGCCGAAATGAGGGGTTGTACCATTGATCGTTCATAGACTAGCAGAGTTGTTGGCATCCAAAGGTGTACACTAAAAATATGTAAATAATATTTAACCAGTATCACATTTTGACCCATAACATTTTAGCTTTGGCATGTATCTCAATCACCACTAACTTCATTTCAATCAAATAACTCCTTTCAAGAGTGCCATCAAGTTTATCAATACATCTATGGTGTTGAGTACCTATAAGGCTAGACTGTTAAGACAATTAAACATCACTCGATAAATTATTTAGAGGCTTCATTAATATACTTTTAATCATGTGAAGTGTAGAAATTGTGGCAATGTATTCTAGAGAATCACAATATTCTTCTCAAGCTAGATAAATATTTTAACATGGTGCATCAAAGATCTAACTCAACTCTTATGAATCCTAACAAAAGCAAGTGCATCCATTATATAAAAATGAAACATAACTTACCTAAGAAATCATTCAAAAACATTACGATATATGATTGCACAAAAGGTTTCATTGAATAAGAACATTGTACAAGACTCTACACATGCAGAAGTAACTTCCCCAAGCTAGAAATTTTGCAAGAACCAAACTTTAAAAGATTACTATAAGAAAATAGAAAATGCAGTTATCAAAAGAGAGTGTGACAAGTGGTTACCTCCCCAAGCTTGAATAAAGCAAGGGTGACACACTTTACCATTGAGGTACGAATAACCTCACTTTTGATGGACATGGACCTTTGGTTCAATGAATACTTACTTATTGAAGCATTGAGTTGAAACAACCAAGTGGCTTATGCAAGTGTTTGCATGGTTGGCACAAATCATGAATTTCATCACACAAGGTTCAAGTCCCTGCGAAAATAACAAACAAAATAAAAGAAAATGATTCAGTGTATGAATGGAGTTCATTCGCCCAACCATGAAAATAAAAGAAAATTAAAACATGAAAAACTATAGAGAATTATAGGCTAGGGAGTTTCGAAGGTAGGTAAAATAAATGAAGTATAATGGAACATGTAGAAGGTAATCCACTGACCTGAGGTTGTAAAAATAAAAATATTGGGGGGTTATAACCTTTTGTACCCATCCATGCCCTTGTTGTGCGGTGCTCCTCCTTGGTACGGGCGTGGGGTACGGGGGTGTGCCCGTACTGCACCTCGTCTTCTCCTTATTATTTCTTTCTATTTTTTCTCCCGTCAAAGTCGGTACGACCAGGTGGTACGGGCGGATTGCGCTCGTACGGGTGGTCGTTAAACTCTCTAGAAAGTTTACATAGTTTCCGCGTCTCGTAGAGAGATCGGTACGGGCGGGTGGTACAGATGCGTCTCGCTGAATCGATGCTTGTTAAGTGCGTAGTAACTTTTCGGGAAAATTTTCTGCTTCTTGATGTGTCACATGAGTGGAACAAGTTATTTTCTCCAAAAAATTTATTATAGACCTGAAACGTTAGTCCAACATCCAAACAAAGCATACATATATTTTTGTTGGAAAGATTCAACTAAGAATAACAACACAATATTAGAGCAACAAACAATTCTACCTTTTGAAAGTAGTCCCAAGCAAACTCTTATAGTATATCATGCAAAGATACAAGTGCCAATGCACAAAATTAAGAAAGACACATAATGACTTCCGGGTTGCCTCCTGGGATATAGCCAGGCTTGATGCTTCATTAAATCATCCACCTAGATCCCAGGTGATATTAACCCGTGGTGTGATGGTACTTACCTCTAGGTGAGGGTTGGAGCATCTCATAGAAAAGTAAGGTCGGAGTCGTACCCTCTTGCGGTGCATCGGCATCATATAGACAAATAGGTTCTCTCTCTCAAGCGAGTGTTGATGCACCAAGATTTATGAGCATGCCTCCTTATGTAGCTGCAATGAGAGGATTAGAGATTCTAATATAATATTAATTTTTTATCTTGGTTACCATTGTAGGGGAACACATTATAGTATTCTTCCTTTGCAACGGGAAGTGGTTCCAGCACATTAGCATTGAAAGATTCATAGCAAGGTCCTATCTCTGGTTCATCATTAATAATGCTCTCCTCATGAGTATCTAGGCACAAGGCCTCCACGGCTAAATTATCATCATTTTTAACATTACAAGAATCGTCACTAAAGAGAGAGGCATTATTAACAAACTTAGTGTTTTTAACATACCGCTCGTCAACCTTACATTTGTGCTCCTCATTTTCATCTTGTGATTCCTGCAAATGATCATCTTTGGGCACTACGGCTTTACACTATGTCTTACTCGCCACCACAAGTGCATTATCACTAAGATGTCCTTGACAATACTCAGCAATATATTGCAAGGTTTCGTATTCCATTTGTAAAAATTCATTATCACTACTCGTCATAAGTATAATGATTTTTCGGAGTACTTCATGGGAACCTTCATAAAGAACATCCTCTCTATCTTCCCTATTACCATCACTACTACTATAAGATGCCACCGATTCATCATAGGTATGAGAACATTGAAAGTAAATATGCCCTAGAGACAAATAATAATAAGGATTATTATCATATTTCATAAAGTTTATGATTAAGTTTTATATCATGCTATAACTGTATTGAGAGGAAACATCAATACACGTGTGATATATAAACAACCAGGGGTTCCTGGTGAAACTCTAGTCACTGGTTCATTGGTCAACAAATGATCAAGATTTCCTGATCATGTGGCATTTATGCCAGTTGGAAAAGGAGTCAACTCATCCTGAGAATAAGATGATGAACCAATACCCAACCTAAACATCATGACCCAATCATGTCATGAAGTTCAAGTTACGATGATTAGAATGGATCCTTGTAGACTATTCCTTAGATCATGAGGCTATATCAATCACTGTCTCCCGAGAGTGCTTAGATAGCATCAAGCGTCACTTGGTAATACAGTGATTATAAACGTGTGTTCAGGTACTCAGAGGAAGCGTAGAGGCAATATATGCCAAGAGCGGGATTTGTCCATCCACGTGACGGAAAGATACTCAAGGGCCCACTCGGAGAAGTTATATCCAATAGCTGCGCAGCATGTGATTTGATCACAGGGATATCACTTGTTGGAATGAGTCAAGTAGCATTGTTCGGTAACGAGATTGAATGCGGCATGGTGATGTCATTGATCAAATCTCGGGCAATGCAAGTATCGAGAGACAAAGGGAATAATACATGACTGTCCTGGTTCAAACGACGAAAGATCTTCGTGGAATGCATAGGGGTCACATGGCCATCCAGGTCCCTCTATCGATCATTGGTCTGGGAGTCTCCCGACCATATCTGGAGTGTTCCTAAACCGTGGGGTATCACGCTTAAGGGCTTGATGATGCTTAGAGAGTGTTTATAGGATCGGTAGAATCATTGAAGAAGAGAAGAGAGAAAACTGGAAGAGTTTCTGTAATTCCGGAGGATGCCCGGAGTGGAGGTGGAAGGTGTTCCATAGCCACGGAGATTGAATAATAAGTGAATGAATGTTAAAAATTGATTTAATCATTTATTCATAATTATTTAATAAAAGAGAAAATCAATTAAATGGTCAAAAGACTTAATGGGCCAATTCTGGAGGGAGAAGGGCCCATGAGGGAAAGGCAAGAGGAGAGAAGGGCAAGGGCTGGCCGGCTGGGCCAAGCCCTCTGCGTGGGGCCCACTAGGGCCGTACGGCGGCTGCCCCCCTCTTCCTCTCCTTTTGTCCCACCCCGGGACTTTGAGGGAGGTAGTACCTACCCTCCCCCTATATATAGTGGGGGTATTTGGCCAGATAAATACACACAATATTCAATAAAGGTTTCCTCACTTTTGGGGAGACCTCCAATTGATATCCTCTCTCTCTCTCGTGACCATGGTCCCAAGTTTGGAATGCGCGAACGAGAGACATCTTCACCGCGGAGTGCCGTCGTGCTGCGGGATTCAGATCTAGGAGCTCTACTTCCGCAACTGCTGCTGGATCGGTGAAGCGGGAGTCATCATTAGGCACTGGACGTGTGTAACTCTCTGCGAGGTGTCACACTTGAGGCACTCAAGTCGTTGGAGCCACAGGAGCGCAAGGACTTCATCACGACCTTGAGGTCGGCTTCGGCTCGTCTACATCAACCACGCTCTCCTGAGCATTGACAACGCTTTTCGGTCTTCAAGGGTAAGTTTGCAAAAAGCCTCTCCCGTTACTGCATTACTAATAGATAGGTCCTGGCAACATCAGGGGTTCAGGGGCGTAGGGTAAAATTTTATTGTTTTCATACGCAGAACCCCTCAATGGGGGTGTCTCCTTCTCTTGCTTGGATCTTGTGGAGGTGTTGGAGGAGATATTGACCTTGGAAGTGGGCATCGTCTATGGAGAGGCGTCAGAGCGGTAGGGCTCCGCCCAGAGGTGTGGATGGATTATAATGGAGGCAGCTAGGGTTCCCCTCCTTAAATAGGCATTCTGGAGGTCGGTTTTGCAAACCGACAGAGCTCGGGGCCAAATATGCCCATTGGGACTTCACAAATGGTGTTCCATTGGATGAAAACAAGTCTTTAGAGGGCGGTAAGCCCGTACGGTATGGGCAAGCTCTGCCCGTACCAGTGGTTGTTAAACCTTCAGATGTCTAAAGTGTTTTGGTCGCCATTTCTTCATATAGACTCCAATTAAGGTGTTCTTTGCCTTGTTGGATTCGTGTGGACAAGGGATACACCACCATGGTCTTGGATCATCAATATGAGATGATGGAAAATATGACTTTTCCACATCTCATATGGCTAAGTTTGGCGCTTCTAACTTCTCCATATTGAATCTTCTTGGCTCCATTTATCCATGATTATCCATAGCACCTACACACAAGTCAAAGACAAGGAAAAAGTAATAAAATCCTACTAAAAGTACTAGTTGTGCAAAGTCCATATGAAAATGAATGAGAACTAGTAAGCATGTATAATGGGTACAGTTGTAGCTCGATGTAGCATGTGATGAGTGACAATATGAATAATTTGTATGCTTAAATATGCATCATATTTGCACTCGTGAGGCATCAAGTTATAGTTTGGAATAGAAGCTCTTGTGAGGATCATCATTTCCTCCTCATTAACTCTAGTATACTCGCCACGTGCCTGCAAAGTGTTAGCAATTACATAAAACAAATAACGAACAAAAATGTGATCAATTTTGATTTCCTTGGGAATGTTTCCATGGATTCTTATTTTATTAAGGCAGTCCAATAGTGAGGGATCAAGAAAAAAGGTGGTAGACCATATGTTTGTGTTGTTGTTGGCAGACCCAAAATAACGAGCCCATTTGTCAAGTGTTAAGGTATACTCATGATTCATAAGGCAAAATTGATGCGGTGAGCTCTCGACATATACTCCTCGGAGCAGTAGTGTGAACCCACTGTATGCGTCAAGGTACTGAGGAACTCAAGTGTCAAGTGACAATATGTGGCAGCGTCCTAAAAAACAAAGTGATACAAACCAACATTGTTGCAAAGTAAAACAAAATCATGACAAATACCCAGTTGATTGAGGATATAAGGACACACCCACTTGGTGGACTTGATTTCTCGATGTTTGAGACGATTGAAATGAGTGAGTTGAAACTCCTCAGTGAACTTGATGCCAAATGACTCGGGGATTAGCATATCAACGGGTGGTACGGCTTGTTCCACAACCACTGCATGTGTATGGCTCCTCGTATTCATATATAAAATAAAAAATTATGCTAATTAAAAATTTGTTCTAATAGAAACTTAGCATAAGTGATCCTCTACAATTTTAAAAAAAACCTCTAAAAACAAAACTAAGCATGCTCATAATCAAGATTAGCTCAAGAACAAGACCTAAGTCTAGATTGATAATGGTAAAGGATTGAGCAAGGTTTTGATGCAAATAAGCTGGGGAATAGAGGAGAAACATACCTTAGATCGATTAGGTGTGAGGAATGAAAGAAAGAACAAGCAGAACTGAAGATCCAATTGAGGTGGTTTGGAGTTTGGAGGAAGAAGAAAGAGAAAATTGTGATTTAGCAATTTTAGGTTTATACCTCTACCTCGCTTCATGTCATGGCCGAGTACGCGGTACGGGGGCGAGACGGCCGGAGCCCACCCATACCAAGTGACTTACCTTGGGGTCGACGTATCCCTCTAGCGGTGCACTCGGTATGGGCGCACGGTACGATCGCCTGTTCCCGTACTACTAATCATTAGCTCCTCAGAACATCTGCCTCAAACTTGATGTTTTGCTCGCGGTATGGTACGGGCGGACGGTGCGGTCCTCTCCGGTCGTACCAGTGGTCGTTAAATGTATTGTATCAACCAACAACAGTCAAAGTTTGCATTTTCTTGTGCCGTGATGTTGTACGGGTGTGTGGTACGGTTGCCTCCGATCGTACTAGTGCTTGTTAAGCTCACTGTAAGCTTCAAAACCTTAAGGAATTAAGTTAGTAGCTTCGCGCGCCTTTGCACATCTAAGCAAAAAAGAACGATAGCAAATAAACTTATAAAAACAACAGTACCTTATGGCCATATGTTAGGAAAAATAATAGATCAAGGTTAGCCTTCATTTATTTTCCTCTCTTCAAAGCACCTTCTTGAACATTCTTTATTAAAAACAAAACAAAAACAAAACAAAACTAACACAAGATCAAAAACTTTATTTCACATGGGTTGTCTCCCATGAAATGCTTCTAGTTAAGGTAAAATAGCTTGACCCAGATGGTGATTATTTAGGCTTTATAAGTGGGACACCCACTCCAAAGTAATTAGCTTTTAAAATGATTACACCATTACCGTCATTAGGCTTGGCTTTCTTCTTCCTAGGGAACTGGACTATAAAAGGATCTCTAGATGGTAGTTCTATTCTCACATTCCCTTCATGTAAATTGATCAAAGCTTTGATAGTTCTTAGGAATGGACTACCTAGAACTATAGGTGCTATGGGGTCTTCAAGCATTCTTTAATTTCAACAACTATATTTTCCTTCATCCCAACAACTTGTTTATAGGTTGAATCAGCAAGATGGAGTCTCCTTTCAGTAGTTGTAAATGGCCCTAAGTTTAACTTATCAAATAGACTCTTGGAAATTGTTGAGACGCTTGCACCAGGATCACAAAGAGTAGCTAGTTTCTTATACTCCATTTCTAGTTCACAAACTTTAGATGCTACTTCTTCCATAAATTGTTTGTATGTAGCATCGTTATCTTGTTCTATACCTGGATTCTTTATGGTCATCATCTTCAATAGATCTTTCACATTATAATTTGGTGATGGCGCATTGCATAATCTAGATCTTTAGCCTTCTCATGTTTATTTTTTCCCTCATCATCTTGAGGTCTTCCACCGGATTTGGCTCGGGCTTTCCAGCAAAATTTGCATGTATGAGAGCTTGGCTCTGAGCTACTTTGCCCAACTGTGCTTCCATGGTCTTGGTTCTTTCCTGTAGAGTCTGCACATCATTTCTAATTGCAACGGCCTGGTTATATAATTTTCCAATACTAGTCTCATGTTTCTCCGTGATTATAATAAGAATATTATTTTGCTAGGTTTGAGCTTGCATGAAAGTTCTAATAGTATTTTCAAAAGAGAGATTGCCATGATTTTCTCCACTATGGTTATCACAATTGTTATTGTAAGGAGTACATGCAGGATTAGAATATTGCTTTTGAAAATTTGAGCCAAAGTTTTGACTCTTCCAAGCAGGATTATAAGGATTACGAGCTATAAAATTAACTTTATTAACATCAGTAGTGATAACATTAATTCAGGTATCTTCCTTAGCCTTCACAATATTAAGTAACTCATCTACCTTTGAAGTAAGCTCTTCATTATGTTCCTCGGTGATGGAGTTCACCCTTTTTGAGGATCTTTCTACATGCCATTGGGCATGGTTATTTTCCATATCATCAAGTAACTTCTTTGCAACACTCACTTGCTTTCCCATGATGGTTCCTCCTACTGTGGTACCTAGCATAGACTTATACATTGGGTTAAGACCATTATAAAATAAATATAATATAAGCCATTCTTCCATACCATGACTAGGACAGTTCATCATGACTTCTTTCATCCTTTCCCAAGCAAGCGCTACTAGCTCACGGTCTTCTTATCTAAAACTTGTAATGTTGGACCTTAGTTTCATAGTATTAGCTAGAGGAAAAATGTCATAAAAAGATCAGTCCATTCCTCCCAAGATGTAATGGTGCCTTTAGGCAAAGCTAGCATCCAGTCCTTAGCCTTTCCTCTTAGAGGGAAAGGAAATAAATGTAATTTAACCGTGTTTGTGTCAACATCTTTAATGCACATCATGTCGCAAATCTCAGTTAAAGTATTTAGGTGCAAACTTGAGTCCTCAACAGATGAGCCTCCAAATTGGTTCTGCTGAACCAAACTGAAAAGGTTAGGCTTAATTTCATAAGTTTCCGCATCAACAGCGGGCTAAATAATAGGTGCATGAATAAAATTATCAGTGGGAGTAGCATACTCCCCAAGTTTCATTTGAGCCATGGCTCTTTTCTTTTTGGTATTTTTATATAAGAAAAACAAATAACAAGTAACTAATATTTTTTGGATTTTCAATAGATAACAAAAAGTTGACTAATAACAAGAAATAAACTACAAACAAAAATAAAACTAAAAACAAGGTATCTAGTGACATCACTAGGATAGTGAATTGCCTCCCTGACAACGGTGCCAGAAAAAGGGTTGGTACCTTCGATCCGGATTTATGAATGCAGTATAGTATCTTTTCCCTAGTAGACCTAGGTTTAATCGAACCTTGGGAAACAATACTAAAAGGAAATTAATAAGGCACATCTACAAGACTTGTTTATTCGTTTTACTTTTGTTTACCTGACCTTTCTAGTTTACTTTAGAATGTGGGTTGTTTCAATGGATGAAGATAGGTCAGGGGGTGGAGATTCACCTGCAGCTGCACATCATATGGGATAAAGATAGTAATACGCATATTCATGTGTAATGATTTAATAAAGATAAAATTTGTGGGCAACACATCCTGATATAATAGATCCCCTGTGAATCACAGGCATAACAATAGTATTTTGATCCAACCATTGCAATCGTGAAGTACCGAGCTACAACAATTATTAAGTGAAAACACAAATCAAAGCCTTAAGAAGTGATGTTATTGTTGTTCCCAAATGGATCGCTAAACAAAGATCGTACTCCCCTTTCTGTCACTGAGTACCTATGATGGCTGTGAAAATAGCCATCTTTCTCTGTATTTAAACTTTTTTTAGTCAAGTAATTGACCAAGAGTCTCTCTAGCCTTACTACTAATGACTAATTATTGCAAAGATGTGCAATCCATTGTTTTGAATTTTGTTGTGCAGGAAATCATGCTTTTAAGGCGAAATCAAGAGCCAATAATGAATATTTTGAGGAAGTCTACATGGCCAAGCAATCCTGGAGTTAAAACCAGTCGATAGAGGCATTAACGACCATTGGTACGGGCAAGGCCTGCCGTACAAACCCTACGACTTTCGTGAAGGCACCTATATATTTCGAGGTCCCAACCGCCACGCAGGAGGCCACCATTCTCAGATTGCATCACAACACCACCAAAGGAGATCCACCACCATAGTTCATCCTCTCCACCCTCCATCCTCTCCATAGCCATAACCATTAGCTTGTACTTGAGATCTCCTTGTGATTTGGCGACCATTGTAAGAATATTTGATTTCAATCTAAGTATTTTGCAAATGTTTTTATCCTTGATCTTATTGTTATGAGTGAGTAGTCATCACGTGTTGCGGGTTGGGGTGAAACCTCGCAACAATTATGTGCATCTAATCCATGGGAGTATTGTGTGTTGATTGAATAAAGATTGGTATCTTTGTTTATTTGTCTTTTGTCTCGATCTATGGACTTGTAGGTACCCAAGATCCTAGAGATCGATAAAGGCTTGAGGTGAGATACTTGGTGAGTGGTGATCTCATAGGAAACCCAGTGAAAAAAGGGGAGTACGGTCTTAGTTTAGCGGTCCATTTGGGAACAACAACAACAACATCACTTCGTCCTAAGGCTTTGATCTGTATTTTCACTTAATAATTGTTGTAAGTCTGGTGCTCCGCAGTTACAATGGTTGGATCAAAATACTATTGCTATGCGTGTGACTCGCAGGGGATCTAGTATATCGAGATATGTTAAAATTTTATCTTTGTTAAATCATTACACATAAATATGTGTATTACTATCTTTATCCCATATGTTGTGCAGTTGCAGGTGAATCTTCAACCCTGGCCTATCTCCATCCATTGAAACAACCTACAATCCAAAGTAAACTAGAAAGGTTCAGTGAATGAAGGTAAACAAACAAACAAGTCTTGTAGATGTGCCGTATTATTTTCCTTTTAGCATTGTTTCCCAAGGATTCGATTAAACCTAGGTCTACTAGGGAAAAAGCTACTATACTGCATCCGTAAATCTGGATCAAAGGTATCAACCCTTTTTCTAGCGCCATTGTCGGGGAAGAAATTCGCCATCCTGGTGAGGTCACTAGAGACCTTGTTTTTAGTTTTATTTTTGTTTGTAGTTTATTTCTTGTTATTAGTTTACTTTTTGTTATCAATTGAAAATCCAAAAAATAGCTATTTTTTATTTGTTTCTCTCATATCAAAAACACCAAAAAGAAAAGAGCCATGGCTTAAAAGAAACTTGGGGAGTATGCTACTCCCACTAATGAATTTATTCGTGCACCTATTACGCAGCCCGCTGTTGATGCGGAAACTTGTGAAATTAAACCTAACCTTTTAAGATTGGTTCAACATAATTAATTTGGAGGCTCATATGTTGAGGACTCAGGTTTGCACCTAAATACTTTTACTTAGATTTGCGATATGATGTGCATAAAAGATGTTGACCCAAATCCGGTTAAATTACATTTATTCTCTTTCTCTCTAAGAGGAAAGGATAAGGACTAGTTGCGAGCTTTGCCTAAAGGTACTATTAAATATTGGGAGGAATGCACCAATATTTTTATGACAATTTTTTCCCTCCAGCTAAGACTATGCAGCTAAGGTCCAACATGACAAGCTTTAGAAAAGAAAACCGCGGGCCACTAGCACTTGTTTGGAAAAGGATGAAAGAAGCCATAATGAAGTGTCCTAGTCATGGGATGGAAGAATGGCTTATATTACATTTCTATACCAATATATATACTTACTAATAATAAAGGACGAAGTGTTTCTTGCGGTCCAACACTTTTTTTGATCCTTCCACCCTCCCACCAATCTGCATTTAACGTAACAATGCCATTATACCGGTTTTGATCAGGCGAACTTTGTCCAATCGGGCTAACTTTTTTTTGAGAACTCACACCCACTTTATTCATTCGTCATATAGTTATTACAAACACCTTCAGGTGGAGCTAAGAACCACACATGGCGCCCGGTATCTCGAGCAATCGAACCTCTCGCCAGCCTGTGTGTGTTGCCGTTGGACCTTCTTCCTTCATGCACAAGCTCAACGGTAACAAAGTCACCCGCCCGAGCTTGTAGTTCCTTCATGATGTAGCCATATGAACCCCATCCTTCACCCTCCAAACTCTTGATCACATTTAGGCAATCAGATGCAACTCTGAATCTTGTCAAAAGGAGATCCGATGCAAGAGCTAGTCCTTCTCGGCACGCCAACGCCTCCAACACCTCTGGATCAGAGCAACCCTGAATAACCACCACCGATGCACCCAAGAAAGCCCCCTTCGTTGAGCGGGCAACCGCCGCCAAGGCACTGTGTCCAGTGTTTTTGGACAAGGCCGCATCAACATTTATCTTTGACATCCCCGCTGGTGGTGCAATCCACTTCGGATCCGCCGCCTTACTAGCCCGGGTCGCCATAGGTTCTGAGTTAGTGATATTCAGATCACTCAAAAATCTCTCCACGAAGCAATGCGTAGATAATGGGCTCTGGTATTCCCCTTCATGAATAATTCTCCTCCGGGCGTACCATAGTTCCTAGAGAGTCACCACTACCCTGGTTGATTCTTCCTATAACAGATCATTAAGCACCGAACTGAGCCACGCTCGAGCGTGAGGTTCTTGAAGATTTATGACATAATCATTCAGTTCTTCCAGTGCCAAAGCCCATACACTTCTTGCTTGATGACATTCCACCAAAGAATGTCTCCAAGAGTCTTGCTCCCCACAGACAACATAAGTACTATGTTTAGCCAAGTTTCGATGGTTCAACACATCTCCGGTAGGTAGTGATTGTCTCGCCAATCTTCACAAAATACCTTTAGTTTAGATGGAACCGTGACCCTCCACAGAGAGGTCCAACTCTTCTCTTCCTCCTTAATATTCGATGAAGAAGTTGTCTCGTCTAGCCATGTAGTTCGGTTCTCCCTGGTCTGCACTAGTAGTTTGTAGGCCGATTTGACGAAAAAAATCCCCTTCCGATCATAATGCCAAGCCCAGAAATCAGTCTATCTCTGGGCACTCAATGGAATATTCTCAACGATCTCATAATCCATCGGTAAGAATGCTTCATGTAGCAGGTTCCTGTTCCAAGACATAGTAGACTGATCGATTAATTCGCTCACAAGGATGGGTGGTTCCTGGGTGTTAGCATCCATAACGCATGTGGCCGGTCGTAGCAAGCCGTCTCTCGGAATCCAATTTGAACTCTAAATTTTAGTGTCCTCTCTAGTACCAATTCTTTTAATCACTCCTAGCTTCAGCACCTGACGGCCATCAAGAATTGATCGCCAAATCTTAGAGGGCAACACCCCTAGCTCCACCTCCAGGAAATCCTCGTTAGGGAAATACACGGCTTTGAGAATTTGTGCACTCAAGGAACTCGGTTCCTGTAGTAGCCTCCAAGCTTGCTTGGCCAGTAAAGCTAGGTTAAACAACTCAATATCGCGGAAACCTAATCCACCCATATGTTTTGGTTGTGTCATATCCTCCCACGCCACCTAGCAGGTGCGCTGTTTCCCTTCCTTACATCCCCACCAGAAATTATGTAACAAGTTGTTTATATGTTCACAAAAACCCCTAGGAAATCTGAAGCATGCCATGGAATAGGTGGGTATCGCATGTGCTACTGCTTTAATCAGCCTCCTTGCCCGCCATTGAGAGTAATAACTCCAGCCACCCCTGGACCCTCTTCCAAACTCAATCTTTTAAATATTTAAACACACCATTGATAGAGGTGCCCACATCAGATGGCATACCCAAGTACCTCTCACTAAGAGTAACATTATTGACGTCGAGACAGTCCATTATTTCTTGCCTCAGTGAATCCTGACAACCTTTAGCAAAGTGTATTGAAGATTTATCCAAATTCACCTGCTGACCCGAAGCACTGCAGTAGATCTGCAGAATATTATTAATCTCCTGTGAACTCTCCCTATTTGCTCTCAAAACCAGCAGTCTATCGTCTGCAAAGAGTAAATGGCTAACCATCGAAGCTGATGGTGCCACCTTTATCCCGCTTAAGCTTGACGACTCCACTCTTGACTTTAACAGGCACGAAAGGCCCTCTACTGCCAGCAAAAACAAGTAAGGGGAGATGGGATCTCCCTGGCGAATCCCCCTCGATGGTGAAAAGTTGTCTAGGTGCTCACCATTAAAGAGAACTGAGAAAGACATAGTAGTGACAAGCCACATCACCGTCTCCACCCATAACTGATGAAAGACCAACCTCAACATGATGGCTCGCAGATAGTCCCACTCTACTCGGTCATAGGCCTTCTTCATATCTAGCTTGAGCGCACAACACCTCAAATTTTTGGCTCGCTTGCGCTTCATGAAGTGCAAACACTCGAAAGCTAAAATAAGGTTGTTTGTTATCAAACGTCCAGGTACAAAGGCTAACTGCTCTTCTGAAATAACCTGGGGTAAAATAATCTTCAGTCTATTAGCAGCCACCTTTGATGCAAAAACATTGCACAAGGTAATTGGACGAAACTATCCCAACTCCTCCAGGTTAGCCACCTTCGGTATTAGCACAATAAAGGTCTTGTTGATCACTGATGGGTCATCCTCCCTTTGTAGAATCCGTAGCACTACCAAACTCACTTCGCTACCACACACTTCCCAATGGCGCTGAAAAAAGTGTGCGGGAAAACCATCCGGCCCTGGTGCTTTTGTAGGAAACATCTGAAACAATGCTTCATTCACCTCCTTTTCCACAAAAGGCTCCAACAGACCACCATTCATCTCAGGAGTAACTTTGATCGGTACGGTACCAAGGACTGCCTCCATATTGTGCATTCCTTCTGACCGGTAAAGATCCTTGTAAAACCTCGTAGTCATCCTCCCCAGCTCCTTTACATCCTCAACAAATATACCATCAGAGTTTGCTGATTTTGTTATTGTTTCTTCGTTGGCTTGCTCGCATATGGAAAAAATTTGTGTTCCTATCGTCTGCCTTTAGCCATTGAACCCGAGATCGCTGCTGCCACATAACTTCCTCTCTATGGTTTAACTCCAATATCCGATCGGTTACCTTGATTTCAACATGCGAAGGCCCCATCCGGTTCGGATCGGCCTGTAACTTTTCTAGCTCCCCCTTAAGCTGCTTTAGCTGAAGTCTAACATGGCCAAAAGAATTCTGGCCCCACCCCTGCAGCTAGCCGGCAACGTCTATCAGTTTCTGCTGTAGTTCTAGAGATGTGGTCATAGCTCCTGCCTCCTGCCAAGCCTGCTGCATCATTGGAGGAAAGTTAGCGTGAGTTTCCCACATAAGTTCATACCTGAACCTTCCTTGCACGTTCCTCCCTGCCCTCGGATCCGCTTGCTGATTCCAAAGCAAGAGAATGGTCCATGGTTCGATGAGGCAGCCACTAAGTTTCCAAGGGTTGCATTTGGGAACCTGGCACACTAGTCCGCCGTGGCCAGTGCCCGGTCTAGGCGAACCTGGCAATAGGATCCCCCCACCACCTTCTTCTCATACGTCCACCACCGTCCTTCAAACCCCAAGTCACGAAGTCCACATACATCCACCATCTCTCGAAACCCAGCGATTTGCGCCAAACTGCGCTCTTGCACCCCTTCATGCTCCGGTTGATGTAAAATTTCGTTGAAGTCACCAATGCACATCCAAGGAAGAGAATTTGATGACTTAATAAACTTCAACATGTCCTAAGTTTTGAACCGCAAATGCGTCTGTTCCTCCCCATAAACACACGTAAGTCTCCACGGCTCGCCTCCGCTCTCTGTGACAATTGCATCTATATGATACTGTGAATACGGTAAAATTTCCACCCTTGTTTCATTATTCCAAAAGATTACAATACCACCCTTCCGCCCACCACTACTGACCGCAAAGGAGTTATCATAACCTAAAGTACCTCTTAAACCTTCTGCTTGTGCTCTATGAACCTGAGTTTCGACAACACAAAGCACAGTAGGGGCATACGCCTTCGCAAAATCACAAAGTTCCTTCATGGTCGCAGTGGTGCCCACACCACGGCCGTTCCAGCTTGCGCAACTCATTGCTGCGGGCGGCGCTCCGAACCGGAGCCTGCCTCAAAATTTGCTTGAGCACTGAGATCGCTTCCCCCTTTGATTGTCCTCTTCTGCTTCTTGAGCTCCTTTGGCGGAATATACTCCGGCGAGGGAGGAGTGATACCCACCCCGGCCGTAGAGTTGGCTTCAGCGTATGTTAGCTGCAGCTGCATCTTTGCCTTGGCCCCAGCCCCCTGCCGACCATTCCCTTCTTCTACCGATTTCATGGGGCTAGTCGCCGTGTCCACCAGCTCACTCTCCTTCCCCCCCTCGAGCCCAGCATCACCCGAGGTCCTCTTCCTCGAACTATTTTCCACCACCGCCATATGTTTTTCCTTCCACACTACTTCACGTCCTCCACCGCGAGCGCCAGCGGCCCGATCGCGGCCACTGCCAAAGGATCCCCCCCCCCCCGTCCGACCACCAGAGCGACCTCCAAAACCCTCGCCGGCCATGCTTCTGGCCCTGCCTCGACCCCCTCCTAGTCCATCTCTCTCCCTTGCAAACCCAGCACGCACACGTGGTGTCTCCGGGTGCCAGGTAGCCATCGGTGCTAACATCCAGTCTCCAAATTGAAGCTCTTCTTCAGAGAATTCTCCTAATCCACACTCCAGCACCGAATGACCCATCAGACCGCGGTGATCAAAAACTTTGGAGCCTTCTCAAACAACACTTGCATGAAGATGCTACCACATCCTTCCGGTGACAGGCTCACCACTCGCATCAGTGGTCTCTCCGAATCAAGATTGACTCGAACTCTATGGAATTCTCCACACCCAAAGGAAACCACCTGCATCTCCACCTTGACCACCTCCCCCACCTTCGAGGCCAATTGCCTAAGGATTGCTTCAGTTCGGTATAAAGGTGGAATTTTATGGATCTGAATCCAAGCTTGGACCTTCCTCGGGATCACCGATGGTGTCGTCATCACGCCATCATACTCTTCCACCATCAGAGCACAATCCCTAAACAGCCATGGACCCTCCTCCATGATCCTCTTCCAATCTCCTAGCCAGTGTGCCTGTATTGTGAACAAATTCTTCTCCATAGCCCGGAAAGTAACCTCCCTGCCTGTGTTCCAAGAAGCCATCATCGTCTGCCTCAACGACTCCTCGCTGAAACTCTTCCTCATCAGCAGCTTCCCAACGGCCCTCCACTTGACCTCCGGCGAGCTCCCCCGGTCTTCCTTGGCCAAGAAAACACCCTCCTTCTCCACATCGCTCAACTTCAGACTCTAGAGGAGGTCCTCCATGCTCGCTCCCTTCCGAACTCCAGACGGATCCGCCGCCATCAACCACTCCCCAGAAAAACCGATCTACCGCCGGCCAAAAACGCACCGCTGCCCGCCAAGGCCGGGTAGTTGTGCAAGACAACCCCTTGATCAGCCCGAGCAGGAGCAGCAATGACGATCACGGCGTAGATCGGTGGCCAGAACCTCGCGGACGAAGGATCGCCGCCGAGTCGCCCTAACCCTAGAAAACTAGGTCTCACTATTCAATGGCCGATGCACTTTTTCATCCATTGACTTACCAATGCCATTATACTGGTTTTGATCAGGCGAACTGTGTCCAAAGGCTGATGGGATTTTTCATCCATTGACTTGGACACTGATCACTCCCTCCGAATTGTGAATCTGTATGCATTGTTGAGAGCATTGAATAGTCGCACCTTCCTCCTTTCTACCGAATCCCACCTGCTCATATACTTCTCAAGGTTCCTAGAATCAGCAAACTCTGGTCGGTAATCTGATAGTATGCAACAACACCATTGATTGACGGGACTAGGTCCCTAGAAGGGGAATCTCACACTATGACAATAACCACAAGCACACCGTCAGGGAACCAAGACGACCACCCACATTGAAACGGCCGATGGGACGTGGTGGTGGCGGTGCGCGGCGAGCATTGAAGAGGGGTGGGGCCTGTCCTATGTGCGGGTGGTGGCGACCTGGGGCGGTGCGACCAGCGGGGTCAGGGTACAAGGGCTCGATGGGATCCGTGGGCAGCGGGGGATTTGCTCGTGACGGCGCGGGCGATGGGCGAGCTCGCAGGGTGCGGCCGTGAGGTGTGGGGAGGCAGCGTCCGGGCACGGCGGCGCAGAGAGGAGGCGCTCGACACAGAGGGGTGAGATCGCTAGCAGTGGCGAGGTTGCTCGGGAAGGAGGGACCGAGGTGAGTGGGATCGACGGCGGCGAGCACGGCGATGGCTCGCTCAGCGGGACAATGACGTTGGAGAAGCTCCCAGGGGCAGCGGGACTCGCACAGATCGAGGAGACGGGACAGGGGACCGGGGCTCTACGGGGGCCAGGTGAGGACGAGGGGGCGAGGAAATCGAGGAAGAGCGACGAGCGGGTGGGGGCCCCAGGGGTGAGCGATGTTGCGCGGGCGCGTTACAAAATTAACTTGTCGGTTCATGGACTTTGAGCCTTGCTGATTATTTCCCATCCTTAAATCGAGTATAAAATAATACTTATGAAAAAGAAAAATTAGCCAAGCTCTCCATCCTCCGATGGAAGCCGCTAACCAAAGCCGCTAAAATAAGATCCTTTTTTCCTTTTTTCCAAACTTGTGGCGAATAGATAATTTGATAATTGTAGATGGCTGTTTCTATTTTTTTGTTGATTGACATAGATGGAGAGAAAATTAATAAAATAGGTATTATTGGAATTCGAAGAGGGAGATATACCGAAGCCATTCAAGTCTGCTAGAAAAATAACAGAGAATGTTTTTGGAGAGCATCTTCAAACAAGGATATTATATGGAGGAATGGACCCATAGCAATGCATATACATCTTTCATATGAAGTTTATAGTAGATCAAATTTAAATAATTAAAGATAACAGCAAAATTAGGCCACATATATGTGGGCAATCGATATTCCTGCAAAATTTGGTTGTGCTGAATATTTCTCTTTTTCTCTGGTGGAACGCACGATCACTTCTGCTATATACAGAAAAGTGTGATGGTTAGTTTGTCTCCGACTTTAGCTATGAGGCCATCCCAGCGGGCCATGACATTTAGGACACCGAAACAGTTTGAATGGTTTCGCTTTGGGTGTGAGGAGGACCTGATTCGAATTGGATGTCCTCCCCTGTCAGCGGATGTGTCCAAAACGACGCCCCATTTCTCCCTCCGTTTTGGGCCTGTTTGGACATTTCGCATGTGCGCCAAATCAGTTAGAGGCTATTTTTTAAGGTTTAATTAAATACATAAAATATGAACGAATAAATAGTGCAATACAACATACAAATAGTTCAACCATTAAAGCAAGGTTGTGGATTATGAAAAGATGCCTATGGGAATCTCTAGATGTAAAGTTGCATATGAACAATTATTTTGAGTGAATCCGTGAATAGGAAAGTGAAGCAACCCGTACATGTGGCAGAATTGAATTGTCAATCTCGAACTTACTTTAGCCTAGAAATTTATACTGCATACAAGAAAACATCGTACATTTTGAATTGCCTTCAAGCAACATGCGTAATACAAAAAGGTATACCACACACAATACCGTTCCTCGTAGATGCATCGAAGATTAGCGACATTTCTGCAAGCAACATGTCCAATTTAAATCACAAGTTGGTGATGATTATAAGATATGATAACCAAGACAACATTTTTTTCTCTTCTGCAGCATCGTGCAGGCATTGTGCTAGTATTTTATAATGATCTTAACCCAATATCTAAGTCTATGCTAGATACCGTAGCAGGAGGGACCATCATGGGAAAGCAAGTGAGTGTTGCAAAGAAGTTACTTGATGATATGAAAAATAACCATGCCCAATAGCATGTAGAAAGATCCTCAAAAAAGTGAATTCCATCATCGAGGAACATAATGAAGAGCTTACTTCAAAGGTAGATGAGTTACTTAATATTGTGAAGGGTAAGGAAGATACCCAAATTAATACAATCACTACCGATGTTAATGAAGTTAATTTTATAGCTCGTGATCTTTATAATCCTGCTTGGAAGAGTCAAAACTTTGGCTCAAACTTTCAAAGCAATATTTTAATCCTATAGGTGCTCCTTATAATAAAAAGTATGATAACCATAGTGGAGAAAATCATGACAATCTCTCTCTTAAAAATACTATTAGAACTTTCATGCAAGCTCAGCCGAGCAAAATAATATGCTTACTAAAATCACAGAGAACCATGAGACTAGTACTGAAAAATTATCTAACCAAGTCATTGCAATTATAAATGATATGCAGGCTCTACAAGAAAGAACCAAGACCATGGAGGCACAATTGGGCAAAGCTCTCATACTTGCAAAATTTGCTAGAAAGCCCGAGCCAAGCTCTCATACTTGCAAAATTTGCTAGAAAGCCCGAGCCAAACCCGGTGGAAGACCTCAAGATGACGAGGGTAGAAAATAAAGATGAGAAGCCTGAAGAGCTAGATTATAGCAATGTGTCACCACCGGATTGTACCGTGGAAGATTTGTTGAAGATGATCACCGTCAAGAATCCTGGTATAGAACAAGGTAACAATGATACATACCAACAATTTATAAAATAAGTAGCATCTAAAGTTTGTGAACTAGAAATGGAGTATAAGAAACTAGCTAATAAGCTTCCAGCTAAGCTAGATGATATTTTTCAGCCAAAAATTAAAATTGAAATTCGGGTTAATGAGATATCTGCTCTTTGTGATCTTGGTGCAAACGCCTCAACAATTTCCAAGAGCTTATTTGATAAGTTAAACTTAGGGCCATTTACAACAACTAAAACCAGACTCCATCTTGCTGATTCAACATATAAACAAGTTGTTGGGATAAAATAAAATATAGTTGTTGAAATTAAAGGATGTCCCGCTCTTATTAATCTTGTTATAGTGGG
This sequence comes from Avena eriantha, assembly GCA_910589775.1. Classification (NCBI taxonomy): domain Eukaryota; kingdom Viridiplantae; phylum Streptophyta; class Magnoliopsida; order Poales; family Poaceae; genus Avena; species Avena eriantha. Next base: position 447,940,836 of record OU342744.1, read on the forward strand.
CATGCCTAAAGATCCCATAGCACCTAAAATTTTAGGTAGGCCATTCCTAAGAGCTATCAAAGCTTTGGTTAATTTACATGAAGGGAATATGAGAATAGGGCTACCATCTAGAGTCCCTTTTTTAAAAGCTAATTACTTTGGAGTGGATGTCCCACTTGCAAAGCCTAAATAATCACCATCTCGGTCAAGCTAATTGACCTTGGCTAGAAGCGCTTCATGAGAGGCAACCCATGTGAAATAAAAATTTAACCTTGTGTTAGTTTCGTCTTTGTTTTTTTACTTTTTGTTTTAATAAAGAGTGTTCAAGAAGTTCCTTTGAAGAGAGGAGAAGAAATCAAGGTAATCCTTGATAAATTATATTTGCTGAACATGTGGCCATAAGGTACTAATGTTTTTTATAAACTTTATTTGCTGTAATTTTGTTGTTGCTAAGATGTGCAAAGGCGCGCGAAGCTACTAACTTAATTCTTTAAGTTTTCGAAGCTTACTGTGAGCTTAACAAGCACTGATACGACCGGAGGCGACCGTACCGCGCGCCCGTTCCGCATCGTGGCATAATAAAACACAAACTTTGGTTTTTGCTGATGGACACAGAGGCCATAACGACCACTGGTATGACCGGAGTGGATCGTACCGTGCATCCATACCGAGTGCACCGCCGGAGGGATCCTTCAACCCTATGGTAAGTCACTTGGTACGGGCGGGCTCCGGCCGTACCGCCCGCCCATACCGCTACTCGACCACGACATGAACCCCAGGGAGAGATAAACCTAAAATCCCTAATTCACAAATTTCTCTTTCTTTTTCCCCCGAATTCGAAACTACCTCCATTGGATTTTCAATATTGTCCATTATTTCTTCGATTTCTCGCACAAATCAATCTAAAGTATATTTCTCCTCCGATCCCCAGCATATTTGTACCAAAACCTTGCTCAATCTTTCACCATTATCAATCTAGACTTAGGTCTTGTTGTTGGGCTAATATTGATTATGAGTATGCTTAGTTTTTTCTTTAGAGGAGATTGTTTTGTAAGAAGTGTAGAGGGTAACTTATGCTATGTTTCTATTGGATAAATTTTTAATTAGCTTTATTTTTGTTTTAGATGAATACGAGGATCCGTAAATGTGTAGTGGTTGCGGAACAAGCCGCACCACCCGTTGATACGCTAACCCTCGAGTCATTTCGCATCAAGTTCACTGAGGAGTTTCATCTCACTCGTTTCAACCGTCTCAAGCACCGAGAGATCAAGTCCACCAAGTGGGTGTGTCCTTACATCCTCAACCAACTGGGTATTCGTCATGATTTTGATTTCCTTTGCAATAATATTGGTTTGTATCACTTTGCTTTTCAGGATGTTGCCACATATCACCGCTTGACACTTGAGTTCCTTATTACTTTAACACATACGATGAGTTCACACTACTGCTCCAATGAGCATATGCTAGGAGTTGATCGCATGAACTTCTGTCTTATGAACTGTGAGTATTCCTTGACACTCTACCAATGGGCTCATCATTTTGGGTTTGCCAACAACACCACTGACATATGCTCCACTACCTTTGTTCTTGATCCATCACCCTTGGACTACTTTTGTAGAATGAAAATCCGTGGAAACATTCCCAAGGGAAACCAAATTGATCACCCTGCTATTCGTTATTTATTCTATGTTATTGCTAACACCTTGCAGGCACGTGGCGAGTTTACTAGAGTCAATGAACAGTATATGATGATCCTCGCAAGAGCTGCTATTCCAGACTGTAATTTGATGCGAAATTTGGGCGCCCTTCTATTGTTCTATCTTAATCATCAAGCTCTTCAATCTCGTGGTCCCATATATGTAGGAGGAGTTATCACCATTCTTGCACGTGCGCATCAAGTCAACATAGGTAATATCCAACTGTTGGCAGGAGACCGTCGTCTTGGTTTCTCTACTTTAAGAGCTTGTGGTATGATTTCTAAATCCAATGGTAGTTACTTTCTTGATATACCTGGAGTGGATCACTTGATCCCGCTCCTTTGCCTAATGGTTTGTTCTCTATTATGGATGGATGTTTGTGTTTTGACGCGCAGGTTGAAGCAAGACTGCCCCAACAAGAAGAACACATGGATGAAGAAGGAGAAGATGAAGAGGTAGAACAAGAAGCACCTAAACAAGATGAGCATCCACCAAATTACTACACCGCCTATGATGATATTTATGCTCTTGAAGGAAGCATCCAGAATATGAGCAGCCTCTCCATCAACCTTGGAGATGCTACTGCCAACCTCTCAACCCAATTCACCAATTGGAGCAACCAATGTAACTTGGGAGATTATCCACCACCACAATGAGCAACAAAAGGGCTTGCAAAATCTTGAGCTTGGAGATGTGTCCCCCGTCATTTATATTTGTGTAATTATGAGGTTGTACTTCAAATCCTTTTGAGCTTTGAAACACTCGTGTTGGTTTGTTCCAACACTTCACTTTTTTGTTTGCTTTCATTTTTTGTTTGTTTGTTTTTATTTTCTTAGTCCCTTGATTGGTTGCAAGTTTTTCTATTCTTTAATCCCCATCCTAAAAAGCACAAAAAAAATTCCTTTTATTCTTTTTCACAAAAATGGATTTTCCTATTGCCTCTTTGCTTCAATATTATTATGAGAGTGATTTTAACTTGAGTGATTTTAACTTGAGTTTTTAAGGAATACATCCCCATAAGGAAGAGAAATATGAAGTACTCACGAGAGGTATTTCCTATGTCTCCCACTTTAGAAGTTTGAATTGTTTAACATAGCTAGTTGGTTTACTAAGATGTTATTCTAGTGGGAGTAATTCAAAATAGTTAGAGTACAGCTTTTTATTTGCATGAGTAAGTAGTTGTGGGAGATTTTGCTCTAGTTCTTGTAGTTAACCGAGTCTTTCCTTGGAAATAATATTGCCAAACAAGAACAACAAGAAAAGTCTCAAATTTATGACTTATTTGATGAATGACTATTTTAAGAGTATATCTTTGAAGATACTTATCCCCATAGATGTTTTGATAGACTTGAAGACATCTTGAAGGGAGTTGTTTGATTGAAATTAAGTCTAGTGGTAATTGTGATTCATGCCAAAGCTAAACTTGTGGATCAAACTGTGATACTATTTAAAAAAGTTTACATGTTTTGATCCACACCTTTGGATGCCAAGAACTCCGCTAGCCTACGAACGATCAATGATACAATCCCTGATTTCGGCTATGAGTTGACGACATGGGTGGAACTTGTCACCGTAATGGGCAAAAGTATTGGTACTCTTGAAGGCTACGCAAACCATTTATTAAAAGAATCACTCAATGATCCTTGAAGAAAAATAAAGATCCGACTAACCAGTCTTTGGCATGGTCTTGTTACTAGTCTATGAATTTTATTGAAAGACAATGATTGAAATAGTAGTGTTTTGATAGTCTTGATTTACTGATGTGGGTGTCAATAAGACACTTCATTGTTATGCTACTTAGGACATGATCTCTCTTACTTAATACTGCTACTATAAAATATTCGAGTGTTCCTTGGCAGACTGAGAGTTAACTAGAGGAATTGGATTGATTGTTACACTTCTAGTTATTCCTACTTATATTAAATTCTACTTTGATTGGTTTGAGTTAATGAAGCTCGTATAGTATTCTTAGCATCTCTCTAACATTGATGATCTTTTCAAATGGAAGAAGTGTTGGACGCATATGACTACCAACCCTAAGTGAATTCATAATCTCGTTATTTTAGTTTAAATGCTGAGTTCTTTATGGTTTTGTCATTTTCTTGCTCGAAGACGATCAAGGTTTGAGCTTTGGAGAAGTTGATGACTGTGAAAATAGCCATATTTCTCCATGTTTAAACTTTGTTTTTAGTCAAGTAATTTACCAAGAATCTCTCTAAACTTGCTACTAATGACTTGCAAAATTGTGCAATCCATTGTTTTGAATTGTGTTGTACAGGAAATCATGCTTTTAAGCGAAATCTAGAGATAATCATGAAGATTTTGAGGAAGTCTACACGACCAAGCAATCCTGGAGTTAAAACCAATCGACATAGGACTTGACGACCACTGGTACGGTCATGGTCAGCCCGTATGGCCTACCCATACCATGTGGCATTGGCTTCGACTCGTCAAACCCTATGACTTTCGTGAAGGCACCTATATATTTTGAGGTCCCAGCCGTCGCGCAGGAGGCCACCATTCTCATATTGCATCACTGTAGTTCATCCTCTCCACCCTCCATCCTCTCCATAGCCATAGCCATTAGCTTGTACATGATATCTCCTTGTGATTCAATGACCATTGTAAGAATATTTGATTTCAATCTAAGTATTTTGCAAATGTTTTCTATCCTTGATCTTCTTGTTATAAGTAAGTAGTCCTCACGGGCTACAGGTTGGTATGAAACCTTGCAGCGATTATGTGCATCTAATCCATGGGAGTATTGTGTATTGATTGAATAGAGATTTGTATCTTTGTTTATTTGTCTCTTGTCTTGATCTATGGACTTGTAGGTACCCAAGATCCCAGATATCGATAAAGTCTTGAGGTGAGCTACTCGGTGAGCGGCAATATCCTAGGAAACCTAGTGACAGAAAGGGGAGTATGGTCTTTGTTTAGAGATCCATTTGTGAACAACAGCAACATCACTTTTTAAGGTTTTTATCCATGTTTTCACTTAATAATTGTTGTAAGCCCGGTGGGCCAGGACAACGCCAACTCCCCACCCACAAACCCGACCACCACCACCGAGATCTGGTTCGGCTCCTACCGTGTCCTCCTCGACATGCCCTTCACGCTCCCGGTGCGCCACAACCTAGCTACCCCTCCCGCCGCCGTGACCGCCAGAACCTACCCCATCATCCTCTCATTAGACGACGACTCCGCACCCCTTTCTCAGCGGGCCGATGCGACCATCAATGACGCCTCCACTAGAGGGCAGGCCTTCATCATTCCACCTGGTGTTCGCACGATCAGCGTGACCATCTCACAAAGACCGCTGGTCGTGGAGGCTCTTGACGTTGATGTCACGTGTGGCATCCTGCTCGGGGTCCCCGTGTCTCGCCCTGAGGCCGAATCATCCGCAGCAGCGGCTGCACGGACCAGGGGCCCCGTCATAGACGTCTACATCCTTGACTCGCTGGTCCAGGACACAAGCTTCTTTGCCTTTGCTCTCATCGATACTCCGATCCTGGGGCCCTTCGAGTTCATCCACATGGCGGTGGAGTCCAGGCTGCCCAACGTCTCCTTCCACTTCGTTGCCTCAACCTATGGATCTACCCTCATGATCTTCTCCGATGCAGATGCTCAGGAGGAGGTCATGTCGCGGTCACCGATCCGCTTCGCTGGCCTCAACATCGACTCCGTCAGGCCAGAGGACATGGAGTACAGATCCACCACCATGTATAGCCTGCTCCTCGAGGTAGCCATTTCCAATTTCCCCCTTGAGCTTTGGCATGAGGCTGGTGCTGCTTTCATCCTTGGCCATGTTGGAGAATTCTGTTGTGCAGACTGCGCATGCTTCCTCGGCTCCGACCACATCCATGTGCGGCTTCGTCAACATCGAGGCCAACGGCTCCATCCCGCCGGCCATCATCCTGCACCTCCCCAACAACAACATCGTCACCGTCTCCCTACGCATTGTGCAGTCCTGGGTCATCAGAATGGGGGCTCCGTTCATGTCGGGTGGCAGCCCCGACGACGACTGACCACCTCACCGGTGGGCTCCTTGCCACCAGCAACAACCATTAGGCGTCGCAACCCGTGACACCCATACTATGGACGACATCGATGTGGACATTTTCGTTTTTTCACTCAAACTTAAGGGAGAAACTTTGCTTCTTATGTTAAGTGGTGAGAATATCCATAAAGGAGCTGAATGAAATCAAAATTTCATGTTCGGTTTTAAATTAGAGACGTTAAAAATAATAAATCAACGTCGACTATAACCCCTAGCCTTCCAAGCTACATCACTTACGTACCATTGTATGACTACATAAGAACTCCTTATGTGGTATCACTTTACCACTCCATCGACGGAGGCGACCAGGTCGTGCCCAACCCCCACCCCTGTAACATCCCAAAACTTTAATCCAAGCTTATCAAGATCCAAATCATCAAGGTTAACAAAAAAATTCCAAATTAAAAATGAAAGAATCCATGTGTATGTGCATTTAAATTAGGAATTGATTTGAATTGCCATGGTTCTGTGATTCTTTGCTTGTAAAATGTTTCTTAGGTGAAATAAGTATCATCTAAATCTTTCCCAAACTTTTCCCAAAGAAAAATAACTCAAAATAAATAATTGAAGTGAATGGTCATTTTGGCCAAATTAACTCTCATGCCTACTTTGGCTATTCCTAGAACTCTTTTCCCAATAGAAATAATTCTAGATCTTTGCACCCCTTGATAGTACACATAATGAGGTACCAAGGCCCACTTTGTGATCTGCTAAAATCATTCAAATGCTAAATTTAATGGACAGTTTAAAATTGAATCTATTTTATATGGGAAGATCCCACTATTTCAAAAACCACTCAAACAAGCTCAATTTTCAAAACCCAAGCACCCACAGAGTCTCAAGCTTAGTCCTAGCAAACCCACCAAAAATCTTTTCAAAATTTCAAAGTTTATTTCTTGCGGCCATTTAATCAAACACTTGGCAGGCAGGGTTAAACTCTAAACCAGAGCTCACTGTTTTGAACAGGGTTTTGCCCCATTTGATCTCCATTTAATCATTTGGTCCCCTCATGATCTAACCATACCATTATCACCCATCTCCCTTGTCCCTAGCCACAGTGTTGAGCCACCCCGAGTACTAGCTCGTCGGTCGACCATGCACTCGCCCCAGCAGACCACCTCCCTCTCTCTCGCCATGTCTAGGAGGTAGCCAGGACCTCCACGCCACCCTTTGTCCCCTTCCCGAGCCAAGCCCAGCAGTGGACCACCGAGGAGAGCCCGCGCCCAGTGCCACCGAGCCATGCCGAGCACGCGCCAGAGCGCCACACCCGGCACGCGTGCACAAGCCGCCGCTCGACCGTAGCCCGCGCCCACCGCTCCGCCACGACCCAGGGAACACGACGGACACGCCCGTTCGCCACCCAACGCACCACAGCCACCGCTCGCCGTGGACACCGCCGCCTCTGCCGCTCAGAGCGCCAGCTGCCCCCGACAGCATACCACCGCCCCTAAGCCAACATTGAGTTCCTAGAGCACCGCTAGGAGACCGCCTATCGATCACCACCCTCAGCCATGCCGCTAGCCGCCTGTAGCCATGTCGCCACCGTCGCCTGCCCATCCCTCTCGGTCTCACCGTCGAGCCTATAAAAGGAGGGCACCCCCAGCCGTTTGAAGCACACCACTCCACTCCCCTCATCTCACTGACCATTCCCCACCTCTAGCCGGAGCAGCACGAGCACTTGCTCGCCGGAATTTGGCCGGAGTAGCCCGCAGCAGAGGAGGAAGGGGCGCCGCTGATTGCGACCACCCCCGGAGCTGCCTCGACCGTCCCTGAGCTCGCCGTCGACCACCAGTCCGTTTGCCCACCTCGTCGTCGTCACTGGAGCCCTGGTATGCCCCCTATGCATCCCCACCGAGCCGCTAGGGTTCGAGCTCGCCGGCGACAGGTCTGTCGTCGATGACAAGCCATAGCCGTTGATCCTCATTCTAATCTAATGGCCCACATCGCCCCGTACCGCTTCGCGCTTTATGAGCCGCTGACTTGTGGACCCCCCTGTCAGTTGAGCCCCGTGCCGCGGAGTGACACTGGGCCAGCCCATTAGAGTTTCCTGCGCGACCCAGTTAGTTTGAATTAGGATTTTCCTTTTTAGTTTAAATTTAGTTATGTCTCTGAGTTTGAAAATCAATTCAGAGAGTTTGACAAATCCAAATTGCATGAAACCATTTTTTCCTGAAAGGTATTAAAAAGATCTATCCAAGCCCGTTGGATTTAATTCAATTAGAGTTATAGATCTCTCCTAGTAAAAATAACAAAACAGAAGCATTTGCACCTTGCAACATTTTTATAAAATCAACTAAGATACGTTTTGAGTTGATTCCAACTCTCAAAAATCACATTTCATAATATCTATCTACATATGTAATAACATTACGGTTTACATGCAGTGACTTTGGACTAGTACCAAAGTAATGCTATATAGGCATTTCTAGTCACTTTAAATCATTAAATATTGAACTTAAACCAAAGTAATTATGATCCAACCTTTAAATCACATTCCTACATGTTAGAATATGTGGTGATGACATGTGTCCACATGATCCCATGTTTTAACTGGTGAATATTAATTCTTAGTTATTTTTTCAATGAGTAGAAATTACTTTTCTAAATTAAAAAGAGTGAAACTATTAAATTAAACTTGTGATGCTTGAGATGATAATAGATCATGAAATGTGTGTCTTAGCATGATAATTAGACTAGTTAAGTATTGTTTGGTGATTGTGTACTCCGTATGTATTTATAGACGATAGTACCGACCAAGTCTACGAGGAGGAGGAGTTCAACCAAGAAGAAGAAGAAGAAGAAGAAAACTTCAACCACTGCACCAACCAAGGCAAGCCACCATTAACAATGCAAGATTTGTAGCAAGCTAGAATTTTAAGCTAGTTAACTGGATCTAAGATGCTATAGGCATACTTGAGTCATACCACTTTGACTATTAGTTACCCCAAGTATTATCTTCAAGCTTTACTCCCTTTACTTTACCCAAAGTTCTTTACTGGTTTTGAAGGTAGCATAAAGAGTATAAAACTTGACCTATTTAGAACCTCTTTAGATGTCATTCTATGGCATGAGATTGAACCCATCTTATCCACCTTAGTGAACACTCTAAACTTAGTAGTTTAGAGTAGATCAAAAACTTGAGTCACTTTAGATGGGAGCACTTGATGAAAATGAATTATGAAAACCATGGAATGATGAGTCATTCTATTGAGATGTTTTGACATGTGTTGAGAAACACAAATGGTTTATGATGATGAAAATGTTGAGGCATGAGCCTTAACCCTCTTATAAAACTGATGGTTGGATTCGGATGCGATACCATTCCAAATTTACCGTACAACCACACCACCTGAATTGGGTAAGGCTTAGCTGGAAATTTATATGCATTAGTATTAGTTCCCTCGCGGGAGAGGTCTGAGCTGAGGCTACCTCTCAATGTTGTCCACCTATGCAGTGCCCAAGATGACTCATGGTCATGGTTGGGAGGCCATGCTCATAGGAGAGGTGCTTATACTAGGGTGTGTAAAGGAAAAGTTATGTTTGATTATCTACATACTAAGTATGATGATTCAGGGTTATCCCTGACAGATGTATCGAATCTTGTGGTGAAAGTGTACCACCTCTACAGAGTGTCAAACTATTCGAATAGCCGCGTCCGCGGTTATGGACAATTGGAATGGCCATATTGTTTCGTTGTCAGATGTTTTCCAAACAACTTGTGAAATGAATGATGAATCTTGACTTGAACACAATAGGGTTGTGTTTATGACAATAGCTTCCCAACTTAAGTGATTCTAGAACTTTACTTTATCTTTCTTTGCTTCTGAACTCAGCTTAGGTTTCAAACTTAACCTTATAGTTAAACATAGAGTTAGCACTTTAACTTAGAACTATATTACTTGTTAGTGGTAGTTGAGAGTACTTAAAGAGTACTCATGGATTTTGTCCCTGGCTATTCTCATGGCCAGACTATGAAGGAGACTATCAAGATGATGGCCAACAGGACGGCTATGATAACTAGGACTATCTGCCTTCGTCAGCATTGCCTGTGCCCCTGAAGATGGACCCCACCGCTACGCTTATCTTTTAATTCCGTTGCTTGTTGTATTAAGACTGGATCATGAGATCCTTATTTGTGTAAGCCCTTATGTATGGTTTGTAATGGATGATGTATTGTGATATCCAATCCGTTATGTCTCGCAAAAATGGTAATCCTAGGATTGCGAGGTATGGCATAACGGACATATGGGATTAAAAATCCGGGTGTTGACAACCCCCCATGCGCACCAGCAAACTCGCATGCTGGATCGGTCACCCACGATCTTGCCGAGCTTGACGTGGTAGCCGAGACTGCCCATGTCGCGGCAACCGCTGCTACAAACACAGTTGTGGCGGACGCGGAGGAGCTCATTGGCTCCATTCACGACCTCATGCTATCCACCTTCGAGTTTGGTTCCTCATCGACCCAGCTACCCTCGGCCTGCCCACCATCCCCTCTGCATGAGAGCGACGCCCACAAGCGTCATGTCCGGGCCAAGTGTGTCGCGGACTCCGCAAAGAAGCTGTGCCGCAGCCAGCGCCTGGCAGCCAAGGAGGAAGAGAACTACCTCGACATGGTCTCCAAGGCCATCAATGCCAAAGCCGCCAGCTTTGACATGTCCGTGGACACAGACGACCTCGCGCATGCCCTCAAGGACTCTGGCCTCACTGATTGCCTCGAATTGCCTTCCGTGGACGTCGCGGCGCTGGTGCGTGTGGCACCTATGATGAGGAGGCGCAACAGATCTCAGAAGACAAGGTGGAAACGACATCCCCATGATCAGCATGCCGACATTAGCTTCGCACCGGTCGGGCCTCTGCCACGATGTTTCCCGGCTCGGCTACTCCCCGCGTCACGCTCGAGTGGTGCTCCATAGTGGCTATCCCAAGTTACTACCTTAAGTTTGCTTTCCACGTTGTCCCTCCATGCTAGGTGCTCCTCAGTTCCCTATGTTCTATCTGTAATGGTTTCGGCCCTAATCGTAATGAAAATGCTTAGTCTCGTAGGTGACCTCCACGTTAATTATGCCTAATTTGTCCTTCCTCGTCGGATATTGGAACATCCGTGGCCTTAACAATGCTGCCAAGTGCAAGGAACTTCTAGCTGAACTAACTGAACTTAAGCCCTCTATTACCCTCCTTCAAGAGACCAAACTTAGCAGCTACGATACGTTCAAAGCCAAAACTTTTCTACCCAATATCTATGACCAACTCTCCATCCTCCCCGTCGTAGGCTCTATTGGTGGCATCCTAAACGTTGTTTCGTCACGGCAGTTCAAACTTATCTCTGAAACCATCGGCACGTTTTCCCTAACCACGGTCCTCTCCACCTTTTTAGCCATGAAAAATATTCAAATCACCAATGTCTACGCCCCTACCGATCACGATCTACAACCAACCTTCCTCGCCGAACTCCGCACCTTGGAGCCACCCCCAGACACACCTTGGATCATCCTTGGAGACTTTAACCTCATGAGGTCCGCCTCCGACAAAAACAAAAATTCTTTCGGACACAATGAAGCGGACATGTTTAATCTCACAATACACGACCTATCGCTAATTCAGCTACCCTTTCTAGACAGGTCATTCACCTGGTCCAGCAACCGCCTAGACCCCATGCTGGAAAAAATAGATAGAGCCTTCATAAACGTGGCCTGGAATTACGTCTTCCCAAGCTCGTCCATCTCCTCTCTCTCTCGCTTCATCTACGACCACATCCCTCTAATCGCCTTGATCGCTACCGTTGTCCCGCGCCCTGTCTTTTTATGTTTTGGAAATAGTTGGGCTGCTAATAACTCTTGCCGCCACACCCACATCACCATTGGGTTGCATGCGAGCCGCTCACGGATGCGGCCCAGGAGATAGTTGCCACGCTCAGAAAATGTCGCTTCGCGCTCAAAAATGGAGGTGTGCGACTCTTCCCTCACACCACATCGAATCTAACTGCAAAATTGTAATCACACTCTTAGATTTAATCGAGGAATGCCGAACCCTAGCACAACAGGAACTCCACCTTAGACGAGTGGTTATCTCTACCCTCCGCTGTGCCATCTGTTCTCAAGTCGACCACTGGAAGATCAGATCTAAAACAAAATTCGCCATAGATGGAGACGAAAATATGAAATATTTCCATGCCTATGCTTCCAATCGCCTGCGCACAAATAAAATTGCTACTATAAAACACAATGGGACCGAATTTAAGAACCATGACCAGAAAATCAAAATCCTCACCTCCTTCTACTAGGAACTACTTGGCACAACATTTACCCCTACCTGGGACTTTGACCTAGCTACCATCTACAACCCCATCGATCACCTATTGTCTCATATGGATCCCCCTTTACCCCAGAAGAAATAGACAGTACTTTCCTCGGACAAAATATTTCTGCCAGCTCGGGACCAGATGGCTTCGGCCCTGGATCCTATGCTTTGGCAAACGGTGAAACCAAAGATCCTATGCTTCTTCGCCCAGTTCTACAACTTTTAGTCAAACATTGAGGGCATCAATCAAGCTTACATGATTCTAATCCCAAGAAACGATGACGCTAGATCCCTAGAATCCTTTAGGCCCATCTCCCTCCAAAACTGCCCGATCAAGGCCATATCCAAACTCCTCACCAACAGACTCCAAAAGTCAATTCCATGCATTGTGGATCCAAACCAAACAGGTTTCATCAGAGGACGATGCATCGCGGAGAACTTCCTCCTTGTAGTCAATATCCTGAACTGCTATCACAAACGAAAAGCGCCAACCATCACCATAAAGCTAGACTTCTATAAGGCGTTTGACTCACTCTGTTAGGACTCACTACTTAAACTTCTGAAACATAGAGGGTTCCCGCCCAAATTATATGCATGGATTGAACTCCTCCTACGTTCCGGAAGGACGACAGTACTACTAAATGGGGTCCTATGGCCGTGGATCAACTGAAAAAAGGGACTGCGCCAAGGCGACCCACTATCCCCTACCTCTTCATCACCCTAGCTAACATCCTCCAAAAAATGATAATACTAGCATGCGATGCTGGTCTTCTTTCCCACCCTCTCTCATACTACCTATCGTGCCATGTCCTCCAATACACAGACAACACACTAATCATCTTACGGGCAACACCCACAGCAGCGATTGCGCCCAAGGACATCCTTCTAAACTTTGCGGACGCCACATGCCTATCGATTAACTTTCAAAAGACTACCTTTGTACCCATGAACATTAGCGATGAATTCGTGTCCTCCATTGCCTCTACCCTAGGAGCGCCCATTTCCTCCTTCCCCCAAACATACCTAGGCCTACCACTCTCCTCCACAAAACTGCCTGCATCAGCCTTCCAACCAATTATAGATAGATGTGACTACTACCTCGTTGGTTGGTGTGCCTCCCTAATATCAAAAGGAGGCTGCCTTGTCCTACTATCTACGGTCTTAGACTGCCTACCCACATACTTCATGGTAGCTTTCCTACTTCCCGCCTCAGTCTTTCAAACCATCTACGATCACCGGCTGCTTTCTTCTGGGCCACGGAGGAATCATGCTCCGGAGCACAATGTTTGGTTGCATGGGACAAAGTTTGCGCGCCTACTCGCCTGGCAGGGTTGGGAGTCAAAAATTTAAATGCACAGAATGTTTGTCTTCTTCTGAAATTTTGCTACAAATTTTTGCATTCAGACGACCTACCCTGGAAACATTGGAGTAAGACTAACTTGCCATTCCCACCTTCTGTATCCACTCCGTCATACATATCCAAGATAATCTCCAAACACATTGCATTACTATCCCAAATTTCCAGATGCATGGTCCATAATGGTATATCAGTATATTTTTGGCAAGACACATGGATCCTCCTAGAGCCCCTCGCCACTGCCTTTCCCGCTCTATACACACACCACACCCAACAACATGCTTTCATTCATGATGTTCTGCTTAATGGGATCAAAAGCGGGCTATGGAACTGCTTAACTAATGCAGCCACCGAGAAGCTTGCCCTTCTGTCTACTCTTTTGCAGGATGTGGTGCTAACAAACGACAAAGACATCGCAATGCTGCTACACAGATCATGCTTCTCCACTAGTGGGGCCTACACCTCACTACAGACGGCGCTCATGGACCAACATGCATCCCACATATGGTCGACAGGGGTGAAAGATCACGGTTGTCGCCTAGAGGGCGGGTGAATAGGCGATTAAAACTTCTATGAGATGGGCTTAACAAAGGCGGAATAAAACTAGCGTTTTCTTTTGTTAAGCACAAAGCCAAGATATACTAAGGTACACCTATGTGCACCAACAACTTATGCTAAGCAAGACAAGCAACAATATGATAGCAATAGATAATTTCAAGCACGATGGCTATCACAATGTAAAGGCATGAGTAAAGAGCTCGGGTATAGAGATAACCGAGGCATGCGGGGACGCCGATGTTTTACCGAGTTCCTCCCAACAAGGGAGTACGTCTCGTTGGAGGGGTGGGCGGTACTAAGCCCACCAACGCCACCAAGGCCTCACCCTATTCTCCCGAGCACCCACCACGCGGGCAAGCACCCGTTCCACTATGGGACACTTGAGGGTGGTCACCAAACCTGTACAAGATTGGGGCTATCTCCACAACTTAATTGGAGGCTCCCAATAATCGCCACCAAGGCCTCAATCTTGGGGGAGCTTCACAACATAATTGAAGACCCCAAGAACACGTCACAAAGGCCACACAACCGTCTAGGGTTCCAAGAACCCAAGAGGGACTAGCAACAAAGAATATCACCGAACAAATCCTCCGGAGAGAACACACACCAATGCACCAAATGCAAAAGGCAAGAACACCACAAAGATGCTCCAAATCTTCACTCTCAAATTCCAACAAGGCTACTAAAGCACTTGGGGGAATAAGAGAGGAAGAACACAAAAGGGGATCACAAAAAGGCCCAAAGATCTAGATCCCAAAGATTCACTCACAAAGAGGAGATTTGGTTTGGTCAAAACGTGGATCTAGATCCCCTCTAACTACCCCTCAAATATAGGCAAGAATCAATGGAGGGGAAGGAAGAAATCAAGCCAAGAAGATTAAGTCAAATAGGCAAAGGCTTGAGAAAGAAATGAGGAAGAAGCACCTTAGAAAAAAGAGAGAGCAAGCATACACAAAATCTGGCCGTTGGGCCTCTTTTCCTGGGTGGGCCGGTAGTACCGGGTCCAACTGGTACTACCGCGCCACACCAGCGAGCAAAGCAGCGAGCGCAGCGAGCAGGGGAGCGAGCGACGCGAGGTCAACGCGCGAGCCAGCAAGCGAGGCCAGGCGGAGCGGCCCAAAGGAGCGGCGACGGCAGGAAGCAACGCGGGGCTGGGAGCGCCAGGAAGAAGCTAGGCCGACCGGTGCTACCGGCCCCATCGGGCGGTACTGCCGGTTGGGCCCAGTAGTGCTGGCCTGCGCCACCGGGCGACACAGAGAAGGGGGCGCACGGCTGAGGGGCAGGCGATACTGGGCCCGGTAGTACCGCCTAGCCCACAACAGACCTTTTTCTTTTTCTTTTTAATAAAACAAAAGGCAAATAATCAAACGACTATAACTTTTGATTGGTAACTCCGATTGACCCGATTCCAATTGCATTGGAAAGGGAACGACAAGAGCTACCCAACTAAAACTAGAAATATTGGATATCACCAAGTGAGAATGTATCAAGTAGTATAATGAGAGATACCTCACTTGGTGAGAATCCGGA
The DNA here is from genome assembly GCA_910589775.1 of Avena eriantha. Classification (NCBI taxonomy): domain Eukaryota; kingdom Viridiplantae; phylum Streptophyta; class Magnoliopsida; order Poales; family Poaceae; genus Avena; species Avena eriantha. The sequence goes on from OU342744.1 coordinate 447,956,317, forward strand.
AAACCGCCAAGATCAAAATCACAACAGGATATAAAAGGGAGATACGATTTTGATGAACAAGAGCTTGCTATGGATATTACCACAAGATCTATATCCTCACATGGATAAGGCAAATAGACAACCAAAGCGATGATGCAAGTATGCAAAGGTTTGAGCTCTCTCCGACGATATGATCGATATACCCACTCAAGAGCCCCTCTTGGTAGTACGGCTATCTATCCTAAACCCGGTCACACGAGACCAGTAAAAGGAAAAACCTATCAAGAGTACCTTTGCCTTGAGCATCCTTTGGCCTTGTCTTCGTCGATCCATAAACACCGAGGATGGCAAGCACCAAACATGAGATCTTCTAGGGATGGCGCATATTGAGCTTCCACAACGCATCTTCTTCTTCAATTCATCGACCTTGAAGCTAACACATGCTCCAAGCGATGCCAATGGACAAATCCTACAAGTACAACTTAATACACACATTAGTCCATAAAGATTATCATTAATTACCAAAACCACACATGGGGGGCCACATGCTCTTTCAATCTCCCCCATTTTGGTAATTGATGACAATCCCTTTGAGAGGGTTTATATAATGAATTTAACGAATAAAATGGTAGCCCCAATATCAAATACTACACAATTATGATATATTGGTACCACCACAATATATAGAGCAAACTCCCCCATAATCTATGCAAGTGATGAACCTGAATTTCATTGCATATATTGTCAATCATTATCATTGGTGGAGTTTCCTCTATATATCACATGCTAAGCAACACAAAGATGCAAGAGCATGAAAGGCAGATGCTTATGAACAAACTAAAAGCAAGAACCAACTTCCCTTAAACCCTCTAAAACTTCTCCCCCATTGGCATCGATTGCCGAAATGGGTGACAAGTTCTAGAAGGCCAACATAGTTATAGTTTCTCCAAAGGTGTGCATTCGCACAAATCCAATGATAAATACTTGGGAGGAAGTAAAACTATATTGAGGATCCAAAGATTGCCAAAGAAATAAAATAAAGTAAGCATCAACAAATGACGCAAGCAACCACAAGATCCAAAAGAACTGAATAAAAACAACAAATGATACCAAATGAACATAACAAGATATTATGATAAGATCAAAGGTGTGATTTAAATGAAAATAGAGAAGCTCCCCAAGATTTGTGCAAAAATTGAATAGTCGCATTTGAGTACATCATGCACAAATATGGAATCCTTACTCCCCCATAAGCATTTAAATACAACAAACAAGAAAGAAGACAAATGAGCATTATTGAATGAATTAGAGGAGCTCCCCAAAGATTATGCACCAATTATAATAATTATATTTGGGAACAAAGTGCATGATCATGGAATCCTCACTCATCCATATTCATTTAACAAAATAAGGCATGGGAGAAAAATATGAGTGCGTGAAGATGCAAACAAAGGAGACAAGCACTCATAGGCAAATAATTTTGGAAGCCACCGAAGAATCAAAAAAAGGTGGTATCCAAAAAAAACTCAACAAAAATTATCTTCTATTATGTGTATAAGTTTCTAAGTGGAATGCATCACAAACACATATGTCCACAAAGAAACATGCACACATAAATAAGATACTCAAGAAAGCACATGAAAACCAAAATGAAGTCATAACACATACCAATAAGATTTTTTCTTGTAAGCCGGCCAAAGGCATAATTTTATCTTATTGCTCATGAATGAACTTCAAACACCAACACATTACATATATTACAAGAATCACCAAGGGAAAAGGAGATGGTTGGAATATATGGAGAAAGGCAACAAGTATCACAAATGAAAAATCAACTAGCGAAATCTCACTATTGCAGATGAGAGAAATTGAGGAAAGGATAGGCAATAAAATTGCTAGATTGACATATTTGGGAATGGTGGATCATATGCATGATTGTGAATAGTCCCACTAATATGTACTCATCTCAATTTACACACATTTGCAATAGGAGGATCTCTAAAACCAAGGCTAGAAACACAACAAATACAAATATACTCATGCTAGAAGGCAACCCACAAAAGGTTGGAAGCAAGAAATATGAGCACGAGAAGGGGATACTTATTACCGAGATATAATTGGTAGGATGTAGAGGATATGCATTCGTTGATCATCCTAAATCTTGCCTCCAATTCCCATGAATGCACCACTTCTTCAAACTTGGAGAGACAAGCATCCAATATATCCCAATTGTACCTAAAACACATTTAAGTACAAAATGGTTCCCAAACATATTGGGTCCAAAGTAGTTAGTGAAACTACAATACATAGGAGAGACTCCACAAAAATATGTGCATATTGATATGAAATTGAATTTCATGCACATCTTAGCCAATTAGTATTTGGCGGAGTTTCCCCTATATATTGGATCTAAGAAAGCAAGCATGCCATGAAATAAACATGTAGATAATATGCATGCACAAGGCTTTTAAGAACCAACAAGGAGATGCAATTTGGACAAAAACACCAAGTAAACCGAGATGGCACACACAAGAGTGTGACATGACAAAAGGTGTCCAAATTGTATCAAAGAACCAATTCAACACATGAATGATCACAAGTTCAAAATCCAAAGAGCAAGCGATAGATAAAAACACACATGCTCAAGGATTTATCTCATTCTAAAAGGTTAAAACATGAAACAAAGAATGAGACAAAACAAACTCCCAAAAGAGCAAGGTTCCAACACATAAACCAAACTCTCACACTTTTCATGATGGCACAAAATACCAAAACGAAAAGATCGAACTTCCAAGACCATAAAACATGATATGGATCAAAGCAAGAAGCATAAATAAGAGTGTTCTAAATAATATAGGAGAGCTCACCCGTAAGTAGTTCATTATATAGAATTTTTCTTTTGAATGCAAAATGCACACAAATGAGATCATCACTTCAACCTACATTAAATAAAACACAAGTGGATACCAATAAAGTAAGAAGATCCATAAGAGGCAAGGAAATCTTGGGAGAAACACAAAACATTTTCTTGGCCAAAGATAGGACAATAAAAACCAAGGCCAAAGTGAATATGATCACAAGATCCTACCATATATAGAGCACCAATTGTCCAAGGACAAGAAGTATTAGGAATAACCTTCCCGAGGTAGTTCACACGGATATCCAAGATCATATTCACACAAAGAAGCATATATCAAAGTATAAGAATTAAGATTGATGCTTTGAAAGAGATTCTTGGTAGCTTCCAATAGTTACACAATCACTAGTGATTAGAGTGAATTGAAGCTAATGGTTTCCATGAGGATACAAGGATCCGAATATGAAGAAACACATACCAAGAGAACCTCACACAAACAAGATCCAAAGGATGGAAGGCAAAGCCATACAATAAAAATTGAACTTGTTTGAGCACATGTGTCACATAGGAGCTAGAAAATTCAATATCAGTTCTAAGTGACACAACCTCGAATTTTCACATTTTCTAGGTTTGTAATATGCACTAAGCATATGACTCTCCCATAAAGTGATAAACAATAAATCTCATCATGAGGCAAAAAGATCCATATGGAGATAATTAATGGACACTATAGAACATCAATTTCTCATGAGAATTGTACCACATAGACACTAGATAATATTGCTAAATCACTACTAGGTGGTATTACTCATGTACACACATTTTAGGATTGTGGAATGCCCAAGAATAACACTCCCCCAAAATGGGATAGTCCACTAATCTCTCACAAGAGCTAAATAAGATACCAAATAAAATTCAATAATAGCTCCAACACAAGAAACACTCATACATGGTGTGCAAACCAATAAACACAATTATGCTTGATAACTCAAGATACGAATAAGGTAAGCACAACATATACAACAAACATGCAAGGTACAAAACCAACACATGCACAAGGGGCGAGTAACTTTCAATGTAATGAGTTAAGCATATGTTACCGCAAGGAGGAACATTGGAAATAATATAGAGGCAATATAATCCACATGACTTGGCTTGACAATTAATAGATGAAGATACCTCACTTCTTCATAATGAAACCAAGTCTCCATTGTCCTCCCCAAAACACCTATTGATCAAGTTTTGGCTTGTTGGTCCCCAACCAAGTTGGGTCCTAAGAGGTTAGTCACAATAGGCTTGGCAACCCAAATGGTTCTTTTCTTGACACCACTTTGAGCACCAACAAATTTGGCAAACACATTGCCAACCTCATCCAAACAAAGAGAATAAGCATCATCAATAATGATAGGGTTGGATGAGGAGATACCACTAGTGCATAAGGAAGAAATGTGTCCCTTCTCACGGCAAATGTAGCAAGTTCTTGTCTTGCTAGCTTTCTTCTTGGGTGATTGCACAACTTGAGGAAGAGCTCGAGTAGTCCTCTTGGGAAGAGGTCCATGTACCACTTGAGGTAGAGCTTGAGATCGCTTCCCTTGTTGCTTCACACCAAGAGGCTTTTTCTTTAATGGGCAAGATCTAACATGATGCCCTTCTTCCTTGCACTTGAAGCAAATAATGTTGGCCAGATACTTTGCTTGATCTTGGCCATTCTTCTTGTTGCCCTTGTGCTTCAACATGTTATTGGACTTGTTCTTGTTATTGGAGTTGAATCCAAGTCCACTCTTGTCATTGGGGGATTTTTGCACACTCAAGATGTGGTTGAGCGTGTCCTTCCCTTTATGACCCTTTTTAAAGTCATTCTTCAAAGAAGTGACTTGAGCCTTGAGCTCTCTAACTTTCTCTACATGGTTAGTGTCAACAACAATAGTAGAGGAACTATAAGCAACATTGTTAGAGCAACAAGGCACGAAATGTAATTCATCACAAGATGTAGAAATAGCATGAGTGGATGAATTACAAGGACTAGCACATGGCAATATCACATTAGGAGTAGTAGTAGTGCTAATGTCCACATGAGACCCACTAGATGTTACCTTTGACAAAATGGCCTCATGAGCTAACTTTAGCTTATCATGGGAGACTAGAAGATCCTCATGCGAGCTTGAGAGATTTAACATGACTTTCTTCCAATTTCCCATAATTGCTAGTTAGCAAAGCAAGTTGAGCCTTTAGCTCAACATTCTCCTTCAAAATAGATGCTTCACAAGATATAGAGTTAGTAGAACAAGCATCATTATTAATAGCAATAGGTGAGGGCAACTTTGCAAGATCTTTTGAATATGAAGCTTTAAGTTGCTCATGTGACTCGGTGAGTTTGATGAGCTCACTCTTAACGACCCGAGAGCCATTTTTGAGGTGCTTAAAATCCTCAACGAGTTTAGCATGAGCAACTACAAGTTCATCATTTTTAGTTTTGAGAGAACTTGCCACCATGAGTTCTCTATCATGGTTTTCCTTTACTGTAGATAATTCAAGAGCAAAGGTCTCCTCAAGAGACTCCTTGGTGGATTGTTCTTCCAAATAAGCTTTTCTTAGATCATTAGTGAGACTTTGAAGCTTTTCAATGGTGTGCTCTTGCTCATCATCTTAAGCTTGCAATTTCTCAATAATTTTCTTGCTCTCCATAGCAAAAGTTAAGATTTCAATAAATTTAGAGCACGCAATATTATTCTTAACTAGAGCACGATAAACAACCTCACCCTTTTCATCTAAAGAGGCAATCTCATCCTCTTCTTCCTCACTATCATCGTCCACAACATCATCATCATAATAATAACTATGAGATGCCATGGGATCTAAAGAGGTTACCTTAGTTCCCTTAGCCATAAGGCATAAGTGAGAACCAGAAGAAGGTGAAGATGATATTGAACTTGAAGCTCCATCCAAGACCTTGTCTTGACCCACATAATCTTCGATTTCCTCTACATGGTTAGCAACACAAGCAATAGAGGAAATAGAAGCATTTTTATTATGGCAACAAGACAAGGCAAGCATATCATCATGTGAATTATTCAAGCCATTTCTACATGATATCCAAGGACTACCAACACTAGCATATGAGGAGTTTTGAGTGCTACAAGTGTTAGAGTCCAAAGATAGATCATTGCAACTAGATAGAGATGAAGGATTACACATAGTATGCACACTGTCCAAATTGCAATTTCTATCACCACTCACCATATCATTACCTTGTGAAAAATCACATGTAGGTGAAGTGGTAGAAGATGATATCTCATCACGGCCGGAGGTGGAGGGAATACAATCATCCTCAATAATGTTGGACACACCATATTTATCATGAAGCTTTGTCCAAATATCATGAGCACTCCGATAAGGCATGATTGAAGAATAACTACATTGCTCACAACAAGTAAAAACATTTTAGTAGCTAGAGCATCTATATAAGAATTCATCTTCTCATCTAAAGATTCATTTTGGGGATCCATAGGAGAAGAGGAACCCATATATAGAATTCCTTCAATAGATGGGTGAATGCCCCGAAAGTAATCTAGCATGCGAGATTTCCAAACATCATAATTTGTGCCATCGAATATATAGAAGGAATCATGCACTACACCACTAGACGACATCTTTACACTCAAGGCGGTGAAGCCTAAAAGCGAGAGACCTCGCTCTGATACCAATTGAAAGATCACGGATGTCGCCTAGAGGGGGGTGAATAGGCGATTAAAACCTCTACGAGATGGGCTTAACAAAGGCGGAATAAAACTAGCGTTTTCTTTTGTTAAGCACAAAGCCTAGATATACTAAGGTTCACCTATGTGCACCAACAACTTATGCTAAGGAAGACAAGCAACAATATGATAGCAACAGATTACTTCAAGCACGATGGCTATCACAATGTAAAGGCATGAGTAAAGAGCTCGGGTATAGAGATAACCGAGTCACGCAGGGACGACGATGTTTTACCGAGTTCCTCCCAACAAGGGAGTACGTCTCGTTGGAGGGGTGGGCGGTACTAAGACCACCAATGCCACCAAGGCCTCACCCTATTCTCCCGAGCACCCACCACGCGGGCAAGCACCCGTTCCACTATGGGACACTTGAGGGTGGTCACCGAACCCGTACAAGATTAGGGCTATCTCCACAACTTAATTAGAGGCTTCCAATAATCGCCACCAAGGCCTCAATCTTGGGGGAGCTTCACAACTTAATTGAAGACCCCAAGAACACGCCACAAAGGCCACACAACCATCTAGGGTTCTAAGAACCCAAGAGGGACTAGCAACAAAGAATATCACCGAACAAATCCTCCGGAGAGAACACACACCAATGCACCAAATGCAAAAGGCAAGAACACCACAAAGATGCTCCAAATCTTCACTCTCAAATTCCAACAAGGCTACTAAAGCACTTGGGGGAATAAGAGAGGAAGAACACCAAAGGGGATCACAAAAAGCCCCAAACATCTAGATCCCAAAGATTCACTCACAAAGAGGAGATTTGGTTTGGTCAAAACGTGGATCTAGATCCCCTCTAACTACCCCTCAAATATTGGCAAGAAACAATGGAGGGGAAGGAAGAAATCAAGCCAAGAAGATTAAGTCAAATAGGCAAAGGCTTGAGAAAGAAATGAGGAAGAAGCACCTTAGAAAAAAGAGAGAGCAAGCATACACAAAATCTGGCTGTTGGGCCTCTTTTCATGGGTGGGCCGGTAGTACCGGGTCCAACCGGTACTACCGTGCCACACCAGCGAGCAAAGTAGCGAGCGCAGCGAGCAGGGGAGCGAGCGACGCGAGGTCAACGCGCGAGCCAGCAAGCGAGGCCAGGCGGAATGGCCGCGCGCGCGCAAGCAGCTAGCAAGGCGCGACAGCAGCGAGCTGGGCCGGGAGCGCAGCCCAAAGGAGCGGCAATGGCAGGAAGCAACGCGGGGCTGGGAGCGCCAGGAAGAAGCTGGGCCGACCGGTGCTACCGGCCCCACCGGGCGGTACTGCCGGTTGGGCCCAGTAGTGCTGGCCTGGGCCACCGGGCGACACAGAGAAGAGGGCGCGCGGCTTAGGGGCGGGCGGTACTGGGCCCGGTAGTACCGCCTAGCACACAACAGACCTTTTTCTTTTTCTTTTTAATAAACAAAAGGCAAATAATCAAACGACTATAACTTTTAATTGGTAACTCCGATTGACCCGATTCCAATTGCGTTGGAAAGGGAACAACAAGAGCTACCCAAATAAAACTAGAAATATTGGATATCACCAAGTGAGAATGTATCAAGTAGTATAATGAGAGATACCTCACTCGGTGAGAATCCGGAAAACCGCCAAGATCAAAATCGCAACAGGATATAAAAGGGAGATACGATTTTGATGAACAAGAGCTTGCTATGGATATTAACACAAGATCTATATCCTCACATGGATAAGGCAAATAGACAACCAAAGAGATGATGCAAGTATGCAAAGGTTTGAGCTCTCTCTGACGATATGATCGATATACCCACTCGAGAGCCCCTCTTGATAGTACGGCTATCTATCGTAAACCCGGTCACACGAGACCGGTAAAAGGAAAAACCTATCAAGAGTACCTTTGCCTTGAGCATCCTTTGGCCTTGTCTTCGTCGATCCATAAACACTGAGGATGGCAAGCACCAAACATGAGATCTTCTAGGGATGGCGCATATTGAGCTTCCACAACGCATCTTTTTCTTCAATTCATCGACCTTGAAGCTAACACATGCTCCAAGCGATGCCAATGGACAAATCCTACAAGTACAACTTAATACACACATTAGTTCATAAAGATTGTCATTAATTACCAAAACCACACCTGGGGGCCCACATGCTCTTTCAAGGGGTGCCCATGAAAGTCAAGGTCTTTGGGTGGCTTCTCTAGTTAGATAGGATCAATACAAGATCCAATCTTTGTCACAAGAACGTTATTCCCTCCATAGCATGTCTGAGGTGCCCTGCTACCATGGAGGATCAACATCACATGTTCTTTGACTACCTCATTGCGGCTGCGTGTGGCAGAAGCTGTAGATCAACCCCAGTGGCCACCACTTCACCGACATTTGGTAGGCGCCAGTACCAGCTGGACTGTCCCAATGCATATGGTATTCTGTCGCGTTAATTATTCTTTTGAAAATTTGGGATGCTAGAAATTGTGTGGTCTTTAGGGTGATCAACCAAGACATCTCATCAACCATTAGGAATATGGTAGCTGATCTCACCCTTTGGTCACATTGTTTCAAAAATACGGAGACACGCACGGCGGCCGACCTGTGGCGAGACCACCTCTCTCTTTGTACTATGTAAACTTACCATTTGAAGCAATATATTCAGGTGGGATTCTCTCCTCCGTGGTGAAAGCCTCAAAAAAAATTGTAAGCCTGGTGCTTCGCGGTTACAATGGTTGGATCAAAATACTATTGCTATGCTTGTGACTCGCAGGGATCTAGTATATCGGGATATGTTGCCCAAAATTTTTATCTTTGTTAAATCATTACACATAAATATGCGTATTACTATATTTATACCATATGATGTGCAGCTATAGGTGAATCTTCAACCCTATCATATCTCCATCCATTAAAACAACCCACGATACAAAGTAAACTAGAAAGGTGCGGTGAATGAAGGTAAAATGAAGAAACAAGTCTTGTAGATGTGCCTTATTATTTTACTTTTAGCATTATTTCCCAAGGATTCGATTAAACCTAGGTCTCATAGGGAAAAGCTACTATACTTCATCCATAAATTCGGATCAAAGGTATCAACCTACAAGTCCATAGATTGAGACAAGATACAAAGAAACAAAGATACAAATCTCTATTTAATCAATACACAATACTCCCATGGATTGGATGCACATAATCGATGTGAGGTTTCACCCAACTCGCAGCCCGTGAGGACTACTCACTCTTAACATAAGATCAATGATAGAAAACATTGTGCAAAATACTTAGATTGAAATCAAATATTCTTACAATGGTCGCTGAATCACACGGAGATCTCAAGTACAAGCTAATGACTATGGCTATGGAGAGGATGGAGGGTGGAGAGGATGCTATGGTGGTGGATCTCCTTTGATGGTGTTGTGATGCAACCTGAGAATGGCGGCCCTTTGTGCAGCGGCTGGGACCCCGAAATATATAGGCGCCTTCAAGAAAGTCATAGGGTTTGAAGAGACAAAGCCAACACCACATGGTATAGGAGGACTGTACAGGCGGGCCTTGCCCGTACCAGTGGTCGTCAAAGCCTCTGTCGACTAGTTTTTACTATAGGATTGCTTGGCCATGTAGACTTTCTCAAAATCTTCATTAATGGCTCCTGATTTCGCCTAAAAAGCATGATTTCCTACACAACACAATTCAAAGCAAGGGATTGCACATATTTGGAATAATTAGTCATTAGTGGCAAGGCTAAAGAGATTCTTGGTCAATTAGTTGACTAAAAATGAAGTTTAAACACGGAGAAAGATGGCTATTTTTATAGCCATCAGCTATATATAGTGCCCCGATCGTGATCTCAAAGGACGGCTGCTAACCCCAAGAGTAGGGGATCACTGTAGCACCTCTCAGTGTGGAAGTAGGGTACCAATCCGCAGGAGCAATAAGGAAAATCTATTTACTCTCTCCAACTAGAGTGTCACGAGATCTAGTTGTTTATGCACTAAACAAGTTAAAGGAACAAGTATGTTGATTTAATCCAAGAAAGTAAAGTGCAACAAAATAGTATTGTATAAGTGTCCCAATCCTCTAAATATAAGAGGACAAGACATTGGTTTACTCTTTTAGAAACAATGGACTTGGGTTCATGGGTTCACTCAATCCTCTCTCTCCATCTATGGTGGTGTTCATGTTATCAGAGTAAATACTAGCGCTAGAATATTTCGACCCAAATTGCTATCCACGGCGTCCCTAGTTTTGGCCTGGGATGGACACCCAGAAGTACATGCGGCAATGTCGCAACAGAGCCCCACTATTCCGAGAGGCGGGACCTGTTGCGGGCTAGGGAAGCAGATTCCCTACCATGGACGTGTGTTGTGTCCACCGTCATACCCCGCATCGCTGGATGGTGGACCATTCGTGCCGTGGGCCCTCGATCGGCAGACGCGGGTAGGATCGTGCTTTGTAAGAGGCTTTTTAGCCACGACACGCCTTTGCACCTGCTGGGTGGCGGGGCCTGCCTAGAAACAACGTGGAGGGATGAACCCATGCCGACCACGGTTTATCACAGTCATGGGCCTGCCTAGAGCCGACGTGGTGCCATGAGCCCATGTTGGTCGCCCTTTCTCGTGGCTGTGGGGCCTGCCGAGAGACGACGTGGCACGACTTCATTGTCAGACGACATTTAAAGTAAGTCCATGATCGAGAAACCTCGATCATCAGCTACCCAATGAACTAGTCTTCTAGAGGATACTAGGGACTTGGTTTGTTTACATACCACACTTGTATCAATGTTTCCACTTGATACAGTTTTAGCATAGTATTAAAGTATTATGAACTAATTGAGATATGATAATAAAATCTACTTATTATTTGCCTCTAGGGAATATCTCCTCCAGTCTTCCACTTGTACTAGAGTACAAATAATCTAGTTTTCATTCGCTCCTAATCATACACCATATCACATATGTGTTTATTGATCATGCATGCTCATGAAAAACGTCATTTCCATGATTTGTTTTACCAGGTCTATATGCCTTGTGCAAATCGTTAATGTCTCCTAATTTTGACATTTACACCATTATCACATAATGTGTCGAAGTATTCGTTTGGTGATAGAGTGAGACTTTGTTTCCTAATGTTTAATAATGATGGTATATCAGTCACGAGAACTTTCAATGTTGTCATGTAAACTCAGAAACACACTCAGCAGAAGTCGAACTTTTTTAGCCAAAACAACTATACTAGCCACTTCAAAAGTAGTCACATACTTCTATATCTATGTAGATCCTAATCGACTGTGCATTGATTGCAACTTCGATGCCTAACCTTGATCCTTACATTTTAAGGATAAACTTAACCCTAGTTTAGTGATTCCGTACCGCATGTCATTAAGCTTGCAGTAGCTTCTCCTCACTGTTGGAAATATGCCCTAGATACAAATAGTACTAAGACCTATTATCATATTTCATATAGTTTATATTAAGTTTTATATGATGCTATAACTGTATTGAGTGGAAACATCAATACACGTGTGATATACAAACAACCAGGGGTTCCCAGTGAAACTCTAGTCACTGGTTCATTGGTCAACAGATGATCAAGTTACCTGATCATGTGGCATTTATGCCAGTCGGAAATGGAGTCAACTCATTCTGAGAATGATATGATGAACCAATACCCAACCTAAACATTGTGACTTGATCATGTCACGAAGTTCAAGTTACGATGATTAGAAATGGATCCTCGTAGACTATTCCTTAGACCATGAGGCTATATCAATCAATGTCTCCCTAGAGTGCTTAGATAGCATCAAGTGCCACTTGGTAATACAGTGGTTATAAAGGTGTGTTCAGGTACTCGAAGGAAACCGTAGAGGCAATATATGTCAAGAGCGGTATTTGTCCATCCATGTGATGGAAAGATACTCAAGGGCCCACTCGGAGAAGTTATATCCAATAGCTGCGCAACATGTGATTTGATCACAGGGATATTACTTGTCGGAACGAGTCAAGTAACATTTTTGATAACGAGATTGAACACGACATGGTGATGTCATTTATCGGATCTCGATAAATGCAAGTATCGAGAGACAAAGGGAATAAGACACAAATGTCCCGGTTCAAACGACGAAAGAACTTCGTGGAACACACAAGGGTCGCATGGCCATCCAGGTCCCTTTATCGATCATTGGTGTGGGAGTGTCCTGACCATGTATGGAGTGTTCCCGAACCGTGGGGTATCACACTTAAGGGCTTGATGATGCTTAGAGAGTGTTTATAGGATCAGTAGAATCACCGAGGAATAGTAGGGAGAAAACCGGAAGGGTTTCAGTAAGTCTGGAGGATGTCCGGAGTGGTGGTGGAAGTTTTCCATAACCATAGAGGTTGAATAATATGTGAATGAATGTTAAATATTGATTTAATCATTTATTCATAATTATTTAATAAAGAGAAAATCAATTTAAAAGGTCAAAAGGCTTAATGGGTCAATTCCCGGAGGGGAGAGGGCCCATTAGGGAAAGGAGAGAGGGAGAAGGGACAAAGGGGTGGCCGGCTAGGCCTAGCCCCCCGCGCGGGGCCCACTAGGGCTGGCCGGAGGCTGCCCCTCCCCCTCCTCTCCTTTAGTCCCGCCCCGGGACTTTGAGGGAGGTAGTACCTCCCCTCCCCCTATATATAGTGGGGGTATTTGGCCAGAGAAATACACCCAATAATCAATAAAGGTCTTCTCACTTTTGGGAGGACCTCTAATTGATATTTTCTCTCTCTCCCTCTCTCTCTCTCTCGTGACCATGGTCCCAAGTTCGAACTACGCGAACGAGAGACATCTTCATCGCAGAGCGCCATCGCATTGCGGGATTCGAATCCAGGAGCTCTACTTCCGCAACTGCTGCTGGATCGGGGAAGCGGGAGTCATCGTTAGGCACCGGACATGTGTAACCCCCCGCGAGGTGTCGCACTTGAGGCACTCAAGTCATTGGAGCCATTGGAGCGCGAGGACTTCATCAAGACCTTGAGGTCGGCTTCGACTCGTCTACATCAACCACGCTCTTCTGAGCGTTGACAACGCTTTTCGGTCTTCAAGGGTAAGTTCGCGAAAAGTCCCTCCCGTTACTGTATTACTAATAGATAGGTCCTGGCAGCATCAGTTGTTCAGGGGCGTAGGGTAAAAATTATTGTTTTCATACGCGGAACCCCAACAGTGGTATCAAAGCTAGATCTATGTATAGTAATGCTAGTATGGGTAGAACACACGAGATGTAGCGTGTGGGCATTGATCTTTTAATTGTTACCCTCCCATGTGTACTTGTGTATACCGTAGTAATGCTTGATGAAGCGCCCCCCAACCGACTTTACGCGTTCATTCGTGAGACTGGTCCATGCTTTACATACGGCTTGTAGCGTATAAAGTGGCGTAGGGGGTGTGTGTCTCTCTTGCATTAGTTGGTATACCATTTGCAACGGAGGGCCCCGAAAGGGGTGTAGTAGAGACAACTACTTGATCAGTGTTGTGCTGAAAGTTCGTAGGTAAGAACGGTTCTTATGCGAAAGCTCATTCAGCCACGTAAAACATGCAAAGACAAAGTAGAGGCGTCTAACTTTGTTTTGCAGGGGGCGTTGCTTTGTGATATGGTTGTGGCAAAGGTAAAGTGATTACCTTATGTTACGTAGTAGTATATAGTCACGGAGGTGACGGACTACCACGCCGTAATGACACCGGTACCCTGGTGTCTACGGCACCGGAACCCTGGCGCCGGAATCCGGTGACAACGGATGGAGATCACGACGTGAAGGACCATATCACATCGCAATTACATTCAATGTTATTGTTTGTATATCTTATTGTGTGCTAGTATTAGATACTCGACGGTAGCCTAATAAGATGATCCCTGTTAAAATTACCAACGATTGTGTTCCCCCTTAGTGTGCACCACCAAGAAATTTCTTCGGTATGAGACGATTCATGGTACAGGCATGGGTGTCAGACATATCTACGTTCGCATATAGTGGGTGTAAGCCATGTTGCACAGCGAATAAACTAAGGTTGAGTTGGTGAGCCTAGCATGTGCAGACATGGCCTCGGAACGCGGATGGTCAAAAGATCGAGCACGAGTCGCATGAATGATGTGACCGATGTTTAGCGTCCACCCTTGAACCCACATTGATGGTCGTGACGATCGGGGGAGATGTGGCTGATAGGGGTCGTGTTATCACTAGGAACCCTTATGGGGATATGTGTTTCTGAGTGGAGTTACTATTAACTCATTTAATTATAAACTTAGTCTAAATTCCTTTTTGCAATTGTAAATGTAGAAAAGTTCTCCCCGATGCCACCTTTCATGTTGACGATTGATTGGTTAGAAGGAGAGAAGCTCAGATTAGATGGATCAAACTTCTCTATATGGGTTGCGCGTCTCCACGTTTTCCTTAGCGAGAATGACGTGATCGACTACATACTCGACATAATGGATTTGGATCAGCCCATTGACCTAGAGACCCTAGAGCAGCAGGAAGACCGTTATCTCCATCGGGAGATGACCTCCTTCATTTCAGTTACAATGCGTTTCGGAATGGTGGACGAGTTGTGGCCTTTCGTGGGTGATATCAACCCTCGTACGGTAATGCTACAACTTAGGACACATTTCGTGGAACAAGCACGCATATGGGAGCATGAGCTGACGGGAGACTTCCTCTCCATTAAGATGGAGGAGAACTCATCACTCGACGACCACTTGGAGCGCATGCATGATGTGTACATGAGGCCTGCATACTTCCTGGATAGCTGGATGGCGGGCTCTTTTGCAAATGGCGTTGCGATGCAGTTGCTGCCACCAAGCTACCAAGCACAAGTCAGGACTTGCACTATGAGAGGCGACGCGGAATCAATGGAGTTCCACCGGTTCGTAACACATCTCAAGAATGTGTTGGTTGAACCAGATGTTGCTCAGGTCATCAATGACAAAGGTATATATTTGATATACAATTTTATAAATGTTATAATCTTGCAAACACATTTGTAGTGTTAAGTATATTTGATACTTGTTCTGCCGTGCTGAAAATAGGTCCTTCTGCATGAGAGGTGCTTGCTGGAGAGGAGGTGACGTTGCATGTTGATGGCGAGCATGACGATGATGGCCAACGACACCCTCCCTCGACATTTATCATTTAGTTTATCTTTTGAATAGTTATTGTAATCAAAAGATTGTGAACTTCTTTAGTGTGTCTCACACTTTGTGAGACGGTTATTCATATGAGTTTGTAACAAACAGTTGTTCCACTTTTATGAATGATTTATATTCGTATTCATATCTTGTTTGATTATGTGTGAATTATCCTTGTTGTTTGAAACTAATTGATAATGCATGAACATTTGTAAATCATTGAAATGCCTTAAAATACCCAACTTAAATGATATTCATTACTGAATGAAAACCATTGTTTAAATTCAAAGTTATGTTGATAATATGTGAAAGACATTCGATTTCTTGTCACATATAAATCATGCCTAAGTTCGGCAAAAATAACTTGAACACCATGTATTACTTGAATACAAAGTGTTTAATGAATTGTTGAAAGTAAATACATATTCGATGTATTGTGTTTTAACGAAAATGGTAATTATCATTATATGATTGTTTAAATGTGTAAAGTAGTTTACCAAAGGAAACATGAATATGAAACTATTTGATATGATCAAAGTGTTTCATCAACAAAGGGTATAAATATAAAAGAGAATCTAATTACTATGATTTGATCAATAGTAATGAAATTCGACTTTATAAGAATGACATAAAAGAAAATTGTGGAATGCAAAGCGTTTTGAAACGTCAAAATGCAAAGTATCACAATGTGGTATTAGATATCAAAGTGGGTAAATAGATGGCACCAAATAAATCGTTATAGTGTAGATGTAGAGAGAATTAGTTAGAAATAGTTAGCACTAATTAGAATATAGTGAACCATTTGAATTCATGAAAGCGGCTCCATATCTAGTATGGATTGTCGTAAAAGTTTTGGGGTTATTCGATATAACCAAAACAATAGCGAATAAGTCCTTGTAGAGTATTCATTGGAAACTTTGAATACGAAGTCCATAGCTAAAACCAAAAGAGAAGCAAAACTTGCATTGCTTGGATTTTGGTGCATTTTTGAGAAAGCTCACTTTTAGTGATATTTCTCGATTATGGAGCAAATGGAAGGTAGTGAAAAACATGATGAGGATTCAAATCCATGCATCAGAGTGTTGAGAAGCGCAACGGACAATGTTCCTGAACGATTCTCTTCACAAAAGGAAAGAATCAATGATAATGATCATTGTGTTTTCCCCACTAGTGTTTTCACTACATAAAGTAGGATTGAAAATGTATCCCATATCTTGTATGGAGACATTTGTGAATCATTTGTCATGATTCTTGGAATATGACATACCTATGAACTACTAAGGAAATAATGGTAAACTAAATTATGAGAAATCCTAGAAGCAAAATTCACTTGAGATTAGAAAGCAATTCATTGTTGAATCTCACAAGTAAAAGGGGTTACTTGGAATTTTCCCAAATGACTGCAAAGCCATAGTGGAAAAGGGGGTCAATGACAAAAGCACAATTTGTCGAGTATTGTATGAATTCAAATGAATTTGATTCAAGTGTGCTAAATGTCTAGTGGATTTAAAAACTAGTAAAAGTACTAGTGTCTCATAGTAAATCTCTCACTTTGATATTTGATCAAAAGATTTTGAAGTTGTTCAAAATGATGAGTAGATATGCAATTTGCATGAAATTGAGTGGGAGCTATGAAAGTCTTCCTAAAAAAATATGTGAATGACATATTTTTGAGTGGGATCAATATAAGTCTCAAATTCAAATATGTAGGAACATAGTTTGAGTAAGAGTAGTGACTCATACCCAAATGTGTTAGAAACATATTTTGAGTGGGAGCTTGTAGGAGTGATTCTTAAGTGAGTTAAGAATAAAGCGAAAATACCAATAAATAATGATTTATGAGGTGTAGAAGTTGATAATAAGTGTATTATGATATTATGTAGTATTCCTTAAGGGATTCTGAAAAGGGTTTCAGAATAGAAGTTAATTAAGGAACTGGTCCTTAATAACTCAAGTTAGGAATAGCATTAAGTTTAACATCAATGGTTGAAAGAAATAAAAGGATGATCATCATCCACTATGTTGAGACATAGGTTCTATCTTAGAAAACCATGATGATAACTTAACATAATATATGATCCAATAAGGAACGTTTGAAAGTGATTAAGTTTGAATCACAGAATGTTGAGCTAAGTTTGTCCGCAGTGTCTAATAGAGAACTGCAGACATGTTTTCCAAATCCATAGAGGATGACATATCTTAAAGCATAAAGGGTTATGTTATAAGGGAATATGTTGGAAACTCCCGTAAATACCGATTGAAGTCAAGTAGGAAGCGAGGTGAACAAAACATCGAAAGTTGCACATAGTGCACTAGTGTTTCGATGGTTACATTTATAATAATAGATAAGGGTACCATCTAAAGTGTTGTATAATATTATCGCGGGGCTAGTTCGCTTTTAACATAGAATGATGTGTCCCAGGGCACGGTGCCCATGAGAAAGCCCTCGAGGTTGATCTAAAGTCACTGTAGGCTCCTGGAATCAGGGCTCGTTCTGCTGCCATAGTGACGATGCATACGCACAGATATTATCATGTGATGACAAAGTAGTAATGATAATCAAGGTGACATTAGTAAGTTGCAAAGGAATAGGGACTATAAAGTACAGAACCAAGACTCAACCTCTTCCATGATCAAGCATGTTCAGGGTACCAGATATATGGTGCCAATGATTAAAGAACAAATGCAGCTAGTGTATTTGTACTCTAGTGCAAGTGGGAGACTGTTGGAAATATGCCCTAGAGACAAATAGTAGTAAGGACTATTATCATATTTCATATAGTTTATGATTAAGTTTTATACATGCTATAACTGTATTGAGTGGAAACATCAATACATGTGTGATATACAAACAACCAGGGGTTCCCAGTGAAACTCTAGTCACTGGTTCATTGGTCAATAGATGATCAAGTTTCCTGATATGTGGCATTTATGCCAGTTGGAAATGGAGTCAACTCATTCTGAGAATGAGATGATGAACCAATACCCAACCTAAACATCGTGACCCGATCATGTCACGAAGTTCAAGTTACGATGATTAGAAATGGATCCTCGTAGACTATTCCTTAGACCGTGAGGCTATATCAATCACTATCTCTCGAGAGTGCTTAGATAGCGTCAAGCGCCACTTGGTAATACAGTGGTTATAAAGGTGTGTTTAGGTACTTGGAGGAAACCGTAGAGGCAATATATGTCAAGAGTGGGATTTGTCCGTCCATGTAACGAAAAGATACTCAAGGGCCCACTCAGAGAAGTTATATCCAATAGTTGCGTAGCGTGTGATTTGATCACAGGGATATTACTTGTCGGAACGAGTCAAGTAGCGTTGTTCGGTAATGAGATTGAGCACGACATGGTGATGGCATTGATCAGATCTCGGGCAATGCAAGTATCGAGAGACAAAGGAAATAAGACATGACTGTCCCGGTTCAAACGACGAAAGATCTTCGTGGAACGCACAGGGGTCGCATGGCCATCCAGGTCCCTCTGTCGATCATTGGTGCGGGAGTGTCCCGACCATGCCTGCAGTGTTCCTAAACCGTGGGGTATCACACTTAAGGGCTTGATGATGCTTAGAGAGTGTTTATAGGATCGGTAGAATCACCGGGGAATAGTAGGGAGAAAACCGGAAGGGTTTCGATAAGTCCGAAGGATGTCCGGAGTGGAGGCGGAAGTGTTCCATAACCATAGAGGTTGAATAATATGTGAATGAATGTTAAATATTGATTTAATCATTTATTCATAATTATTTAATAAAGAGAAAATCAATTTAAAAGATCAAAAGGCTTAATGGGCCAATTTCCGGAGGGGAGAGGGCCCATTAGGGAAAGGAGAGAGGGAGAAGGGACAAAGGGGGTGGCCGGCTGGGCCTAGCCCCCCCCCCCCCCCCCCGCGCGGGGCCCACTAGGGTTGTCCGGCGGCTGCCCCTCCCCCTTCTCTCCTTTAGTCCTACCCCAGGACTTTGAGGGAGGTAGTACCTCCCCTCCCCCTATATATAGTGGGGGTATTTGGCCAGAGAAATACACCGAATAATCAATAAAGGTCTTTCCACTTTTGGGAGGACCTCTAATTGATATTTTCTCTCTCTCCCTCTCTCTCGTGACCATGGTCCCAAGTTCGGACTGCGCGAACGAGAGACATCTTCACCGCGGAGCACCGTCACGCTGCGGGATTTCGATCCAGGAGCTCTACTTCCACAACTGCTGCTGGATTGGGCAAGCAGGAGTCATCGTCAGGCACCAGACGTGTGTAACCCCCCGCGAGGTATCGCACTTGAGGCACTCAAGTCGTTGGAGCCATTGGATTGCGGGGACTTCATTACGACCTTGAGGTCGGCTTCGGCTCGTCTACATCAACCAACTCTCCTAAGCGTTGACAACGCTTTTCGGTCTTTAAGGGTAAGTTCGTGAAAAGCCCCTCCCGTTACTGTATTACTAATAGATAGGTCCTGGCAGCATCAGGGGTTCAGGGGCGTAGGGTAAAAATAATTGTTTTCATACGCGGAACCCCAACACTCACATCCTCTCTTCTCTTCGGCCCGTAGAAAATCATTTAATGACATTTATCACTCAGAAATATCATATTATTACATAACATGACAGTCCTAATTGATATATTCACAAAATAATTAATAATTCTGGACCATGTTAAAACAAGGGTAAAAGGTGTGCGCGAGCACCGTAAAATACCAAAATTCTAACTCTACTCGTGCAAAAACATAAGATAAAAATGCTTTAAAAATGGACTCATCAGATACCAAGACATTCTGTTTGTTGGGGAATTACACAGCATAGTGTGGGATGTTTACAGGGAGTCCTACTAGTTTATATACCCAGCTAAGATGGCTTCTATCAACATTTGTATATCTTATTTTGGTCGAAGCTGTGAACGTGGCAGAGATTCCGACCACAAGAAGATGTTCATCCGTCTTTTGCCAGTTTTTTTGCTTAACAGAGTACTCTTCGACTGCGTCAGCATCATCTCCCTTTGCCATGATCTAAAAGTTTTGTCACGATGTTCTTTGTCTAAGTTCTCTTCTATCGTGTCACCTAACGATTTCCCTAGCTCCCGTCATAAACTTCGGTATACGCGCTCTAGAAGGATGTAAACGTGCACGGTTGTACACTATTAATCAGCCAAGGGAGGCCAAGCCACCGCCCTAGGGGCCCACCCGGCCGGCCTCCTCCCCATGGCATGTCCTCCTCCTCCTTTAGTCCCACATTGCTAGCTCGCAGGTAGGAGTCCCTCCGCTTCTCTTATATAAAGAGGGTCCAAGGGAGAGGGAAGATAACAATAAATAAATTGGAAAATTTCTAAGGCATTTTTTATTAGGATTCTCTATCTCTCTTGGCTCTCGTGCTTGCGGTTCCAAGAAGAATTGCACGCGTGGGAGATGACACCACTCCGACACACCGTCACGCTACTGGATCCCGGTTCTAGAAGGTCTACTTCCGCAATCCCGGCTAGATTAGGGAGAACGAGAGTCGTTGTTCAGCACCGGACATGTGCAAAACTACGAGGGTGCTGCCACTTGTGGCAGCAGGATTGTCTTGCGAGGAGCAACAAGACCTTGAGGTCGGCTACGAGTACGACTACATCATCCACGTTCTCACGAACGTTAAACGCTTTCGGTCTACAAGAGTATGTCGCCAAAACCTCTCTCTGTCACTACATTAACTCATAGATAGATCTTGGCATTGGTGTTGTGCTAGTCATGTATTTTTTTTGTTTTCTGTTGTGAACCCCTTCAGACAATGTGTACCATTTGCACAACATTCCCAAAGTTTTGATCACCGATCGAGACAAGATTTTCCCCAGTCACTTCTAGCAAAACCTCTTTCGCCTAGCTGACACAACACTCAACATGAGTTCTTCCTACTAGCCCCAAACCGATGGCCAAACAGAATGGCTCAACCAATGCATGAAATCATACTTGTGTTGTCGCATTATGCACATCCAAATCAGTGGGCAAAATGAATATCGTTGGCAGAGTACTAGTACAATATATCGTACCACTCAGACTGGGATGATCACCCTTTGAAGCGTTGTGTGGCAGGCAACCTAGTCATTTTGGGTTTCAGCAAAGAGCTCCCACTGGATAGAATGATCTTGATTCTTAGCTCAAAAGTCAAAACGGTGATGATGTCGGTAATTCAGCAGCATCCGGAGAGGGCACAATGCAGAATGAAACATCAGGTTGACAAACAGAGAACATAACACACATGTGAGATTGGAGACTAGGTGTACATGCATCTTCAACCCTATGTGCAAACATCTCTGGCTCAACGATCTTCATAGAAACGATATCTAATTTTTTGGGCCTTTCCTAATTCTGAAGAAGATGTGCAACATTTCATACACACTCTAGCTACTAGAGTCATCTCGCATTCAACCAGTTGTGCATGTGCCAGGAACGGAAGAAAGCTTCGTGCCTATCATGTTAGTGCTGAACTACCAAATGCCTTGTCACAGGACCTACATCATCCACAATAATTGTCATCTGCGACAAACACATCATTCGTCGAGGGAACAAGCGTGTACCTCAACTTCTGCTACAATGGGAAAGCTAGCCAGACACATGCTAGACACGGAAGCACTTGGGAGCAGTCGTTGATAAGTTCCCGCAAACACTAGGTTGGGGCAAACTAGATCTCTAGGGGAGGGGGTATTCTCACAACACAACTGCTGCCTGACGCTTATGTGTGAAGATATGAGAGATGGAGTGGCAATAGATATGTGAAGCTCATGTGGCGGTGAAGAAGCAAACACAAGACCAGCCAAGGCCCAAAAGGTAAGGAGCGATGGTAACAAAACACTGGCGGCGATTGGGAGATAGGCATCAACTTGTAAGACAAGATGTTGTTCTCTCTTAGAGTTTCTCTTTCTCCTTCTTCGAACTTAGTTGGTTGAATTTTGTCCTCTCCCGGCATGACGCAGTGGAAAACTTGTATCGAGACTCCAATAAACCGTGAATCGAGAGTTAGTGTGTCACACATGGACGGCCCCGAGGGTATTCCCCTGTATTCACATGAATACCAAAGAATTTAAGCAAAAAAAATTAATACATGTAGTCACGCTGAATAGGCCCATAGCCCATAGAGTCGACCTGGTCACTCGTTCAGCTCCTGGCATCGCACCGGAGGAGATACGATCGACCACACGCACGCGACCTAGGACGCAACCTCCACGGCTCATATTTCCACCGGGCGGCGGCGGTGCGGGCAGGCCCTCCTGGCCGAACGAGCAGCGGCCAGTGGAACGCTGGCGGGAAGCGACGGAGCAGCGGACAGCGGCGGCGGACTTCAACGGCCAGGTTTCCATGTTTCCCCCCTCTTTAGTCTTTTTTCAGATTTCCTAGATGGCTAGATGCTTCAGATTTCTGAAGTTCAATACCAATTCATAGCAGATTCGGTGTTATAGTTTGTATCAATTACTAGCTAGAAGATTCATTATTTTAGTTCTGTATCAATTACTATCAGATTCGATTTTGAATATATCCATTACTAGTCATGTATCAATTATTAGCCGTGTATAAATTAGCAACAACATGTTTACTATTTCTCTCTTGGTTTCTTGTAATCTAGATGAAGAAGAAAGCTTCAAAAGACAAATGAAACAGCTACACCGAATTGGACAGTTGTTGAATCTCTTCCAACAAGACGATCGCAGAGTTGTATTGTAATTTGTAAAATGAAATATGGTTAGGATTTCAATCAAGAGGTAGTGCCTCAATGCGAAGATGTTTTGTACTATTGTAGTAGATTGATACTTCGTAGTTATTATGAAATTATTGTCTTATCTCTTATGATTTATGAATTATGGCTTCAATGAAAATTTGTTGCTGTCCTATACTATTTTATGCTAAATTGCTAATGCTATCAGTTTTCATAGTTTAAATTGTGCAATAAGACCAAAAAAATTATACAATGAATACCCGCGAGCCATTTCCTTGGAGCCGCCACTTGTGTCAGACATATTTATCTAAATAAACTTATGAAGAATAATTTAGGAGAGTCTAAACAAACATGTGACAAATAATTTAGGAGAGGTGAAGTACAATTTTGACGTATACGGTTGCTCTTGGAGCTAGAGGATCATACTCATCCGCTAGAGTTAGTTGTGTTCGACCAATCCACATAAAAGGTAATGTCAGATCGATTTACTCAGCCACAATGAATAGAAAGAAGTCCTCCAACGTTTTCATCTTCTAGGCTTTTTTCCATGCGTATTAGAAGCCCAATAACAATCCCAATTCCCAAATAGAAATAACAACAAGCCCATTCACTATCCAAAAAAAAGCTCATTAACAAATATATATCGTTTTATAAAGTAGAACACCACTAAGAGTCATTAAATTTTTTCTATCTCAATGTACAAACTAGCCACGTCATAAAGTTCCAAATTATATGTACAATGCAATTGCACAATATCCATATGCAAATGGACAGTTATGTGCAATTACACATATATGAAAAAATACGTAGATTTTATTTGAGCATAAAATTGCATGTGCATACAAAGATACATTTAAATTACACACATATATGCAATTACACAAATATGTGTAACCACGCACATATGTGCAAATCCACATAAAAATACAAGGATTTCAATTGCACAACTACATATAATTGCACGTTGAAAATGGCATAGATTTCCAATTACACATGTATACTTAATTTGAGTGACTATATATGCAATTAAACAAGCCCCAAAAGGTACAAAATAAATTAGAATAAACAGATCCTAGTTGAAAAATCGAGGGCATTACTAGCTACAGCTCGATCCTCCTCAACAAAAAATATCGAGCCGGTTACTCTTGCAGCCCAACAATAAACAAAAAGCCTACAAGCTACGCCAAAAGGATCGGCTCGTTCTTAGCGACAGAATAATCTAACCGCATCGATCCAGAGGTAAGCAAATTCTCGGTTAGCCGAGAGTTCCCTGACGAAACTGCAATTAAAACCCATCGCGATCTGGTGCGGTGGCCGCCCCCGTCGCCAATCTTCCGGCCAGGACTCAACCGCGGCGCCACGCACCAACTTCCGCTGCCCACTCCCGACGATGCGGCACCTCCTCCTCTCCCGCCTCCTCCGCCGCGCCTCGCCCCCCTCCCAGCCCCACCACCACCTCCAACTCATCCGCGCCCTCTCCTCCTCCTCCCCGCTCCCGTCCTCCGACTCCGACCTCCGCAAGTACGCCGGCTACGCGCTCCTCGTCCTCGGCTGCGGCGCCGCCACCTACTACTCCTTCCCCTTCCCTGCCGACGCGCTCCACAAGAAGGCCGTTCCCTTCAAGTACGCGCCCCTCCCCGACGACCTCCACACCGTCTCCAACTGGAGCGGCACACACGAGGTCCACACCCGCGTCCTCCTCCAGCCCGACTCCATCCCCGCGCTCGAGGATGCCCTTGCCACCGCCCACAGGGAGCGACGCAGGCTCCGGCCCGTCGGCTCTGGGCTGTCCCCCAACGGCCTCGGCCTCTCCCGGGCCGGCATGGTCAACCTTGCGCTCATGGACAAGGTGCTCGACGTCGACGTCAAGAAGAAGACTGTCACGGTGCAGGCAGGGATACGTGTTGCTCAGCTCGTCGATGCGCTCCGAGAGCATGGTCTCACGCTGCAGAACTTTGCGTCCGTTCGGGAGCAGCAGGTCGGCGGCATCATTCAGGTATGACCTACTGGGGGGAAATCAATTTCTTGTACAGGAAAGCGTCTATGAATTTTGGATATTAGAATGAAAATTGGCATAATAATCACTTGGCACAAATTTGCTTGAAAATGTTGGATGAAACGCTTCACATTGGCAACAGTGCAATAGTTACTGCTATGTTGCAGGGATTGAAACAAGCTTGATGTAGCAAACAGCCGAGTTTTCCAGAGATCAGCAAAACTTTCACATGTATTGTACGAGTATATTTAGGTCATGTCCTTGCACCTTATAACAAAAGGGTTGGAAACTAGAGGGCGCGGGGATGGAGTCAAGGTAGACAGAAAATGGTAGATAGAAAGACTCAAGGTTATCTTTGGTCGAGTCTTATCATCTAATCAGGACTTCCATACATTTTCCTTTCTTCAGAAGGGGATTTTTTTTCTTAACCTGGTCTTTATTCTATATTTAATTGCACGTTGTTACTAAATTATTACCAGCTACAAATGTTTTTGACATATTTTATCATAGAATTCCAAGTGTATCTACTAAAAAATGAAACTGTTTACATAAGTATTGCCCTTTTTCTTGAGAGAGATAAGTATTGCTCAAGGGGCGAATAGTATGGACAGTTCTTATGGCATCAAAGGAACAGATCCATAAACCAACATCATGCCAACATATTGGCCTCTGGGATCTCAAGTATTCAGTCACTGCCTTGTGGGCATAGCAACTAACCAACTATGCAATGACACTTGAATATCAGAATATATATGCCCTACTCTTCCCGCCCTACTCCTTGAGGGATCTAATTGTTTCTTAGCTTGCTCTACAACTTGTGGGAATGAATCTTGACCTCCATTAACATCATTTTAGACCAAATACATTTTGGTATAACTAATTTCAAATGTTATTCTTGATTGCACACAGGTTGGTGCCCATGGCACTGGCGCATTATTGCCTCCAATTGACGAGCAGGTTATTAGCATGAAACTGGTTACTCCTGCCAAAGGGACATTAGAGTTATCGAGTGAGAAAGATCCTGACTTATTTTATCTTGCCCGCTGTGGACTTGGTGGCCTTGGAGTCGTTGCAGAAGTTACTCTTCAGTGTGTAGAAAGACACCAACTTGTTGAGCATACCTTTGTTTCTAATGCAGATGAGATCAAGAAAAATCACAAGTAATATTACACACTGTCTCAGTTGATTAGTCTGTACAGTTTTACTATCCTTTACTGGAGGAATTTCTAACTTCCCTGCTTCCCCGCCCTTTTCAGGAAATGGCTGTCTGAAAACAAACATATCAAGTACCTGTGGATTCCATATACTGATACAGTTGTTGTTGTCCAATGTAATCCTCCTTCAAAATGGAAAACGCCAAAGTTGACATCAAAATCCGGAAAGGATGAAGCCCTGCAGCATGTTCGCGACCTTTATCGGGAGTCACTGAAGAAATATAGGTGCGAACACATGGCTAATGGTTTGCTACTAGGAATTGCAATATTCTGTAGTTTTCTCCATGCAAATCGCATGGTGATCCTTTCTAGGTTAACAGGAGAGCACATTACAAGTACACTTGCACATTTTCTCTGTCACGCTTGACTACTGACAAACTTCATTTGGATACTCTGCTCTTATGCTGATATTATTTTGTACTCGAATGAATCAGCTAAATATTTCCTTGGTTAGAAAAATGAACTGTAGGAGCAAGCAATTTTACTCTGGTGACCATTGTGTCTTTAGCTTTGCTCCTACACATTTATTTGAGTTTGGCCTCTCCACCTTGAGACCCTTGTCACTCTCGAGGCTCGTACAGAAAGGCATGGGGGGTGCCATCATATTTGTAGAAAGAGTTTCCTAAGTCATAATTTTGAGACCCTCTCCACCTTGATACCGTTGTCACTCTTGAGGCTTGTTCAGAAAGGCATGGGGGTGCTGTTGTAGGAAGATTTGCGTAACTTATAATTTTGACAAGTGTCAGAAAGGGATTTTTTGTGTGCCCGCTATTGTGTTGTTACCTTGAAATGATTGACATACATGCTCAAATTGGAGGTGTGTGTAGCCAAGTAAAATACTTAAAAAGATGTTGGAACCACTTGTAACTCGAATGAACTAATTTGAATATGTTCTGCACTAAATTTTCTAGCTTTACTATGGTTTCTAGCTTATGCCACTTTATAGATGCTTTTCAGAAATGAAGCAGAAAGTAAAGACTCGGCGATCGATGAACTGTCATTTCCTGAATTGAGAGATCAATTGCTTGCCCTTGATCCTCTGGATAAAGATCATGTGATCAGGATTAATAAAGCAGAAGCTGAGTACTGGAAGAAATCTGAGGGATATCGCATGGGCTGGAGTGATGAAATACTAGGTTTTGAATGTGGTGGGCAGCAGTGGGTTAATGAAACCTGCTTCCCTACTGGAACTCTAGCTAAACCAAGTATGAAGGATTTAGATTATATGGAGGAGTTGCTACAGTTGATTGAGAAGGAAGATGTACCTGCGCCTGCACCTATTGAGCAGCGTTGGACTGCCTGCAGCAGGAGTCCCATGAGCCCAGCATCAAGCTCCGAAGAAGATGATATATTTTCATGGGTAACTTGTTCTTCTGTAACTTTGTGTGTTGTTGTGTCAATCAATGTTATTATTGCCTGTCATCCACCTAGAGTTTTCTTGTACTCATACTAATTAGTTTCTACTTGTCCTATATATGGGGAAATGGGTTAAATGATGCAGATTGCTTGAAAATCAGACGTGTGAGTTACAAAAGTGTAGTTATACCAGACTCATGGGAGGGCATGTTCCATGGCCATGCAAAATTTTAAACTCAAACTCATTCAGATTTGCACGGTACCAAAAAGACAAGTAGTACTGAGAGTTACTGAATAATGTGTCATACTATTCCCCACGTTTCCTCTTGTCTCAAATGAGATTTGTTTTTATCTTAAAATTTGTAAAGATATAGACATTCCCTATTCTATATTTGGTATATCTCTCGGGGTTTTAAAACTTCTAACATGATTTTTAATGCATTTGCAGTATTTATCCTAATTTTTAGAGGACATGCTCCTGTATAACTCAGTTCAAAATGACGTTGATATATAGTTTACAAGCTGATGAAATACATTGCTACCCTGAATGCTTTCATGTCATGTGTACTTAGCAAATAGCATCCATACCTACATAAATCAGTATTTCTTGTAATCTATTGGTGTCAGTTTCAGTAATAACACAGTCATGGGAAGAGCTTTGTTTCATGCTATCTTGTTTGTGTTGTTTCTAATAAAATCAGACCGTTGTTTAAAATTCTTATCAGTGTAGATGATGTGGAAAGTTTGAAAACATTTATCATATTCTGGAATATAAATTACAATCAGCCTGAAAGGAGTGATAGAACACTAACAGTACATATAACCTAACTAACTGCTCTGGAGATTCTCAAAATTATGTGAATTATTTTTCAGAGGTTTTACCATGTTCTTGCAACACTTGGTGCACTTCTGTAGGCACTGTAGCTCCATCAATTTATTCAGTTTTTAGCAATGTAACAAGGTCTTGTGCGGTCTTTACCATGCTGCAACTAGTTAACAGCTTTATTTGTTAATCCTCTTAAAAAACTTAGTGTGTGGTTATGTAATACAGGTCGGTATAATAATGTATTTACCAACATCGGACCCTCGCCAAAGGAAGGACATTACCGAGGAGTTCTTCAACTACAGAAGTCTGACGCAAACTAGTCTCTGGGATAATTATTCTGCATATGAGCACTGGGCCAAAATTGAGGTACCAACTTTTACTAGCGCCTGCAAGATTTATGCACCTACCGTTGGGTGTTTGTTACAGTAAGCTTTGCTGCTGACATGGTGGAAGATTAGCATCATACTTGTAAATTACAAGAGAATGATATTTTCTCTTGCAGGCATAGCAGTGGCTTGCTGAACTATCTTGCATTATTTATTTACAAAATAGCGCACCTCTGAATTAATACTTTCTTGTTCCTCTCCTTAGGTTCCAAAGGACAAGGATGAACTTGCTGAACTGCAGGTTAGGTTGCGGAAGCGTTTCCCTGTTGACGCGTATAACAAGGCGCGCATGGAGCTGGACTCTAACAAGGTTCTCTCCAGTGTGAAGTTAGACAAGATGTTCCCAGGGACGAAGACTGTCCAACATGCAAAGTAAAGGTGTTCTGATTGATGACATGCTGAAGGCACAGCACTTTAGTGTAGTATGTAGCCTTTTTTTGCCCTCTGGAGAAATGTGCTCTTCCAAGTTGGATTATGTCGTTGATAGTACTTGGATCAAAACTAAAAACTACCATCCTGCTCTGTCGGCGGTTTACATGATTATGCACGCTTGCTGAAGTGTTAATTTGTTTGAAGAACTTGCTCTGCTGTTAGAGAACTAGAGATAGGTTTTTCATGCTCTCACCTGTGGTGAAGCGCTGTGTCACGGTAGGATTATTGCTTTGATTCAGGCTGATGAATCTATGCTTCGTATGATACCTTCATCCTCTACTGTACCTAACACAGTGCTGATGAAAATTTTGGCAGTTGAAA
Source organism: Avena eriantha (assembly GCA_910589775.1). Lineage (NCBI taxonomy): Eukaryota > Viridiplantae > Streptophyta > Magnoliopsida > Poales > Poaceae > Avena > Avena eriantha. The sequence goes on from OU342744.1 coordinate 447,986,202, forward strand.
TAAATTATGAAAGGCAGCAAATTGATTTGGATTAATATGGAGCTGATACCCCCTTTTTCGACCATTTTTTGTTAGATCATCATATTGGTGCTGCAGTCAAGGCTCGGTTGTGAACTTGTGATTGAGGAACCATAAAGTGCCGCTCTATTCTGTAAGCTGGCATGGATAAAGTTCAATAGAGATATCAAGTTAAGTGCATATATAATATGTGTTTTTTTAATCCAGGGTCTATTAATTAAGAAGAATATAATTACCTAGTTAATTAACGAAAAACCGGATAAAAACCTCTACAACAGGGACAACATCTAAAACATGCAACCTCTAACCAACAAGCACTCTCAACCTACTACGCAAACTGACGACACAAGTACCCACCAACCGGACAACCTAAGAAAGATCATCAATCTTCCCTTGCTACACCCCTATTTCTTCTTTTGCTCCTGAGAAATACCTTCCTGGGAAACTTCTCCACCTTCCTGATTATGTCCTCTGAAGCTATCCCCGCCAAGACGCAAGCAATGCCTTTGCCATATCTAGGGCTCGCCGCCTCTAAACTGGCGAGTAAGTCTCCAAGCTCTTTAGCAAAACGAGCCTTAGAGCTATCCGACAACACTCCTCCACTATCCACGGAGGCGGGCAAAATGCGGTGGCGAGGGTGCCGTGGCCACCACCAAGGCCTCAAATGAGTCCCCACACAACTCCTGAAGCTCATGAGTGATCTGCAGCACTGGCGCCATGATCCCATCCATGTCCTCTCCCTCAGAAGCAGCTGACACATCAGGCTGCGGTGACGGGCAAGGCTACTACGAGGAGAGAAACAACCATAGAAATGTTCTTTCTCAACCACAGACAACTTCTGCTCAGTCGAGTCAAGCGGAAACGAAGCCTGGCTAGGAGCAAGGTCCAGGCCACCAGAAGTACACGCCTCCGCTGGCTCCAAAGAATCACCAACGCTTGCTAGCAACAACTTGAGTGTTGCCATCTCTTCACGAAGGGGCGAGATACCTCCTCGACACAAGCTTCGACCAACTGAAGGAGCTCCAAGCGCATCAAGGCAATCTGGGACTGAAACAGAGAGTCCAAACTGGCGTTGACATTGAACTCCTCACAACACCTAGGAGAAGGTCTTGGCGGCACCGTTGCGTGCAACGACGAGTGGCACACAACCTCAGCCCAACTCCGGGACGATGAGGGACGACAATGCGAAGAGCGGCTCGAAAGGCAAGGAACACAATTGTCCGAAGAGAGGCTCCGCTAGCAAGGAACATGAGTGTCCGGAGAGCGAGAACGAGCGGCAGGAAAGCGCGCATGGCAAAATCGCTCCCGATGACCAGGACGAGGATAGATCTCACATTTTATGTCCCAAATTCTAGAATGCAAAATTACACCCGTGTGCAACTTAAGGCAAAAAAACACATTGAAAACACTCTGTTACTCCCTGTAATTCACAAATAATGGTGGTGGTTTGAATATACTCCCTCCCTTCTACAATATAAGATGTTTCTAAAACATATGTATCTAGACGTCTTTTATTGTGCAAGTTCACTCATTTTGTTCCGAACCTACAGACTAAAAGACGTATATATATAATTTGGAACAAAGGGAGTACACAAGATCAAAATTTAAACTTAGATCGCTAATATTTCTTGAGATAGTTAGATTGGGTTCCGGATATACACTTAACGTAAATATCATTTTGAATATCTAGTGATGTTTTGAACATCCATTATGAACTTGAAAATCATATATATGTATTCCCCCTTCTCAAAATAGATGACGCAAATTTGTCAATGATAAAATTTGCGTCATCTATTTTTCCTCGAAATTATGTTTATAATATTGATTTACGAGAGTTTTAAGCATATTGTAGTACAAAATAGCAGCCAAAATTACATCTTAAAGACAACATCAATATCCAATTATTCATTTATTTGTGAACTAAGTGAGTACATCCACATCCCTTATGAGTGACCAAGCCGGATTAGGGTTCCCAATACTGAAGTATGTTCACATAATTCTATAAAATTTCAGTCCCGTAGGATTTTGGACAAGTATTTTTTCGGTGCAAAAGAAATGTGACCACCAGAATTACCATGGATGTTTTTCTGAACAAGAGATTTTTTGCTATAAAATTATCTAATTTCCGAAGTAACTCTTTGGGAATTTGTGTGGCGTGATTCAGTTCTATTCTTTTATTCATGCGTTTCTTAGAGTCATGATGAACTAGATTATAAGATTCCATTCTTGTAAACAACGGTTTGCGACTTTGGGACAACATCACCATAGTACATAAATTTTTGGAATGGCATTACTACTCACCATTGTGTGTCTGCATACTATCACATCACTCTATTGTTTTTGAGATCCATGCTATTGTTTTACGAGATTAACCCCATCTTCACATGTTTCCTCAACATGTAGTGTCCCTATCCTTTTTGATAACACACCACCCCATCTCATATTTCTACCAAATTTGTTTTCCATATTTTCTCATATCCATACATTTGGGATGACGCAAAAATGCCTCAAGGTGCGAAATCAGCATGAGCCTGGTTCAGACTGTAGCTGCATGTTGCCAGCTAAGAGTGGCTACATGGCTAAATTAGTAGATGATATTTTCTTTACATAATTAGTAGATGATAATTCATAGAGTACATAACTATTCATAACTTTGTTGCACTATATAAGATGTGTGTTTTTTCTAAGAAAGTCCATCCTAGCTAGCTTTATTAATTAATGTCAAATAATAGTTATATTGTTTAGAATAGTTTGCCAAATAAAGCTAGGGGTTCATTCACCCCAATTACGAGATGTGTGATTGGCTTGTCGTGGGATACCATATGCGAGTAAACATCCTTGTAACCACGATTACTCCTTCACAATTTACCACCCCATCTACTCTTGACACGCACCACGCATCAAGGGTGCCACCCATCAGTACACCTGCCTTATCTTCCACCCCACAAGTTGGCTTTATTCTCCCTTGTCCCCTTCTCTCTTCCCCCTTGTCTTCCTCCGTCCACGAGTCCAACAAGAATGAAACACGACGACAGAGTGAATCTACCGCCGCCATAGTTGGTTGCGGCGGAGGCGAGCCATAAACTTATGGTGTGTTTGGTAATGGGATGAAGTGAACGGAATGTCATGGTTCCATCCACTGTAGTGGGACGCTTCCATTCTCGTGTTTGGTTGGGACAAAAAGGTGGATGAAATGATTCTGTTTTTTGTTTGGTTTGGACCAAAAAAAGTGGAATGGAATGGGTATAATTGGTTTCAGCTCATCACTTCATAGCTATGGTGAGCATACCTCCAACATGTTACCATACTAACAAAAAAATCTGCAACATCTTGTTTGTATTTTCAATGATAAGAAATAAAAAATATATTCTAACAAGCATAACACATATATGACGTCAAATAGAACACATGTTTCAATCCATACAACCATAGTAGTCATCGAAATAGTCCAATTCAACACGTTCATGGCATAGTAGTGATCCAAAATCACTAGTTAGAGTTCATTAAAGTCCATCGAATAATAAAGTTCATTACAGTCCATCACCTAACTGAAGTTCACACCGTCACTTCAAATTATAGATCACTCCAAAGGTCTTCTCCACATACCTACTCACCCAAACCAACTTGTTGTCAAGTTGAAGCATCATGAATGATTTTGCCGTCTTTGGATTGTTAACAAGATGAGCATAGTAGTGGGCAATGTGTCCCTCGTCCAATCCCTTGATTGCAACCAAAGCATCCCACAAATCATATGGTATAGCATCATCATCTCCACCAGACTTCACAAGAGCATCAACCATCATTTTGAAACCATCTTTGAGAGTGGTGACTAATGCATCATCTTCAATGTGCACAATCTTAGCCTTCTTTTTTGGAGGTGCTTTTCCAGAAGACTCACCTACATTTGGTGTTGTTTGCACCTCATTTTCATCTTCAAGATCCATAGAGATAGGTTCATTCCTAGACTTGGCATGTTTCCATGTAGCTGTGGTTGATCCAAAAATTGTTTCCATTGCACGATAGTGGTTAATTTGGTTATTCAACAAAGGGATATCAGATTTGTTATTCTACAAACAAGGGCATATGTTACTATCATATAATAGATGCAAAGAGTTCAAGTGAGTAGCAAAAAGTACACATGTGTTCATGGAACAAACATACAATGCAATGCCCTACATAGTGTTCATCGCTAATCCTAATAGTGCAAGTATCCTCATCCCATAGAGTTTCACTCAAAATTTTCAATTGGACTAGCCTGCCCCATATCTTCCTCCACTTCTTAAGATGGTTGCTAGTCTATTCTCAAGTAGATAGCTTGAAATGTTCATTCAAAACCTTGGCACATTGGTTATGATGACAAGTCTTGAATACACTTGAAGTTCTTGCACCAGTAGCCACAAGGTCAGCCAAAAAGCCTAGCATCATGGTGGAAATCAGATTGGTCCAATGAACCACCCCATCCTTGTCGGTGGTCTTGCTTGCACCGGTAGCGCTTTTGGATAGGATTGCTCCTCGACATTTTGGACAGGATTGCTCCCCCACTCGTTCAAATGGTATTTCACATTACGAAAAGGTGGCAAGAATCCATTCTTAGCTCCATATCTGACATCAACTAGGTAGTATTTTCCTAAAAGAAAACAAAAATTGGTGACAATGGTTTGACAATAAATGGGCAATCATATCCAAGGTAATTTGTTACATTGTGGGACTTACATTCCTCTCTCACACGCTAATGCATTAAAACTAATGCATCATGTGTTTTTCCCTCCCAACCAACCAACACATATGTGAACCGGAGGTCAAAATCACCGTTGCCATCACATTTTTAGTACCAAAAGCCTTCCTAGCATGAAAAGAATGCTCCACATCTTCGGTAGCAGATGCTCGCACATGTGTACCATCGGTAAATCCAATAACTACCTATATGAAAGTGGAGCACTTCACCGATCGTACCGAGTGTCCACGTCATCCCGTGGTACTGTAGAGGCACCAATTTGTCACTTCTACAGTGCACGTCTATTTGCTTTGTCGTGATCGAGTCTATGCGTGAGTCAAAGCGGTGCCTTGGTTACGATCCCATGCCGGTAGACCCACCTCCCACCGCTATCCCTCTCTAGATCGTGCACGGTGGAAGTCAGAGAGGAGGGACCAAATTCCCAATTCTCTTCTTCTTCTCCACTAAAAGTCGGCATGGAGGCAGGGCGGCCATGGTCGATCTCCACCGACCTCCCCCCGCCGGAGCTCCTCCCTACCCTCACTCTCGCCTACAGGAGTACAACGGCAGGGGAGAAGAGGCACCTGCCCCTGGCAAGTCGCCGCCTATCACACCGTCTTCCCCGCCTGAGTCCCCCCGTTCCAAGCCCCATGCTGGAGAAAAAATCGTTCGCCGCCGGCCTGGTGCCCTTGCCTAGCTACGTCTTTTCCACCTATTCCTCCTTTTGTCTGTGCTCTTGCCCCTTCTTCGATGGCACAGCGCGTCCTGTCACGACCTCCGTGTCAGCCGACCATAGGCGGCCGTGAGGGCAAGGCGGACGGGCAACGCGGGAGGTCGACCACGACGCAGTGAAGGCGGGTGGCAATGGCCACCTGGGCGCTCGATCCAAGGGGGCGGCGGCCGGCAAGGATCGGGGGGAGCCAGCACGGCCTCCAATACAATATCTTATGCAGCCCTGTCACTGGGATCCGATCTTAGATAGGCAGCAACGGCGATTGATTGTAAGTAGGAAAATGGCAGGATGCATGTCCGTGACCGCCGGACTCATTCTACGTCGCCTCCTCCGGCTCCGCGCCGGCGTCGTGGCCTAGGTGTGTTGTTACTGCTGTTCCGCTTCTTGGCAACTGTCCTATTGGTCCTATTTGATCTTCTACACTGCGCGTGTAAGGCATGGTACGTCCCCATCCCGTTGTCGGTCCGGCTTCTAATCTTTCATCTTTGCCTGTTTCATCTTCTGCGATGCTTGATTCTTTGGATTGGCCTGGGGTTTCTGCAGTTGTATGTGCATATGATGTGGCTTCGTCGGACAATACTCCGGCCGCTGGCTTGCCTTTCTCGGATGTTGTTTCCTGTTGTCCTGGTCCCTAACAGGCGAGATACAGATGAACTTTTTTGTTTGGCGTTTGGTTAATTACTAGCCTGCTACTGTCATATTTGAACTCTAAATTAGCATGCAATTTCATAAACTGAAGCATTGTTTTAGTTTTCTCCCGCTGCAGATTCGTAATCGCTGGTTCTTCTTTGGTTGCACGGAGACGATGGATCTGGTTGGTACGACTGACCATGTGCTTCATGCTAGCTGCGGTAATATTGTGCTATCGTATTAATTCTATTCATTCATTTTTTTTAAATATTGCTCGCGTTCTTTGTTCTACAGAGTATCAACGTGATTATCCGAGTATCAACGTGAATCCAAGTAGTATCATTTTAATATTTCTTGCATTTTCGTTCTGCATAGTATCAACGTACTTATAGCCAAGTAGTATCAAATAAACAACTTCTTTTGTTCTTGGACAGTTATGTATAAAAAGTCTTGGTCAATTTTGTTTCTCCGAAAAATTTACAAGAGTACGTCAGACTAACCGATGAATACATTTAGTGTGGTTCGAAAAGGGCATCCGGTCAATACGGCTAAACTAGAGGTTTGCCAATCAGTATCTCCATACTCTCATGTTGTATGTAAATAAATTTATTTGCTTCTACCGGTCTACGCGTGCTTTCAGGTGTGGAACCTTTGCTTGATATGCACATTTACTTATGGAAATGTTTGGTGTTTCATGGGAGACTATGTTCTATTTGGTTTCTTTGCTCAGATCCCTTGGATCCCACTGTCGTTGGCACGCCCTGCTATCATCAATACTCTTATTTTACTCATGTGTCATCTTTTACTGGATGTCGGCCGTGCTCACTTTTTTCAAGTCCGTTCACTTCAGGATTGATGGCATCATGAGAAAGGATATCATGCAGATGCTTGAACAGTCAATTGCAGCTAGAACCGAAGGTTAGCATATAATAACTTCATCTTCGCATTTTAATTTGACGTACATATTAGCATATTCATAGGACATCTATTGTGCTGCCAAAGATACGTTCATCTTCAGGCAAGATAATTTTATGGCTTTTGTTTGGTCAGACATTGATGAGTATTAACTGATGGTTACCTTAGCTTTTGCTAGAATCTTAAGAAATTGTTACCCATACCGGTTATTGAGTCAGGCAGTGGACGACTTATTCGCAACGAATTACACTTAAACAATTATGGCTACTTTACAAAATTCTTTATCACTTCTCTTCAGTATATATAGGTGAATTATTTTTTGCTTATTTTTATGGCAGAGAGTAGTTGACCTAGGCTGACTAGCAAAATAAACAACAGAGAGCATTTTATTTACTAATATATTCTCGCACAAATTCACAGCTTTTTTACAACCTACATTTTTCTTAACCATGCAGAGCTTAACTTCCTCCAAGGGGCTGCCACTTATTGTATCAAGTCATTCACATAGTGATTTGTGAATGCTCATACCAGCCTCTCACACTATAAATGATAGTTGTAATTAGCATTCGAGTACCACTCTAAGTGTTGAAGTTATGACATCCCAGCGGGCGCAGCGACAGTCAGCTCTTTAGGCTCCTGCAAGTTTCCATTTTTCTACAGCCATTGCTATTGTACATAAACCTGACATTTCATCAAAATATTTCTCTCGGTTCTAACAAAGTATACACCGAAGAAATTTGACTACTTGCGTACATTGTTTCGCTATAAAGATGGATTATAACCAAACTCCACGGGCGCGCCGTGTCGCCGCGCCACTTTCCCTAGTACAATCCTATGTAGTGAGACAGGTTAAATATACGAAGTATATCCTAAATATCTAACTGATAGTTTCAACTAATACCTTAAAATATGGGTCAACCCGGTGGTTTCCTGCAAATTTTTCTAGGATCTCCGATGAAGGTGGCCTGATATATTCATTGCATAGCTCACCGATGGCATGAAGGACACGCCTAAATTATACGCTCATGGTCCAGAATGATCTACCAAAATTGGTTGCAACGACACTATTCCAAAGGTTATGTCCAATAGTGTGCAAAAACATTGCCACTTTTTTCCACACTTACATGAACACTATCTTGTAGAAACTTGCACTCCCTCACTATGTCACACAAATGGAACAAAGGAGCTCTTTCGAAGCTTAACATATTTCTACATGTCACATCGCATTACCAAATTTTACAATTGAGATACTCAATTGTTTGTCGATCTCTTTCATGCATTGGCCCATAGCTTATATGTGCTTTTATCCTCTTTTTAATAGCTTAAACAACTACAACACCCCTGATGGCTCCGATTTTTGCCATCTTCCACTGTGTTTAAACGTTGTTTTTGTTCAAGCAATTGCCAAATAAACTCTCAACTCTTGCCACTAATGACTAATAATTGCAAAGATATGCAAATACCTTCTTTGATTTATGTTGTGCAGGAAATCACAGCTTTTAAAGTGAAATAAGGAGTCATAATGAAGGATTTTGAGGAAGTACACATGGCCAAGTAATTGGAGAAGCGTTCTAGGGCGCCTACGAGCTTAACGACCACTGGTACGGGCGCAGTCCACCCGTATCGCCTGCCCGTACTATGTGGTGATGGCTTCGTCTTGTCAACTTTCATGAAGACGCCTATATATTTCGAGGCTCTAGCTGCCAGCCAGAGAGCCGCTATTCTCAGATTGCATCACAACACCCCAAATGAGATCCACACCATTGTTCATCACTTTCCCCATCCATCCATCCACTAGCCATAGCCATTGCTTTATACTTTAGATCTCCTTGTGATTTGGCGACCATTGTAAGAATATTTGATTTCAATCTAAGTATTTGTATGATGTTTTCTATCTCCGATCTATTTGTTATGAGTGAGCAGTCCTCACGGGCTGCGGGTTGGGGAGAACTCTCGCAGCAATTATATGCATCTAGATCGTGGGAGAATTGTATTTTGTTTGGAATTGGGATTTGTATATTTTTTTCTTCGTCTCTTGTCTCGATATGTGGACTTTGTAGGTACCCAAGACCCCATAGATTGATAAAGGCTTGAGGTGAGATACTTGGCTAGTGGTGATCTCATAGGAACCTCGGTGACAGAAAGGGTAGTACGATCTTCGCTTAGCGCCCCATTCAGGATCAACAACAACATCACCACTTAAAGCTTTGATTTGTGTTTTGCACTTAATAATCGTTTGTAACCCGTGGCTTCGGTGTACTCTCGGTTGGATTAAAAGTCTATTGCTATGACCGTTGCATCACGGGGGCTCTAGAATATTAGGATGTGTTGTCCACAATAGATTATCTCGATACAAACATTATACATGACTATGCTTATTATTATCTTTTATCCCATTTGATGTGCAGCTGCAGGTGGATCTTCAACCCTGGCCTATCTCCATCCATTGATTCAAACCCATTATAAAGTAAACTAGATTGGTCCGGTCAACTAAGGTAAAACGAACAAAGTCTTGTAGACGTGTCCTTTTTATTACCTTTTAGCAGTGCTTCTGAGGTTCGGTTCAACCTAGGTATTCTAGGGAAAAAGCTATGATACTACATCCTTGAATCCAGATCGAAGGTATCAACCCTTTTTCTGGTGCCGGTGAAGCAATTTCGCTATCCTAGTGAGGTCATTAGAGACCTTGTTTTTAGTTTTATTATTAGTTGTAGTTTAATTATTGTTATTAGTTTACTTTATTGTTATCTATTTGAAAACTCAAAAAATTAGTTACTTGTTATTTGTTTTCATTATTTAAAAATTACCAAAAAGATAAGAGCCATCGCTCAAAATAGATTAGGGGAGTATGCTACTCCCACTAATGATTTTATTCATGCACCCATCACTCAGCCCGCAGTTGATGCGGAAACATATGAGATAACGCCCAACCTTTTAAGTTTGGTTCAACAAAACCAATTTGGGGGTTCATCTGCTGAAGATTCGGGATTGCACTTAAATAATTTTACTGAAATTTGTGACATGATGCATATTAAGGATGTAGACCCAAATGTTGTTAATAAGCTAATATTGTTTCCTTTCTCTCTTAGAGGAAAGGCTAAGGATTGGTTGCTAGCTCTACCAAAGGGCACTATTAAATCTTGAGAGGAATGTACTAATTTTTTTATGACTAAAATTTCCCCCCAGCTAAGACTATGCAGCTAAGACTATGCAGCTAAGATCCAAGATTACAAGTTTTAGACAATAAGACCATGAGCCACTAGCGCTTGCATGGGAAAGGATGAAAAAAGGCGTAATGAACCGTCCTAATCATGGGATGGAAGAGTGGCTTATATTACATTTGTTTTATAATGGTCTTAACCCAATGTCTAAGTCTATGCTAGATACCGCAGCAGGAGGAACGATCATGGGAAAGCATGTGAGTGTTGTAAACAAGTTACTTGATGATATGCAAAATAACCATACCCAATGGCATGTGGAAAGAACCTCGAAGAGAATAAGTTCAATTACCGAGGTAAACAATGAGGAGCTTACATCTAAGGTAGATGAGTTGCTTAGCTTAGTAAAGGGTAAGGAAGATACCTAAGTTAATGCTATCACTACCGATGTTAATGATGTTAATTTTATAGCTCGCACTCCTTTTAATCCTGCATGGAAAAATAATTATGCTTCTAATGTTCAAAAATATCATGCTATCCTACAGGATCTCCTTATAGTAATTATGATAATACTAATGGAGCAAATCATGGCAATCTCCCGTCTGAGCAAACCGTTAGAACATTTATACAAGCTCAAACCGAGCAAAATAATATGCTTATTAAGATTACGGAGAACCATGAAAGTAGTATAGGAATATTATCTAACCAGGTCGTTGCAATTAGAAATGATGTGCAGGCTCTACAGGAAAGAACAAATACCGTGGAGGCTCAGCTAGGTAAAATAGTCGAGAGCCAAGCTCTCATACTAGTAAAGTTTGCCGAAAAACCCGAGCCAAATCCGGTAGAAGATCTCAAAATGATGAGGGTGGTAACCAATGATGAAAAACCTAAAGAGATGGATTATAGCAATGTGCCAACGCCGGAATATACAGTAGAAGATCTATTGAAGATGATCACCATTAAGAATCCAGGTATAGAACAAGGTAATGTGCTATGTACCAACAATTTATACAACAAGTAGCATCTAAGGTTCATGATTTAGAGATGGAGTATAAAAGACTAGCTGATAAGCTTCCAGCTAAGCTATAAGATATATTTGAGCCCACTATTAAAATTAAATTGGGAGTTAATGAGATATCTGCACTTTGTGATCTTGGTACAAGCGTCTCAACAATTTCCAAAAGCCTATTCGATAAGTTAAACTTGGGTCCATTTGTTACAACTGAGTTGAGAATCCATCTAGCCGATTCAACTTATAAATAAGCTGTTGGGATAAAAGAAAATATAGTTGTTGAAATTAAAGGTAGCCCCGCTCTTATGGATCTTGTTATTGTGGATATGCCTGAAGATTCCATATCACCTCTAATTCTAGGTAGGCCATTCCTAAGAACTATTAAAGCTTTGATTAATTTACATGAAGGGAATGTGAGAATAGGGCTACCATCTAGAGATCCTTTTGTAGTCCACTTCCCTAGGAAAAATAAGGCCAAGCCTAATGATGATGATGGTGTAATTACTTTAAAAGCAAACTACTTTGGAGTGGGCGTTCTGCTTCACAAACCTAAGTGATTTCCATCGAGGTTAAGCTAACTGACCTTAACTAGAAGCGCTTCATGGGAGGCAACCCATGTGAAATAAAATTTCTCTTTATATTTCCTATTATATTTTTATTGTGTTAGTTTTATTTTTGTTTTGTTTTGTTTAAAATAAAGAGTGTTCAAGAAGACCTATGGAGAAAGGAGAAGAAATAAGGTAATCCTCTATATTTTATTTTACTAACACATGGCCTAAGAAGTATTGCTGGATTATTACTTAGTATTTTTTCTGTTATCTAACCCTTTGATAAGATGTGCAAAGGCACACAGAGCTACTAATCAAATTCCTTGAGTTTTGTAGTTCACAGTGTTCTTAACGACCACTGGTACGGCCGGAGTGGACCATACCATGCACCCGTACCACCTCAACGCAAAGGAAGATAAAAAATTGATGTTTGCCGAAAGAAACAGTGTCGATAACGACCACTGGTATGACCGGACGTGCCCGTACCACGTGCCTGTACTGTACCCCCGAGCAAATATCAGATTTTACGCAAAAGTTACCGCAACGTTAACGACCAGCAGTACGGGGGCGTGTGACTGTACCACGCACCCATACCGAGTGCACCGCTTGGGAGAAGTCGTTGCCCCCAATGTAAACCACCTGGTATGGGCGGGCTCCGGCCATACCGCCCACCCGTACCATGTACGCGGCCGCCATAAGCACCCCGAGGAGGTAACCTAAAAATCACCAAATCATTTTTTCTCTTTATTCTTCCTCCAAACTTCAAACCACCTCCATTGGATCTTCACATTTACTCAATCTTTTTTCGATTCTTTGCACTCACTCTATCTAAGGTATGATTCTCCTCTGATCCCCAACTTATTCGTGCAAAAGTTTCACTCAATCATTCATCATTGTCAATCTAGACATAGGTCTTGTTATATTGATATTAAGTATGCCTAGCATTGTTTTTAGAGGAGTTTCTTTTGTAGTTTGTGTAGATAATCACTTATGCTATGTTTCTATTGGACCAAAAAATATTAGCAATCTTTATTTACTTTGTCTTGTTTTTATTTATTAGATGAACATGAGGAGTCATACACGTGAGATGGCTGCAGAATCCTCCGCACCACCCGTTGATACGTTAACCCCCGAGTCACTTGGCATCGAGTTCACCGAGGAGTTCCATCTGACCCATATCGATTATCTCAAGATTCGAGAGATCAAGTCGACCAAGTGGGCGTGTCCTTATATCCTGAACCAACTTGGCATTCGAGCTGATTTCGATTTACTTTGCAACAATGTTGGTTTGTACAATTTTTTCCTTCAGGATGTTGCAACATATCGCCACTTGATGCTTGAGTTCTTCAGCACCTTGACACACACGGTGGATCCTTATGGTTGTTCCAAGGAACAAAGGCCCGGAGTTGATCGAATTAAATTCTGCCTTATGAACTGCGAGTATACTTTGACACTCAGCCAATGGGCTCAATGCTTTGAGTTTGCCAACAACACCACCAATGTATGCGAAACTACCTTTGTTTTAGATCCTTCCCCTTCACAATATTTTAATTTGATGAGAATTCGTGGAAACACACAAAAGGGGAACCAAATTGATCATCCTACTATTCGATATTTATTCTATGTGATTGCTAACACATTGCAGGCACGTGGTGAGTTTACTAGAGTTAATGAGGAGGACATGTTGATCCTCGCAAAAGCTACCCTTATCAATTGTAACTTAATGCCAAATTTGGGCGCTCTTCTGGTGTTTTACCTTAAGTATCAGGCTCTTCAATCTCAACCCATATGTGGATGAGGAATTGTGACCGTTCTTGCATGCACATTTTGCATCAACCTAGGTAATATCCAACCATTGACTGGAGGTAACCGTCTCGGTCTTTCTACTCTAAGAGCATGTGATATGATTTCTAAAAATCATGGTAGATATTTCTTCAATATACCTAGAGCGGATCACTTGATCCCAGCTCCTTTGCCTAACGGTTTATTCTCTATCAAGGATGGACGTTTGCATTATAAACTTATAATGCGCAGGTCGAAGCTAATCTACCCCAACAAGAAATACATGTGGAAGGAGGAGAAGATGAAGAAGTGGAACAAGGAGAACCCGAACAAGATGTGCAGCCACCAAACTAATACACCACCTTTGAAGATATCTATGCACTCGAAGGAAATATTCAAAACATGAACAACCTCTCCATCAACCTTCGATATGCCACTGCAAGCCTCGCTACCCAGTTCCATGATTGGAGTAGCCAATGGAACGTGGGAGATTATCCACCACCACCATAATGAGCAACAAAAGGGATTGCAAAAGCTTAAGCTTGGGGATGTGTTCCCCCAAAAAAATTATTTGTGTAATAACGAGGTTGTACTCCAGCTCCTTGGGATCTTTGAAACACTCGTATTGTCTTGCTCCAACACTTTGCTTTATTTTTCCTTTGCTTTTTTTAGTTTGCTTTCGTTTTAGTTTATTTGTTTTCATTTGTTTTTCTTTTCTTAAACCCTTGTTTGGTCGCAAGTTCTTTTCTATTCTTTAAACCCCTATCCTCAAAGATACAAAAAGATTTTTCCGTTTATCCTTTTTTCGTAAACATGGATTCATAATTTGCATGTTTACTTTAATATCATTTCAAGAGTAATCGTGTTTGAGTTTTTAAGGAATACATCCCTATAAGGAAGAGGATCATGAAGTTACTTATGATAGGTATGTCCTATGCCTCCCACTTATGAAGTTTGAATTGTTTATCTTGGTCGGTTGATTTGCTAAGATGCCATGCTAGTGGAAAGTAATTTAATATGGTTAGAGTAAGGCTCTTTATTGGTATGATGATTAGTTGTTGAAGATCTTGCTTTAGTTCTTTTAGTTAACCAAGTCTTGCCTTGTAAATAATAATGCCAAACAAGTATAATAAGAAAAACTCTGAAATTTATGACTTGTTTGCTGAATGATTGTCTTGAGAGTATACCCTTGATGATACTTAACCCCATAGATATTTTGATAGTCTCGACGACACTCATGAAAAGAGTTGTTTGATTGCAATAAAGTCTAGTGGTAATTGTGATGCATGCCAAAGCTAACCTTGTGGATCAAACCGCGATACTAGCTCAAAAAAAGAAAGAGAAATAAGTGAGACAACTTTGTTCTATGTCTCTAATGCACACCTTTGGGATGCCAACAACTCCGCTAGCTTTTGAACGATCTATGGTACAACCCAGGATTTAGGCTATGAGTTGATGACATGAGTGGCATCCATGTCAATGTATGGGCAAAAGTATTGGTACTCTTAAAGGTTGTGCAAACACTTGCAAAAGAAACAATCAATGATCCTTGAAAACTAAAATAAAGAAAAAAGATATCTATGAGAATCCACATAACAAGTCCTTGGCATGGTCTCATTACTCCTTTATGAATTTTTCTTGAAAGACAATGATTGGATTAGAAGTGTTTTAGATAGACTTGATATATTGATGTGGGTGTAAATAAGACACTTCATTGTTATACTACTTGGGACATGAAACTCTCTTACTCAATTATGCTATTTTAAACATCCTAGTGTTCCTTGGCAAGCCGAGAGTTAATTAGAGGAATTGGATTGATTGCTACACTTCTAGTTACTTATACTTATATTAAACTTTACTTTGATTATCTTGACTTACCGAAGCTTTTATAGTATTATTTTCATCTCTCTAACTTTGATAAGCTTCGTAAATGAATGAAGTGTTGAGCACATACGACTACCGACTGTAAGTGAACTATTATTCTCGTTGTTTCAAGTTTAAACTCTGAATTCCTTATAGTTCTTTTGGTTCTTCTTGTTCGAGGACGATCAAGGTTTGAGCTTTGGGGAAGTTGATGGCTTTTACTTTTGTCACCTTCCACTGCGTTTAAACTTTGTTTTTGGTAAAGCATTTGCGAAAGAAACTCTCAACTCTTGCCACTAATGACTAATTATTGCAAAGATATGCAAATCCCTTCTTTGATTTATGTTGTGCAGGAAAGCACGGATTTTAAAGTGAACTAAGGAGTCATAATGAAGGGTTTTGAGGAAGTACACATGGCCAAGTAATTGGAGAAGCATTCCAGGGCGCCTGCGGGCTTAACGACCACTGGTACAGGCATGGTCCGCCCGCCCGTACCAGGTGCCGACGACTTCGTCTCGTCAAACCCTGCAACTTTCGTGAAGACGCCTATATGTTTCGAGGCTCCAGCCGTCGGCCAGAGCCACCATTCTCAAATTACATCACAACACCCCCAAAGGACATCAACACCATTGTTCATCACTTCCCCATCAATCTATCCACTAGCCAGAGCCATTGCTTTGTACTTTAGATCTCCTTGTGATTTGGTGACCATTGTAAGAATATTTAATTTCAACCTAAGTATTTGTATGATGTTTTATATCTCTAATCTGTTTGTTATGAGTGAGTAGTCCTCACGGGCTGCGGGTTAGGGAGAAATCCCGTAGCAATTATGTGCATATAGATCATAGGAGAATTGTATTTTGTTTGGAATTGTGATTTGCATATTTTGTTTCTTGGTCTCTTGTCTCATTCTTTGGACTTGTAGGTACCCAAGATTCCATAGATTGATAAAGGCTTGAGGTGATATACTTGGCTAGCGGTGATCTCATAGGAACCTCAGTGACAAAAAGGGTAGTACGGTCTTCGCTTAGCGCCCCATTCGGGATCAACAACAACATCACCACTTAAAGCTTTGATCTGTGTTTTGCACTTAATAATCGTTTGTAACCCATGGCTTCGGTGTACTCTCAGTGGATTAAAAGTCTATTTCTATGACCGCTGCATCACGGGGGCTCTAGAATATTAGGATGTGTTGCCCACAAGAGATTGTATCGATACAAACATTATACATGACCATGCTTATTATTTTTTTTTTATGCCATTTGATGTGCAGATGCAGGTGGATCTTCAACCCTGGCCTATCTCCATCCATTAATTCAAACCTGTTATAAAGTAAACTAGATTGGTCCAGTCAACTAAGGTAAAACAAACAAACAAAGTCTTGTAGACGTGTCCTTTTTTATTACCTTTTAGTAGTGCTTACCGAGGTTCGATTAAACCTAGGTATTCTATTGAATCATTTGGTTACATTCCTCTTGTTCAACCAAACATAGGAATAGACTCCAGGTGCAGAACGGTTCCATTATATTCCACCCCATCCCATTACCAAACACACCCTTAAGGGTTTGTAGGTGGGAGGGTGCGGTCGTTAGCATCAGAAAAGTTAGGCGCTAGTTGGGGACGGGGATGAGTGCGAGCTTAAAGAGATAGCCGGGGCGTCAGTGTACCGGTAGAGTACCTTAGGACAGTGAGAGGCAACAAGGCGAGGCGTCAACTTGCCAGTCGCAAACGGATACGTTGGTGTTTCAACAAGTGGTGGTTCCAGCGGCAGAATGACTTACTGAATCTAAGAAGTTCATAGTGGAGGTTATATCCATCTCTGGAGTTTGGGAAGGAGTGAACCAGGGGGGCTAGATTCCGACAGCCTCTTTAGAGAGCATTGGGCACGGTTGACTGCCAAATAGCCACCACTTATTATTCAAAAAGAAAAGTCTATGCGCTCTTGAAAGTGCATGTGCGCCCCCATGTGTGGTTTTGGTAATTAATGACAATATCTATGGACTAATGGTTGCATTGAGTTACACTTGTAGGAATTTTCTATTGGCATCACTTGAACCATGTGTTGGCTTCAAGGTTGAAAGGAGAAGAACAATAAGCAATGTCCAAGGGATTTGGGCCTTTTGGAATCATGTTGAAGAATTAAAGAAGTTTGAGAGTGTATTGAAGAAGAAGATGGAGTTCCTCATGTATATCGTCAAGACATCATCCTAATGGAGTTATAAGAAATGATGTGCAAGTTCAAGATGCGCCTTCTATAGGAGATCTTATGCTTGAATCTTGCCATCCTCGTCGATCAAGGTTTGATGAATATAAGGTCAAAGATGTGTCTTCCCCATGGTGTATGGGGGAGAAAGCCTCAAGTCTTCATCAAGCAAGCACGAGCAAGAGCAAGAGAAATCATGAAAAATGTTCCATCTTGAGGAGGACAAGATTGTCTACATGAAGCTCAAGTGGAATGCTCAAGGCAAAGGTATGGTCTTGATAGGTTTTCCCTTTTACTGGTCTCATGTTGGTAGTTGTGAGACCAGTTTTAGGATAGATAACCGTACTATCAAGAGGGGCTATCGAGTGAGTAACTCGATCATATCTTTCGGAGAGAGCTTAAACATTTGCATACTTAGCATCACCTTTCTTGGTTGTTATTTGTATCCCATCCATGTGTGGTTCTAGAGTTTGTGGTAATATTCATAATAAGCTCTAGTTCGTCAAAAACGGATTTCCCTTCTATACCATATTGCGTTTTTGATCTTGGAGGTTTTCCGTCTCCAAGGGAGGTGGGCATGTACTGTATAGGCTAAGGGAGGTGTGCCCTCCCTCTTAGGTAAGCCATGTGGGACTAAATATAAAGGAACACATCAGGAAAATCAAAACAAGCCAGCTAGGCCTGAACAAAACAATCGAACCAACACAACAACAGAAAAGGATCTAGCCGAGTGGGCCACTGCGCGCCCACCACGGTTCAACACAACAAGCACCGCGAACCCTGGCTCATGAGGCCAGGTGGGCCGCCAGTGCCCCCCGCGGCCCAGCACAACAAAGCTTCTGCCAATGCCCGGGCGGGCCGGCGCTCACCCGCAGCCTGGCTAGCACGTGGCCAGGCGGCAGGAGGCCAGCCTAGGTGGGCCTCCTTGGCCCAAGGCCCGTTGGCCATAGCGCCTGCCCCCGTGCGGCTGCTACCGGTTGCTGCCCCCATGCGTCGACTTTTATCCACCGCCCATGTGGGCATGTACTGTTTTTCCCTCTAATTTATTTTTACATTTTCTGCAGCATTTCTTCGTAGTCAAATCCCTTAAGCGTGTTTCCCTATGGTTCGGGAATGCTATAGACATGATCTATATCAATGATCAAGAGCGGGACTAGGATGCCCATGTTGACCCCTATGCACTCCACGAATCTCCATCGTGTTGAACCTGAAACGATATATCCAATTACCTTGTTCGCGATACAAGACTTGTTCAAGATTTGATCATCGGTATCATGATACCTTTGTTCAATATCATTTCCAACAAGTATTGTTTTACTTGTTCCCGTGAAGTACAACCCCCATGGCCTAGTCATGTGTTGCGCAACATGGATGTAATTCACCGAGTGGGCCTAGTTGTATCTTCTTGTCACATAGGACAACAATTCCCGATATTGAAGCATATTGTCTCTACATGCTCCTTTGAATACCCAACGTGTACCTTTATGGTCACCCTATCATGAGATGACGGTTGATACAGTCGAAGCATCCTCCGATACTAGTGATTGATATGATCTCATGGTCTAAGGATTAGGACAATCTGTTTCTGACAATTGCAACATGAACTAAGTGACATGATCGTGTTACAACAATCATTAGTGGGAAGTGTCCATCACATCATTCCAGATGACATGACTTCATTTACAGTGACTTCTGTTTAGCCCATGATCAGGAAACCTTGATCATCGTCTGCCCAATGAACTAGTTGAATAGAGGTACTAGGGACCTAGTGTTTGTTTGTATACCACACCTATATCAATGTTTCCATTGATACATTTATAGCATGATATAAAACTATTATGAACTAATGAGATATGGAAATAAAACCCTTTTATTATTTACCTCTAGGGCATATCTCCTTCAAGTATTTCTTTTATGTTCGCCGCAATGCCACTGATAATCTTGTTCATGATGTTGGTGGCGCCATTTTCTCTATTCGTTTTGAGGTTGATTATTTCGACTTCAAAATTTTGGATTCTGTCCAAGGGTGTAAAACAAAATGGTTTTACATCAAGGACCAGAAAATCAAGGGCCAGACCTCCGGGTTGGCCCCTTTTGACCCTAAAAAGACCTACCGAAGGCTTGATTCATGGGACCAGTGCCCAATTCCTGAAGAAATGATGGAGATCAAACCCTTGCTAACACGGATAGAGAAGTTGTGTACTGAGATTGGCAAGGACCTGTCGGGATTACAGATACTGGCATACTTTCTTCGGGTGCGTATTCAGCCTCTTCAGGCAAGGTTATCTGGTATGTGGGCTTACACCGGCAAGAAGGATCCTATGAGGATTTCACTAGATGACCTCACTCTCAAGATGTATGATAAGAGGGTTCGCTCCTTCACCACGCTGACCAAGAAAAGCCCAGTTCCTTCATATTGTAGTGTAGCGCCCTTTGGCAAGAAGAATCATCTCCCAAACATGAGTTTCCGTTGATTTCCCCTTTGTTTTTCATGCCATCGTACTTTGTAGCTTATATATTTCTCCCCTTTGATGGTGTAGGATTATGATAACCTCTCTACATTTCATCCTCTTCCTGAAAGTGACGAGTTTCCAGCCAGTGCCTCTCTATCTGAAGATTTCACTGGGGCTTGGACTGCTGATGATGAAGAAATGGAGACATCTATCGCTGAATCTTCTTTGCGTACCCAGTTTGTTGCTTTGGCTTGGTCTGAAGATTTTTGAAGGGTTCCCGCTGGTGAAAAAAGGAAGCGTGCTAAGGCTATGGAAACAGTTGAAGACTCGGATGATTCCACTGGCTCAAAGCCGTTGCGCGTTGTTCCTGTTTCGTCGGCTCCACCGCAAATGAATCTCTTCCAGATGACGTAGAATGTTTCCTCATGAGTATTGTTTGTTTCTCTCCTGGCTTTTGCTGGTGGTGGTTTCCCAGAGTTTTTACTTTGCTTTTGTAGTGATGATGAAGAAGAAGACCCTCCTGTGTCCCCCTTGGTACTTCTGTTGCTCCTCCTCCGGTCAAGTCACCTGAGCCATCACCGGATCCAAAGAAAACGCATGCATCTCCTGCGAGGAAGACGATCCTAAAAGATATTGCCACTTCGCTGAAACCTATGCCACAGAAAAGAAGAAAACTTGTGGACAAAGGTGTAGCGATATCCGAAAATCCCGCCAAGGTTGACATGCAGGATGTGAGTACTTTTTCGGATGTTGTTCTCATGGCTTATCCTTGTTCTTAATTTTTTAACTTCCTGCTCTCTATATTTACATCCACTGATGCGTGAGATGGTTGATATGGGCTCTCACTTTATCAAGATCCACAAAGAAGCTGAGGAATCCAAAGGTTTGTTTCCTTCATCCATTAAAAGAAATTTGCGCCATTCACTTCTATTGATTTTATGCCCCCTTCTGAATGTTCAGCCACTGCCAAAGAGTCTGGGGCTATCCGGGCCAAGGCAATAAAGCGTGCCAATGATTTGGAGGCCAAACTGCAGGTCGCTCAGAAAGCTCTGGAGGAGGCAAAGAAGAAGGCCAAGGCTGACACCAAAGAGAGGGAGAAACAAATAGTTGCTCTTGCCGAACAAGATGAAAATCTCTGGAAGCGATTGGAAACCCTCAACACTTGTTTGACTCGTAAGTTTCATGTCTTCAAAAGATAATTTGTATTTTTTCTATGATATTTTCCTTTGGTTCTTGGTCTTTTATTATAATTCTCTGTATCGCAGAGCTCACTGGTCAATCTCTGGTGCTGGACGAGGACAAGAGGGTTGATGTCTGCAAGTGCACAGATCGTTTGTAGCTAGTTTCGAAGTATAGATATCGATCCCACGGGGAGCCCAAAGTTAAATGTTTATGGGTGAAGTCTCTGTCACACCCGAAGTTGTCACATGTCTTCGAGTGAATTGACTGCAAGTGTTGAAATAAGAATGGGGTTTTGCTTAAATGAGATGTATTTAAATAGAACTAAAATGTAAACTTTAGAAATATAAAGCATAAAAGTAAAGAACGACTTGATTGTTTGTTTTTTCCTGCAGATGGCAAAAGAAGGCGTGGGGAGATTCAGTTCATGGTGATAGTGACTGTGCCAGGTGGACGAATGATAAATGTAACAATTATAATGTTATAAATATATGTGTAGGCGAGCAACCCATAATTAGCCGGAACTCCTCTTGCTAGATTTCATCCCAACTTCAATAATCCTACTAGCCCGTTACCAAAACCATGGTCAGACACTAGACGATTAAGACCCTTCAGGTCGCTTAGAGATTAAGCTCCTTGGATCGGACTAATGCAATAAGCACAGTGGTTCCTCGTTATCCTCGAGTCTACTAGTTTTCCATTGATATCCCCGTGTCACCCGGGGGTCGCTGGTCCACTAGCGAACAAGATTTTATCTATGTAGAACAAAGCATCATGTTGTATGGGCCCTTAATTGGACAACAAGCATTAGGCATTCCACAGATAGTCAAGCACACATAATATAGTAATTAGAATCGATCACAAACTAATGGAAAATATATGAAGGCACATCACATCTCACCATTCCCCTACATCTCCCACGCCCAAGGGAATTACTCACACATGAGATAAATACGTATCATCAATATAATCAAATAAAGGGAATTCGTCTTTGTATTACCGTGGAGATCCACAATAAGAACATAAAAATATCCAACACAATTCAAGATGGGAAGAAGCAATCTCAAAGCCTAGTCTTGCAATGTGGAGATCCCCCTCTCTCTCTAGTACAAGTAGTGGTTATGTGGGTGTATTGGCTAGAAGGGCAAAGATCGTGGAGCGAGATGAAGAACATCTTCCCCTTCTTCTCTGGATCTCTTCTTTCTTCCTTTTGGATGGTATGGCAGCAGCTGCTTTGTGTTTTCCACCTTGGTCCCTTCATGGAAGTTGTCCCTTTTGACAAGACAGAGGTGGCGGCAACTATACAGTGGGAACTATACGGCCGGAAACTATTCTCGCCATATAGTTGATTGTTAAAGCCTCTATGTGCTCCCCCCGAGTGCTTCCAAAGAGAGACTTGCTTGTTTTCTCCAGAATATTGTGTTTCTCTAGTTAAAACCTTTTGTTGATGTTCAGAACCTGAAACACATTAAAAACCAAGTTTTCTTTGCTACCAAAGTATTAGCGTTAGGTAAAGCCAGAAAACGATCAAAGCCGGGAGAAAACCATCAATAAAAGCCATCAAAAATGTGTCGAATCTCACAGCTATCAACTCCCCCAAGCTTAGATGTTGCTCTCCCTCGAGTGACAACTAAATAAGGAAGAATAGCAGAGATTCGAGATTGAAAATAAAGGAACTCACAAGTTTGAATCGGTGTCAAATTCTTTTCTTCACAATCCCTGCAATCTTAAATATGATCATACAAGTATTCACAAGATTGCACTGAGTCCACTTCCTAACCACGTATTTCTTGTTAGCAAATGAATCATATGCCCAAGAAAGTGTCAAAAGTTTAGCTAGGAAAGTGAGACAAATTCTTTTGGTTCCTCTCTTTGTTGAGAGATGAAAACTTTCTATTCTTGTTTGTTTAACCAATTAAGAGTACTCAAGTTGGTATCAAAACATTTAATTTAAGAACAACTCATCTACTCCCATGTCAAAATTTCAAGACTCTCAAAGCACCTTTTTCCTTTCTTTTACCTTTCAAAAATTTAGCTCCTTCATAGAGAAATCATGCCACTGTTTTTATCATGTTTAATTGGGGTTGTGTTGTGCACTTGTGACCATGCCAATAAATAATTGTTGAGCAATAATGGTCCAGAGGAGTACTACAACTTCACTCGGAACGTGAAACCATGAGGAGACTAAATAATTTACCGGTCATAGCATTGCTGCTACAGACGTTTACATAACTCAATAGCCGAAATCAAGTGGTTTCCCACATTTTGATCGTTCGTTAGCCAGCGGAGTTAATAGTTCCCCATGGAGCACAACAGAGCTGTAATGGCACGCATAAAGCAATATCTTACGGTAATTATTAGAAAAAGTAGTGGCATAATCTCTACTACTTCGAAGCATCCATTTTATCAAACAATTTCAATCAAAGGTACTATCGAGCCTATTTATATTAAGCTCAGATGGGATGGAGTAGTGCTAAAATTAAATTTTTTGGGCTAAACATGGACTCGAGTCATCTTTCAGATGTTTTTTCTTGTTGTAAAAATGTAGGAAGTATTTTTAACCAAGTTCATTGCTCATTGTTTCAAGGCTAAAAAGAAGACATTAGCAAAGGAATAAAATTGCTAGGATAACAAGATAAGTGGGGAGTGACTCTAGTGCAAGCGAGTAAATAATTGTAGGATCAATTTAAGGTTGTAGAAAGGATGATGAAAGGAAAGTGATACCTTTTCTTGCTTGCTTCATTCTCGTATTTGAGTCGAACCCTGATACATTGCAAATGTATCTATAATTTTTGATGTTCCATGCTTGGTTTTATCTACTTTCTTGTGTTTTGTTCCAACTTTGGAGTACATTTCATATGATTTCTTGGACTACCCTATTAACAAGAGCCACAGCGCCAGCTGCCTGTTTTCTGCTGTTTTTGGTTCCAGGAAGTCAGAAAATGAATATTCTCGGAATTGGACGGGACAAAAGCCAAAGTTGATATTTTACCGGAAGACTCAGGCAGCCAGAATACGAGATGGAGAGGGGCCACAGGGTGGCCACACCACCCCATGGCGCGGGTCCCCCTGGCCGCGCCAGGGCATGGTGTGGGCCCCCTGGCTGTCCACCGACCTTGCCTCCTTCGCCTATATATTCCTCCCGAGGCAAAAACCCTAATGAGTCAATCAGAAATCCACGAAAAGTTCCGCAGCACCGCCGCCACCGAAGGGGAGATTCGGGGGACATAAAGTCTTTGTTCTGGCACCCTGTCGGGACAGAGAAGTGCCCCCGGAGCCATCTCCATCGATCCCCACCACCATCTCCATCACCATTGCTGATTCCCATGATGAGGAGGGAGTAGTTCTCTCTCGAGGCTGAGGGTTCTACTGGTAGCTATGTGTTCATATCTCTCTCTATGCATGATCTTATTGAGATCATGAGCTTGTAATCTATAGATCTACCTTGCTACTCAAGTGCTTTAATAGATCTTTGCTCACCCCATGTGTGTGAAAGTGACAGCGTGCACACCATGGTGGCACTTAGGCTAGAGATTACAAATACTTGTTATGAGTTATATTTGGAGTTGGATGTCTTTATGAAATTGTGGTGTTTGTTGGAACCATCTAGTGCTCAAGGTGACAGTGTGGGGTTTTCTAGATGGTAAAGGCTTACTTTGAGGTGTGTTGTTATAGCCCTACCATGGATTAGAGTGTCCAACCGGAGAGTAGTTAAGAGTAGTATCATAAAGAGAAGATATTTATATGAGAGTGTTCACTAGTGAAAGTATGATCCCTAGGCCTTGTTTCTAAGCATTGAAACACCGTTTGCTACTAGATCTGTTACATGTGTGCTTGCTTCCATCTTTATTTTAGTTTTCCTTTAGTCTTTTCTACGCCATCAAGCTATTTGCTATCACTGTTACCACTTATAATTATCCATACCACTTGTATTTCACTATCTCTTCGCCGAACTAGTGCACCTATACACCTGACAAGTGTATTGGGTGTGTTGGGGACACAAGAGACTGCTTGTATCTTGATTGTAGGATTGATTGAGAGGGAATACCTTTAACCACTTCCTCCCTGAGTTCGATAAACATTGGGTGATCCACTTAAGGAAAAACTTGCTGCTGTTCTACAAACCTATGCACTTGGAGGCCCAACAACTGTCTACAAGAATAGAAGTGCGTAGACATCAAGCTATTTTCTAGCGCCGTTGCCGGGGAGGTAAGGTAAAAGGTATTCACACCGGAGGATTAAAGAAGAAGAACCTCCCACGGCAAATGCCTATTTTCTGGCGCTGTTGCCGGGGAGATAAGGTAAAAGGTACTCACGTCCTCCGGTGTGAGTGCTCGGAGTTATTTCCTTTAGATTCTGCAATTTTTTCTTTTTGTTTCTTGTTTTCACTAGTTAGGATTAATGGAAAACAACAGCAAAAATAGAGAGCTTTATAGTATTTATCTTGAGTTAGGACATGAAGTGTTTGAAGAGAAAATTAAAAAACCTATGGAACTTTATTTGCGTGCTAATAACAATGTTATTAGTATGAATTCTTTGGACACCATTATTGCTAATGCTATGGAAAAGTCTAAGCTTGGGGAAGCTAGTTTTTATGAAAATGGTCTTTTTAGTTCCCCAGCTTTGGAAGATAGCTATTCTATTGCTTATGATAATACAAAACCTCCAATATATGATGATTAAAATGATGATTATGGTATTATCAATCCACCTACAATTGAGGAGGAAATTAATTATGATTACAATATGCCTCCTATATTTGATGATTATGGTGATGAAAATAATAATGATAGCTATTTTGTTGAATTTGTTCCCACTATAATTAATAAGAATGACTATGTTTATGTGGGGAGTATTAATTATTTTAGTAATATGGCTCATGATAAGAATGTTTCTTGTGATAGTTATATTGTTACTTTTATTCATGATGCTATTAAAAGTTATTATGAGAGAGGTAAACATGGTTTTATGCATCTCAAAAATATTAAGTTTCCCCTCTTTATGTTCAAAATTTTGAAGTTGCACTTGTTTTGCTTTCCTATGCTTGTTGCTTTGTTCTTTCATGACTTGTTTCTTTACAAGATTCCTATGCATAGGAAGTGGGTTAGATTTAAATGTGCTTTGAATGTGCTTCTTGATGCTCTCTTTTACTTCAATTCATATTTCTTACGTGAGCATCTTCTCAAATTATCATGCCCAACTTAAAGGCGTTAAAGAAAAGTACTTATTGGGAGATAAACCAAAAGTTTTAGATGAGTCTTGGAAGTTATTACCTCAGTAATAACCGCTCTTTATCCTTTTTATTTGCTTTTTGTGCCAAGACTAACCTCTAATAAGGGAGAAGTAATGATTGGGAAAGTTGTTGTCCCGAAACAGATTTTTGCGCTTCACCGTAAAAATTCGTGTAAAATCTTTGTATGTCCTTTTGAGGCGTGAATTTTTGTGCTTCTGACCCAGGTTGTTATCTCACTTTAGTTAGTTCAACACGTTTTGATTTGAGTAACAGAAGGTCTTCGAAAAAAATTCGTCTTTACCTGCTGGTCTGTTTTGACAGATTTCTGCCATTATTTGCATTTGCTTTTGTTGGTTCCTTTTTGAGTTATTTTGGGGAATTGAGCTTTTTGAGGGAAGTGCTACAGTAGCTAGTGTTTTAATGGAAGTTTATTGGTGTTAGAACTAAATCTTAAGACCTTATCTTGAGTGCACTAATGTTGCTAATAAAGATTGTGTGAAGTTTTGTATGAAGAAAAATTTCAGGTGTATGGAAGGAATGAGTAATAAGATGAAAGATGGACTAAAGCTCAATCTTGGAAATGCCACGCGTGTCACCCCAAGAAATATCCAAGAAGTACAAGCGTCAAAGCTTGGGGATGCCCAAGGCATCCCCCTCTTCATCAATAAAAACCCAGGTTTCTTCCAAACGCTTCATTTTTATTGTTTCATGCATAGTTGTGTTGTTCTTGGAGCGTCTTCTTTTTCGTTTTCGTTTTGGTTTTTCGTTTGATTGATTTTCTTAGTTTGCTGAATAAATTGGTTGGACCCCCTCTTTCATACATTGGTTTGCAAATTGTTTGGTTTGGTTTGGAAAAGAGTAGGAAAGTTCATGCTTAGGTGGTAAAAAGAGCTTGTTTTTGACTGTGGCCTATGCTTTGTCATGCCATGCTTGATATTGTTTTGGCTTTATGCTTAGTATTCTTTGCTGTAGCATGACTTGTTATAAACAATTGAGATTGCTTAATGTGCCTTGGATGAATCATGCGTTGTTTTAGCAAATTAAAGCATAGTATAGTGGTATTCTCCTTTGATACTTTATTTGGTTTGACTTGGCGCATGCTCACACCATGTTATGACTATCTCAAGTCGCCATAGCCTTTATGATCCTTTAGTTTCAACTTGTAGTATCACTTTATGCTTTGATCAATGATGTTTTGTCGCTCTGCATGATTATGGCCATTATTGCTCTCTTAGTTTGTCACTCCCAGTCTTTTGCTAGCCTCCACAACAAAGTATGAGTTCCACTCATGCATCCAACTCCTTAAACTAAGTTATTACAAAGAGTCCACCATACCTACCTACTAGCTTATGCTATTCCAAGTATATTCATGCTTTTGTTTACCTTCCGAATTAAACTTGTTATGAGAAAACTAGTGATTAAAGCTCTCACGAACTTGATGGCACACTTTACTTTTCTTGCCCTTAATAAACTTGAACCATTTTGTCATCTATGTTGTATATGATTGCACTTATTTGTTGGGAATTAGCAGAACCATGCTGTCATGGGGAACGCTTTCAACATTGCACTTGGTACTTGTACCTAGTTGATATCATGCTCTTTTGTATATGGATGTCGTCGGTGTGAAATGAAAGGGGAGCTTGTAAGTCCATGGAGTTATGTATATGTGTTAGAGAAACGCCTGGGCCGCTAGTCTAATCCATGCTGACATGGTGGAAACCTGCAGTGTAACCATAATGAGCTGTCTATGAAGCATTCTTCTTATAAAAAAGAGTCCTATATTGAGAAAAAAAGAGAAAAGAAAAAAAGATATATGAAAAGAGGAAAGAGAGAAAAAAGCACCATATTCCCATGGTAAATAAGAAGATTGCTGAGATGCTCGTTGTCTACTTGCCTTGTCATTTTGATATGGGGATTCTTCCGTATCATCGGGCAAGGGGTACCCCGTTGGCGGTTCTCTATGATACACATGTACTTACGATGACAAGAACTTACTGGTGACTAAACTTGAGTAGCATGAGGAGCGGCCCTCGTATACAAGGGACATGAGATTTCTAACTTATACTTTGTCAAGCATGTACACCATAGTTTGTTCACTTTAACCTTAATCACTTCAAGATGCTTATGATAGGGGCAATGAGAGCTGAAAGCTAGTAAGTACCATAATTTTTGGAAGCTCTTTATGAGACTTGAATCCCTACTTCCTTCTATGAAGTCCTTTCTTTTACTTTCATGTTGAGTCTCCACCTTCTATCTTTATGCACCTACTTTGAGAGCATAGTGGCCATTCTTAGTTCTATGTGCATTGTCCCAAGACTTGTTGATTGATGCATACCTTGATATTGCTTATTTTAAACTATTTGTATCTAGTCACTCTTATGAACTTTGAAGGTGTCCTATGCATTTATATTTGCTACTCTATGAGGGACAAGCTGAATACTATTATGCTATATTTTTTTATGTGAAACAAACAAACGTCTTGCAAAGCATTGCTATTCATGAACCTTTTGTTTGTGCCTGTTCATGTTGCATCTTAGTTGCTTTGTCTTATTGTTAGAACTTTGTCTTTCATGTTATGATTGAACTACTATGATAATGTTTTACAAATACTTTGATCAAGTTTATGATGGTGCATGTCACCTCAAAAATTATTCTTTCTTTTTATCACTTACCTACTCGAGGACGAGCAGGAGTTAAGCTTGGGGATGTTGATACATTGCAAATGTATCTATAATTTTTGATGTTCCATGCTTGGTTTTATCTACTTTCTTGTGTTTTGTTCCAACTTTGGAGTACTTTTCATATGATTTCTTGGACTAACCTACTAACAAGAGCCACAGTGCCAGCTGCCTGTTTTCTGTTGTTTTTGGTTCCAGGAAGTCAGAAAATGAATATTCTCGGAATTGGACGGGACAAAAGCCAAAGTTGATATTTTACCGGAAGACTCACGGAGCCAGAATACGAGATGGAGAGAGGCCACAGGGTGGCCACACCACCCCATGGCGTGGGGCCCCCTGGCTGCGCCAGGGCATGGTGTGGTCCCCCTGGCTGTCCACCGACCTTGCCTCCTTCGCCTATATATTCCTCCCGAGGCAAAAACCCTAATGAGTCAATCAGAAATCCACGAAAAGTTCTGCAGCACCGCCGCCACCGAAGGGGAGATTCGGGGGACATAAAGTCTCTGTTCCGGCACCCTGCCGGGACAGGGAAGTGCCCCCGGAGCCATCTCCATCGATCTCCACCACCATCTCCATCACCATTGCTGATTCCCATGATGAGGAGGGAGTAGTTCTCTCTCGAGGCTGAGGGTTCTAATGGTAGCTATGTGTTCATATCTCTCTCTATGCATGATCTTATTGAGATCATGAGCTTGTAATCTATAGATCTACCTTGCTACTCAAGTGCTTTAATAGATCTCTGCTCTCCCCATGTGTGTGAAAGTGACAGCGTGCACACCATGGTGGCACTTAGGCTAGAGATTACAAATACTTGTTATGAGTTATATTTGGAGTTGGATGTCTTTATGAAATTGTGGTGTTTGTTGGAACCATCTAGTGCTCAAGATGACAGTGTGGGGTTTTATAGATGGGAAAGGCTTACTTTGAGGTGTGCTGTTATAGCCCTACCATGGATTAGAGTGTCCAACTGGAGAGTAGTTAAGAGTAGTATCATAAAGAGAAGATATTTATATGAGAGTGTTCACTACTAAAAGTATGATCCCTAGGCCTTGTTTCTAAGCATTGAAACACCGTTTGCTACTAGATCTGTTACATTTGTGCTTGCTTCCATCTTTATTTTAGTTTGCCTTTAGTCTTTTCCACGCCATCAAGCTATTTGCTATCACCGTTACCATTTATAATTATCCATACCCCTTGTATTTCACTATCTCTTCGCCGAACTAGTGCACCTATACACCTGACACGTGTATTGGGTGTGTTGGGGACACAAGAGACTTCTTGTATCTTAATTGCAGGATTGCTTGAGAGGGAATACCTTTGACCACTTCCTCCCTGAGTTCGATAAACCTTGGGTGATCCACTTAAGGGAAAATTTGTTGCTGTTCTACAAACCTCTGCACTTGGACGCCCAACAACTGTCTACATGAATAGAAGTGCATAGACATCAATCTATTTTCTGGCGCCGTTGCCGGGGAGGTAAGGTCAAAGGTATTCACACCAGAGGATTAAAGAAGAAGAACCTCCCACGGCAAACGCCTATTTTCTGGCGCTGTTGCCGGGGAGGTAAGGTAAAAGGTACTCACGTCCTCCGGTGTGAGTGCTCGGAGTTATTTCCTTTAGATTCTGCAATTTTTTCTTTTTGTTTCTTGTTTTCATTAGTTAGGCTTAATGGAAAACAACAACAAAAATAGAGAGCTTTATAGTATTTATCTTGAGTTAGGACATGAAGTGTTTGAAGAGAAAATTAAAAAACCTATGGAACTTTATTTGCGTGCTAATAACAATGTTATTAGTATGAATTCTTTGGACACCATTATTGCTAATGCTATGGAAAAGTCTAAGCTTGGGGAAGCTAGTTTTTATGAAAATGGTCTTTTTAGTTCCCCAGCTTTGGAAGATTGCTACTATTGAGGAGTAAATTAATTATGATTACAATATGCCTCCTATATTTGATGATTATGGTGATGAAAATAATAAGAATAGCTATTTTGTTGAATTTTTTCCCACTATAATTAATAAGAATGACTATGTTTATGTGGGGAGTATTAATTCTTTTATGCATATGGCTCATGATAAGAATGTTTCTTGTGATAGTTATATTGTTACTTTTATTCATGATGCTACTGAATGTTATTATGAGAGAGGGAAACATGGTTTTATGCATCTCAAAAATATTAAGTTTCCCCTCTTTATGTTGAAAATTTTGAAGTTGCACTTGTTTTGCTTTCCTATGCTTGTTGCTTTGTTATTTCATGACTTGTTTCTTTACAAGATTCCTATGCATAGGAAGTGCGTTAGACTTAAATGTGCTTTCAATTTGCTTCTTGATGCTCTCTTTTACTTCAATTCATATTTCTTACGTGAGCATCTTCTCAAATTATCATGCCCAACTTAAAGGCGTTAAAGAAAAGTACTTATTGGGAGATAAACCAAAAGTTTTAGATGAGTCTTGGAAGTTATTACCTCAGTAATAACCGCTCCTTATCCTTTTTATTTGCTTTTTGTGCCAAGAGTAACCTCTAATGAGAGAGAAATAATGATTGGAAAAGTTGCTGTCTCGAAACAGATTTTTGCGCTTCACCGTAAAAATTCGTGTAAAATCTCTATACGTCCTTTTGAGGCGTGAAGTTTTGTGCTTCTGACCCAGGTTGTTATATAACTTTAGTTAGTTCAACACTTTTTGATTTGAGCAACAGAAGGTCTTTGAAAAAAATCGTCTTTACCTGCTGGTCTGTTTTGAAGATTTCAGCCATTATTTGCATTTGCTTATTGTTGGTTCCTTTTTGAGTTCTTTTGGGGAATTGAGCTTTTTGAGGGAAGTGCTACAGTAGCTAGTGTTTTAATGTAAGTTTATTGGTGTTAGAACTAAACCTTAAGACCTATTATCTTGAGTGCACTAATGTTGCTAATAAAGATTGTATGAAGAAAAATTTCAGGTGTATGGAAGGAATGAGTAACGAGATGAAGGATGGACTAAAGCTCAATCTTGGGGATGCCACGCGTGTCACCCCAAGAAATATCCAAGAAGTACACGCGTCAAAGCTTGGGGATGCCCAAGGCATCCCCCTATTCATCAATAAAAATCCCAGGTTTCTTCCAAACACTTCATTTTTATTGTTTCATGCATAGTTGTGTTGTTCTTGGAGCGTCTTCTTTTTCGTTTTCGTTTTGGTTTTTCGTTTGCTTGGTTTTCTTAGTTTGCTTAATAAATTGGTTGGACCCCCTCTTTCATACATTGGTTTGCAAATAGTTTGGTTTGGTTTGGAAAAGAGTAGGAAAGTTCATGCTTAGGTGGTAAAAAGAGCTTGTTTTTGACTGTGGCCTATGCTTTGTCATGCCATGCTTGATATTGTTTTGGCTTTATGCTTAGTATTCTTTGATGTAGCATGACTTGTTATAAACAATTGAGATTGCTTAATGTGCCTTGGATGAATCATGCGTTGTTTTAGCAAATTAAAGCATAGTATAGTGGTATTCTCCTTTGATACTTTATTTGGGTTGACTTGGCGCATGCTCACACCATGTTATGACTATCTCAAGTCGCCATAGCCTTTATGATCCTTTAGTTTTCAACTTGTAGTATCACTTTATGCTTTGATCAATGATGTTTTGTCGCTCTGCATGATTATGTCCATTATTGCTCTCTTAGTTTGTCGCTCCCGGAGAGTAGTTAAGAGTAGTATCATAAAGAGAAGATATTTATATGAGAGTGTTCACTAGTGAAAGTATGATCCATAGGCCTTGTTTCTAAGCATTGAAACACCGTTTGCTACTAGATCTGTTACATGTGTGCTTGCTTCCATCTTTATTTTAGTTTGCCTTTAGTCTTTTCCACGCCATCAAGCTATTTCCTATCACCGTTACCACTTATAATTATCCATACCACTTGTATTTCACTATCTCTTCGCCGAACTAGTGCACCTATACACCTGACAAGTGTATTGGGTTTGTTGGGGACACAAGAGACTTCTTGTATCTTGATTGCAGGATTGCTTGCGAGGGAATACCTTTGACCACTTCCTCCCTGAGTTCGATAAACCTTGGGTGATCCACTTAAGGGAAAACTTGCTGTTGTTCTACAAACCTCTGCACTTGGAGGCCCAACAACTGTCTACAAGAATAGAAGTGCGTAGACATCAAACCCCCTCCATGTTTCCCTATTGCCAGGTCACTAGAAACTAAGCAATCTCCGAGAGAAACAAAGAATCGAACTTGCAAATAAAGTTACAACTATTTTTTTTGTATTTTTGGTTTAGACATGCAAAGCTGAAAATAAACATGAAAATTTGAAGAAATAAAATAAATCAAAAGAAGAAATAAAAATAAGAATGCAAAGTTTGGAGGTTTTCAAACCTCCCCCAAGCTTAGGCTATTGCCAGGCTCAGTTGTTGCCGTCATTTGGCGGATGGTGCACATACTGCTGGTAGTAGTCGGGGAAGTGGGTCATGAAGTGATTGAAGTTGTGAGTCAAAGTATTCACATCTTCATTCACTTCCTGAAGAGTGTGGTCGGATACGATCCGCCATTGGCCGTAGCCGGCATTGGCGATGAATTCGACTCGCCGATCCCCATAGTGCTTGCCAGTGATGCGAGTGTTGTTGTAGCGCATGTCGCGCTGTCGCCCGCTATCGTGGGCGCTGGTGCAGCGTCTTCCTCTCGACTCGTCGTTGGAGTCCTGGTTGGGATCCTCTTCCGCGTACCTCTTAGCGATTCGAGGAGGTTGGGGATGTTGTCGAGCGTCCGGTAGACCCTCTTGATCTTGGCAACTAGGGGTTCGTACCGGCACGCGTTTTTGAAGCAGTGTATTGCCGTGTCCGGGTGGATGCCGGAGGCATTCTTCCATAGTTCCTGCCACCTCTGGATCTAGTGGCGGGTTGACTCGCGTTGTCCCTGGATGCATCGCTCCAGGTCCTCGATGGTGGTGGCGTAGGTGTAGGAGCCCTCAAAGTGCCTGAAGAAGGCATCCCGCATCTCTTCCCACAAGTCGATGCTGTCGACGGGAAGGGTGTCGATCCATTGCCAGGTCGCACCCTCCATCATCAGGGGGAGGTACCGAGCGGCTAGCAGGTCGTTGTGGCCGGCGATTCCCATCGCCATGAGGTATGTGTCCAGCCACACCGCTGGGTCGTACATTGGGTCGTACTTTTCGATCTCCTTGGGCTCCTTGAAGTTAGCGGGGTACTTCTCGCCTCCGATCATAGGTCCAAAGCACTAGGGACCGACTCGGCTGAGCGAGCCCCTAGGTTTGGGGTCGCCGCAGTTGGTGAGGGTGTGCCTCAGGTCGTTGGGTTGGCGCGCCCGCCAAGCCTGGTTGTTGACGATGTTTGTTCGGGCATCGATGGGTTGCCCGTTGGCGGCGACCGTGTTATTTACCGGACGCGGCTCGTTGGTGGAGAGCGCAGGGTTGGCGGTCCGTGGCTGATGCGCCAGGGGCTAGGGTGATGGGCAGGTTACGGTATTGGCGACGGTTGGAGGGCCGCTTGAGGCTGCCTTGCTTGCTGATGAGCGGGAATACATCCGCCCCCGCGGGTCAACCCCCGCGGCTTGCTGCTCGACTGCCCTAGCGAGTAGGGCCTTGGCGTACTAGATCTGTAGTGGGCCCTCTCCTTGGACGTCGAGGTGGGTGACTGCGGCGTCAGCCGCGATGACATTGTCCATTGGGGTGGAGTAGAGCGGGAGCCCGTTGGCGTCCCGGGCCTATGGCGAGATTATGATTCGCGGCTGGTCTGGTGGGGGCGCGCGACCAATTGGTGGTGGTGGGGCCCCAGTCGCCGGTGCACCGGGTGGTGGTTGATTGCTGCCACCTGGTGGCGCGTTCTCGCAGTATTCGTGCTTAGCCGCGTGCGGGGGGTCGCTTTCATTGTTGAAGTTCAGGACGCAACCCTAGACGTTGGAGTTCAGGTGGGTACTGATGCGGCGCTGGTGGTAGAGTGACAGCTCATGCGCCGTTGCTCGCTCGAGGCGGAATTTCTCGTGCTCGGCTAGCTCCTTGCGTTGCGCCTCCTCCAGTCGAAGGCGAGCTTCCTCCACCTCCGTCGCCATGGCAGTTGGAGGGATCGGTGTAGAGAATGGATCTGGTAGGGCCACCGTGCTGCCCGCCATGTAGATCACGTTGAAGAGATTGGATCTGGCACGGAAGTCCTCGGGGGATTCCGAGCCGGAGTCAGAATCGAAGATCCCAATGATGGAGGAATCCTCGAAGTCCTCAGGATTAGAGACCCGCGTGATGGAGTCCTCCCGTGATGCTGCGGTGATAGATCCGTCGACCGAGGCAGGGGTCGCGGAGTCAGCGTCATCGTGGAGGGCCGCGTCGTCCATTGCGGTTTTTGTCTCGACCGTGTTGCTGGCGGCCGAGTCGTATTCGGTGGCGAGGCGGCTGATGGAGCGGATCTGCTCCTCCGAGAGCAGATCACGGTGTGGAGGCGATCCATCGACGATCACCGTTGTCGTCGGGTCGACTGCGTTGGTGAAGCCGACGAACAGGTTGATGGTGCTGACCTGCATTATCGCGCTGTAGGTGATCGAGCGTGACACCGGGATGTAGCTGCTGGGCAGGATCTGTAAGATCCCACCGGTGGCGACCATGAGATCGGTGGCGATCGGCCGATCGATCAGAGAGTAGGGTCTCGCCGCAGAACTCAGGCCAGTCCGACTATGCCCCATGGTGGGCGCCACTGTCGTGGAAATGGCCGCGGCAATTGCTGCCATAGGCAGCGATTGATAGAATCGGGGGCGAGAGCTGGCGGCCATCTGTGGTGCGAGATGGGGGCGGATGCACATGTGTTTATCCAGGTTCGCCCCCTGTAGGGTAAAGACCTACTCCTGCTAGATTAGATTGAAGGAGAGCGAGTTACAGGGGTGGCGAGCTCGGCGTCTTAGCAGCGAGTCGCTCGAAGGGGTGTATGATGGAACGTAAGTCCTCTAGTTACCCTAGGGAGGCTTATATAGGGGGCACCTCGCTAGGATTTACAGTTTACAACCGAACAAGATATGGATTCGGAGGCTTTAACCTAATCCGACTGGGCTTCAGCCGCACTTCTGGGCCTCCAGTCTCTAATCGCCAGGCCTTAATCTTAGTCGCATTCCAGCCGCCATCCTGCATGCCCACTCGTGAGGCCTTCGGCCCAATCAGAACGTCCTGCTGGGCATACCCCATTCGGCATATCCCCATCAGTCGATCTCCCCAACACGCTGGTTGAGCATCTAGAACTCCTGATAGGGGACGTAGTTGTACCCCTGTTGTGGCTGGTTGGGCCACGGGTCCCAAGATCCCCCTTTCTGCTGCTGTTGTTGTCTCTCCCAAGTAGGGTTGTGTCCCTGCTCTTCCTCCTGCTCCTGCTCCAGCTCCTCCTCATCCTGCTGCCCTCCTTCTTCATCTTCCTCTTCATCGGGCTGGAGCTCGACCATGATCGCCATCACTTGGTCCTTGGTGAGGATCCAAGTGTTCTTCTCCATAATTGAGAAGTCTTGGGGCAGGGCAACTGAACCTGCTCACCCTGTGCATCACCAAGATAACTAAATTGATATGCTCAGAGCCTCCAGTTAGCATTGTAAACACCAAGGAAGCCACAAGCAGTCAAATACTTGACGTCCATGAGTTTGGAGCCATCAATAGGTTCCATAACAGGTAGTATAATATTTAATGCATAGGCAAGGTGGGTTACCAATCCACCAATGCGAATATCACCTTTGGTCTAGTTGCTTTGGTGGCGAAAGTGCTGGATGAGTAGAGCTGCAGGACTGGGGCTTTGCGGTGAAGTGGGGAAGAGAGCCTTGGTGATCATTTCCATGTCCGCATTGGCCATGGAGTCTGTGTCACCTCTTCCCAGTAGTGTGTTGGCGGGGAACAAAGCATAGTAACAGATGGTTGGGTTCTGAATGGTGGACATCTTCTTCTGATAAAATTGTCTGCCCCCATTAACAGAAATAACCTCCCAAGTCTCTCCACTTGTGATGCTATAGAGGTTAGTAACAGTGGGCTCCCCAGTATGAGGGAAATTGAAAGCATTGCAAAATTGTTCGAAATTTATGTTATAGTGTTGTTGGTTCATGGTGAAGCTTATCATGGACATATTACCTTTCTCCCTGTGGTTGTCGTAGAAGGAGGCAAGGAACTCATGGGTAAGCTTGGCGTAGGTATCATGGCTTGCGAAGCCAAGTACCGACGACCCCGCCCTGTTGCACATGAGGTCGAAATCCTCCTTCAACCCTGCCGCGGTGAGAAAGTTGTGGTCGGCCCAACATGTGGGCAACACCCTCCTTGATGAGACAATATCCAACTTGGAGTTGCACGAGGCATGAGACCCCGAACTCGAGCCCTCACCCCGTTGGCGCTTGCTCGAACAAAATAGGTTACCGATTTTGTTCATCGTAATGCACTGAAAATTTTCACCATAAAACTTTAGGCATATAGTTTCTACATGATATATGAACAATTCTACGTGGAAAAATTCAATCCTAACATGAGAAATTAATAGGAAAAACAAAATAAGCTTGAGTTCATCCACTAGATCAATGTGAGAGTTTCAACCATGGAAATATGAAAATAAAGCATGGACAGGGAGAGAAACATACCGATATGTTGATTCCCCCACTCAAACGAACGAAATCCGCGAAGAATCAAGAGTTCTAGGTGGATTTTGAGAGGTTTGGAGAGAGAATATGAGAGAAATAATGAGAAGAGGTGGAAGACCTAGGCGCCCCGGTGTGATTTTGTGGTCGCACCAAACTATATGGTCGGATATATACGGGTGGGTGATGTTGTTCCGCCCGTATAGTTGCGGCGGTGCCGCCAAATAGGGTTTATTTATGTAGAAAATAGCTATACGGACGCAACTATACAGCCGGATCATAATGATCCCACTGTATAGTTGGTTGTTAAACTGTTTGTCTCTCGAGATAAATTTCTAAAACTAGCATCGATATCTATACGACCAGAACTATACGGCCGGAATTTTTATTCCCGCCATATAGTTGGTCGTTAAACTCTCAGTACCTTTGGGATAAATTTCTAAGAGAGGCATCGATATCTATACAACCGGAGCTATACTGGCGGAATTTTTATTCCCACCATATTGTTGGTCGTTAAACTCCCAGTACCTTTCAGATAATTTTATACGAAGGCATCGATATCTATACGACCAGAGCTATATAGCCGGAATTTTTATTCCCGCCGTATAGTTGGTTGTTAAATTCTCTGTGTCTTCGAAGAAAATTTGTTGATGCCAAAGATATCTTTACGACCAGAACTATACGGCTGGAATTTTTATTCCCACCATATAGTTGGTCGTTAAACCATTAGTAATCATCAAAAAAATTCTATTTCTTCGAGAATACCTTCTTATCCCACAACTTAGCGAAATACCTTATTTTGACACAAAATTGATAGTAGAAATTGTCGACCAACATTGGCGTATTAAGAGCAAAATTTTAGCTTCTGTAAATGAAAAACTCGAACTTTAATTTTTATTCTTATTCTAAGCTCATTCAATTGATGTTTCTACTACTTTTTGACAGCTGCATCTTCACGGGCGCACTTCCGCAAGAATGTCTATGAAAAAGTGATAGGAATGCGATGAACTTCTTATTTTCTAATCTACTTTATTGATGAGATGGGTTGACTCATGTTAAGAATTTTATCAAGAATGGTTGAGTAACTCAACCTATTTTTTGTTCTCGAATTCTTACCTTGGGTTTCCCTTTATTAAAGGCACTTACCACATAAACTTGTTTTGCCGGTGGAATATATCTTTCTCCTGCTTCTAGATTCTTTGGAAATACCGGATGATTTCAGCATCATAAACATTCAAGATTATCTTCCCTTCAGCACAATCAACTGATGCCCTACACTAAGGAAAGGTCTTCCAAGTATTATGGATAATTTTTCATCTTTAGGCATCTCAAGAATAATAAAATCAATGGGAATAACATGCTCATCTATTCTAAGTTGAACATCCTCAATCATACCAACGAGTTGTTTAGTGGACTTGTCAGCCATCTATAAAGTAATAGTAGTAGGATAATACTCCCCTAATCCTAACCTTTTATAGAGGGAGTATGGCATTACACTAACTCCTGCTCCTAGATCACACAAGGCATTGTGAATATCAGTTTTTCCTATTGAGCATGAAATAGTTGGTATTCCGGGATCTCCAGACTTAGACAACGGCTTCCCATTAGCAGGATAACTTGTTATCATGGCAATAGTTTCAGTTATTTCTTTCTTTCTACTAAGAATATCACAGAGGAATTTAGAATAGGTAGGTACTTTGATTGCATCTACAAATGGAATTTCCAAATGAAGGTCACTAAGTGCCTTTGTAAAAGAATTATAAATTACCTGGTCTGGTGCTTTCTTTTTTCGATCTGGATAAGGACGCTTTTTCTCACCCGACTTACTCTTGTCTTTTACCTTTTGTTGGGGGTCAGGATCTTTTGTTGCTTTCTTTTGTTGTTGGTTATCTCTTTTCTTCTTTTCTACTATAACAACTTCATCTTCCTTGCTTATCTCTTTTCCTTCTCTCAAATCAACCGTCTCCGCGTCAGGGTCATAATGGTCATCTTGTGCATCATTTTGGTCCTCCTTGGTTTGATCTTGTGTTTTAGTTTCATCTTGAGGATCCACCAATGTATCATCTTCTTGACTTACTTCGAGCAAGGATTTTTCCTTTCGCTCTTTTTCAGCTTCATATTCCGGTGGTCCTAAGGGTCCTGTAACAACTGCACCTCTTCTTGTGACAACATTAGTAGAAATAGGAATATCTTTATCATCACAAAGAAAAATTTGATAACCATATGCTATTTTTTCACACTGGGTTTCAATCATACTAAGATACTTGTGAGATAAGTTTATTTCTTGGCCAATCTCATCATAATTTTCCGTGAGTTCTGCCAAAATCTTTTTGTGTTTTTGGAAATGCTTATGCAAGTTATTATGAGATTTCACTTGTCGATGTTTTAATTCTTGAAAAACTTTTCTAGTTTCATCTTCTTCAGTTAAAACTTGTAACAAATCTACTATATTTCCCCAATAAGTTCAGAAGGCATACCTTTTTCTTTCATAGTTTTGTGTACCTTAGGCATAAGATCAGGAGTTATCGGAAGTATCCCTTTTTCCGGCTTAGTGCCAAAATCAGGATTATATAAAGAATAATTCTTAGCCCTAGTAGACATCAATTCCAAACATTCTTTAATAGTTAAAGTATTTATTGATCCTCCTGCTGAGAAGTCAAGCAACTCTCTACATTGAGTACTAAGACCATGGTAAAATAAATGGCAAATTGTTAGTTCAGAATAGCCATGATTAGGAATACTATTGATCATTCCAAAGAATCTTTCCCAGGCTTGTGGGTAGTTTTCTCCCACGTTCTGACTAAAGTTGCCTATGTTCTTTCTTAGTTCAGTTACCTTTTTAAAAGGCTTAAACCTGTTTATGAATTTAACAATGCAGTTTTCCCAACATTTAATGTAATGGCAAGGGAGAGAATATAACCAGTCTAGAGCTTTACCTTTAAGAGACCATCGAAATAATTTAAGATGAGAGAAGTCTCTTGGCAAACCTTTTGGTCCAAGCGATGTTATCATCGTCGAATTCTCTAATATGTCTTCTTGGGTCTTCATCTTCCCTTCCACTAAAAGCTTTCTCCTACAAAATTTTAATAATTCCACCATCAAATAAATATTCTCTAACTCCAGGATTAGGGAACTCTATTGGCTGTTTAAGAAATTCAGAACTTGGAGCACTGTATTCTGTGAGAGTTTTCTTAGGTTTCATAGGAGTTGTCCTGTAAATAGACATGATTTCCATAATATCACTTAGGTTTTCAACTTCAACTTTATTTGATCTTAAAAGTTTTTCAATAATTCCTTCGCACCTCTGAGTAGGAACGCGCTCAAAATAATCTGGCAGGTAGGTCCTACCAGAGCGTGTAGACCCTTTGACTCCTAGGGAGAACATTTTATTGTAGCAACACCTGAAATGTCAAAATGCAAACACTTAGCACTTAGCTCCACAAAAACAGCACTAGAAAATAGCTTGATGTCTGCAAGTGCACAGATCGTTTGTAGCTAGTTTTGAAGTATAGGTATCGATCCCACAGGGAGCCCAAAGGTAAATGTTTATGGGTGAAGTCTCTGTCACACCCGAAGTTGTCACAGGTCTTCGAGTGAATTGACTGCAAGTGTTGAAATAAGAATGGGGTTTTGCTTAAATGAGATGTATTCAAATAGAACTAAAATGTAAACTTCAGAAAATGTAAAGCATAAAAGTAAAGAACGACTTGATTGTTTGTTGTTTCCTATAGATGGCAAAAGAAGGCGCGGGGAGATTCAGTTCATGGTGATAGTGAATGTGCCAGGTGGACGAAGGATAAATGTAACAATTATAATCTTATAAATATATATGTAGGCGAGCAACCCATAATTAGCCAGAACTCCTCTTGTTAGATTTCATCCCAACTTCAATAATCCTACCAGACCGTTACCAAAACCATGGCCCGACACTAGACGATTAAGACCCTTTAGGTCGCTTAGAGATTAAGCTCCTTGGATCGGACTAATGCAATAAGCACAGTGGTTCCTCATTATCCTCGAGTCTATTAGTTTTACATTGATATCCCCGTGTAACCCGGGGGTCACCGGTCCACTAGCGAACAAGATCTTATCTATGTAGAACAAAGCATCATGTTGTATGGGCCCTTAATTGGACAACAAGCATTAGGCATCCCACAGATAGTCAAGCACACATAATATAGTAATTAGAATCGATCACAAACTAATGGAAAATATATGAAGGCACATCACATCTCACCAATCCTCTACATCTCCCATGCCCAAGGGAATTGCTCACACCTGAGAGAAGAACGGATCATCAATATAATCAAATAAAG
This sequence comes from Avena eriantha, assembly GCA_910589775.1. Taxonomy (NCBI): domain Eukaryota; kingdom Viridiplantae; phylum Streptophyta; class Magnoliopsida; order Poales; family Poaceae; genus Avena; species Avena eriantha. The sequence goes on from OU342744.1 coordinate 448,028,208, forward strand.
AGAATTCGTCTTTGTATTATCGTGGAGATCCACAATAAGAATAGAAAAATATCCAACACAATTCAAGATAGGAAGAAGCAATCTCAAAGCCTAGTCTTGCAAGGTGGATATCCCTCTCTCTCTAGTACAAGTAGTGGCTATGGGGGTGTATTTGCTAGGAGGGCGAAGATGGTGGAGCAAGATGAAGAACGTTTCCCCTTCTTCTCCGGATCTCTTCTTTCTTCCTTCTGGATGGTATGGCGGCTGCTGCTTTGTGTTTTCGACCTTGGTCCCTTCCTGGAAGTTATCCCGTTTGACAAGACAGAGGTGGCGGCAACTATACGATGGGAACTATACGGCCGGAAAAATATTCCCGCTGTATAGTTGCTCGTTAAAGCCTCTATGTACTCCCCTCGAGTGCTTCCAAAGAGAGACTTGCTTGTTTTCTCCAGAATATTGTGTTTCTCTAGTTAAAACCTTATGTTGACGTTTAGAACCTAAAACACATATTAAAACCCAAGTTTTTTTGCTACCGAAGTATTAGCGTTAGGTAAAGCCAGAAAACGATCAAATCCGGGATAAAACCATCAATAAAAGCCATAAAAAATGTGTCGAATCTCACAGCTATCAAGGATTAACCCTTTATCGGATGCTACTGGTACTTTAGAAGCCAACAATGTTCATGGGCGCAATGTTCTAATTCGTTCATGTCGCGCCTTCAAGAGTCTCCATGTCGAGATTTTTCAACCAAGGAGGTGCCAGCGGATTCGAACGATCTTGTTTCTATTTTCAGCTGTGATCCGAACCCACTAATGGCTACAACATGACACGGTCGAAGAGTAGTGCCGAGACTTCCATGGCTTTGGTAATGGCACATGGCGAAAAGGTCGACTGACAGAAGGTTATCTCCTCTGTTCCAGTCACCAATGATGGCCAAGCAGTTGACTTAAAACCTTTCATTAAGAAGGCCAAGAAGTATTCTCGGTTGCTCCTAGGCAAGGTACAGGGCCAAAAAAATCCACTGCCCGTTCGTCGGTCGGCGCTCCTTTAGTGAGTGCCGCCCTAATTATCCCATCTTCGGCTGACGCTCCATCTGCTAGTGCCACTTTGTCGATGGAGAAAACTGCCCCGTAGTTTAGTTTGTAGTCATAGGGGCCTCTATTTTATTATGCTCTGTAATGAACTTGGATCTTGTTGTCAGATTGCTTCTTGTAACACCCCAAAAATATCAATCAAGATTATCAAGTCCAAATCACCTAAGTTTAGGGTTAACAAAAACTTTTATTATTAAATTTAATATGAGTGTATGTGTGAATTGCATTAGTGTATGAATGAGTGCAATTGCCATGTTTGATTGCTACAAATGATAAGGAATGGTGTAAATATGAATACTACATCATCTAGGCCATTTACAAGAAAAATCCAAAGAAAATAAAATCAAATATGAATCATATAATCAAATGGTCATTTTGACCAAAATTATCCACTAGACCACTTTGAGTGTTCCTAGTAGAAGATTTCTAACAGAATCTTTTCCAATTCTTTTCACCCCTTGCTAGACCAAGTAAAAGTGAACCCAAGCCCACTTATAAACAAACAGAAACAAATTCCAAATCTATTTAAAGGACATTGCAAAATTGAATCAAGTTCATATGCATAGATCACCATTTCTCAAAAACCACCCAAATCAATTCACCTTGGCAAACCCAAGCAACCATATACTATCAAGCAAGTACTCAGAACACTCACCAAAATTCATCCAAAAATTCAAAACTTAAATTCATGCGGCCATTTGGTCGAGCACTTGGCAGACACAATTAAACCCTGCCTAACTTCTACTATTCTGAGCAGTGATAAATCACCACTAGTGCCTTAAACCTCTCCCCTGGTCTCCCCCAGCACCTAGCAGCACAGTGGACACACTCCCCCTTTGTCGTTCGCGCCAGTGCCACGCTGCCCGAGCTCATCGTGCCGGTCGATCACGCCCCACTCGCCACAGCCAGCACCGCCCTCTCCCACGATGTCCAGGAGACATGCGACCGTCCACCGCCACCCTCTGTCCACCCATCGACCGAAGACATGCTGTGGACCACCCGAAATCGTCACACCCATTTCTTTGCATGCCATGCAGAGAGCGCGCCAGAGCGCCGCAGCCGACACGCGCACACACGCCGTGCCTCGCCCTCTCCATGCATGCACGCACTCACCGTGACCCCAGCTACCACCCAGACACGCCCGTTCGCCACCGCGGAGACCGTAGCCACTGTGCGCCTTCTCGAACGTCGTTGTTCCCTCGCAGAGCACAGACCTCTCCCGACCATTCTCAACCACCCCTTGCCACGCCATCACTTGCATGAGGACCGCCCTGAAGCACCGCGTCGACCCCTACCCTCAGCCATGCCTCTAGCTCACTGCAACAACGTCGCCGATGAGCCCGAGCCATGCCGCTCGGTCCCTCTCGCCGGTGTATAAATAGAGGCCACCCCAGCCCTCATTCGCCACACCACCTCACTCCCCTCTCTCTCAGAAACCTCCCACACCTCTCCCTGGAGCAAGGCGAGTACCACATCGCCAGAATTTCACCGGAGCCCGCCGCTGCAGAGGAGAAGAGGAACCGGAGCTAGGAGCCGCCCCAGGAGCCGCCGCGACCACCATTCGACTCGCCGTCGATGACAACCTCATTCGCCCCCATCGCCGACCTTAGCTAGAGCCCTGGTGAGCCCCCACGTACCCCCACCATCGCGATTAGGGTTCAGTCTCGCCGGAGCTATTCGACGGAGATGACGAACCACAATCGTTAGATCCTAGTCTAATCATAGGGTTGAGATTGAAACTTACCGCTTCGTGTTAAATGAGACGCTGACCAGTAGGACCCACCTATCAGCAGCCCGTAGTGTGCACGCCACGTAGCTGGGCCGTCCTAGTTAGTTTCCCGTGCAGAGCCCGTCGATTCAAATAGACTTTTTCCATTTTAGTTAAAACTAGATTATGTCAGTAGATTCAAAAATCAATTCAAAGAGATTCACTGAACCAAATTGCACGATTCCAATTTTGTTAGAAAGGTATTCAAAATATCTATCCAAGACCGTTGTATTCAAACCATTTGAAATTATAGATCACCTATAGTAAAAATGACAAGACAGAGACTTTTCCAACTTCAATCACTTTTCAAAAATCAACCACAAATGCTTTTGAGTTGATTCCAACTCTCAAAAATCACATTTGACAAGATCTATCTAAATATGTAAAAATGTGAAGGTTTACATGCAGTGATTTTGGACTAGTACCAAAAGAATGCTATATGGTCATTTCTAGTCACTTTAATTGTATTAAATAGTAATTTTAAACTTTATAAAATATGAACAACACTTTAAATCACATTCCCAAGTATTAGAATATGTGGTGATGACATGTGTCAACATGATCCCATATTTTAATTGGAGAATATTAAATCTTAAGTATTTTCAATGAGTAGAAATTACTTTTCTAAAATAAGAAAGATAAGACTAGGTATTTATTTCATGTGATGTTTGTGATGATGCTAGATCATGTAGTGTGAGCCTTTGTGTGCTACATAGAAGTAGCTAAGTATTGTTTGGTGATTGTGTACCTCGTATTCATTTATAGACGCTAGTACCGACCCGGGATATGAGGAGGAGGAGTACTACGAAGAAGAAGAAGAGAACTTTAACCACTGCACTACTCAAGGCAAGCCATCACTAATTGCAAGCATAACACTACAAGTTAACTATGCAAGCCATCCTTGCAAGATAACCTATGCAAGATGCATTATGCATGCTTGGTTATGCAACCTAGATTATACCAATCCCAAGTTTTACTTGCAAGCTTTATTCTTTTACTTTTACCAAAGTTCTTTACCTTTAGTTAGTGATTTGTGAGTATTGGAGAAATAGGATAGATACCATAAAGAGTATAAAACTAGGACTAAGTAGTTATACTTAGATGCCATCAAAAGCATAAAACTATATTTGGATAATTACACTTGATTAGCACCCCTCATTAGTGAATACCCTCAACTTTAGTGGCTAGTGCTAAGCATAAAAGTTGATCACTTTAGATGGGAATACTTGGTGAAAATGATTATGAAAACCTTGGAATGATGACTCATTCCATTGAAATGTTTTGACATGTGTGATGAACACAAAATGATGTGATGAAAATGTTGAGGCATGAGTCTTGGCCCTTTATAAAAACGGATGGTTGGGTTTGGATGCGATACCATTCAAGTTTTTACCGTACAACCACAATACCTGAATTGGGTAGGGATTAACTAGAAGTTTATATGCCTTAGTATGGGTTCCCTCACGGAAAGAGGTTGAGCTGAGGCTACCTCGTGAATGTGAATGTCCACATATGCAGTGCCCGGGATGGCAGATGCCCATGGCTGGGAGGCCAAGCTCATAGGGGAGGTGCCTATACTAGAGTGTGTAATTGAAAGGTTATGATTGATTATCTGCATACTAAGTATGATGATTTAGGGTTATCCCTGACGGATGTATCGAATTTTGTGGTGAAAGTGTACCACCTCTGTAGAGTGTCAAACTATTCGAATAGCCACGTCCACCGTCATGGACAGCTGGAGTGGCCATACTGGTCCGTTGTCAGATGTTTTCAAAAAGGACTTGTGAATTGAAATATGACCTTGACTTACCATAGCAGGGTTGTGGACATGAAAACTAGGTTCCCACTTAGGTGATTAAATTAGGTTCTTTACTTTTGAACTCCTTATGAAATAAACCTGCCTTTTTTCAAATAAACTTAGAGCTTAAGATTCCTACTAGAACTACTTTACTTGTTAGTGATAGTTTGCGAGTACTTAAAGAGTACTCATGGCTTTGTTCCTGGCTATTCCCGTGGCCAGACTATGAGGAGGACTGATGTCTATGCACTGCTATTCTTGTAGACAGTTGTTGGGCCTCCAAGTGTAGAGGTTTGTAGAGCAGCAACAAGTTTTCCCTTAAGTGGATTACCCAAGGTTTATCGAAGTCAGGGAGGAAGTGGTCAAAGGTATACCGTCTCAAGCAACCCTGCAATCAAGATACAAGAAGTCTCTTGTGTCCGCAACACACCCAATACACTTGTCAGGTGTATAGGTGCACTAGTTCGGCGAAGAGATAGTGAAATACAAGTGGTATGGATAAAAGACAACGGTGCTAGAAAATAGCTTGATGGTGTGAAAGAGACTAAAGGCAAACTGAAATAAAGATGGAAGCAAGCAAACAAGTAACAGATCTAGTTGCAAACGGTGTTTCAATGTTTAGAAACAAGGCCTAGGGATCATACTTTCACTAGTGAACACTCTCATATAAATATCTTCTATTTATGATACTACTCTTAACTACTCTCTGGTTGGACACTCTAATCGATGGTAGGGCTATAACAGCACACCTCAAAGTTTGCTTTCCACATCTAGATAACCCCACACTGTCACCTTGAGCACTAGATGGTTCCAACAAACACCACAATTTCATAAAGACATCCAACTCCAAATATAACTCATAGCAAGTATTTGTAATCTCTAGCTTAAGTGCCACCATGGTGTGCACACTGTCAACTTCACACAGATGGGGAGAGCAGAGATCTATTAAAGCACTTGAGTAGCAAGGTAGATCTACTTGATTACAAAGCTCATGATCTCAATAAGATCACGCATAAAGAGAGAGATGAACACATAGCTACCAGTAGAACCCTTAGACTTGAGAGAGAACTACTCCCTTCTCATCATGGGAATCAGCAACGGTGATGGAGATGGTGGTGGAGATCGATGGAGATGGTTCCGGGGGCACTTCCCCGTCCCGGCAGGGTGCCAGAACTCCCCCGAATCTCCCCTTCGGTGGCGGCGGCACTGTGGAACTTTTCGTGGCTGGAGGCTTGACGATTTAGGGGTTTTGCATCAGGAGGCATCTTATAGGAGAAGAGGCAAGGTCGGTGGGCGGCCAGGGGGGCTACACCACCCGGTGGCGCGGCCAGGGCTGACCCGCGCCACCACATGGTGTGGCTACCCTGTGTCCCCTCCCCGTCACGTCTTCTGGCTCCGTGAGTCTTTCGGTAAAATATCGACTTTGGCTTTTGTCCGGTCCAATTCCGAGAATATTCATTTTCTGACTTTCCTGGAACCAAAAATAGCAGAAAACAGGCAACTGGCACGGTGGCATCTTGTTAATAGGTTAATCCAAGAAAGTCTATGAAAAGTACTCCAAAGTTGGAACAAAACATAAGAAAGTAGATAAAACCAAGCATGGAACATCAAAAATTATAGATACGTTAGCATTGTATCAAGGACTACCAGGAAGATGGATAGCAGGAGGTCTATGACAACTAGGATCATCTCCCATTGTCGGCATTGCCTGTGACCCTGAAGATGGAGCCCTTACTACGTTTACTTTCCGCTGCTTTGATTGTATTAAGACTGGATCATGGGATCCTTTATTTGTAAGACCTTTATTATGGTTTGTAATGGATGATGTACTATGGCATCAATTCTGTTATGTCTCGCAAAAATGGTAATCCTGGGATTGCGATGTATGGCATAACATGCATCTGGGATTAAAAATCCGGGTGTTGACAAGTTGGTATCAGAGCCATCCTGAACATAGGAGACCCTAGTTAGAATGGACGTCTGAACAAAAAAAACTTAGTTTCAAAACAAAAGAAGTGGGTATTTATGAAATCCTATTCCCACTCTTATCCTTGAGATTCTTTCAAAAAAATGTTCATGTTCCTCAAAAATTCTTGCAACCCTACATAAAATTTGACACACTTGATCACCCCACTAACTTGCTCACCCTAAATTCTTATAGATGGAGGTCAAGTATAACAAACTATACCAGCTGGGCAACGGAGGCCACCTGATCTTTGAAAGGGATCTAGATGCACTTGCAGAGTACCTTGAGCGCACGCACCCGGAGTTCTTCGGGGCACAACTCAATGATCACGTAGGAGGAGATCTACAGTGGCTGATAGTTGTAGATCTCAGAGGCAAGATGGAAGCACCCACCTCAGAGAAGATCCAATTCAGCTCGAGGGAGAACAACTGGCTAGACGGACTAGCCAGGGCTATACAGGAAGCTCTTGCTCGTCTGTGTGGAGAAAACATCAACCAGGTCAATGGAACTCGTTTTGCTCACTACGCAAGGCATGATCCTATGGGAATGCCCTTGGAGATGCTAGGACATCCGGAGCTGAAGCACCAAGTGGATAATCTCGACTTCGTGTTGTATGATAGACAGATGGAGTTGGACAATGCTCATGCCTACGCCAACCATAACAAGGCCATTGCAGTCAGGAAGGACTAGACCCTCACCATCCTCACCAAGGAGCATCATTCACTTCGTCATTAGCGTGACAAGAAGGATTGCATCATCGATCGTCTTCGTAAGAATGTGGCCACTCTCGAGAAGACCATCCATGAATAGGAGATCCAGCTTGAAGCGAAGGAAGAGGAAGGTGAAGATATCCATGGAGATCTCTACTCTTACCTCAGTGATGATGGCGACTACCTAGAGGACGAGGCCATGAAGGACCACACTGATGAAGATGGTGTCGCCTGCATTGATGATGATTAGATGCACTTGAGTACTACCATAGGAGTGAGTTGTACCCGGTCCCACTGTATCGTAGTTTCACAGAATGGTTCCTAAAACCATCTATTTTCTATTTGTGTTGTGGTGTGTGTTTGTAATGTGTGCTATGAATGAATGAATGAATGAATGAATGAGGGGAAGTTGTTAGTCTCCAAACCTGAGTCAAACTTACAGTTTAAAGCTTTTGAAAACAAAACCATGAACCCTAGAAAATTTCCCTCTTGTCTCACTATCGATCTCAATCTTCAGATGACTCGTGGAAATCCTGGAGGGAGCAGCTCATCTCAGGACCCAATGTTGCAGATTCTGCAAATGCTAGTTTCTGATCGTGAAGCTGGTAGAGATGAACGTCAAGCCAACTTAGCCACTCTTCAGCAAATATCTCAAATGGCCCAAAATAATCAAGGTCACGGAAACCAGGATAACCATGGATCCAAGCTCAAGAACTTTCAAAACACCAATCCCCCTATATTTAATAAGTCTGAAGAGCTGACTGGCTGCAAACCATGGAGAACAACTTAGAGGTCGCAGGAGTAGATGCCGGAAGTATTGTTTGCCACCCATTATATGGCAGGTGATGCAAGAGCCTGGTGGAATAGCACTCGTACAATGAACGGAGGTCAGATGATGAATTGGAAAGAATTCAAGATCAAGTTCAGCCGGACCCATGTGCCCCCAGGTCTGATTAAGAGGATGAGGGATGAGTTCAGAGATTTGAAACAAGGAAGAATGATTGTGGAATACCGTGACAAATTCTTATCCTTGGCTAGGTATGCCCCTGATGAGATTGACACAGAAGCAAAGAAGAAAGAGAGATTCCTGAACGGACTGCATGATGAGATGCAAACAGTGCTAGTCAACATTCCTTTTGATGATCTTGAAGCCTTAGTGGACTCTGCCATTTAGATGGAAGGGGAGATTAACCAAGCCAATGACAACTGCAAGCGTCGCATGATGCACCAGCCTGGATCCCACCATACCCAGAAGTATCGCCCCAACCCGTCTACAGGATATGCCCCAAGAAATAATAGACCCCCTATGTCCCGTCCAAACTATCCCAATCGTGGCGGAGGAAACTTGAGATCTGGAGGAAACCACAACAATAACCTCGGCAACTCCAATAAATTCAACCGTGCACCGCCCAAGTCCAACAACAACAACACCAACAACAACAATACTGCCCCAAGGACTGGAAGCAATGTTGTGCCTACTGCAGGAAAAGACAAGTCCCTGATTACTTGCTTTAAATGCGGAGTCAAGGGTCACTACTCCAACGAGTGCCCCAAGAAGCTTGCAGCAGCCACCAATGTGAATGCACCTGCTCAACAACAGTGTCGTGTTCATTCTAGAAAGAGATTTGCCCCAGGGAACTCGCTCAACCGCAACGGCCGTCTGTTCCACATGAATGCTGAAGAAGCTCAGGAAGCACCAGATGTCGTGCTGGGTATGTTTTATGTTAACTCAGTACTTGCAAGAGTGTTGTTCGATTCTGGAGCATCGCACTCATTTGTTAGAGAAGAATTTGCATGTACTAGTAAGATTCAACCAACAAAATTGAACCATTTTATGATAGTTCAAATACCTGGTTCAACCCCCAAAGCTAGAAAAATTTGCAAGGTTGTACCTATCAGAATCCATGGAATAGATTTTTATGCTAACCTAATAGTACTTGGAACCAAAGGTTTGGAAGTAGTACTAGGAATGGATTGGATGTCGAAACATAAAGGATTAATCGACTACGCCAAGAAAGCCATAACCATGACCAGTAGCACTGGAGTATCAGTAGAGCATGTATCTGAGACACTGCCCCATCAATTCAAATGCAACAAGAGTCTAGCCCAACCAACCGTAGACCAAATCAGAGTAGTCTATGAATACCCCGACGTGTTCCTAGATGAATTGCCCGGTATGCCCCCAGATCGAGATATCGAGTTCATCATTGAACTAGTTCCTCGAACTAGACCCATAGCTCTGAGACCTTATAGTATGAACCCATCTGAATTAGTGGAGCTGAAGAAACAACTTGATGCTATGCTGGAGAAAGGTCTAATTCAACCAAGTGCATCGCCATGGAGATCACATGTTTTGTTTGTGGATAAGAAAGATGGAGGTAACCGTTTGTGCATGGATTACTGGAAGCTAAATGATGTCACCATCAAGAACAAGTACCCATTGCCGAAGATAGAAGATCTTTTTGACCAGTTGACTGGTTCCAGAGTGTTTTCTAAGATTGATCTTAGAACTGGTTATCATCAACTCAAGATTTGTGCAACGGATATCCCAAAGACCGCCTTTACTGAAGGGGATCTGCCGCAGAAAACAAAAAATTTCCTACGATGGAACCCCAAACTGCCTAGGATCTATCTATGTAGTAATGCGGTAACGGCCGGAGCGTATAGCACACATACCCTTGTACACCGTACGCGGTTAACATTCCGCGGGGAACGTGGTTGATGTAGTCGTACTCGTAGCCGACCTCAAGGTCACGAAGCTCCTCACAGGTCACCCTTGCTCCTTCTTCATCTTCATCGTGCAACAGCTCCGGCTCACGACATTTAAGCGCCCCAAGTGTTGCGCCTCGTGTCTTCGTACACATCCGGTGCACGATGAGACCTCCAGCTCCCCGATCCCACCGGGAGTGCGGAAGTTGATATCCGGCTAGGAATCCCTACAGCGCAACGTCGTACTGCAGGTGTGCCTCGATCGCACAGCCCATACTTGGGGCCATGGTCACAAGGTCTAGAGAGAGAGGGAAGGAGGAAGTCAACCAAAGGACTTCTCCAAATATTGGTGTGTTTAATCCCACCCATGGGCACCCCTTTATATAGGGGGAGGGGGTGTGCCCTCCCCTTTGGGTTTCCCATGTGGGACTAATCAGGGGAGAGGGGGAGGCACATGGGCCTCATGGGCCAGCCGGTCAGGGGTGGGCCCCACCCCGCGCACAGCCCTAGGCTGGCCGGGTGGGCCCCTTGAGGCGCCTGGGCCTTGCCCTTCCCTCCTCCGGTTTTCCCTCATGGGCCTTTATTCCCTAGGAAGTTTGGCCCATTAGTGGAATACCCCTTCAAATTAGATTTTAATATTATATTTAATATTAATTACATTAATTAATATGTAAATACATATTATAAAATCCGTCTTGACCCGAAACACCTTTCGGTTCCCTTTTGATTTCCTCCAAACGACTTCAGATCTTTCCCGGAATGATTCCGGTCCTTTATTCTTTCTCTGAACAACTTCAGATCTCTCTGCGGAACGATTCTGGCTTTCTCTTTCTCTACTGTGATTCCGTCTTACAAATGATCGCTCTCATCGTACCCTTAAGTGTATACTCTCATGGCTCAGGAATTCTCTAGACATGATCTGTATCAATGATCAATAGAGGGACCAGGGATGTCCATGTGACCCCTATGCATTCTTGATGACAATGTCGTTTGAACCGCTAAATGTAGCACCCTCTTCCTTTTGTTTCTCGATACAACTTGTCCGAGATCTGATCATTGGTATCCCATACCTTGTTCAATCTCGTTCACAACAAGTTATGTTTTCTTGTTACCGTGATATTACATCCTCGTGACCTAGTCATATGTTGCAACATTTATGGATGTAATCTCACCAAGCCGGCCGTATGTATCTTTACCCGTCATGTGGGTGAACAAATCCTGGTCTTGCAGTCACATGTCATCAACTGTTCCTTTGGAATACCCAACATACACCTTTATGTCCACCGTATTACCAGATAACGGTTGATGTAGTCAAAGCAGCCTCGGGAAACAGTGAGTAATATGATCTCACGGTCTAAGGATAAGGAGTCTAAGTATAGATGTTGCAACAATGAACTATATGACTTGATCGTGTTGCAATCCTTCGAGGAATGTCCAATCACATCATTCTCCAATGATATGATCCCGTTGTCAGTCGGCATAAATGCCCATGATCTTGAAACCCAGATCATCTTCGTGACCAACGAACTAGTATAAATAGAGGCTACTAGGGACTTGGTTGTTTCATACCACACATGTACCAATGTTTCTACTTGGCACAATTATATCACAATATGAAACTATTATAAACTAATTGAGATATGACAATAAAAACCTATTTATTATTTGCCTCTAGGGCATATCTCCTTCATTTACTACCAGATATGGCTTGTATGAGTACACTGTCATGTCTTTTGGATTAACCAATGCCCCCGCTTATTTCATGAATCTCATGAATAAGATTTTTATGAACTTCCTGGATAAGTTTGTCATTGTTTTTATCGATGATATTCTGATCTATTCCGAGTCAGAAGAAGACCATGAGCTACACCTGAGAACCATCCTTGAAACCCTTAGAGAACATCAGTTGTATGCCAAGTTTAGCAAATGTGAGTTCTGGTTGAAGGAAGTAGGATTCCTAGGACATATCGTATCAGTCGGAGGAATTGCTGTCGGTCCCACCAAGATTAAGGATGTTGAAGAATGGAAAGCCCCAACCACTCAAACCCAAGTCCGCGCATTTCTCAGATTAGCGGGATATTACCGCAAGCTCGTAGAAGGATTTTCAAGCATCGCAAGACTGCTTACTCCGCTATCGAAGAAATATCAGAAGTTTGAATGGACGGACAAATGTGAAGCAATTTTTCAAGAGCTCAAGAAGAGATTGATTTCAGCCCCAATTTTGATTATTCCGGATATCAAGAAGCCTTTTGATGTGTATTGTGATGCATCCAAGATTGGTCTCAGATGTGTGTTGATGCAAGAAGGCAAACTCATATCATATTTGTCTTGACAGCTGAAGCAACATGAGCAAAACTACCCTACCCATGACCTCGAACTACCAGCCGTAGTGTTAGCTTTGAAGACCTGGCGTCATTACCTTATGGGTAACCGCTGTGAGATTTATTCGGATCACAAGAGTCTGAAGTATATTTTCACCTAGAAGGAGCTGAATATGAGGCAAAGGAGATGGATAGAGTTAATCAAGGATTATGACCTTGACATTCACTATCACCCTGGCAAAGCCAATGTGGTAGCGGATGCTCTTAGAAGATTACCGTGTAGATTAAACACCATGATAAAAGAAGCCCAGCCAAGTTTGCATGGAGAGTTGGAGCAGTTTAGAACAGAACTAGTTAGCGAAGGATTTTTAGCTAGTATTGAACTTCAACCCACTTTGATCAGTTAGATCAAGGAAGCCAAGAAAGGAAATGCAAGTATCGACGAAATCAAGCATCGTATTGGTACCGGGAAGGTACCTGGATTCACCGAATATGAAGAAGGAGTTTTGTGGTACAAAGGACGTATCTGTGTGCCAGCAGATTCGGAGTTGAAACAAGTCATTATGCAGGAAGCTCATGATACTCTTTATTCTATCCATCCTAGAGGAACAAAGATGTATCAGGATTTGAAGGAGCAATTTTGGAGGCACAAGTAAAGAGAGAAATCAGAAGCTACATAGCCAAGTGTGATATCTGTCAGAGAGTCAAAGTAGAACATCAGCGAACCGCGGGACTTTTGCAACCATTGTAGATTCCAGAATGGAAATGGGATTCTGTCGGAATGGATTTCATCACCGGTTTGCCTACATCTAGTAGGGGAAATGACTCTATTTGGGTCATAGTTGATAGACTATCAAAGGTAGCCCATTTTATACCTGTCAAGACCACCTACCAGAGTTTGAAGCTAGCAGAGCAATACATTGCTAGAATCGTCAGTTTGCATGGAACCCCTAAGACCATAGTATTGGATCGAGGAATTCAGTTTACCTCAAGATTTTGCAGAAAGTCCAAGAAGGATTAGGAACCAAGCTGAACTTCAGCACAACTTATCACCTGCAAACCGATGGACAAACTGAAAGAGTCAACCAAATCTTAGAAGATATGTCGAGAGCTTATGTGCTAGAATATGGATCAAAATGGGAAGATTGTCTACCTTTCGCAGAATTCTCATACAACAATAGTTATCAAGCTAGTTTGCCAAATGGCCCCCTTTAAATTTCTGTATGGAAGGAAGTGTCATACCCCCTTGAATTGGTCGCAAGTAGGAGAGAGTCAGATTTTCAGACCTGACATCCTACGAGAAGCCGAAGAGAAGGTTCACAAAGTCCGTGAATACCTCAAGACCGCCCAATCTAGACAGAAGAGTTATGCTGACAAGAGACGTCGAGACCTGGCCTTTAATGTCGGAGATTTTGTATATCTCAAAGTATCACCCTTGAAAGGAATGAAACATTTTCAACTTAAAGGGAAGCTAGCCCCCAAATATATTGGACCCTTCAAGATTTTGAATTGCCGAGGAGAAGTATCATATCAACTGGAACTGCCGAAGGAGATGTCATCCATACATGATGTATTCCATATCTCGTTACTTCGCAAATGTCTAGAAGTTCCGAAGAAGACCGAAGTATTCAAGAACATCGATCACCGAGCCATAGATATCAACAAGGATCTAACCTATCATGAAGTACACATTCATATTTTGGAAGAAGCCTTCAGAACCACCACGACCCAGAGTATCAAGTTTCTCAAGATCCAGTGGAGCAACAATACTGAAGAAGAAGCTACGTGGGAGTGAGACGATTACATTAGGACCGAGTTCCCAAATCTCTTTAGTTCCTAGTTTTTCTTAAATCTCAGGACGAGATTTTGTTTAAGGAGGGAAGGTTTGTAACACCCCAAAAATATTAATCAAGATTATCAAGTTCAAATCACCTAAGTTTAGGGTTAACAAAAACTTTTATTATTAAATTTAATATGAGTGTATGTGTGAATTGTATTAGTGTATGAATGAGTGCAGTTTCCATGTTTGATTGCTACAAATGATAAGGAATGGTGTAAAGATGAATACTACATCATCTAGGCCATTTACAAGAAAAATCCACAGAAATAAACTCAAATATGAATCATATAATCAAATGGTCATTTTGACCAAAATTATCCACTAGACCACTTTGAGTATTCCTAGTAGAAGATTTCTAACAGAAACTTTTCCAATTCTTTTCACCCCTTGCTAGACAGAGTAAAAGTGAACCCAAGCCCACTTTACAAGCAAATAGAAACAAATTCCAAATCTATTTAAAGGACATTGCAAAATTGAATCAAGTTCATATGCATAGATCACCATTTCTCAAAAACCACCCAAATCAATTCACCTTGGCCAACCCAAGCAACCATAGACTATCAAGCAAGTACTCAGAACACTCACCAAAATTGATCCAAAAATTCAAAACTTCAATTCATGCAGCCATTTGGTCAAGCACCTGGCATACACAATTAAACCCTGCCTAACTTCTACTGTTCTGAGCAGTGATCAATCACCACTAGTGCCTTAAATCTCTCCCCTGGTCTCCCCCAGCACCTAGCAGCACAGTGGACACACACCCTTTGTCGTTCGCGCCAGTGCCACGCCGCCTGAGCTCACCGTGCCGGTCGACCACGCCCTACTCGCCATAGATAGCACTGCCCGCTCCCACGATGTCCAGGAGACAGGTGACCGTCCACCGCAACCCTATGTCCATCCCTCGACCAAAGACACGCCGTGGACCACCCGAAATTGTCGCGCCCATTTCTCTGCCTGCCATGCTGAGAGCGTGCTAGAGCACCACAGCCGACACGTGCACACACGTCGCGCCTCGCCCTCTCCACGCATGCACGCACTCACCGTGACCCCAGCTACCCCCCAGACATGCCCGTTCACTGCCACACGGACCGTAGCCACTATGCGCAGTATCGAACGCCACCGTTCCCGCACAGAGCACGGACCTCTCCCGACCATTCTCGACCGCCCCTTGTCGCGCCATCACTCGCGTGACGACCGCCCTGAAGCACCACGTCGACCCCTACCCTCAGCCATGCCTCTAGCTCACTTCAACGACGTCGCCGACGAGCCCGAGCCATGCCGCTCTGTCCCTCTCGGCGGTGTATAAATAGAGGCCACCCCAGCCCTCATTCGCCACACCACCTCACTCCCCTCTCTCTCAGAAACCTCCCACACCTCTCCTCGGAGCAAGGCAAGCACCACATCGCCAGAATTTCACCGGAACCCGCCGCTGCAGAGGAGAAGAGGAACCGGAGCTATGAGCCACCCCAGGAGCCGTCGCGACCATCATTCGACTCGCCGTCGATGACAACCTCATTCACCCCATCGCTAACCTTAGTTGGAGCCCTGGTGAGCCCCTACGTACCCCCACCGTCGCGATTAGGGTTCAGTCTCGCCGGAGCTATTCGGCGGAGACGACAAACCACAGCCGTTAGATTCAACTAGACTTACCGCTTCGCGTTAAATGAGTCACCGGAGCTATTCGAATCGTAGGGTTGAGATTGAAACTTACCGCTTCGCGTTAAATGAGTCGCTGACCAGTAGGACCCGCCTATCAGCAGCCCGCTACGCGCACCGCGTAGCTGGGCCGGCCCAGTTAGTTTCCCGCGCAGAGCCCGTCGATTCAACTACACTTTTCCATTTTAGTTAAAACTAGATTCTGTCAGTAGATTCAAAAATCAATTCAAAGAGATTCACTGAACCAAATTCCATGATTCCAATTTTGTTAGAAAGGTATTTAAAATATCTATCCAAGCCCGTTGGATTCAAACCATTTGAAATTATAGATCACCTATAGTAAAAATAACAAGATAGAGACTTTTCCAACTTCGATCATTTTTCAAAAATCAACCACAAATGCTTTTGAGTTGATTCCAACTCTCAAAAATCACATTTGATAAGATCTATCTGAATATGTAAAAATATGTAGGTTTATATGCAGTGATTTTGGACTAGTACCAAAAGAATGCTATATAGGCATTTCTAGTCACTTTAATTGTATTAAATAGTAATTTTAAACTTTATAAAATATGACCAACACTTTAAATCACATTCCCAAGTATTAGAATATGTGGTGATGACATGTGTCAACATGATCCCATATTTTAATTGGAGAATATTAAATCTTAAGTATTTTCAATGAGTAGAAATTACTTTTCTAAAATAAGAAAGATAAGACTAGGTCTTTATTTCATGTAATGTTTGTGATGATGCTAGATCATCTAGTGTGAGCCTTTGTGTGCTACATAGAAGTAGCTAAGTATTGTTTGGTGATTGTGTACCTCGTATTCATTTATAGACGCTAGTACCGACCCGGGATATGAGGAGGAGGAGTACTATGAAGAAGAAGAAGAGAACTTTAACCACTGCACTACTCAAGGCAAGCCATCACTAATTGCAAGCCTAACACTACAAGTTAACTATGCAAGCCATCCTTGCAAGATAACCTATGCAAGATGCATTATGCATGCTTGGTTATGCAACCTAGATTATACCAATCCCAAGTTTTACTTGCAAGCTTTATTCTTTTACTTTTACCAAAGTTCTTTACCTTTAGTTAGTGATTTGTGAGTATTGGAGAAATAGGATAGATACCATAAAGAGTATAAAACTAGGACTAAGTAGTTATACTTAGATGCCATCAAAAGCATAAAACTATATTTGGATAATTACACTTGATTAGCACCCCTCATTAGTGAATACCCTCAACTTTAGTGGCTAGTGCTAAGCATAAAAGTTGATCACTTTAGATGGGAATACTTGGTGAAAATGATTATGAAAACCTTGGAATGATGACTCATTCCATTGAAATGTTTTGACATGTGTGATGAACACAAATGATGTGATGAAAATGTTGAGGCATGAGCCTTGGCCCTTTATAAAAACGGATGGTTGGGTTTGGATGCGATACCATTCAAGTTTTTACCGTACAACCACAATACCTGAATTGGGTAGGGATTAACTAGAAGTTTATATGCCTTAGTATGGGTTCCCTCACGGAAAGAGGTTGAGCTGAGGCTACCTCGTGAATGTGAATGTCCACATATGCAGTGCCCGGGATGGCAGATGCCCATGGCTGGGAGGCCAAGCTCATAGGGGAGGTGCCTATACTAGAGTGTGTAATTGAAAGGTTATGATTGATTATCTGCATACTAAGTATGATGATTTAGGGTTATCCCTGACGGACGTATCGAATTTTGTGGTGAAAGTGTACCACCTCTGTAGAGTGTCAAACTATTCGAATAGCCACGTCCACCGTCATGGACAGCTGGAGTGGCCATACTGGTCCGTTGTCAGATGTTTTCAAAAAGGACTTGTGAATTGAAATATGACCTTGACTTACCATAGCAGGGTTGTGGACATGAAAACTAGGTTCCCACTTAGGTGATTAAATAGGTTCTTTACTTTTGAACTCCTTATAAAATAAACCTGGCTTTTTGCAAATAAACTTAGAGCTTAAGATTCCTACTAGAACTACTTTATTTGTTAGTGATAGTTTGCGAGTACTTAAAGAGTACTCATGGCTTTGTCCCTGGCTATTCCTGTGGCCAGACTATGAGGAGGACTACCAGGAAGATGGACAACAGGAGGTCTATGACAACTAGGATCATCTCCCATCGTCAGCATTACCTGTGACCCTGAAGATGGAGCCCTTACTACGTTTACTTTCCACTGATTTGATTGTATTAAGACTGGATCATGAGATCCTTTATTTGTAAGATCTTTATTATGGTTTGTAATGGATGATGTACTGTGGTACCAATTCAGTTATGTCTCGCAAAAATAGTAATTCTGGGATTACAATGTATGGCATAACAGGCATCTGGGATTAAAAATCCGGGTGTTGACACTTCTTTTGTCAAGAAGTGTCTAGTTTACATATGTGGATGGTGCATCTATTGCTGTGTATGCAAATTGTCTAGTTTACTGAAATTCCCGTTTCTTTCGTCTACTCTGACAGATATTGTTTGATTCGGATGCTCCACCTGTGTCCACTCAGGCTTTGGATGCACATCCATCTTCATATGGGGTGGGCGCATCCGCAACTGCTATTATTCGCATGATCGATCTATCGCTATATGCAAAAAAGATTGAACACGTGCTAAACTTGCGCTTTTCTGGGTGCACATGCACCATTCTCTGTTGAATTTAGATGTTGTGTCACTAGGACTACGTCCCCCTCCTGGTGGTGGGGTGGTTAGTATGGTGCCTCATTACGTGGCTGCTCGCAAGCCTGCCATCATGATTGTCCAGAGGTGCCTGGAGGAAGACGAAGATTGCTTCCTAAATTTCACCATCTGAATGTTTCCTACATGTACATTATGTATACTTGTATTCACCGAGTAATGTATGACGCCTTTGTTTTTAGCAAAAAGGTCATAAATTTATACGAGATTTTGTTTATCGCGTGAGACCTTTTCGTTTGCCTGACGCCTAGAGGCTGAGTCAGCTATTCAGGTCAAAAGCGCATTGTATTGGAGCCAATAATTTTGATATGGTATGGCTAATTCCCCGAGTATCCGGTGGGTTGATGATCAGTTATTAGTTGATATAGCCCCCGAGTATCGGGTTGATGAATAAAATAGAACGAAAGAAAGCTTGAGACCTAGTTTTGGGAACTTCTCTTTATTTATCATTGTATCATAGGGGATACATATTTTGGCATGCTCACCTGGCCGTTGGCCTTATTGAATATAAAATGCTTAAAAGAAAAAGAGAAATTCTAATATCCGTGCTTTCTAGTTTGAGGTACTCCTTTGTTGTCTTCTTGTTTGTTCCTTTGATCGTGATGATTCAAGAGGGGTTTTCTGGACTTTCGACTGGAGGCACGACTTCTACGCGGTGGACCAGAGAGAAAGGGGTGTGTTCTTCTTGATCGCTTCAGATTGGAAAGTTAATACACATGCGAAGTCCTGTGCTTTTCTTCGGGACAAGTACTGGGTTAGCCACCCATGTTGCTTTTGTTATCTCTGTGATATGCCATGAGTTGGTGAGGCAAGGGGCCTGTTGTACAGTGGACCTGATTTGTCAGGTGGACTGTTCATTGGCGGCTGCGTGTAGTTTAACTGATTACTCGTTGGGTTCCGTGGGGATTTCTTGTATATTTACTGAGTCTAAAAGAGTCTCCCAATCCTCACGGGGGAAACCGACGAGCGCGCCTTCCTATAGGGGACCAATGTTGGAGGTCGGATAGGTCGCCTTTGGATTTGCGTGGTACGCCTGATTTTCTAGAGTTTGGTCGATGGAGACATGTCCTTCAGGTGATGGCTCTGTGTCTGCAATTTTTAGCTGGCCAAATTCTGCCTCCATCCCGAAAGATTCTAATATTTTGTTGAACTCTCGGTCTCAATTATCCGAACGAGTGAATCTTCCTCTCACGGTTATGATTCCATTAAGAGCTGGCATTTTTAGTACTAGGTATGTATAGTGGGGTATTGCCATGAACCTGGTGAAAGCTGGACGTCCCAGGATCACGTGATATTGTGATGGCCAGTCCATGACTTCAAATTCAAGTTTTTCGTGCATGAAGTTGTTTCTTGATCCGAAGACTACGTCGAGATAGACTTTGCCTAGAGGAATTTTGGCTTTGACCGAAACTATCTCGTGGAAGGTTGTATCTGTGGGTGCTAGATTTGTTAGGGACCAATTCATTGTTGCAGGGTTTTGGCGTAAATTAAATTAATGCTGCTTCCTATGTCCAAGAAAAACTTTCTCATATCTAATCCGCCAATTTGTGCCTCCACTATTAAAGCTGACAGACCCGGTCGTGGCACCCTAAGCGGGTGATCAGCTCTGCTGAACATGATTTCTTGCTCTAACCAGTGGACATATTCGGGTGTAGGTGGTGGCACTATTACTGCCATATTTACTTGTCTTGTGGTCAGCTTCTGGGTCTTGTTAGATGGTCGCCATTTTTGAATCATCGACATTGCACCCTTAGACCTTGGGTATTCGTCTTCTTGATTTGTTGTGTTTTGCTGTTGTCCTGTTGGCGGATGTATTGGCGGTGGTGGTGCACCAATGGCTAAAGCTCCAGGTGCAGTGGCGTATCCTTGGCTTGCTGCTTTGGTTGCCTTTGCATTGTATACCTCCTGCATCTTTAGAAACGTTCGACAATCCTTCATGAGATGGTTTGACCGCCTTTTGCCTATTGAATCGACATAGAAGTGCATATTGCAGAGTCCTTCCAGCATTTGAATTGTGGACCTTGGTACGTCCTGAGCTCTTGGATAGTAACATTGTGTTGGTTGGCTTCCCCTAGCGTTGTCTCTCTTGCCGTGGTATCCATTGTTGTGATCATCATTTCTTCGGTTATTCTCTCCTCAGAAACCAGCTGCAACGTAGCTTGGTCCGTCGTATCCGGCGTTGCTTCGTCGTCTCCTATCGTTGTTGTGCATGTCCCGGTCTTCTTCGGGTGAACATGCTTGCTTGTTGTGTACTGCGTCTTCTCCGTCAGCCCAACGATTTTCCATATCCATCAGCTGTGAAATTGTTTTGGGCTTGACCCGTGACATCTCTTCTATGAACTCCCGTCGGCGAAGGCCGTCATTGAAGGCGTCAATTGCCCTTTCGTCGGATATAGCCTAAGTCGATTTTTTATGATGTTCCACCACTAGATGAAGGCTCGTATTGATTCTTCGGATTTCTGCTTGCACGCTCGCAATTGTTCCAAGGATGCAGGTCGCTTGAACGTGGAGCGGAAATTTCGGATGAACTTTTCTTCAAGATCATTCCAGCTACTGATGGATTCTTCGGTAATTGCCTTAGCCAGGATCGGGCGGCGCCGCTTAGGTGTAGCTGTAGGCTTTGCATTGCGGTGGCCTTGGAGCCACCCTGTAGTTTGACTATAGCCAGATAATCTGCCAACCAAGCTTTGGGTTCCTAGATGTCGTCATACTTCTGGTGGTCGTGAGGGAGTTTGAAATCCTTGGGTACTTGTGAACCCGTCGGGTAAAGCAACTGGCTCCACATAATTCATACTCGTCCTTGCTTTTACCGCCGTAGTATCTTCGACTGTTGCGCTCTTCCCTGGATCTATCGATCATGCGCTGTGTGATGTCATCTCTTGCAACGTTTGATGGCAAGGAGCTCGAAAAGTGTACCCGATGTGGCGACCGCGATCATCGGGTGTGTCCTACCTGCCGAGAGCTGTTGCGACGGCGTGGGGATCTGTTGGGTTGTCGTGTGTTTCCTTGTTCCGCTTGCGCGAGAGACACACCCACCATGCCAAGGTTCATGAGAGCGGAGCGATGGAGAGCCGCACGAGGATTGTTGGGTGCAGGTTGAGTTGTAATCAGGTATGTTTGCACAGCTACAATTGTAGCTTAAGCTGTTTTTGCCTTGATGTGTCCTGTTGGATCCACTGACATAAACGATAAATCGAGATCTCGAGTCAGTTTGTTTCTTTCGGCTTCGGGGATGTTCTGTAGTTGTGAGGCTCCTCTCCTTGGCTACGTTCCTCCAGTTACACTGCCTGATCCTCGGGTAGAACTTAGCTGATCCCGCCGAAGACTGGATTCGCCGGCTAGCATTTTTCTTTCGTCGAGTTGCCTCTACATCCTTAGTAGATCCCTTTTCTTGTGATGGAGCAGGTATTGGTAGGCCATTAATTCTTCACGTGTGGCTTCATCTGTCATTGGGACCACACCCGATAATGCGTCCCTTGCTTTTTGCCATGCTCCGGCTCGTAGCCGGAGGGTTTGCCGCTCGGCTCCATGTGGTTCTCCTCCTCCTTGGATTATGCGGTTGTTTGTCGAGTCTCCTTCGTTTTCGTGATCTCCTGCGTTGTCATCCGACAAAATATCATTGGGATCAAGGATGGGGTTACCGTTGGAGTCGCGCTTAGTTGAGGCATCCCCGATAATTACACACACTTGGTGGTGCATTATGTATGAACTAGTGACATCGTTGTCGGATCCGAGGGATACACTGTTCGGAGGATCAATGAAGTCCAACAGTTTCTGTTATGGGTAGATTTCGGCCGTCCTGATTCTGAAATCGACACTTTCACCGCTTTCTTCGGGTTTAGTGTTACTGGGCTTGATCCACGTGGTGGCATTGGCTAGGATTCTGATCCGAGGGAGAGACCATCGTAGAGACCGTCAAGATTCCCCAGATCTGCTGATTCTCCAAAGTTTTCTTTGTCGTTTGCCGATGCAGATTCTGCAGATGATCCGACAAAAGATGCAGGTATTGCCGTAGGCACAACTTTTTTGACCGATGGTCCCGACAAAATTGGAGCCGATAGGTGTGGTTCTTCGGGTTCCTCTACGCGAAAGTGGAAACTTCTGATGATGAGATCAGATCCACCATTGAAGTCGACGGAAACCGAGACAAGAGTGGGCGGGCGTGGTGCCGCTTCCGTTAGATTGTTGCTCGATGGAAAGGGATCCGCTGAATCTATGACTCTAGTGTTCAGGTTTCCTACAGACGGCGCCAATTGCCGAATCCATAAATCTGGTCTTCACAAAAGTTGTCCACTTAGGATATATGCCATCAGCTAGATTATATTCATCATGTCGGATGTGTATTTTAATCATATGGTTGAACATTACATCGATGCCTTTGTTCTGCGCCGGCTCATTTCGAAAGGTAAAAAGCGTTTTTTTAGCCTGTATCGTTTTACAGTCTTCGTTGCTCTAACATGTTTGGAGAGTTTCCCTAAAAAAAGACATGTTCGGAGTTCAGGTTTTGTGCGAACTTGTTCGGTCCGCATGTGCCGGTCTAAAAACCCCGTACGACCGCGTGGACGAGACACCAACGGTCCCCCCCTCCCCTGCCGCTGCCGCCGCCGCCTTTGCCGCCCCCGCCCTCGCAATGGACCCCGGATTCGACAACGTCCCCGAGGTCGTCGGCTGGATGTCGTCGATGGTCGACCGCGGGGACCGCGCGAGCCAGGAGAGCCACCGCCTCTTCCTGGCGCGGCGTACGGCGCTGGAGATGTTGCGGGATCGCGGGTACAGCGTGCCGGAGTCCGAGCTCGCCCGCACACTCCCGGAGTTCCGCGCGTGGTGGGCGAAGAATCCTGAGTTCGAGCGCCTCGCCTTTTCCACCGCCCGTGCCTCCGACCACTCCGACAAGGTGAGTTCACTGCTCCTTCCCCGGCAATTATGATTCCTCTGTGTGCTATTGTGCTTCCGCCATCATCGTGAATGATTATTGGGCACCGTCCGACAGTAGATCTTTTCTCGTTAACGTGCTATAGTCCAATTGGGCTGGAATAGAGGAAGAATTGCGAATTTGAGAAATATATAGGAGGGAAAAAGAGAGGATATCAGTCTTTTGCTAACCATTTTTCGCTGGCCTGTACCAGGTGGATATTAATATTTTTTTTGAGGGAAGTGGATATTAATTTTAGTAGTAGTAGGTGTTCTGTTGTAGTTTAGCAGAACTATGTTCTTGTGGTTTCGGCTTATTAGGGTTAGCGCAATTTACGGCGGGGCTACGTGGTGGTGGTGATGGCTCGTCTCTTTGGACCGTGAGGGTGGCAATGAGTGGCCGTCGGGGGCTCCTGGTGATGGCGGCGCCTCGGCGTGGTCAGCGCCCAGATCGTGTGTTGGAAGCTCGGCTTGGGGATTGGTGGTGGTCTGAGGTACCGAATGTGGCGAGAGTTTTTCCGGGCGAAATCCCAGCACTTCGGCGCCGACGACGGCGACGCCTGCGGGTGTCGTGACCCTCTTGAGGGCGTTGTTGTGGCCACTCTCGCCGCGTTAGGGATCCGGGTGAAAACCCTAGACCCTTGTGGTCTTGGCGGCGGCGGCGCTTGCTGCGTCGTTACCTTGTTGGAGGCGCTGTCGTGGAGCTCCGGTTTCCTTAGTCTCGACGTCTTTGGTGGCAAGCTAGATGCTTTTTTAGTCTTCGTAGTTTATCTTTGATCTGTTTGTAAGAGGAATTACTCATCACTATGTATCGGTTTGGCCGTATGGCTTTACTTATAAAGCCGAGTGAAAGCCTGTTTCGAGGAGGTTAGCGCAATTCTGCAAATGGATGGCTAAATTTAGTAATGTATGCACTGAAGTTCAATGCTTGCATAACATAAGGATGCGCAAATTAATATGTATTAACAGCTAGCTTGCACTGTCGGAACAACTCTGTGCCGACCCCACATCCCTTCCCTCCTCCCCACAACTCTAACAACTCCCACTTCACCCTCATGATGTAGTCACCTGCACCCCCTTCCACTTCCTGCTTCGACCCTGGCCGTGACGTTGCCTGCACCGAAAAAGAGAAAATGGCACTATGGTCGCCAGTACCAAGGAACATGGGAAAATAATCAGCCTTTTCAATTTGGTGACGTGCAATTTTCACCTAACTAAAAAAAACTTACAACCACACGCTCTCCAGATTTCGATCTAGAGAGAATTGACTGTCAGCTCCCACAAAAAAAAATCAACCGGATGTTTGTACTTTCTACCCAATCAAGACCAACTTTCAACTCGTGAAAGATGGCACTTCCAACCCACACAATCAGCTTTTAACCCACCGAAACCAAACAAATAAAGCTTCCAGACTGATGGATTTCAACTTTGTACTACCAATATCGAAGCTTTAACTCACTAAAATTTTCAACTGAAAAAGAGGATAAAAAACCATATATACAGCACCCTACCTCCCATGGTGTCAGCAACAATTGCTGAAAAAATGCCAGATCTGGCCCTCGCCTCAGTGAATAATGGAGGCCTAGATCTGTCCCCCGTGTCACCAACTCCCAGTGCAGACACTGACAAGAAGGGTGGTGCGGACAGAGAGGGGCGGCATTTGCGGTGGACGCAGCGGGGAACGGATGAAAAGGCGACGAGTCCCTGTGGTGGAGCTGCTCTGCGGTGAAGGGAAAGAAACACAGAGAGGAATGAGGATAGGAAGTAAAGGGGAAACAAAAAGACAAGTGGTGTTGTTGTGGTCCAGTGGCAACGCGGTAGAGGGTGGAGTTGTGCAGTGGGAAATCGTTTACCCCAGGCACACTGTCGTAAAATAGTGTTTTTGCATACCGTATAGTACCGAGTGTTCTATCTTTTTAGTGCATATTGTTATTGCTTGGGGTGTCTAAATTTGTAAGAGAGTAACATATGCTTTAACTATGTTTAACTATTATGTCAGGTGCAAATTCTATTCTGTCCACACGAGACTGTCAGAATTGCAACTATCGAGGAGATATATGACCAGATCGAAGGAGAGAACTTGTCTAGACTTATTCTGATATTGAATGGGAAAATGATGCCTAGAGCTAAAGAGTCTATGAAGGAGAAATTCACATTTAAAGTGGATATTTTTCAGGTTAGTTTTGCATAGTTGTTGATGACTTATTTTGAAGTGGAAATTATGTACATCAACCATGTGTGTCACTGTAAGAATAACGACATGCTATTAAGTAAAGCACACAAAGTAATTCTATGTATATTTTTGTGCATTTGGTACTGGTTATAATCATATAATGTAGTATACTCTGTTGATCAGAACCGGAATTCAGTGTACATATTTCTGCAAGTTATGCTGTCAACCTAGAATCTTTATTCATAGGTTCACGAGTCATGACATAGGTCATGTAATTATGCTGTACTATTTTATATTATGTTGATATTTACACCTTACATTCTCAAACTTCAAACTAATGTGCTCTTCTAACAAAAGGTCAAGCAATTACTGGTTAATATTACTAAGCATGTCCTAAAGCCCAAGCATGAAGTGTTGTCTGCAGAAGAAAAGGCCAAGCTCCTGAAGAAGTACAGTGTGGAGGATTCACAGGTATATCTATCTATAATCTGTTAGCTATTACTAATATGAAATATGCGATAGTACTAACAGTAATATGTTTATTCTAAATTGTTGCATCTATCTAGGCAGTTTCCTTTTTGGGAGCCAGAGCACATTATTTTTTTACTATAGTTAAATTGCCGGAGAACTATTCTTAAGATGGAAACACAGTTAAAATATGTTTGTATTGAATGAAATATTTTTCTCCATTTTTAAGCTTAAATAGTTTCTAGATTTTTAGTCTTTTTTAGAACAAGCAGTTTCTATTTTTTTTTGTTTTCTAGATTCTTTAGCTATACGGGAACAATTACCAGGCTAAAACCAAGATCTATTATGGAGAAGATATTATTTAACTGGGAAAACAAAGAGATAAAACTGCAGTCTGCAGGTAGTACAATTTAGGGGTTATATGCATGCATGTCAGAGATATGGTTGCTTTCTTCACAAATGTAATGCTAAAAATGTTGTTGTGATGTTGAGTTCGTGACTTAGTTTTTTTGAATTGCTTTATGGTTCACTATTCTAGTAAATAGCATCTCAAAAAAAGAATTCAAAATGCCAGCATCATGTGATTTTATAGGCTTTTTGAAGTAGCTATACATATGTTTAACCCACATGATACCCTCTTATTTACTTTATTTTTTTGCTTCTTCATATTCTTATTTCGTTTATGGTTTATTTGTATTACAAAAAGAGTGAAAAGGTTGGTGACTTGTATGATCATGTTTTTGAATCTTATTTTCTGGAACTCACACATAATCAGCTATTTTCCATGTGGAAATTCGGTGATTTGCCGCTCCAGAAAATGGTGACCAAGGATTTGCCACTTTAAAAGTTGCATTGACAGTTTTCCACCAAAAAGAGAGAAATTGATAAAATTTACACCTTCCGTGTGTTATTGTATTTTCCTTTTTTCTTAAGCACAGAAATTCTCTTTGTCTTCACCTTGTACCTTTGCTTCTTCCCTACCTCCACTTTCCCAAAGGCACCTCTCCCCGTCTTGTCTGGTTACCTCGCTTGAATACCCAGGAGGGATTGATATCTATCTCTCATCCCTTGTATCAAATCCCAACCTGGAAATCTCAAAATCCTCATTGGATTATTCTCCTCCATTCCCTATCCTCACCTCCACTTTCCTACCGCTACACGACTCGGTGTTGCAATAGAAGAAGGCTGTGTGTACGCAGTGGTTTACTTGTTTACGGACATGGCGCCTTCATATATATTGCAACCCCAAGGTGTCCAACAGCTCCCCTTGCCTGACCTTATTTGTTACCAAGCTCTCCACACTCCTGCCACTTCCTCATATGAGTCCCAAGCTGGGAAATAGACTTCGCTAACTATGGAGCCAACACTTCCAGGTTTTGGAATACTTCCCTGGACCTCAACTTCATTAAGGACTCCTTCCGCTGTTCCGATGTGATGACTTGTCAGGCAAGCCGTAGAGTTTCACTGACTACAAAACGACGGCAATGTGGTCACTCGCCACCCATTTTCACCTCCTTGCCAGCAGGGGCACTGCCAGATCCGTCCACCTGGTCCTTCACGTCCTATGCCACTGTGATCAATTTGTCGTACTATACATGAGTCGGAGAGCTCCTTTTTGAGTTTTTGTTGTAGTTGTGCAAAAAGGGTTCGAACAGGCCTAGCTGGCACTTTATGTTGAGAACTGGCTTGGAGAGTCAAGGGTGGGGCTAGAGAAGATTAGATTTGCCACTGTTTTATGCTAGAACAGGGATGTTTTTTCAGTCATACTGATATTGCAAGTCATTGTGCTATGTGCACCATGTAACATTGTTTTGTTACATCCTGCTGAATGTCATTAGTTTCTCAACAAAACGGCCTGGTCTTGCTGTTGCCTGTTGGTCTGCATGCTAGTTGCTAGTTGGTATAACAACATGATGCCATACTTGATTGTGTTCGCAACATGAATGTGGCCTTAAGGGAGACAGCAACCCCCCAATGTGCTTGGATTTGATGATGTACCATGCTACCATCCTGAGCACTTGCATCACTTAAGAAATATCGTGTTGATAATGTGCTGACTTGAACACAATTTTTGTGTCTTTACTGTGTTCTGATGTTTATACGGCTTTATTTAAACCGGAATTTGATGTGACTGATTGTGCTGATATCATAAATTGGATTGAAGAAATGCATATGATATGTCTTATAGTCATTGTGGGGCATACATCATTTTCCATTTCCCCCTTTAATCTGGCTGGTGGAATATTCAGATGCCTTAAATGCCAAACTACATTTGCTATTAGTTTCTTTTTCTGTGGAACTTCAGTTTCTTTGATATCCACATCAAGTTGTGATATACTCCCTCCGTCTCAAAATATAAGATGTTTTAGCTTTGTGAAGGGAGTGTATCTAGACCCCTTTTAGTGTGTAGGTTCATTTAGCTTTCGAGTGAACCTACCACTAAAAAGAGTCTAGATACACTCCCTTCACAAAACTAAAACATCTTATATTTTAAAACGGAGGGAGTAGTAATTTCACCACAGTTTGCTGAAAATGGTGCTTTCATCTTTCAGCTCCCTCGCATGCTAGAGAATGATGCTGTTGCTCGCTACTATGGCCTTGGCAAGGGAACCGTAATTAAAGTTACATATGATAGCGAGCTTACAGGGAATCATGTGACGTACCGATGTATTTTCTGAGGACTACATGTGTTTCCATGGATGCAAGCTGTTTGTAAAACACCGCAAGGAAGTCAATGTGCTGATCATCCTGGTGGCTCACTGCTCGTGGATTTGAGCGGTCGGCAAGCATGCCGGTGTTAGTTTGTAGCAGGATTACCGAGGAGTTCGACCAGTGGAAGAGAGCTAAGCTCTGTGGGTCGTTAGGAAACGTAGAATAAGGGGTGTAGTGGACCTGTGGATTCGTGTCTGATCGCTTGTGATCAGAGACACGCTGAACTCTTGTAATTCTGTTGCTTCTGTCAACCAACTTTTTTCTGGACGATTTTGCCCTCCCACCAAATCCCATATTACACAAAATTGCCACCACGCACAGTTGGTTACAGTACCGGTTGGGTAACAGAGCCTCGAATCCCCATCTCTCCTCTTCCCAGTAGGCCATTGACGGCGGTGGAGGATGCCATCGAGGAGTTGGCCCGCGGGGAGCTCAGCCACCGACGCTACCTTCAAAATCCCCCGCTTCTGTCCATGGTCACAGTTGTGTTTTCAATCGAGTTCCCGAGCCATTACTCTCCTTCCCCGACCTGGACGAGCACCCCATCACGGTCCCCCCGAGCTCCTCCTCGGTCCCGGCCTCTTCCTATTACCTTCGCCGGCACGAGCTCGCAGAGGCACGCGGAAGGGCCGGGGCAATGTAGATGGTGGGGCGGCGGCGTGGGTCGGAGCAAAGGAACCCGGGGCAGAGCCGAGGAGTCTGCGTAGCTCGCCTGCGACAGCAGGGGCATGCGGGAGAGGAGCACGACCAGCGGCGGAGGACTAGCGTGTGCTGGAAAGGAGGGGCCGCGCGGGCAAGGTCGGTGGCGTGCTCCTGCCGGCGGCGGGGTTGGAGATCGAAGGGAGGAGGTGCTCGGGGACGGCCTTGACGCGTGCGGGAGGCCGACGTGCAGGGGGACGGCCCGGTGCAGAAAGGAGAGGCGGAGGATCATGGGAGGAGGGAGAGGCCGGCGGCGGCGGCTCGGGAGATTGAAGGAGCGCCTGGCGGCGTGGTTGGTGAGCGAGGAAGCAGCGGGACGAGGGAAACGCGTGCGCGGGGCATGGTCGCGGGGCGTGTCACGTGAGTGCGTTTGTCGTGTCCGCTGCGTCTGTGTCGCATGTGTGAGTACCCCTGTGTGTGTGAGTGCGTTGTGTGTGTCGAACTAATCAACTCCAACCGGTTGATTTAAAAGAAAAGTGTAATTCAGACTTTCTCTTTGGCTAATGAAGAGGTACTCGCTCTGTTTCAAAATAAAAAGATGTTTTAGCTTTGTGAATGTAGTGTATCTAGATATTTTGAAGTGTGTAGGTTTATCTAGGTTTAGAGTTAACCTACACACTAAAGTGGATCTACATACATCTTTCACAAAACTAAAATATATTATATTTTAAAACGGAGGGAGTATTTTGTAAAAAGAAAGGCTTCGTCTCCATCAGCCATGCAACATGAACACAACATGTTCCTGCATCACCTTGGCGCCCTCACACCGTCCTTATCTTTGCATCTCTGGTCGGCTCGTCGCCCATGTCCGCAGCCGCGCTGCTATTCACATGTCCGGTGACGCTAGCAGCGGTGGTGTGGTGTTGTGTGTTTGGTGTGTGTCGCTCAGGTGTGGTGGTCTGGTCCGGTCAGGTTAGGTAGGTTAGGGTTTTGATTTAAACGCCGTTGCAGCGTACGGGTTTTGCGCTAGTCTTAATACAAAAGACACACGGCTTGTGTGTTCTTGAAAAAAAACTGTTTGTAAAGTTGTGTTACTACTCCCTCAGGCCTCAGTCCCCAAATACATGGCGCATGAACTTAATCAAAAAGTCAATGCTTTCTAAATTTGACCAAATATATAGAAGGGAATATAAAAACCTACAATATTTGATAAATACATTATGAAAATATATTTTATGGTGGATCTGTTGATGTCGATTTGGTAATGTAGTTTCTCATAATTTTGTTTATATACTTGGTCAAACTTATAAAGCATTGACTTTCTTCCTAATTTAATCCACATGTATTTAGGCACGGAGGGAGTGCTGTTGTTCCATGTTCAGTGGCTCACTACAATAGCAGGTGTTTCTACTTGAGAGAATGGTCTACGGGAATTGAAGCAGTATCCATTTATGGATTCCATCCTGTTTTTGCAAACTAGAGCTAGCATAGGTGTTACAAATCAGATGTCAAAACCCCGAGTAAAATCAAGAATCAAGAAAGAAAACTGTCAAATAATCTTTGTGCTCCTAACTGTGCCTTGGTCTGCTTGTCTTGGGTAAAATTTCGCCGTCTGCCGCCTTTCTCTTGCGGGCGCTGCTGCTATCGCCGCTGCTGTTGTCTGTGGGGTTGCTGTTGTTGCTGATGGTGTCGCTGCTGCTGTTGTTCGTGGGGTTACTGCTGGTGTTGCTATCGCTGTTGCTTAGCAGGTCGTCTTCTTCCTGGTGGTAATGCTCCTTGCATCTGCTTTTCATTATGTGGGGCTTCAGCTTGCTCATGTCCGATAGCCGTACCGGTTTCAGGAAAAACTCATTTGCTCCTTCCTCCAGACATCTGGTTTAAAATATATCAAAACCATATAAAACTGTCAAAGTCCATTCGAAGGTCATATATTCCTCAACATTAAAAAAAATAAGTTCATGTATTCTTGTAATAGCATGATTCGGGAAACAGAAATTATTCTAGGATTACCTACTTTGTGTCCTGATTCTTTACATTTTTCTTTATTTCCAAAAAAAATCTTAGGATATCAGCTTTACTACTTTTCCTGCCCCCCCCCCCCCCCCCCCCCTGTTTTTACTCCATTTATGAGGGAGGACAGAGACAAGTGTGATGCTGGTGAGTTGTCTGCAACTAACTGCAACCCATTTTTTATAGGCACAATCAACTTGAAAGATCGCCAGGATTGATCACCGTATCATTGCATATCTTTATTATTTATTTTCACACTAAGTATTTCCAGATAGAATATTAGGACAACGTGAGCTGTTGTGACGGTGGTGGGACTTTGTTCCTTTATTACACGCACGGCATGTGACGCCAAATCAGTGAACGATTCTCGCAGATCTTGTTGTCTAATTTAGTCCTAGGCATATCGGTTCATAAACATATCTGGATTGAACCATCTGAAAGTTTTCTAATGGTTGTTGAGCCAAGAGAATATTATCACCAATCAAGGTTTATTCTTAGAAAAAGGTTTCCGCTGATCTTACATATGAGAGGTTCAATCCAGTTCATGTGTTCAATCAGTTTTTATGCAAAGCCGCGTCCGAATGTTTTGCATCAAAATATCAGCGGACTGATTTAGGTATGATCTGAACAACAATACTTTAGGTCCATATAAAAGTTGCTCACCTATTGATTCTGGAAGGTATGTTCTCAGAGGACATGATGACAACCGGGATGTCTCTGAGAGACGACGATTCCTGATTGAACAAACCAGAGACACCATCAACAGCTGTTGGATCCATACTTCAGCATATCAAACTAACTAACTTAGAAGATCTCCTAGAAAGAGAGAGAAAGAGAGAAAAGGAGATAGTGATTACCTTGATCTTCTTGAGCAGGTCGTATCCTGTCATGCCGGGCATGCAGTAGTCAGTGATGATCAGGTTCACGTTCACCTCAACATCCTGCTTAATTAGGAGCAAAACCAGAAAATCCATCAGAAACCATTCTCCAGAACAAGAACACTACCATGATTAGGACATGTAAAACTAGCATATCTTCTTACCAGGTGGTCTGCATGGACAGAGATCGAGGCGTCCTCGCCATGGAGCCCCAAGAACTCGAGAGCCTTGGTCCCAGAGTCAACAGTGGTAACTGCAGAAACAAAGGCAAACACAGCAACAGAACTCTGCATCAGATGCCATAGCAGGAAAACAACTGGAGCTGCAAATAATAAAACCAAGAGGAGCTTGGTATGATTGATAGTACCTTGGAAAGAAGATGTCTTGAGGAGCCTCTCGATGAGCTTCCTGTCAGGGAGGCTGTCATCCACAGCCAGGACATGGAACGGGGCCTCGGCGATTGCCACTGCCATTGGAGAAGAAAGAGTGCGTGTTTTGCGTGTGTGCGATGGAGGAGAAAGCAAGACCGGTGGTGTGTGCGCTTGGCATGAGAGGGAGGGGGGCTTCTTCCTTCCTTTGCTTTTCAAGGGTGTGTGGGTGGGGCTGAGTTTATATATACATCCAAGCACATGAAAAAGGATTCCAGGGGAGATATGGGGGGAAAAGTGGGTGGAGAAAACAAGTGTAATGACCAAAGGAAATCCCACCTCATGGAAAGCAAGATCCTCGGCAGATTTCCGCCAAATCTTGCCATGAATTGACTCCACAATAGAATAGACCCCAGCAACATCAGCCACAGGCCCCCTTCATGGTCCACCATTTTCTTTTGTTCCCTCTCTTTTTCCTCGTCTATCTGCCTCTCTGCCTTTAATTTTTTCGTTTCTTGGGTTGTCCTCTTGCTTGGCTGACCTGAAAAGAAAGATTTGGGTCATTTCTCGCGATTTGGTGAAGCAGAAAAAAAGAGAAAGGAAATCTTGTACAGGTGTGACCTTCCGGTTTGATGTGCATATATCTAGTCTGTTGGTACTACATCAGTAGTGCTTCCTACTACTACCAAGCACTGTCTTTTCTTTTACCCAGCGCACGTCTTGATTTACAGATATGATCACAAAATCCCTAATCAGGCTATATCGAAGTTGATGGCGTGAAGTTCAGCTTTTGACATGAAAAATCTCCAGGTCGATCTATGGCTGGACACGTCATCATCGGCTCACGTGCGACGATCCCTTCTTGAAGTTTTTTTTTTGCGAAAACGTAAATAACATTGCATTTCGATGCACTGGTAGAAAAGAAGGTTATACGTCAAGTCCTAAGAAGGACCAACACCACACAATACAACTCAACCTGAAACCTAGCCATGCGACTATGTGAGTAGCTGGCGAAGTCCTCGGGCTGTCGCATTTGCCCACGCTCACGCTTCCGTTATGATGGCGTCGAATAGGGAGGACACCCTTCCCATCTCTTTTCCATACACCTAAGCCAAGACATTCATTCGCTCTACCCATAATATGGTGTGTCCCCTTCTTCTTCAAGCCAGCATGCTCCATACCTTTTGGGTCGAATCTCTTCACACAACCACCTTCAACCTACACCCAACCAAATCCTAAAGCATCATACACCTTATGAGGCTCTTCACAGCCTACCTCTGCCCCTTGAGATTTACACGTTTTCGATTGTCTTTGTTATCCTAACCTCTCTGTTGTAGAAACACAAACTAGCTCCACGCACAACCACATGTATATTCCTCAGGTACCCCTCCAACCATCATAGCTATTATTGCCTTGATCTCCCCACAAATAAAATTATCACCTCTCGTCATGTCACTTTTGACGAAAACACCTTACCATTCACCAAACAATCCACACCCCCAAACAATCCATACCCCCTATAGCCACCGATCTTTCATTTTTAGAAATTTTCTCATCATCCTTCCATCACGCATTTCCCCACCTCCTGCACCAGCACCATACAATCCACCTCCAGCGCAGCCACCCCCCTACACATGAGTAGCACGCCCCTCCTACTCATGTGTTATATTGCGATAATGTCTCCACCTTCTACCTCTCAATGAACCTGGTTCATCATCAACATATCGAGCATGTGGATATCGACCTTCATTTTGTTCGTGAGCATGTTGCTTTTTAAGATGTTCGCATTCTCCATGTCTTGTATTCTCAATATATTGTCATCTTCACAAAAGGGTTGTCATTGACTATATTCACAAAGTTCCGCTCCATCCTGAACGTATGCCCTTCTCCTGCTCCCATTGTGTGTGTGGGGGGGGGGGGGTGAAGGAGGGCATGACATATCTCATTAGTTCGTAATAGTTTCGTATCATGCTATAACTATATTAAGTGGAAACATTAATACAAGTGTGGTATATAAACAAATCCAATGATAAGGAAATCGGTAATCGTTAACTGCCCGGTCGGTTTGGGAGTAGCGACTAATCGGAGTTCAGATGATTAACTGATTTAATCAGTCGACTATTAATCAGTGCAACCTATGCAAATTAGCACCTAAAATACGTGTATATAAGAAAGAAATAGTATATGGGTCCTTGTATGCCGGACTCTACTTCTCTTGAGACTCTAACCTAATCTTTAAGGTCACAAGCGACTCAGAATCCACTAGCTGACACCGTGTGCCCTCCTTCCGTTTATCCTACTATGACCTCTGAAGTTGCTCTTATCCCATCACCTACCCAGGGTATTGGTTGGTGATGGTGGGAATCGAGCTCTTGGAGGCGGGAATCGAGGGGGAGCTTCGCAAAACCTACTTTATTGGGGCGGGCTAGCGGCTGGACGGGCGATATGCGTTGAAAATTTTGCAACTTTTTTGACCAAGTTTAGTAGTTAATCGGGAATATACCTAGTAATCGATCTATTAGAGCTATTAGTCGGGCTAAAAGATTAACATGACCGATTAGTGGTAATCGACACGGCTAGGTCCCTAATAGAGATTAATCGCCCTATTAATCGCTGATCCAGACGATTTCTTGAACAGTATCCTCTAGACTAGTTCGTTGGGCAGCTGATGATCGAGGTTTCTCGATCATAGACTTTACCACAACAACTGACAATGAGGTCACTTCATTAGATGAATGAAGTGATGGACACACACACAACCCTAATATTTCAATGTGATCCAGTCACATTGTGATATCTAGCAAAGCATAGTAACTCAGTCCTTCGACCGTGAGATCATATTTAATCACTATCTTCTATGCCTGTTTTGATCACATCAACCGTCATGACCGTAACTGGGTGACCATAAAGGTGTGTATTGGGTATTCCAAAGGAATAGGTTGAGGCGTATGCATCGATATCGGGATTTGCGCATCCGAGTAACGGATAAATACCCTGGGTCCACTCGGTGAGATTACATCTATAAGTTTGCAAACATGTGACTAGATCACGGGGATGTAATATCACGGGAACAAGTAAATATGTTTGTCGGTAACAAGAACAAACTAGGTATGGCAATACAGAAGATCTGATCTTGGACAAACTAGGTATCGTAGAGCAAAGGGAATGAGACTCGGCGTTCAAGGTTCAAGCGATCAAGTTATTCGTGAAATGCATGGGGGCCATCATGAATTTCCAGATGCCGCTATCGGGCATTGATCCGAGAGGTGTCTCGATCATGTCTGTGTATTCCCGAACTGTAGGGTGTCACACTTAAGGGTAGATGACGCTTAGGGATTGATCATAGGAGAAAGGAGAGAACTCTGGAATAATTCTGGGTGATACCAGAATGGTTCCGGGGATATCCGATGATGATCGGAGGGGTCCGAAAGGTGTTTCGGAGTGATAGATATTAAATAATATGTATTTAATATTAATTAAATGAATTAATGGGGCAGCCCACCTAATGGGCCTCACCAGAGGAGGCCCAGGAGGGGGGGCACGCACTAGGAAGGGCCAAAGGAGGGCCGGTGGCCCTAGTGTGCTCTCCTACCATGTGGAGCCAAAGGCTGGGCCGACGGCAACCTCCTCCCTCTTGTTTAGTCAAACCCTGAGATTTTGAGGGAGGTGGTGCCTCCCTTCCACCTATATAAAGAGGGACACCCTCTCCCCAAAACCATCCCATCAATTGGCTTTGCCTATTCTCTCTCCTTCTCCTCCTCTCCCTCACATGTGGTTCCCAAGATTGGAACTGCATATGAAGATAGGGGTTTCTCCACCATACGCATGGAGTCGTGCTGCTGAACTCGGTCTGGATCAATCTTCTTCCGCTGCTTTGCTGGACCGGAGCCTAGGAGACATCTCTACACCGGATGTGTGTAAGGACACGAGGCACCGCCACTTGTGGTGCTATTTGCTTGGATCTTGGATCTTGGCAGCTACACGACCTTGAGGTCGGCTATGTTGTTTGACTACATCATCCACGTTTCTCCTGAAATGTTAACCGCTTTCGGTCTTCAAAGGTATGAACACCGAATCTCTGTCGTTACCATACATCTGCATAGATAGATCTTGGCTAGGTGTGTTCTCACCGTAGGAAAATATTTGTTTTATGTTGTGGAACTCCTACAAGGGGAGGGTGCTGTTATAGGTGTACGAAAAGGACATGACCGACCGGCTCATGGAAAACTGAATCAAGCAGGACTTGTAACAGAACTAGTTTTTTTATTTCCTAAATTGTAATCTATTTGGCTTAGCTACTGA
This sequence comes from Avena eriantha, assembly GCA_910589775.1. Classification (NCBI taxonomy): domain Eukaryota; kingdom Viridiplantae; phylum Streptophyta; class Magnoliopsida; order Poales; family Poaceae; genus Avena; species Avena eriantha. Next base: position 448,065,239 of record OU342744.1, read on the forward strand.
AAGTGCAACCGACGTCGCCTAGGGGGTGAATAGGATTTTAAAAATATTACGGTTTAGGCTCTTACAAATGTGGAATAAAACTAACATTTAATTTAGAGAGCACAAAACCTAAAACCACTAGGTTCAACTAAGTGCACCAACAAACTAAGCTAAGCAAGACAAGCAACAAGGTGATAGCAAGATAAAATACTTCAAGCATGATGGCTATCACAATCTAAATTGCATAAGTAACAGGCTCGGTTGAGAGATAACGATGCACACGGAGATGATGATTTTTATCCCGAAGTTTAATTTCAAAGAAGTTACGTCTCCGTTGGAGAGGTGCGATGGTGCAATGCTCTCCGAATGCCACAGGTGTCTGACCTTGAGCTATGGTGACTCGATGCTCACCCACCGCCACACAAGGCCTCACCCAAAGATACAAAGGCACGCAACTCACCGACGCCACAACAGGCTCACCCTATTCTCCCATGAGCCCACCACAAAGGCCTACTCACGATCCACTATGGGACACTTGAGGGCGGTCACCGAACCCGTACAAGGTTGGGGCTAGCTCCACAACTCAATTGGAGGCTCCCAACAACAAATCCACAAAAGTCTACAAGCTTGAGGCTTATCCACAACTCAATTGGAGGCTGCAAGAAGTCAACACACCAACCACACAACTGTCTAGGGTTCCAAGAACCCAAGAGTAACAAGCCCACAAGCTTGTACTCGCTGAATCTCTGAGGAGAACTCAAATCTATGCACCAAATGCAAGGGTAAGTACTTCACTCCCAAATTTCACCAAAGCTACAAGAACTATTAGGGGAATAAGAGAGGAAGAACACAAGAGAAGAACACCAAATTTCTCCAAGATCTAGATCTCAAGATTCCCTTCACTAAGAATAGATATGATTTGGTAGAGTTGTAGATCTAGATCTCCTCTCACTTCTCCTTCAAAGAAGATGCAAGAATCATGGGAGGGATATAGAGTAAGAAAGATCAAATAGGTCAACAATGGTGGGTAAAACCGAGCTCCAAAAATAGGGAACCATTGGGGGAAAAGCCTCCCTTAAATAGGATAAGGAAAAACTGGCCGTTTGGGCCAGATCTGCGCGCCACCGAAACTTCCGGTGCTCCACCTGTACTATCGGTAAATAGAAACACAAGTTACTGAACAAAACGAGTTTTCACCGAAAGTTTGGGCGGAAGTTGGGCCGGTACTATCGCCCAAGCAAAAACGTTGGACAACATTGCACAAAAACTTTAATAACTTTTGACTCTAGACTCCGATTTCGATGATCGGTTCGTTTTGGAGTGTTCAAAGAAACATGGGAGGATAAAAATAGTCCAACATGGGAGGATAAAAATAAAATGGATAAAGGTATGACCTCTCAGAAGCGACGAACTGGTAAAACCTCCAAAACCCAAAATGCAAGAAATTGAGCTTGGAAACTCCAATTGGAATAAAACCAATTTTGTTGGAAAAATAATAAAGAGTAGAATCCAACAAAAGGTGAAATATTGGATACCACCAAGGGAGAAATATCAAGTATATATGTGAGATATTTCCCAAGATGTGGAGCCAGAAAAACTGAAGATCAAAAACGCAATAAGATATTCAATGGAAAATGTTTTTGTTGAACTACAACTTGTTATGAAGATAACAACAAGCTCTAGATCCTACAAGATCCAAACAACATCCAGTAAACATGATGCTATGTATGCAAATGTTTGAGCTCTCTTTGAAAGATGTGATCGAGTTATTCACTCGAGAGCCCCTCTTGATAATATGAATATCTATCCTAAACCAAGTCTCCCAACTAACAACATGAGACCGGCAAAAGAGAAACCCTATAAAGATCATACCTTTGCCTTGAGCATTCCACTTGAGCTTGATGTAGACCGTCTTATTTTTCTCAAGATGGAACACCTTTCTTGATTACTCTTGCTCTCTCTTGCTTGATGAAGACTTGCAAGTTGCTCTCCCAAACACCATAGGGCGGCATCTTCCTTAAACATGTCTTTATCAATCCATGATCACCGAGGATGGCAAGCTTAAAGCATGAGATCTACTAGAGATGGCGCATCTTGATCTTGCACTTCTTCATTCCTTAAGTGCTGATATATCTTGATTCAACCTCCAATATTATTCTTTCTTTAATAAGATTCTAATAGGCCCAAAGCCCTTGGACATTACTTCTTCTACTTCAATTCTTCTTCTTTCAACCTTGAAGCCAAAACATGGCCCAAGCGATACCAATGGACAAAATCTACATGTGAAACTCAAATGACACATTAGTCCATAGAGATTATCATTAATTACCAAAACCATACATGGGGGCATACATGCCCTTTCAGCTACCAACTATACTAGTACTATATAATCCCATCACATGATCCAGTCGATCTAAGGGTGATTCCTACGCCATGCCCTCATCTCGTCCTAGCTTGAGTCACGTGAGGAACTCCTGTAGCCTCCCACCGCCATCGTCGGTCCCAAGAATACCTGCCCATGCTCCTCCACCATCAGCTAGAGACCCGGCCAAAACCACCACCGATCACCGCCTTGTCTCCTCCTACATGCTCCATGACATTGTGGACCGAGAATGAGGACATCGAACCCCACATAGGTGTCAACAACGATATGTACTTAGACGAGGTATACTTTTGTTGGTTTAGGGTTCGATCAGTTTGGGGATTCTTAGAAAAATATGTCAATTTACGGTATTTCTAGTTTCCTCGGTGTAGCTCCAAAAACAGTAATTGCGGAGTTCGAGTTTTAAGCTTTGTGTTGAAGGTAATATGATTCTACTAGAAGAGCCATAGAATACAGTCGAGGAGAAGAAGAAAGTGGAGAAATAATGGAAGAGGGTAGAAGATAAGCCATAGCTAGCACAAGAGACATACATGAAAATGGAGGAAGAAAGAAGAAGATAGAAGAAGAAAAAGATGCCAATGAAGATTGTTTATGAACATAAGATGAAGACAAATGAAGCCAAGTCGAAGATGAAGAATAAAAAAAATATGCAACACAAAAAGAAAACCGTCTGCATTATGCTTTAACCATTGTTGCAATCGTAGTAGTTGTTCCAATGATAGATCTTTTTTGATAAAGGGAATATATTAATATCGCGGTGTTGGGGATATACTTTCTAGGTATCCTCACTGTGCCTCACTGACCAGGGTG